>CP034459.1:0-1200000 GCA_004217705.1 Metschnikowia aff. pulcherrima | reverse complement strand
AGGCTCGTCATCGTCGCCATCCTCGAACTCACCTGTTGATTGCGAGCTGGACTCGCCCTCCTGGTAGGCTTTAGTCACGGATAGTTGGTAACAAAAGGGCTTGGTAGTTTTCTTCATAGAGAGAACACAGTCGTTAAAGAGACATTCAAGAGCCCCCTTCGGCAGCTGTGGCAGACGAGCCAAGAAAAACTTTCCCACGGGGATGCTGGCTATTTCGTCCGTGGGAGATGTCTTGATGAACTTTCTGAGGAGATTCATGGCAGCGATAAGATAGATAAACTTTAGTTGTGGCCAATCGAATATATTTTGAGGTTATTTGGATTCGGAATTTCAGGAATGTAATCTTTCAGCGGCTAAAACGAATATCAATCAATATGTAGTATGCAACCGGAGTCTTATTGAGACTTCTGTGGGCACTTTTTTGCCGTTGTTATGTGACTTTTGTTGGTGTGCTACGCTGACGGTAAAAACACTTGAGTTCAGCACTTATCAACAAAATTCTGCTCTCTGGAAACAAATATGACGGGGGTTCAGCCTAAAAGCGGGAAAAAGCCTGAATCTCAAAAGTTTAGCGCCAATGATTTGTGCTGTAGAGGCTTTACGTGACCATACGATAACCGTCACGACGCAACGCCTTATCCCCTTGGCGGTTATGTGCAGGACGTTTACTTGGGGCATATTCACCATAACATACATGTAAGAAACTTGAGGAATTTCTGCTTGCGAGACTCGTTTTTTTTATTTTCTCGAGACAAATACTCATGTTTAACTATAACGGAAGATTTTTCTTGTCATATGGCAATATTCACACCTCATGTCTCTATGGTTAATTGGCTCAAGGCGCGCACGTGACGTGAAGCGCATTTGAGAAGCCCATCACGGAAATCTCGCCTAGAGCCAGATTATTCACTCGAATATGTGGAGTCTCGTTCAGAAACACGCCAAGGCAAATCTAAAAGTTTTCAGGGCATATAGCCTGAGCTCGCTCACGCCGTCTGAACTTCGATTCAAGGAAAAACTCGAAGAGGCCGATCGACAGCGGCAGAAAAATGCTCCGGAATGGGAAAAACGAGAACTAAGTCTACGGAAAAGATACGGGGACTGGAATCCTACGCGGAAACTATCACGCCTGCAAATGAACGATATCAGAGATTTGGCAGCACGTGCGCCCGAACTCAAAACAGTGCAGATTGCAGATTTCTTCAAGATCAATCCAGAAAGTATCAGGCGTATTTTGAAGTCCAACTGGAAGCCCAGTGAGCAAGAGCTCGCGAGGCAAGAGGCACGTGCTGAGAAACGGAAACAAGAAAGTCTCCAGCGAAAACTTGCTGAAAAAGCCGAATTGAACAAAGAAGCGGATTCGCAAATTCTTAAACCCCAGGTTGCACAATTTATGGCGGTAAAGAAAAAATCACCGCCCCTCCAAGTCAAGAATTATAAGTATAAACACCATAATAAGCGTGGGACAGAGAAGCCTGCAGTGCGCAGGCCTCGAACTCCCTACACACAAGGCGTGGGGGACCTTATAGACTAGCACATGTACATAGACAAATCACGATGCCTACGAAGAATACACTTTAAGGAATAAAATTGCGCTGGATGCCAATACGAGCTTTTACTATGGGGTGGATCGTTAAATGGTGACCAGGACCGCCGATCTTTGAACTAAAGGGAGCTAAAAGGTACAGAAATAAGGAGAGGTACGGGTGTTTTGTGCATTCTGCATATAGATTGCACAACAATTGAGGCACGCACTGAAATTCTGAAACTACGATCGTCATTTAAAAACATGGAAAAACTTAAAGGCCTACTACACCCGTACCTCCGCGAAATCAAAATAAACAAACAAGACGGTGTTGGCGATATTACCCCACGTTTTGTCTTTTTCAACATCCCAAAAATTTATTTCGCCCCACACACAGATCAAGAACCGATTTATATTTTCTTCAGCAAAGCAGTTTGAAATGAGTTGTATGTGATTCTCCTCACCGACTTCATTCATGAATTTTACTAACTCTAGAAGGCAACATCGGACAATTTATCTTGGAAAAACTCACAAGCCCAATAAGCTTGGAATCCTTAAATCCGGATTATGAACATGAGCGGGTTATTCTAAACATGACAGTCAAAGAATTAGTGGATTATATGAAAAAGTATGAAATTCGGCTATTTTACCGTCGAGAGGAAATGTTGAAACAAAGAAAGATAATTCCGTCCCCCAATCGTAAAAGAATTCGTCTCAGCCTGGCCGGGCTGGATATATACTTGTGTGGAAGCGCTAGAGAGAAAATTGCGAAGGATGCGCCGGTGCTCAGAAAAAGAACTTCCAGAGCATGTGGCTGCAAAACCAGGTTCACCATCCAGTTTCCCCATGGCTACAAACACGCGCTGAACAATGAAATCAATGTAGGCGATCATGGAAATGAGAGCGTAAAAGTCACTTGGGCCTGGAAGCATAACCACGATTTCAATGACCCAAACCTATTTGCCGAGCTACCATTATCGGGGGAAGCGCGGTCTTTGCTAAGAAGTGCGGTTCTGGACTTTGGGGTCACCTGGTTTCAGATTCACCAAATGCAGACTAAACTCCGGGAAAGTGATCATATGGGTCCATGTGAGCTTCTCAAGATTAAAGATAGGCACTTGCGCTATATAATGAGAGAAAGCTCTCTGAATCAGCCCTTCTCAAGCACGCCAGTCGTTACCAGGTTTGACATTTTGGCCAATGTTATTCAGTCATCGGGGGGCTTCGCTGAGTATTCAACAAAGTTCAGATGTCTTCCTGGAAATAGAAATCATGGGTCAGAAGACTTGAACAACTCAAAAAACCGGGAAGTTTGGTCATTCTGCTTCATGTCTGCTTGGCAAAGAGATGTGTTGAGACAAAACCCAAGGTGGTTTCATGTTGATTCAACACATAAAACATGTTTTGGGCTTCGAAACGACGACGAAGATGCATACTTGTTTACCATTTGCGTGAAAACCCAAAAAACCGGCTCTGTAGCTCCGTGTGCTTTTATGTTGAGCAATGCGATCACAGCGCCGGTGATAGCAGACTTTTTGTATAAAGTGCATGTATTCACGGGGGTTATACCATCGCAAGCAGCCATAGATTGTGACGAAGCTGGGACTGCCTTAAGGGCTGTGTGGGGGCCCTTTATTCCGATAATCTATTGCCGGTTTCATCTTGAAAAGGCTTTTAGGGAACAACTCGACCAGAAAATACAGCCATCTGCCAATAAGGAAGACATCAAAACCGAAATTCACCATGATTTTCAAAGAGTTTTGGCCAGCAGAAATGACTCAGAGGCGCATCATAACATATTCTGGTTCTTGAAAAAGCATGAAGTCCATGCTGAATTTGTTTCATATGTGAATCAACATTGGTTCGCCAGAAGAGACTTTATTATTGAAGGGTGCAACCCAAGGTATGTGCGGGGTGAAAACACACATAGTCTCCTCGAGCCTTTCCACTCACTCTTGAAGCTGCTCAAGCATGTGCGTGAACGCTGTGATCGGAGACCAGATGCGTGGGCTCATTCGCTTTTCACATTCGTCGCTCCGTCATTCATGGGTAAAGCAAAAGAGGCAGAGTCCGGGTTCACGCATAGAGTCCACATTAAGGCCGAGGCTTTAGCCAAAGACGAGGCAATGGAGATCCCGAACGAAGAGGTCGAAAAAAGGGTCTTTCTTTCAGGCGAAGGGCAGCTCACCGTCCACTCATTCACTAATGGAAAGACGCTGTATTCAGTACATCTTGAGGCCGCTGGTCGGGAAAAGAACACATGCACGTGCCCATGGCATTGCGATAGTGGCTCGTTGTGCAAACATATATTTCTTGCCGAGAGATTCTGGAAGGCCAAGTCTTCCCCTCAAACTAATATCCCTGAGATTTCTCATGATGGTGATTCTTCCTCGATGGACTCCAAGAGCTTGCAAGTGAAAAAGGCGGCAGCAAGCGCAAACGACACAAGCAATTCTGAGTCTCTATCGAGCTCGGAAGAAACCCTTGTGAGTCATCTGGATTGTACCTCACAAGGCCCAGAAGATGTAAGTCATCAATCACCTGACTTCATGGCTGCTCAATCGACTATGGCAACCGACGTGGATACCGATGACGACGTTGCCGAGATTGGATCAAACATGGCATTTGACAGGAAATTTGAGGAGATTATTCAAGCATTAGCTGTTGAAGTAAAGTGGGACATCTCCATTGTCAAGCATGGCCCAAGTGGGTCTATAGAACTAGCCCACACCACGAAAGAAACGGAAGAGGAGCGCCAGATCAGATTATCTCACCAAGGGCTTCTTGAATTGGTCAAAGATATTTACAGGCTTTACTGTGAAGCGCCTTCTGAGGAAGAAAAACTTCGGCTTGTTGATTTTTTTGATAGGGTTTCAACAAAGGTCTTCTTGGAATTGACAGAGTCTGATACCGAACAAGAAAAAAAGGGTTGATCTCTTGATGACTTGTTTTTGATCTGGTTGCAATTTGTTACCTACCTCAAACGACTTAAGATGGCAGGCGTTGGCGGTTTTTTTGCTCCGAGTGTTATTACAAGCTACTTATTACCACATTCTGATACAGGTCGAAAGATTGGTTTCGTCGTAATTAAACACAAATGGCAAGATGGAACTTTAGAGACGACTCAGGGAGTTCACACGCATACAGTTTTCAGTACATATGGATCTTGACTCAATTTATTGGCCATTGATTCGTGTTTACCATAACAGTGCCATCCGTACTTTGACTACCTCTTGAATGACACATTTATGCAAAATTGATCAGGATTTTGTCAGAATTGGCACAGAGAAGTTGATAAAAACGATAAATAAGAGCAGCCAGACGCATCTGATGCTATGCACATAGATGCGTTACTTTGGGTCGTTCGCGCATTAGCCCGGGGGAGTTTCGAGGCTCCCTGTTGTTAGCAGTCATGGTGGCGTGACCTAACGGGGGCGGAAGAAACAATTTCGAGAAACACGAGACAGCCTCGCTGAATCCTCCGATTTCTGAAAACTCTCAAAGTAAGACTGCTTAGATCTTGCCTTTATTGGGAATGCATCTGGGCCAGTCACGTGACATATGCGAGAGAGGTGTTTTAAGCTTCGAGACAAAATAGGAAATGTCTTTAAAGGATCATTTCATGGATGAAGCGTAGAAAAATACAGCCCCAACAACCACGTTGAATTGCTGATCGAAACTTTTTTTGTGAAAACCCCCAAATGCAACAAGTTTATAGATAAGCCAGAATTCTCTTCATGAAACCCGTGCACCACAGTGAGCCTCGGTTCGTGGGGAAAGATGTTAATGCCCATGATTCTCCTTCCGCATTCCCGTCACCGCTAACAAGATCCACACAATAAAGGTTGTTCATGTCCGTGCCAATCCTAACTATACCGGAAACGGCGTTCAATCCTGCCGGGTATTTGCCGGCAAAACACGCACGCCGGTCGAGATTGCTACGGTACATGCTCACGCTCACAAGAACACTGGCCGCGGCGCTTATATTGGCATATCTTGTTGGACTCTTGGCGATCAAGCCGCTTATGGAGACCACGACCACACAGCGAATCGAGTTTCTTGAGGCATGTCGAATCAGGCTAAGAGCTCTTTATATAAACGTGATGGGCCGGGTCGAGTATATCCCCACTATAGGCATTGAGCGGTCTCATGGGGTAGTAAAGAAAGTATACGCGGATTCCGTATGCCAGACGGAGGATTTGGAGAAAGAACAGCTTGCAGAAAAGCCCTTAGAGACGCTAGGACAAGCGCTGGTTTTAGATAAATTAAGCCTATTGTTGACGAAGCTCCAAGAGTGTCTGGCATACCTGGTGCAGGACATCGAACACTATAGAGTGGTTGACTTCTCGTTGAAGGACTTGCGGCAGAAATCTGAAATGGTGTATTTCGATCAAAACAAGCTTTTCTCGGAACAGGGCCAGACACGCAAACCACGGCACTTGGCGCGGGAAGTCAAGCAGGATATACGTAGCATCAAAGGCATGTTCATGAGCGGACGAGCCTAGGCGATTCGAAGTTGGGATTTTTTCGGTTGGTGAAGTCTAGATATTTGCATGTATGATGAAGAATTGATTGCCGAAAGTTACTACCGTGGCGCTTGAATGTAAAGTTTCATAAATTTGGCAGGTCTCTTGAAATAGGGTGATGTCTCTTAGAAAAGCAGCTGCTTTGCAGGAAGATGTTTTGCAGCCGAGGTGGTGGGTGAACTTGTTACAAATAACCCAAATTTGTTTAGTATGATCTGGAATGGATAATAAATCTCATATCAAGAAGAAGTGAGTCCTTTTTTGGTTTTGAAAAAGTCGTGTGTCCAAAACTTGTTTTCCTTAATCAAACGATTTATTCATCTTTCTCTCGAAGGGAAAGATGCGCACATGTATGAGAAAGTGTGAAAGATATCTGAGCACTATTTTCATTTTTTTTTTCTTTTGCTTGATACATTTGATTGAGTACTGGGTGCCAGAATTTCTTACCTTGCTTTCCACAAAACTATATATGAAAATATAAATATCCCTAGCCAGCGTCGCTACCTAGCCGTGCGTATATCTTGGCTTGGTAGCGTGTGAGATTTTTAGGTTGTCACCGCCCTAACGGCTGTACTGTACTTCCCCCACCTAGAAAGGAACAAAGAACCCTTTTTTTGCTCTGAGTGGGTTAAGAGTTATCCTTTCTTTTGGAAACATTATTCTATGTGGTTCTTCAGACAATTTATGATTTAAGGGGCGGTGTTTTGTTATTCATTTTTATTCAACTGTGCGAGAAAGTGAACGATAACTAGTGACTTGAACCTCGTTTCTTTCCACACCTCAATATATACCGTTCACTAAAACTTCCACCAAAAAATATTCTAAAATGATGAAAAGCCCAGGTGTAGCCTTCTACCGCAGCACCATCTCGAAATGTACTGTTTTGGCTAAAAAAACAATCGCCCTCAACATTTACACGAATACTTACACGGAAGAAACTGGGTTAAGACAACTGGACCAAAGCGAGCAAGACGCGCACCCGGTCAGACCTCACTTACCAGATCAAACCGGTTGAAAAGGCCGCAATTACCTCCTTTCATCCCCAAAAAACTAGCCTTTTCTCACCAAAATAAACACTAGCTTGTCATGTCTTCACGCCGGTTGAGACAGAAAATTCCATCGAGTGACGAAGAATCTGATGTCGCACCTGCAACCGCATTAAGCGATTCCGAGGAAATCAGCGAGGCCGAATTCGATGATGAGGCGGCCGATGATGACCATATGGAGGCGGAAATCGACGAGTTTTCCGAGGACAATTATGAAGAAGAGCCAGTGCGCCCGCTGCGCGGGTCTCGGCCCGTGCGTGAGAGCAAAAAGCGACAACTCACGTTCTATGAAGAGGATGATTTGCTCGAGAGTGAAGATGAGGCGCCACCCAAGAAAAAAGTATCTGTGAAGCTCAAAATCCCTCGGCGGGTGAAAAAAGAGGAGGATTTCACCACCCCTGAATATAAGCCTGACGTCTCACGGATGACAGAGCGGCAAAGGGCACGGTTGGTTGATGATGATCCGTCAGAACGGTATGAGGACCTGATGTTTGCGCGAATGGACGAACAATTGCTTGCATTGAACAGGAAAACACAGAAAAAGCAAGAAACTGCCGAGCAGATGGCGGTGCGGAAGGCTGAAAATGCCCGGAAACGCGCCGATTACAAGACCCGCCAGCTAGAGGAGGAAAAGAGAGATACGTTAAACAAGTTGTTGAAAAGAAGGGCCAATAAAACGCGCGAGCGGCCCGAGGATGAGCCTGACACTAAGCAGACGTTGAAGCCGAGACGTCCTGTGATGGGTCATCCGGCGTTATTGCGTTACGTGAACCTGGCCTCTGGTGCGTTATTGGGAATTGCGGAATAGACTGGATTGGCGAGGGAAACAAGATTTATGCTTACTGATAAACTGTATCGACGAAATAGGTATATGGCGGGAAGGACTTGGTGAGAAAAGGACTATTGGGGGTAGCAGGGGTCACTTCTGTGAGGATTCCTGGCACCTGACTTGTGCTGGGGCCGTCTATATTGCATGCCCATACTCCTGTCAGATAATGGAGAGAATGGAGAAACGATTGAAACCCAACGTGTTTTCAGTCGCGAGTCGTGTGAAACAAACAAGCGCCAGACCAGTGAAGGATCATTTCTCTCAATCTCACGTCTTACTGTCTTACTGTCTCAAGTCCTCACTGGTTGATCCTGACTACTTTTATGTAACTTCGCATCTCATGGAATTTGCAGGAAAAAGGCCAAAAAAAAAAGAAAAAAAAACACTCTTCCCAGACCGTGCAGCCATTATATTGATTTTGCAAGTCGAAAAAGAGTGTCTTGCAAAGGTAACGCAGAACATGCAAAGGAGAAGACGCGAACATCACCCTTCATAGTTCCCGTATGAGTGGCTGAGGCACACCACTAATAATCATATCAGGAAGCTTCTTTTATGTAAGTGACGATATGCTCAACCGCGTCATTAGTGACTAGACAGAGCACGCTATTTGCAGATTCCGTCAATGATAACACCACTGCCGATGCTCCTATCTCTCCGGATTGCTCCGGCTGTGTGGTGACGTCAGCCTTTACACGCGCTGAGTGCGACTCCAGCTCCAAGCAGTGTGGCACACTTTTAGTATTTAAGGCGGGTGCGCGACATTTTTGAATTACTTTAGTAATTAGTATTTGGTTTTTGTTACTAATACTAGTATTTAGAGATTGAAATACTAATCGTTAATACTAATACTTGTTACTAAGATCTTAGTAATTCCCATGATTGAGCTCTCAAATAGTGTGGTCAATTGGCTAAGGATTTCTTGGACAAAAATGCCGTTCGAGATAATAGACATGCAATGAGAATCATAGCTTAGGAAATAATGAAAGAAAAATCTCGAGCGGTGTAAGCTCTTTCAATTCATTTTGTCTGCAGAAAAGTGTTGAGGGCTGCCGAAAATTGAGGTTCAACCGAGTAAGTCCTTCAAGTCATAGCAGAAAGAACATGATATCCTAGATTTGGTTACGTGCTGAAGATCTTTAAATCTTCATTTCGATGCGCTAAGCTTGATTATCTCTGATATCCTAGTGCAGTATACAAGTCTTTCTCCTGCAGAAAGCAGACTTTCGTACAAGACAGTCTTCGAACGTGAGACTTGACCTGAGCTGCTATCGATCTTTCCGCGGAACTGCTTGATATGGGACTCTTATAGACGACAAACTGCATTGAATGGCAGACTATTCAAGTACTCAAAACGTTTCGACTTTGGGCTACAAGCTTACATGGCTGGCTCATATCAGTGGCTTTGCAGGCTCAAGTGGTCGAGCGATAGTGGCGTTGTCATCACGAAGAGTAGTCTGGCGATCTCCTTTCCGCTTCTCGTATGTACAAAGAGAGTTATCCTTACAATAAGTCCCTAGAGAGAAGATGTTTTCGCAAGTCCAGAGATGCAAGTATAGTAGAGTACGAGGGGGCCGACAACAATAGCAAATGCTTGTGCTGTTTCATTTCCAGAAACCAGATTCAGCTTTAAACAACGAGCAACACGGACGAAGTGCCCGATCACGTACTCTTGACCGAAGTCAAAGAAAATTGGAGACTACCTTGTCCAAGAGTGAGGCTGTAGCTGATCATTTGCAGTCGGAGCCTATTTCCCTTCTCATGCTTGCTTTTCAATGATAGTCGAAACTTACTGAAAGCCGTGGATCTCGTGAAATTCGAACGAATTCAGCGGGAATCCAACCGCTGACAAACGAAAATGTGAGCAAAAGTGCGGAATGGCATAATGTAAATCTCGTGAGCACGATATTGCATGCGTCACAAAGAAGATATCTACAAAGACCTTTTTAATGGCTTGCCTATGCATATGAAACATGTCATATATTTCTATATGATATGGCGAAAGCTCATTGATGGCATGAGATAGTATATAGCGTTTTGGAGGCTAGGGTGTATTTGCACGATTCACTAAAATCAACTTCGTTGACCGGGCATGAGCTACATTTCATAGCGCTAGTGTATCCGAGATTGCTTGGTAAGCCGAAGTCACTTTGCTCGCTTTGACGTGAGCTGTATTGAAAACCTTCACCGCCGAAAGTGTCTATCAAAAGGATAGTACGGCCAGCCCACCATTCCACCCGCATGCTCTGACTCTATTCTATTCCTCGTTTGCAACCAAAAGCGCTGACAGCCACCTCGACCTAGCTAGTGATTGTACAACAACCATTCAGGACAGTGTTCGTGCTATTCGCTTCTCTATTTGAGAAACTCGTGGCAAATGCTAAAAGTACTTCCTGGTTCTTATGACAGCTTTGTGTGTACTTTCTTCCGAGGCATCGTGCCACACGGGGTCTACTTTAAAACTGTTATGCAATCTTTAAATACTAAGTACTAATTACGAATTTTGCTTACTAGTAATTCGAATTTTGATTACTAGTAAACGGTTACTAATCGGAATTACTAGTATTAGTATTTAGCGCGGAAATACTAAATACTAATTACTGGGCAACACTGGCTCCAAGCCACTTACGTAATGAACAAAAAAAAAAGTGTAATACGGCCAAAAAAAGGGGAAATTCCCGGGCAACAGGTATAGCCACAGGCTCTAGCCATTACTGAGCCGTAAAGCTTGAATAATAAATCATATCAATTCCCGGTCAGATATCGGCGACCATAACCATGCACTTATGTCTCTCACGGACTGCATAGGCCTAGCTCAATATTCTCCTAACCGTCTTGCGAGACTTATTTTGGACGTGAAGAATCATCCCGCGTTCTTCTCCTACCTCGACGTTTTGCATATACACAACCACCACTTTGGAGCTTAATTCTTCAGCAAACCTAAAATGGAGTACAGGGGTGCCCAAGGAATCTTGGGGCTGTGAAAAGCGCAAATTTGATCCTGCTATTCACATAACACTTCCAGTCTACTCTTTATGGAAAAGCAGGATTCCAAATTAGCTTCTGTATTGTGGAAATTGTGCTACTTGTTTTATTTATATAGTGGACAGAGGCGGGCAGGCTTTTAGAAACATATTCCTGGAGGCGCTTGTGAGGCGCAAGGCCACATACACACCAGAAGCCATGACACGCCTAGATGAAGATGAAAGCAGCCTTTTGCACCTGGTGCCCACTTCGCAACAAAAAGAATAACAATGAGAAAAGATAGGACACTAGGCTATTTAGCTGGCCCTACCAAGCCGTGCATGAAAAAAAATGGAAAAATTTAACTGTATCGTGAGGTTTGGCCGCCCTGAAAACGGCATGGATAGTGATGAACCGATGCGACATGAGGCAGACCTGTATTCGACCGGCATTCGCACGTGTATACGCAATACCCCTATGAGAAACAGTGAGGAAGCGGTCTCTTTTTGTTATTTCGATTTTAGTTTTAGTTCCATAATGTTTCACTTATGAATCCCCCAAAACCCCGTAATGACAGAAGTTTCGAATGCAATCAAAGTGAACCCTTGGACTTGAGTCGAGTCAATGTTGCGTTCGCGGCCATGGCCCGTGGCCCGCCCTCTGCGGGATCTGGTTTTTTTTCGCCCCGGCAAGCTCATTCATCTCACGCACAGTACGTGCATGATGCATGAGGTTGAGAGAGTGCCGTCACTGGACGGACCGGCTAAGACATATGGGACGCAATAGTGACTTAAGGCCCTTTATATTTAACTGTGTGGTTCTTGCTTTTCCGTGTTTCACTCAGAATTCACATAGCAGTTGTCAGTTCCAGACATAGCCTAAAACTGCGATTTCCATCGATACCCTGCCGCAGACGCCTTCAGCCGTGCCGTTTAGCGATAAGTGCCGAGAACCATCATCATTTCACGGCTGAAATTTGCATGAAAAATGGCCAATCACGACCCTAGCATGAACTATGGCCCACCACAAACACTATCTGGATCTGCCACGCCGACAGGCGAGAACGGATTCTTTTTCAACGGCAATTTTGCATCTCAACCGGCACCAAACAACCATAATCAGATGATGGGGTCTCCACATGTTATGGCGCCACAAATGCGGTCTGAAATGCGGCCCGGCGTGGCCCTTCTGCAACAACAGAGCTCGGCAGGGGCCCCAAAGAGCCATTCTTTGGCGAGAAAGGCGCAAACGGTGCCCAGTGCTCACCACAACAATACGCCAGTGTCGGTGGCGAGAAATGCACCGAAACCGAACGGCAACATGCCTCAAGGTTTCAGCCAGCAACACCTTTTACAACAACAGCAGCTACGCATGCTACAGCAGCAACAAAGGATGCAGGCGGGCAACGCACAAGGCCCTAGCCAGATTCTGCCACAGGCACAGAACCAGCACAAATCGCCCCAAAACCGACAAAACGCGCCAGGCCCATCGGCGCCAAAATCAGGGCCGTCTGGCCAGCATACACAGCAGCAAAATTCACAGCTAACGGCGGCAAATCAGGCGTCCAATGGCCCGAGAAGACATAGTTCAAGTGCGGGTCCACAGGCACGACCCGCGGATGCAAATGGACCGAACCATATTGGGCCAGCGGCTAATACACAGCAGGAGAGCCTCAATGCACGTGCCATGAGGAAAAATGCCGGCAACGCCGCGATCATGCGTGTTCTAGACATGGTGGAGCTGGTGTCGAGCGCGCCACAAGAAATGATCACGAATCTCGGGTTCTGGGCACGCGTGTGCGAGGCCTTCTTCAAGCCGTCGTCGGTGATGCGGATCACGGGGCCCGAGCGCGATCCACAAGCCTCAAATGGGCCAAACGGCGCGTTTTTCACCCATTCTGCCACAAATCTGT
Organism: Metschnikowia aff. pulcherrima; assembly: GCA_004217705.1. Lineage (NCBI taxonomy): Eukaryota > Fungi > Ascomycota > Pichiomycetes > Serinales > Metschnikowiaceae > Metschnikowia > Metschnikowia pulcherrima. Next base: position 1,187,201 of record CP034459.1, on the reverse strand, counting down.
ACCAGTTGAACGTCAGTACTGCACCCAGGTTCCTACTAGCGCAGGTCCAGGCCCATAACGTGGGGAAACACGACATTTTCCTCACAGGGTTTCGCTACCAGATGCTCGCCGGCGGGTACATGGTGCTTGTGTGTCGTCTCAACGTCACGTTTCACTACAAAGATGGTTCCACGGGCACAGCTTTGGGAACGTGTCGGTTTCTCATGACCAAGGACCTTTTTATCCAGCACTTAGACTGCCGCGTGTTCACGTTCCGCAAACAGGTCTCGATGGACTTCTTACAGCGGCAATGGACCTCGTTCACAGAGCTGAAACAGGGTGATAATGTGCACGGAAACCAGGATTTCTATCGCCATGTGTCACAGGACGCAGAGTGTTCTAAAGCGGAGGGGAACGCCGGGCTTTCGGTGAATGCGTTGCGCCTCATGCAGATCGGCGATATCATGTCGTGCCTACACCCACTCATGCAATTCACGAAAGCCAGTAATATCAGCTCACCATTGATGGCACTTGAAACGTTTGTGCAGAATGCATCCAGACAACAAGAGGCAAACACAGAGAATGCTTCACATAGTGGTGAGGCCATGAGCCCGTCGCCGAAAACAGTCACTGCGGGAGAACCAAAAGCCGTGAAGAAGAGAAAAATGTCAAGCTCATTCAACAGCCCTCGGCCAGATACTAGAAAAGTATAGGGCTGAAATGGGAATGATACGGGAACTTGGCAGGATTATGAATATAATGGAAAATAGAAAAAGAGAAAAAAAAAAAGGATTTTCTCAGTTCCGAAAGCGCTCTGACTGGAAAAGAAAACAATTTGCCGGACAATAGGCCAAATTGGCGAGTTGCGCAGGAGCCGAATGCATGAAACAGAGAAGACAACCATTGATGGATATAGTCTAGTAAGAATAAACGATATTGCACGAAGGAAAAAAACTCCTAGCCGGATTTTCGATAAACAATAAAAGTCGAGAGTTTTTTTTGGCAATTTATCTTCCTCTTATTAGCGGAAACTCAAAGGCATTTGAGGCAAATATCCATATACAAAATAGACATCTTGATTCTCGAGCGCACTGCCAAGCGCGGCCCGGATCATTATCTAAATTATACGTACGCCCCAATCAAAAACATCAATTGATCCGTCCTTGCCACTGAGTCACCACAGAAATGGTGAAAAGACCCAAAATTTCTTTATACAAATAACCATGCTGCGTGATGAAACGCCCATATCAAAACATGCGCAGCTCCCAGCCAGTTTCGATATGCCGCTCACCGAGATGATCCGGCCCAAATCTTTTGCAGAGTATATTGGCCAGGACCATTTGCTCAACCCACAAAATGGCGAGATCTCGAATTTCTTGCGTCTAGGCAGACTCCCGTCCATGGTGCTTTGTGGACCGCCCGGCGTGGGCAAAACCAGTCTCGCCAGGCTACTTGCAGACGAGGCCAACTACGTATTTATCGAGTATTCTGCCACCTCATCCACAGTGGCCGATCTAAAAGAGCTTCTGGGCGCTTTGGAAGCAGAAAACTCAAAGAGGGCGCGCAGGAACGTGCCCAGGCTTCGCGTGTTGGTGTTCATTGATGAAATCCATCGGTTTTCAACCGTCCAACAGGACTATCTTCTTCCATTTGTTGAGTCTGGAGCCTTCGTGTTTGTGGGCGCCACCACTGTCGATGCACAAAAGAGCGTGCGTCGTGCAATCTTGTCACGGTGTCATATGTTCAAACTCGAGAAGCTCGGCGACCAGCATTTGGAAAAAGTCGTGTTTCGGGCTGTTCTTCATGAGAACATTCGACGGAAACTCGCACACAAGATGTGCTTCTTGAAGTACACCCAAGAAGCCGTTCTTGAGGTTGTAAAGCACGCAAACGGTGACATGCGAAGCGCCGTGAACCTCGTGGAGATCATCAGTACCCGTCTCAGCTCGGCCGAGTACGCCATTTCGGAGCGAAACATTGAAGTATTGGTTGATGAAAGTATGGTCACTTCGGTGATCAAAACACTCAGCAAGGCACGCTTCGGGCTCAACTCTGAGAAAAGTCTCCCTCTCCTTTCGCGTCTCTTGAAAAGTCTACGATATCCTTGCAGTGCTAGTCACCCGAACCCAGAAACTTCTCTTGACTCTGTATCGGGTGTTGATGCCTCGGTGTCGGATCATGGAAACACGGATTCCGGCCCGAATTCCGACGCCGAAAGCTGGGTGGACGAAAAAGACTATGGAGACTTTACGGGTGACGAAAACACTCGGGATTGGGCACATCACATACCCTATTCCGATGACGAGGACGCGGCCCCGGGAAATATCTATTCTGACGACGAATATGACCCTATCAAAGTTCCAGATTTGGCTCGCCATTCTGCCTCTAAATTCCGGATTGTTTCGGCAACCCACGCCTGTTTACAACTCTTAAACCAAGGCGAGTCGCCATTGGCAATACTCAAATACCTACTTTTGTTTACATGCACTCATTCACGCCCCGAGAAAGGCGAGCTCATCCACGTGCTCTCGGTATTAAAGGCCGTTCAAAAGTCCGGAATTGGGGGAGAGCATTTGTTGTACAACGTCATTGAAAGATTGGCTGGTACAGATTGTTATGAGCCTCAGCTGTTGAGAACATGCATGGAGCCGACTGAGCAGTACTGTTTAGCACACAGATCAGACGAGACAGCAGTTGACTCTGAAGATGTAGAGTATGGCGTTGTTTATGACGAAGATTTGGCTGAAAAACTACTACAGGATACTGTTGAGGAAGAACCTGTACCACAAGCAAACATTAGCATCATGTCTTTGCACAAACTTGGCGCCGACTTCACACTCGGAGAACGCCCTGGCATGAGTCGTGATGATTTCGTGAGCCAAATCGGTACACCCACATTGTCATTTTGAGTCTCTTTGTGAATCACATTACTTCAATGGAGGTCATGGTTGCGAGGTGTATATATTACAGTTCAATTTATGGTGAGAAAAATGCAAGGTAAGCAGGCCACATGGCCTAGTGATGTGCTGAAGCGAATTAGTTTGCGTGAGATTCGGCATCCTCTTCTTCGTGATCGCCTCCCAAAGCGGCAAACATGTTGGATGCCATGGAGTCTGTTCTTTTCGAGGTTTCGCGAGGAGCTAAGTTGGATGAAGATGGTGTAGTTTCAGCAGCGGGTCTGTTAGACTGCGCTCTGGAAACCGAGGTGAAACCTCTGGAGTCTTTTGTGTTCGATCTTGAGTCCTTTTTGTTTCCCCAAGACGAGCCGGATCTAGCCGAGTTGGATCTTGAATCACCACCACCGAAACCAGAGTTGTTATTGTACCCACCCTTGTTCTGTCTTCTCTTTTCAGCGTTTGCTCTGCCCTCTTCAATCTTTTTCAATTCAGCCTCATTGTGAATCTCCTTGATGGTCTTTGGACCAGCATCTTGCTTCATAGACTTCCAGCTGCTTCTTCTCAAGTCTTGCAAATCCATCAACATAAACTTGATTCTGGATGAAAGCTTACAATTGTCTAAGATCTGCTGAATGTTGTCGTAGACCAAGTTCAAGGCAGCCCTGTTTCTCTCAGTGGCCTCAAATCTAGGTCCGACAGTCTTGATCAATTGAGCCAAGTTCTCCAAAGAATCTTCCGATGGGTCCACAAGGTTCTTAGACTGGTCTCTCAAACAATGCAAAATGACTTGATCATTCAACATGTTCAAGATGTACAAGTTACCAATAAACTTCACCAAACCAAGACCTCTTCTCTTAGCGGCTGCCATGACGTAGTATTCTTCAGACATCATTTCCGGCTCCAATGGAGAGCCATCCTCGTTAGTTGGAAGTTTGTCAACCCATCCCTTCTCGTATTCAACCTGACAAGTAGCCAACAAGATTCTTCTGGCCAAGTCACCACCTGTGGCTGGCTCCCCATTCTTGGTGAGCGTGTTCACATCCTTAACCTCGTCTGGAACCTCTTTCAACATCTTGGCGCAAAACTGAGCGTAGACAGAAGACCAGTATGGCTCGTCACACGCCTTAGCAAACGTCAAAGAAATGACTTGTTTGATAGTCTTGGCATCATCCTCCCAAATGGACTGCTTGCCAATCTTCAACAAGTCCTCGGTGATTGGCTCGAACATCTCCAAAGTCAACTTGTTCAAAGCGGAGTTCACCTTTCTCTCGATGTCTTCTGGCTCGAGAAGTACAGAACCGTCTGGAGCATACTTCACTTCTGTGGTCTTGGCTCTGGATCTCGGTACCCATCTGTTGGCAGATGGCACCAAAGGCTTGACTTCCTCAGCTGGTTTAGGGGGTTCTTCCTGCTCTCTACCTCTCTTAGATTGACCTCTGTTTCTCAAAGATCTGTCTCTTGGGTTACCACCACCAGAGCCACCCCTTCTCTTCGATCCACTTCTGGAATTCTGTCTATCGTTGAACTGACCGAGTCTACTTGGCACAGATCCATTAAATCTGCCGCCTTGAGACTGGCTTCCCATTCTGTTCGAGTTCATTCTCAGCGGACCACCGGAAGATCTTCTGTTGGACACGATTCCCAAGCTCTCGAGTTTCTCTTTCCAGGCATCGTCGATTGGGTATTGCACAAAGTCGCCGAACTGGAGCAAAAATTGAGGGTCGTATCTGTACTTTTTAGCACCCGACTTCCATCTGGCATCAACACCGGTCAATGGATATGGGTAAGAGAATGAGAATGGATCATCTATGGGCTCCGCTGTCTTGACTCTCTCAAAATACAGAGAGAGGTCAAATACGGGGCCCTCGCTAACATGCTCATGCTCTTCATCGTCGTCGTGGGGGTGATCGTCGGAAGCGGGTTCGGACACCGTATCCTCTTGTGGGCCAGCTGCCTCACTAGCCTCCTCGACTGGGCTCTCAGACTTTGACTCAGTCAATTCCGTTGACTCAGCAGAATTGAGTTCTCTGGTCTCGGCTTCAGGAGTCTCGGATTTGGTCTCCAGGGTAATTTCCGTGGCCGGCTCAGCATCGGTAGTAGTATTAGCAGCCTCAACTTCAGTGACCTGCTCGGGCACAGACGCGGAAGTAGGAGCTGGAGACTCCGCAGCAGGAGCGGCAACAGGTGTCTCGTCGTTCTGGACGGCAGGCTCAGCGGAAGCAACAGAGGCCTCGCTAGACGCCTCGACAGGCTTCTCGATAGGGACTTCCGCGACAGGTTCCGCGACTTTTTCTACAGGCTTTTCAGAAGCAACCTCGACAGGTTTCTCTGGCACTGGCTCCTCCTTAGGGGTAGCGGCGGCCTCCTTGGCTTTAGCCTCGGCCTCAAGCCTGGCCTTTTCCTCATCCTTCTTTTTCTTGGCAGCCTGAGCTTTTTCCAAAATCTTTTTCCTGAATTCCTCAGCGGCAGCAGACTTGGCGGCAGCGGCAGCAGACGCGGCAGATGCAGCAGGTGTGTTAGACTCAGCAGAAGCAGGCGCGGTCGACGACAGCGTGTTGGGCGTCAGGGGCACGGAAAGCTGTGCGGCAGCCGCTTTCGGCGTCAGCGTCGACAGTTTCGTTTTCTCCTCCCAGTCAACCTGCTTACCATCCTTGTCCGTGATCTTGACCTTGCTGATACTGGGTGATACGGGGAATTGGGTAGCGGGTTGCGGCAGCTGCGGATTGTATGCGGGAATCCCGTTCATGCCGGGCACCATGCCCTGGGCATATGGGTATGCGTAGTAGTTGTACCCGCTGTACATGTTCTGCGGGTAGGCGGCGTAGTTCTGGTACTGCTTGTTGTTCTGGTGCGCACCGGAAGAGTGGCCGTTGCCCTTATAATTGCTGTTGTTACGCTTGTTGTAGTATGGTTTGCCGCCAGGGGTGTTGCCCTGGTAATGCTGCCTGTGGCCCTGAACCTGCTGATTTTGTGCCAGGGGGCTGGCGTTACCCGCGGGACTCTGCGAGGGTTGTTTGGCGTGTGGCTGCAGTGGCTGCGAGGCACTGGTGGCTTTTTGTTGCGAGCTATTTTGCGTGGCTGGCTGCGTAGCCGCCGGAGGGGCGGGGTCTGTCTTGTCAGACATGTTGCTCGGTGTTTTTTCCGGGGAAAAGCGTGTCACAAACACAATGGTAGCCGGGCAAGAAGATGGACTAAGAAAAAAGGGCGGAAAGGGGTAGTCCGACCAGGTATTTCCTAGGTGGTTTTTTTTTGCGTGTTTTTTGGAGCGAAAATTCGGGCGATCCGTGACTTCTCCAAAAAAAGTAAAGGGCTGCGTTGGCGGGGACTCGTTTCTGTGTAAATAATTAACCGAATAATTAGATCCACAAGTCAGCAATTGCAAGGTTTGCTCAACGAAACTGGGGGGCCTCTATGATATTTCGAAAGGAAAAAGAGGCAGGTGGTTGTGAGGGCGAAAAAGTGTACCTAGAGATCGTGAGATATGAGGGCATAAAATTTTTTTTTTTTTTTTTTTTGGCATTAGCCCACCCTGTTGCGGCACGACTTTTCCACTGAGGCACGCGTGGCCTGAAGAGACATTGGCTGCGAAGAAAGGCGGGATGAACGAGTTTGGTTCAGTATGTAACAGTAAGAACGAACAAACTTATTTTCTGTCTACTATTCAGATCCTTGATAAAGCGGTGTTTTTTTTTTTTTTTTGGAAAATGGGTCGAAATGTTTTGCCCCTGATCTGAAATTAAAGTTTGCTACGCTATGGATGCCACGTTTCGCGTCACGCCGATCCCGATCCCGATCCAGGTTCCAGCACACCCCAGGGCCTATGGCATTATCACTCACAGTGCTTCTTGATTTTGCAGCTCTTACCAAATGCGGAAATAGAGGAATGAATGATGACCATTACTTGATCACGTTTTTCTTTTTTTATACGCAGTTGTAACTCATGTTCTCGAGCACAATCTGAGGTTGGTATTTCCGCACACTCGGCCCGTTATGGAGGGGTGTTCGGACGCGACCTGCTTGAACATAAAGGAAGGACACCTTTCTATGAAAGATAGTGAATTTTGTTTTTATGGTCTTTTTTTTCTTTTATTTGTCGACTGATTCGATGGAAAAATCATGATGAAAGTGGAACCATGGAAGCTAAACAGAGTAAATAATCAGGTCGCAGGCCATACAAGAGACGGTAAGAAGCATGATAGTCGGGTATGTTGTGAGAAGTTAAAACCTATATCTCAAGAGGCCAGGTATTTTCCCGTGGACTGGGAATAAAAGAATTGATACTCAGCTTGATTTCAGGCTCAAAACTTTGAACCTAGACCATTTACATCGATGATTCCAAAAGTCTGGAATGTGCTCGGGGCCTCAACAAAAGGCTCGTTCGTTCACGCGAGAGGCTAGGGGTGGTCGCGATCGATTGGATCACAGGCAAAGTTTTTTGGAACAATAAAGAACGAGAGGATTAACAAAGAATGAAAAACATGTTCAAGCCTTTTCTATCCCTTCTATTGTTCTCGCTCTTAACTGGCAGATTTCATAATCTCATCATTTTCGCCCCTATGAAGTGCACATTTCAGCCCGATGGGCATCGACGTGCGGCGTCACAGCAACTACTCCACTTGCCGCATTAAGCGATTGTAGACGCGACAATTAGCACAGTAAAGCCAATATAACTCTTTTTCTTTAGGCAGGTAAGAATTCCCATCTAAAGTTCAGTGAAGTTATTTGTCTATAGATTAAATCATTGTCTAAACACCCTTGTCTATGTATTGTTTCTAGGCAGGCCATTGTGTGCAGGTCACCCACGGCTAGGCAAGACCAGCTTGCCCAAAAGCACCACAATCGCCAAAATAAACGCATAAACAATTGCCTGCTCCTTGCGTGACTCATTCTGGAAGCAACTGATTATCATGGAATCTGTTGTCTTTTCCGGTAGACACAAGCTGGCGTTTTGCTGGAGGCACCATTCTTTCGTGCACTGATCACACTGGTCGATTTTCTCCACCAACAGCTGCTCGTTGCACTGACATTTGCAATAGTGCTGGAACCCAAGGGCAAATGTAAATAGTGATAGAAGAGTGAGAATTTTCATTTGATGAGAGACGTTTTTGGGTAAATATACTTCAATGCTGTGACAGTTGACTATAGTTCAAGATTATTCATATCCGGCCGAGCCTCATGCCGCGTGCGTAAAGAGAGGTTCCTGGGTCGGCCTCGAGGCTGGACACCCGTACACCAGACATGGGCGAATATGGAAGAAAATGTTATAGAGACGGGTGGGAGTGGTGGTATTTTCTTGGATTTTATCTCGTTTTTTCTTCTTTTCATTGCTTTGCAGTTTTTTGGCGCTGCGTTTGAACCGTGTTTGGGTCAAAAACTTTTACCTCATGATGTTCGCTGAATATAGTGTGTATTACTCAACTGATGATATTGTTCATGGCTGCAATGCGACACCTCCAATACTGTTGCGCCCAGCAAGTGGTATCTACTTATGAGATGTGATTGAATGACATGAGACAAACAAAATTGCACATATACGTGGTTAGAATGAAAAACATACACCTTCAATTTGGTAGGCGATTAAATACATGATTGTTCTATAGTCTTCCTAATGATGGAGGTGGAAGCTGCCTACGAATCGTGGGCCTGTATCACACACGTGATCCGTGGTGACCCCGATTCTTAGGGAAAATGGCAAAATTTTGATTTCAGGCTCATACCCGAGCCTCAAATATCACAAATTCGGGCTCTTTTCAAATTTTACACGATCATCAAACAACAAACTGTTACATGTATATATTGACAATTGAAACGTCCGGCATACAGTGCAGGTCTGGTCGTGCCGGTGCGCCCCACCTTGGAGGCAAACGTACTGTAATCGAATAACCCATTTTAAACACTCTCAGAAACCCATATTGACCCCACTAAATTCACACGGAAATGGCTGCAGTAGACACTCCGTACGTGCACCAGGGCGGCATCAAGCCATACTTCGAGCAGCAGATCCAGGATACGGAAATCAAGCTCCAGAGCACGGCGCAGAACTTGCGTCGTTTGGAGGCCCAAAGAAACAAGCTCAACTCGAAAGTGCGCCAGTTAAAAGACGAGTTGAGGCTCTTACAAGAACCTGGTCTGTATGTGGGAGAGGTGGTGAAAGTCATGGGGTTGAAAAAAGTCCTTGTGAAGATCCACCCCGAGGGGAAATACATTGTGAATGTCACCAAGGACATTGACATCAAGAAATTGACGCCCAGCTTGCGTGTGTGCCTCAAACTGGACCTGTATGACTTGCACAAGATCTTGCCCAACAAGGTCGACCCGTTGGTGTCGTTGATGATGGTGGAGAAAGTGCCGGACTCGACTTATGACATGGTGGGAGGCTTGGATAAGCAGATCAAGGAGATCAAGGAGGTGATTGAATTGCCTGTAAAGCACCCAGAACTTTTTGAAAGTTTGGGCATAGCACAACCCAAGGGTGTTATCTTGTACGGCCCGCCAGGCACGGGAAAGACGCTTTTGGCGCGTTCGGTCGCTCATCACACAGACTGTCGTTTCATCCGTGTTTCCGGGTCGGAATTGGTGCAGAAATATATCGGTGAGGGCTCGCGGATGGTGCGTGAGCTTTTCGTCATGGCCAGAGAACACGCGCCGTCGATTATCTTCATGGACGAAATCGATTCGATTGGCTCCTCACGTGTGGAGGGATCCCTGGGCGGCGATTCCGAGGTGCAAAGAACCATGTTGGAGTTGTTGAACCAATTGGATGGGTTTGAAAGCTCTAAGGATATCAAGATCATCATGGCCACCAACCGGTTGGATATTTTGGACCCAGCGTTGTTGAGACCTGGTCGTATTGACCGGAAAATCGAATTCCCGGCGCCTACAGTACAGGCGCGTGCAGACATCTTGAAGATCCACTCGCGCCTGATGAATTTGACTCGCGGAATCAATTTACGGAAAATCGCCGAAAAGATGAATGGCTGCTCTGGTGCAGACGTCAAGGGTGTGTGTACGGAGGCCGGTATGTATGCGTTGAGAGAACGCAGAATCCACGTGACGCAGGAGGACTTTGAGCTTGCAGTGGCGAAGGTGATGTCGCGTAATGACGAGGGTGCTGTGTCGTTGGCCAAGCTTTTCAAGTGATCGCATGATGGTTATAGGCTAGGCATTTGCATATAATACAAATACAGAAGAAGACAAGTAGAGGAGTATGATTGTAGTGTTTAGACCGATTTCGGTAAAGTTTGTTTAAGAGTCGTTGCTGATATTAAAACTGGTGAATGATAAATGTAAAGTTTAGTTAAGTGAAGTGAATGGTTGTGAAATTGGATATATGCTCATAATTAGGTGATGTATCATCAAGGTGATGTATCATAAAGGTGCCAACTGGAAGCATTTACTGCGCCTGTAGGCAGAATTTGTAGACATAATAGCGGAAAGCTTGCAAGACAACCGTCATGTTTTGAGTACCATGCTTTATGTTGTTTACGGCGATACTTTAGAATGTGCAGTAAGGAGATAAGCCTGCTTGGGAAATCACTGTCGCGTATATGTATGATTTTACTTCCATGAAAGGAGCATGTGATTTAATATTTCTTAATGACCCAAAGAAAACACGAAGAGACTTTATTCATCACTGAATGCGATTTAACGTCACCTGGATTGTACTTCGGGGGATAATTCTGGCCTCCTTATGATACCTATACTATCAAAAGCACCGATTGTGTACCAAGATTATTACTAAAAAGAAGACAGTTCAGCGGCTAGAGTATAAGTAATTTTTTATCAAACAGAGAATACAATAAACCTGCTCAGCTCCGAAAATTTGTCATTTCATCATATAAGGCCACCAGTCTATGAGTCTTTATGAGCCATGCAGTATCTAGTATATAACAAGCTCGTAACCATATGGATGGAAAGCGGTCAATTGCTAGCCAAATGCCCACAAGCTGGATAAACAGTAGTCTTCAAGATTTTTCAGAAATAAAGCAAGTTTTGAAATTTGGTCCGCGAACTAACTGAATTCTTGAAAAAGAGTCTAGCCTGGGTATAGCCAAATATCAACTGTTGCGACTCAATTCTGGATTTATCACAGTAGATGGCTATTACGTCTTTATTCGTCCGATATGTGTGCCACGTCCTCAAAATTAAAAATGAGCATTGGACGCATATACTTGAAGAATTTTATCCAAGCACGATAACTATCATCAATTCTTTATCCATTTCTCGTTGTACCTGCCAATATTTTTCCATTTGGATCCACCTGGCGCTGATGCGAAATGTCCACGTCGCACAGTACATGTGCACTACGTCACCACCGGTTTTTCCACCCAAAAGTGTTCAATTCACGCCAAAAACGCCAAAAATATGAAAAAAGCGTATTTGTTTTTGCTTCTAGCACTAGCGAGCGCCTCTTCGTCCGGAAACGAAATAGACTGGACGCTGCGGATCCAGCATGCGCAGAAACTGCTTCTTCTGCACGGCTCCACAATTGACGTTCTCACTGAGTATGACGATTTAGTATTGGCCATGGGGAAGGCTGCAGAAACAGTGCCACAAAATGCATTATCACAGGTATATTACCAGCGATCACTCGTGGAGATGAGCCTTGGCAAAACGACACTAGCCGCTGCAGATTTGACCCAGGCGTTGTCTATCGACAGCACATTTCAACCTGCAGCTAACAAACTCATGGAAATATGGCTAGATCGGGGCCAATTCCATGAGCTCAAGGCGAAATTCTCTGAAAGTGAGTATCCTGATGCGTACGCGAGAATTGCCGAGTGGGAGGCGGCTCACGCGGAAATTGGGGCTGTTTTGAACAAAAACGATGAAGCTTCTTTGGACCATGGGTTGGACTTGGTGGACAGCACGCTTTTACGTATAACAAGCAACTACGCGCTGGTATACGAGCTACGCTTGCAATTATTGAAGAAAAAAGCACTTTTGGCCCACAAAAGGGGCGAACAGCCGCCGTACGGCGATATTGTGCGTGACTATAGCCGGCTCATAAAGGTGCTGCCACAGAAAAGCCTAGCTCAGTACCTGGACTTTTCACAATACATATTGTTCACACGCGGGAATTTCGAGGAGGCCTGGAATGCCGTAAAGGCGGGGCTTCGGATCGATAACGACCACAAGCCATGCGGCAGTTTGTCGAAGATTTATAACCGATTGCAGCACGTATTCAAGCCCTTGGCAAAGTACTTTGTTCTCGACGAGTTCTTGTATCCAAGTACAGACAAGATTCTGGATGTTTCGGACGACGTTTTGAATGATTTTGACGTTGATTTTAAGGCTGTGTTTGATGCATTGACTGGGCCTTTGACTCTCTCCAAACGCGATATGAAAGATTTGCCCGCCAGCATCAAAACAGTCAACGATTTCATCATTTACCGTGCGAGGGAGTTCGCCCATTCCGAATTCGGGGAACGGAAAATGGGCGACACACTTCCTTTCATCAAAACGATGCATAAATTTCTATGTGAGGCCAGTGTGAGAAGTAAAGGGGACAAAAAGAAACATTGTGCCTTGGTCAAAGACAGCGAGCAGCCGTTTTTCCCCAAGCACTTGCTGCAGATCGATACCTTGCTCAAGAAGAAAGACTACCACGCCGCTAAAGAGTTGTTGGCCAGCTACAATAAAAATATCCAGAAAACCAGCCTCTTCCAAAAACGGTGGAGTCCTATTCAGGATTTCGAACACAGGCAGCAGCAACAAAGACAACAGCAGCAATATCAGCAGCAACAGCAGAGACAGCAGCAACATCATAGACAACAACAACAGCAGCAGCAGCAACAGTCAGGTATCGACCGGTCCAAAGACTACTATAAAGTATTGGATGTGAGCAAAGATGCCGATGAAAAGACCCTCAAAAAGGCGTACAGGACGCAAACACTCAAGTACCACCCGGACAAGTATAAAGGCACCGACCTCACCGAGAAACAGATCGAGCTGAAGATGCAGGATATCAACGAGGCATACGAAATCTTGTCGAATCCCGAAAAACGGGCGGAATATGACCGGCCCCTGGAGACCCATCATGGAGGTGCTCATTACCAGCAGAACCACGGGGCGCAAAACGTGCATTTTAATTTCGACCCAGACCAATTTATGGGCCATTTTGGTGGCAATGGCGGGTTTAAGGTTCATTTCGGGTAAGTTATAGAAACCCCAATTTTTTTATCGAAAACCTGATCTTCCGCCATGTGTCGATTTGAGTCACGTGCGCCAAGTCATTAACAGGAAATCTTGCCAAACTTTATGGTAGAGGTCTCATACTGGTACGTTCGATGAGTGCGTGTTGCTGAAGCATGACTTCTTGAAATCACGTGCTACCAAGTAATGTTTGCTTGATAGGTGTGTTCCTTGCTCATGCTCATATTCTGGCCAAGAATGGAGCCAGGATTAATATTGATTGGCTGATAATTTGGGGTCCTGGTTATGTAGCCTCTATTACCGCCCACTACTATACTTGAAGTGTGAGATCTGCAAATTGAGATTGTGCAACCAAACAGGCTGAACGAGGCGATTTCAGGAATTCGTGAATAAGAAACATACAAAAAATTCAAGACTCACAAGAAGTGCCACTTTGCATTTGTCTTTAATGAAAATACAAAGCGGCATTTACTCGAGGTCTTTAATACCCTTTTCTTTAGCACTTTACTAGCTCTAATAGTCAAAGTTTTCCATGCAGTCTGCTGATGCATGTTCGCCTAACGATTTGAATGTCAAAAGAATCGCGTAACGCTGCCAAAGAACATTCATAGTGGAACGCGTTGAAGGTCAATAACCATGCCGAAAAAAACCAATCACCCGGAAACAAAAAGTTGGTCTTTTTATTTTGTTGAGTTTTTTCCTCTCGCAACTTTATCATCGTCTGCAATTGGCACAAGCATCATTTTGTATTATCATTGGGAGACAGCCAGAGTCTTCAGGGCGTCTAAAGACCCAACCATCCTAGACTATATAGTGCCCGCTGACTTCTTGACGGCCATGCTGACTTTTTTGCTTGGAGTGATAATTAGTATATATTTCGTGGTTACTGATCGGCCCGGAAGTTGGGCGTTACCGCTAGCTCTCATAGCATGGGCTATTATGATGATTCTGAGGTTGTAAATGTGCTCATTTCGACATTATCTGGCTGCAAATGGACTCTTTTGCGTTTCATGATGGATAGAGTCAGCGGAAACTGATACTGCATCAGTCATGGATTCTCGTGGCTATAAGGTGGACATGGGAAAAGGGTAGTCATGACTGATTTAACTAGGACATGTGGCCTGGCGGTTAGTGCGAATACATTTGAAAACAGAGTTTTGGCTTCACAGAATGATTGGGGGTGGTCTGATTCGGGGCAGCTCCTGATATATGCATTTGATTGTCGGCGTTGGTATCAACAGAAAAGATAACGGTGCATGCATTGTGCAGATGACGGTACATGCGCTGTGCAAATATTGACCATTGCTCACTAAATACGGTACTAATTTGGACATTTCCCGAGAGCCTAGGAACTGTTGTTACACATCTGACGCTTACTCCTGGAACGTTTTTCTTCTGCTTCTCGACAACTACGACGAAAGCATATGGGACATGCATCGATAATTATTGAAGCAAATATCAGCCGGGAAGGAAGTCCCGGCGCACGAAGGAAGTTTGCTTTTCATTGAGTTTCGGGTCTTCAAGCGCTCAAAGTTATTTTTGTTTATGGGTTCTGGGCACATAGCCAAAATGTCGTGAAGTTCCCTTACATGTTTAGTGGTTCAAACTCTTCGAGTGCATGCCATAAGAGGAAGGGAACGAAATACAAGAAATTAACAAGACTCAAACAAGATGAACGGGCTTCTTCTGAAATTCAAAAATGTGTCTCCTGGTATTTGCCTTGACCTAAAATTGGGCTTCGTTTAGCTGAGTCTTGTGGATGACCTGATTCAGGTAATTTGAGATGAACAACAGCAGCCAACTTTCGCATACATTGGCACGTGGTTGCGATTTTCGAAAAGAAGGTGTGGAATTATATCTTCACAGACCGCTTGGCCGTTTCACGGTTGCGGTAATTAGCATGTTTGGCCAGATGTTCAACGCCACAATCAATCACCCAGAATCCGACCCTATAAATTCCTACAGTTGGGAAGGTTTTTCAGCCGTTCCTTGCAACCTGAGGTACTGTGTTGGCCTGAGCGAAATGGTCACAACAAAAACAAACTCGATGGGGTTTTTTGTCATCGCCGAAAGAACTGCTCATATGTATCAAGCATTAGACAAACTGGCGATACATTTCGAGCCCTGTCGGAGTCAAGGTTTCGACTCAGTGCATTATTCTTCACTGTATGTGGCTAGTCTGCGGTTGATTGCAACAAACATCCACTGGAATTTCTACGTAGCGTCATGTGTGAGAGTCACTGGCAGCTTCAGGAAACCGATCCCTATCTGACCAGTCTTGACAGGCTTCCTTTTTTTTTTTTTTGCTTGATACATCTGATTAAGGACTGGGAGCCAGAGTTGCTTACCTATCCTCAAGCAAATTACAAGAATCTGGCCAGCCACTCTTTAAGACCGGCCGATAATCACGAAAAGCTCAAAAAGTCGGTATTTTCTCGCCGGAAGAGAATTGGCTCCGCAGTTGGTCATTATCGAGTACATTGAATATGTAACTGCAGTCCAACGGGCACCCGCATACTTTCAAATTACCAAATTCGAGACAATTAATTACGATTTGTTCCTTTACTGGGATTCAAACAGACGAGGTTACTTCAAAACCATATCAAATTCGGCTTCACAAGCAGCCTTTCCGCGTTCACGTGATTTTTGCTTTTCTCGTAAACACCAACTTGCTCGTTGCTTCCGTTCGTGTGGCTCCACAATCGGCTCCGGTCATAATTCCGCGCACCCATTCTGCAGTCCGATAAGTGGCGTTTAGCTTATACTTTTACCGAACCCGGTGTTTGAAACAATACCAGCAATAATTGATCAGCACATCCCCAATCGTTGCAAGGAACGTTCTCGTTGTACAAATACGAAAATACTGATAAACCAACTTTTACGCATTCCGGAAATCAAACGCCGAACGGCCATCTTGTATGAGCGGAGTGATAAGACCGGGATGCCGATGGCGCACGGCTCTGTGGGGCACGGGTGTGTGCGCTTTGTATAAGAAGCGAGCCCCGGCCACAAATCGGACCTTCTGCCGCAACAATATTGCTACTACAATTTTAGTATAACCTAGCAAACGATGAGACTCACGCTTGCTACGCTGCTCGCTATACTTGGCGCGGCACAGGCCATTCCTACTTTTCCCGGAAACGCGCAGGCCGTGTTGGCGAATCTTGCGCCCGAAACGGAAGCTCAAGGCGAGGCCTCGAGCTGGTTCCCATGGCCGCCATGGACTAAGCCCGAAATCGACACGGAGAAGTTACAGGAACTGATTACTGCTGACGCTTTGCGGTCACGCGCCGAGACGCTTTACAACATTTCGAAGGCGTCTGTTAAGGATTATGGGCACCCCACCAGAGTGATTGGCTCCAGAGGCCATTGGGGCACGGTGAATTACATTTTGGGCGAGTTGCAGAAATATAGCAAGTATTACACTTGGGATGTACAGAGGTTTGACGCCGTGGATGGCCGCATCAAGAGCTTTTCGCTTTTGATCGACGGTACCGAGCCAAAACTGGTGCTGGCGCTTGCGTTGACGCCCCCTACCCCTGAGGGGAAACCAGTGCACGGCAAATTGGTTTTGGCACGCGATTTCGGCTGTGATGCTGCTGATTACCCCGCCAACTTGACCAACGGCAACATTGCGCTTGTGGCGCGCGGGAAGTGCGCCTTTGGCGACAAGCTGATAGCCGCTGGCCGTGCAGGTGCGTCTGCCGCGGTGATATACGACGAGGATGCGCCTTTGCACGGAACTTTGGGCGAACCCACAGGCGCCGAGGTGCCCACGTTGTCCATCAGCACAAAGGACGCTGCGGCCTTCATTGCCAAGTTGGAGAAGAACCCAAGTCACGTGTTTGAGGTGACTTTGTTTGTTGACTCGTATGTCAAGAAAATCAAGACCATCAATGTTGTTGCTGAGACAAAAGAGGGCGACCACAACAACGTGGTATCATTGGGTGCACACTCGGACTCGGTTGCCGAGGGCCCAGGTATTAATGACGACGGTTCAGGCACGATTTCGTTGCTTGAAGTCGCAAAGCAATTGACCAAGTTTAAGGTCAACAACGCAGTGCGTTTTGCGTGGTGGGCGGCCGAGGAGGAGGGTCTTTTGGGTTCTTATGCGTATGCCACTTCGCTCACTCCCGAGGAAAACTCCAAATTACGTCTTTTTATGGACTACGACATGATGGCTTCGCCAAACTACGAGTACCAGGTATACGATGCCAATAACAAAGACCACCCAAATGGTTCTGGTACACTCAAACAGCTCTATATTGACTGGTATACCGCGCAGGGCTTGAACTACACGACGGTTCCGTTTGACGGCAGATCCGACTATGTGGGCTTCATTGATGCAGGTATTCCTGCAGGCGGAATAGCCACCGGCGCCGAGGGCGTGAAGACGCCCAAAGGTCAGGAGAGTTTTGGCGGCGAGGCAGGCAAGTGGTTCGACCCATGCTACCACCAGCTTTGTGACGACTTGCTGAACCCTGATTATGAAGCATGGGTGGTGAACACAAAGTTGATTGCACACTCTGTGGCCACATACGCGAAGAGTTTTGAGAACTTCCCAGAAAGACAGGTTTCGGCCGCGTCGGTTTCTGACCATAAGTTCAGCAACGGGCTCAAGTACCGCGGCTCTCAACTCGTCATGTAAGCAGATGATTATATCTTGACCTGTTTGGATTTTCTGGGTATCTTGACCAACTATTGTGGGTGATGCTCGCTGACATAGTCTAGTGAGCCACCATGCGTTCTAGACCCCCAAAAGTATACCTGTTTTATAGATAAGCAGCAATAAACAATCGCACGAAAGCACGTTAAATGTTCAAAATCAGAAATGTCAGCAAATGATTGATGAGTCATTAAGTCGTGAGCACATTCTCTTTTTGAGAATAAGATAGACGTATCGGCCCAATCAGGCAAAGATATCCGTTGCGCGACTTGATGCCAAACACGGTAAATAGATAAGACCAACCTCACTACGGCCTCAAGAAATCAGTTCAAACGCATAGAAAAATGCCTAAACACACCTGAGAGCCTTCTTAAAAAAACATCCGTATGTATCCACGGAGATCCCCACGTTTCATCACCTATAGTCACGAATATTGGGGCACGCAGGCCGGAGCGTGGGGGATGCGTGGGGGACAGCCCCGAGCGTGGGGGCGCGCGGACAGAATGCTATATAAGATGGCAAGCACGCACTCTGGCTACACCAAAATGCACACGTTTTCCATCTTGCAACGCAGACTTCTATCGTCACGCAATACCCTACTACACAAAATGCTGCAAAAACCAAAAGTACTCAGACTCGGTGCGTGGGGCGAAGCCAAGGCTGCATGGGCAGAATTGGGCGAAATCGTCGAGATTGTTGATTGCGAGTCAAAAACCAGAGACGAGTTTTTCGCGGATTTGAAAACTAAGTATAACGATATCACGAGCATTGTGAGGACGTTCTTCTCAGTCAACAATACTGGCCGGTTTGACGCCGAGTTGGCTGCCCATTTGCCCGAAACTGTGAAAAGCGTCCTGCACAATGGCGCAGGGTACGACCAGATCGACGTGCAGCCTTTTACCGACAAGGGCATTCAAGTCTCAAACATCACGACCCCAGTCGAGGCCCCCACGGCATTGACCGCGGTGTACTTGACTTTAGCCGCGTTGCGCAATTTTCAACAGGGCCATGAATTGCTTACCGAGGGCAAGTGGAGTTCCGGGGGCAAATGTGCCGGTGCTAATCTCGGATTGGACCCTGAAGGTTTGACCGTGGGCATTATCGGAATGGGCGGCATTGGGCGCGCTATCAGAGACCGCCTTGTGCCGTTTGGGTTTGGAAAAGTCGTGTATTACAATAGGTCTAGGTTGAGTTCGGAGTTGGAAAATGGCGCCGAGTACGTGACTTTCGACGACTTGGTTGCCAAATCCGACGTGATCATGCTAAGCGTGCCGTTAAACGCGAAAACGCATCATCTCATCAACGCCGACGTGCTTGCGAAAACGAAAAAAGGTGTAGTTATTGTTAACACCGCGCGGGGCGCTGTTATAGACGAGAAAGCTCTCACCGATGCATTGAAGAGCGGCCATATTGGCGCGTTTGGCTCAGATGTGTTCGAGCACGAGCCAGAAGTGGCGCCTGAGCTCTATAACATGCTGAATGTGGTTTCTTTGCCCCACATGGGCACGCATACAAAACAGGCGTTGGTCAATATGGAGGCGTTTGTCGTGGAAAACGTGAAAACTTACTTGACTACGGGCAAAATGTTGACGAACGTGCCAGAACAAGCCAGTGTGGACTTCAAGCACACACCTGTAATCTAAATTGGTGATGATGTGTCTCGAATTGGCGCGCTTTTTTTTTTTTCAAGCTGGTTTCATAGAACCCATTTTTATGGATTACCATCAAAAAAAGCCAACAAAACTAATAGTCTTTCATATACGAAATGCATGCCATAAACTTTCCAGATTCCTGCTTCATACATTCTCGGGTTGGTTGGATGTCAACAACCTTTGCAAGATCCCACATACATGTCAGCATACTAAAGGGGATGTTTCTTACATAAGTGTGACGACTTTGCCTATCACGCACGCCCGTTTTCTGTTCATTCACGCTTAAAAAGAGTAAATTAATAAAAGAAGTGAAGAAGAAAAAAAGAGTACAAGAAACGAGCATCATACAACACCCAAAGATATTTTTCAAGCGTGAGAAACCTCAAGTGCACTTATAGATTCGAATGTGTTTTTTTTTTTCTTGCTTACTTACGATACCTAATGGACGATCCCTGGGTTTTCACACAAGGGCCCGAACAAAAACCAAACCAAACAAGACTCCAATTTATCCCAGTTTTCAACAACTGGTTTTCTTTAATTTGCCTAGTTAGACTTTTCACATTCTCACTTGCATGTATGGTATCGGCTGCGAAACCTCTATACTCAGGCACGAGACCGTCAGTTTCAGCCAGGCGCGTGATGTAATCAATATTTTGTTTTTCCAAAGTCCGTACTCGTCACATTGTGATGCCCATAACCTTCAAACAGAAGACGTGCTAGGAGAAAACTGTTCCATTAGTACCATTTTGATGTCTTTCATGATGACACCTTCTCTGATTGGCTAAGAGGCCTGCAAGAACACCTAACATGGTCCAAAAAGTAAGCACCCCTAAAACGATAGGGCCAACAAGATAAGGGCAAATTAGAAATGATCCCCAGAGTTTGCGGAAAAAGCTTGCATCGCTCCTCCTTGATTGAAGATACAAGCGGGTGGCAGGTCTGTTCATGGGATCAGACATGATATTATTGCAGTGGCCCGAAACGTATGTTGACAAGGTTTTTAGCTGTACCGTGATCTCTATAGAGGTTTTAGAGAAAAGGTACAAATGCACGCGCAAACTCGAAGCGCTAAATAGTAAGCACCAGAATACCTGAATGTTACGGCATGGCATTCGTGAATAATCATCGTTCAATCAAATAGTATGTTCATACGGATTGCCACAATGGAAAATTCGTGAGTGCGGTATGATCTGGACTTGATTGAATAATCCACTCAAGGTGATTATGGGGTACTAATGATAATTTTTCGATACAAACGCTACTCTAAAAACCACAATTATATCTGAAACTTCTATATTCTTTTAAAAACATGCACCCCGAAGCTGTAATATTTGCAAATTTTAATGTATCTCACTCAATATAGCATCGCGGAAACCTCACAAGCAACAGAACCCTAAATAGATCCCAAGAAGAAACACGTTTTCTCTTTTGATCCTATAAATTCAGCGGGCGTGACTAATTTAATAAAATAAATATGTAAGGAAGTAGCCTCGCTTTCATCGGTACAGCGTCAACTGTTTCAGGTAGTGTTGGTCTCCTCACATCCAAAATTAATCCCATAAATCGTGATTATGACAGTGAGAACAAACCAAATAATTAGTAAAGTAGGAAGGTATACCGGTGTCTGAAGACACCAGCATCTCTCCTTTTCATAAATGGGGCCCACTTCAGGATTCCCCTGTCCTATCAAGGTTGGCGCCGTATTCGAAAGCCCCGACCCTACGCGATCGACCGTTGTCATGGGAACTTCAACAGACATTTTGAGCTGACATAAATATGGAAATGATAAATGGCTGCACAAAGTATTGTTGGAGGGCGTCTTTCAAGTTGACTATATATAATGATCCTGCGTGTAGAATTGTAGCGTAGTTTTTTTTTTGGGACAAGAAAAAACAGTGACATTGAAAAGGCGCATTAGTGCAAACTTATCATGCTGCCCAGATAGACTTTTGAAGAAACAACAGTTAATCTTTTATATTCCGGCGAGAATTTCTAAAACAAAAAAAGAATACGCTATACGCTTCCAGACCAAGAAATTAACGCAAGGCATGGTAGAGAAGCTTGCTAGGGTTTTACATATAATCATATACAGTTTTGTGGAGAGCTAGAAAAGCAATTATGGCACCCAGTCCATGATTAGATGTGTCAAGCAAAGAGAATAAGCACAAGTAAAATGCAGCGCTTCTGATTTTGCGTATGATCAAAATAAAGATTTTTGTGCATGTTCCCAGTGAATACTGCAGTGTTGTGAGATTGGGCGACTTAAGTGGCAATTGATAGGCATCAAAATAAGTTGTGTGCAAGATTTGTATGCACCTTTCATGCACCTAGCATGCACCTAGCATGCACCATGGCGTGAAACATTCTACGTTGCCACAATGCCATATCTTCGCAGAAAGTGACACCTTAGGACGCTCTTTAGACGATAATTGAATTTCGTGAGTAAATCAACCCGATACTAAGACGTTCAAGCATTTGGGGTCATGACTCCTCAAGAATATAGCCACATATGTGTCTCTAACCTAAGAAATACGATAAAAAAACTAGCTCGCGCGATTTCGTTTCGTCATTTGCTTATATGGCAGAGAATATGCATCTCGTGCGGAAAATCTGCATCTCGTGCGTTTTACAACCCTGCCTGTTTAAATCTACTTGACTTAAACACCACTTCTTTGCCTTAGCCATGTTCAAAGCCATGCCAAGTCTTTCTTTTCGCAGATGGCCAACAGTAATCACCGGACAGATTGAATATACCTCAGTGTTGTGCGTTTCGCCGTGATAATTACCCGCGAGATGCACTTTCATCGACGTAAAGTTAAACTTTGTAGGCGTCACTGTCTATGTGATGCGTTATCGAATTTTCAAGGCTAACGTAATGTTTTGCGTATCAAAGTAATACGCTAGAGTAAGCTTCTCGATGCGTTAGGCGGTTTAATATGGTTTCTAGACCTTAAAAGCAGTCTTAAGTCTTAATCTCTACTACTAGAATCTTCAAACAAACTTTTTGCCGTCTATCAGTCAGACTCTTCACTGTCCGCGACATACTCCAATTAGATTTATCGTGACCATTCACTACACTCCGCTTCTGACTTCCGCTCAACTCATATTGGGTGAAAAATCCAGGTTGTTGTCTGAGGTACTGTTGTGAAATCGGTTTTTTTCGTGGTGTTGCACGAGGGCGCGTAACCTCGCTTTATAATTTTTGCGGCACTCTCAGAATAGTTTATATCACTTGCCACGGCATCGTTTTCTTTTTCTCGTTTTGTACGCTGAGACCTCACTTGGTCAAATCCATCATTGCGGAACTTCTTTTTCGTAATAGTCGACTATGAATCTTTTCAAAGGCGTTTGAATTTTTCATAGAGTAATTCAACTTACTTATTCACTCGTTTCGCGGTCCGCTCGGATTTCAACAACGCTTTTTTGGATGAAAAAAACTTGTTCAGTTTTATACGAAAGCCCTTTTGCTCTCAAGGCCGACGAGTGGGATCTCGGAAACCATATTAACCTTCTTGCAATTACTTTGCATTATTTTGATGACCCGCATGATCGCCAGACTTATACCATTGAGTTCGAATGCTTGAATGTGTGGTGAGATGCTTTCCAAGTGCCCCAAAAAGACTTTTGGTGGAGCACGGTATAAATGGTCGTATAAGCTCGATCACTAGGTACGATTCTCGGCCCATGAACGTTTTCAAAAGCTCGCCATTGACATGGTCGGTAATGAGTTTCATACTTCAGAAGACTTGGATGGTTTCAATTTGATGAAAGAGGGTATAATACCTACGCTTTCTTTAAAACAAAGAGCGCAAGGGGTTTTGAGAGGTGTTTTCATTTTGAATGACAATCCTGATACTGCGGACTTAGTAATCAGCTAAAACTCTTAGCACCATGGTGTATCAGAAGACCGGAAAACTTTTCCCGATCTTATATTGAGCTGTCTGAGGACCTACTCAGCCATTCCGGGTATATAAGCGCCTTCCGATGCGCTTTGCTTACGGGTACCCCTCATTAAATCAAAGAAGAGAAATCAGTTTCTTCCAAGCACCAAAATGTTGGCAATATTGAAGCTCAGGGCGGTCGTAACGGACAATTCGAATATCTTGGACCTGACGAATGGCTTCGAAAAGGTTAGTATTGAGGAGGGGATTACCGCTCGGGAGATCAAGGAACTATCTGATGAAGGTGTAGCCACCGAAGACAACAAGCTGACTTTGCGAAACTAACTAGTTTTAGATCGCTTGGCGCACACGTCTGCCGGTTTTGTTATCTGTAGATATGTATTTTTGTTCCTTTCAATACAAAAAAAAGGAAAAAAAAAACCACTTTTTCCACTTTGAGTTGCATTTTTTATGGTTTTCGTTCATTAATAGCAACTAACAACTCTTAGCTACGCGCTTACGATTACGCGAAACATTTTTGCGAGTGATTTCACAACACTGTCGGACGCGGTACGCAACTCAACAGCTTGACGCTGCAGAAAGCGCACCACAACACCATCTAGTCCTTTTCTTCGGACTTTGAATCAGAACTACTTGTGCAACAAACTGACTTTTAGTCGAGAGAAGCATTCCATGAGATATGATAGTGGCTTTGACTAAGGAATTATTTTATTAGAATGAACTTTTGTAGATACCTTGATATGCAAATATGGATCCCTTAGTTATCTAGATGATACAGATAGCAAACAAATTTGAGCATTATTTTCGAGCAATTCTTAGCTTTTCTCTCTTTATATCACTGCCAACGTGCAGGCGTGTAAGCTTGGAAGCAAGTTGACTTTTCCAGCAACATCTGGTAGCCCCTTTCTCAGGTACTCCCCAATCTCACTCTTTTTTCGGTGTCTTCTTCAATCTCCACTAGGCAAGTGTCGACTTCATCAGATTGATCAGGTCAAACCGTGGAAGGTGTTCCTATTACCAAGTGGTACCCTATCGCTAATGCAGATGTGGACATTGGCCAAGTGACGATTAACCAAAGGCGCTCGGACCACACTGTGTTTATGCGAAAAAGCGATTCGACACTTCCCAAGACTTCGAGTGGCTCAAATTCGAGTTTGAGGACCATAAGCATGAATATATTGTGAACCAAAAGACTGCAATATATGCAAACAAAAATGAGTGAGAAAAAATATTGTTTCTCCCTTTCATTTGTGACTATTGCGGCTATCAATAGCGCAAGTCCAATTGTGATTGCGAAAATGTTATTAGATATGATAACAACCTTTTTTATCCAAGTTGAGCTTGTTAATTCGAGCTTTGAAAATGCCTGTTCGTCACAGTCGTCCCCAAAGAGACTCTCATCATACTTTTCAGGATGAAACCAGCGATATATTCTTGTGGCTATCGAAACCTTGTTGGTTGCCTGTGCCGCTTCGAGGTTATCCTTCTTGAAAGAATGTTGGTTTGACAGCATGTTGATTGAGAATTTGTAAAGAAAAAGAAAAATGGGGACACGCCACAAACAAAAACATTTGCAGCTCGCTTTTATCTTTATTTTCTGAGTTTACGAACACAAGTTATTTTACTACGCTCAAATAATGAGCCGGGCAATTTCAAGTCCCCTCTTAAATAAATTGTTCTGTGCTCAACACAAACGCAAAAATTAAGAGACAAAGTGGGCAAAAAATTTCGCGGATACTTAAATGGAATACAATCATCAAAGGTTTAGTTGCTTGAACTTTTTTTGAGATGGTTACACAGCACAATTTTATCTGTGTAGAATTTTGGATATCGGGGACGATTACGTGACATGTGTTAGGGCGGTATGAACTGTGTTGCAGAAAAGGGCCAAAAGTGCGTAGCTGCGTAGAACGTGTCATGCGCTACGCTACTGAGTAGCGTAAAGTAAGGTGGGCAGACTTTGTATGCAGTATAATTCCCACATGGATAGATAACCGGTTTTAAGGGTGCCCCAATGCCTAGTTTTGAAAAATTCCCTGACTCGCGAGCCCGATTTTTTATTCCGATGCATGAAATGGCAAATTGTGTGCATTGTAACTTTGAAACGCGTGAACCGTGTAAGGCCGTGCCTTATATTATCAAAGACGCGTCAGTACACGAAATATAAAAGGTGGAAGTGGGCGTTGCCTTTCAGGTTTTACTTTCGTAATTTGTAAATAGACTTATCAAACTTCGCATGACAAATTCTCGATATCAAGCTTTGAATCGCCTCCAGACTCGTATTGTGAGCACAAAATGGTGGCTGCAAACAAAATTTACCAAGGCAAGCTACGTTTATGTGTTCTCACCGAGCCACCAATCCCACTCTATCATAAAGTTCAACCTGTTCGAATGGCCCCTCTTGCCCGAAATGCCGGCTGACCGAAAACGAACCGTCACGAAGTGAACTCTTCGTCACATGAAGTATTCTTTTAACAGGCACAGGCAACGGAATTAAACGACTTTGAAACTGTAAAAATGATTCGGCTCATAACTTGACATGGTAAAGCGCAAAAATAGAAGCCAAAACTTCCTCCGCACCAGATGATGCTTGGGTCCTCACTTATCGGCTCAAGTGGCGCCAATGGAGGATACCAAGCTATTGACGATTATTTATCTCAAGGATATTCAATAAACTTCACGTACACCCGGAAGAAAAAGCACCAGCGTCGTGAATTTGCTTGCTTTCCTTCTTTTTTTCAGACAAGGATTTGTATGTATGACTCCTTCTAATTAAATCAGTGCCTTGCGTTTGTGCTTAGCGCTACTTGCTTGATGTCTTTATCTTCAGTCATACCATCGACTACACAAGATTAATCGTGATTCATACGCACAATGTAAAAGACTGCTTACTGGATCCTATGCTACGCGAAGCATCCGTGGAGGTTTTATCAGCTACTCGACGCAAAGTAGCTACGTTTGCGTAACGTAGACCTTTTGTATTGAGCAAATCTGTTGTTGAGTCGAGTGTCGCCTTTTGAGGTCAGTAGTGACGAGGTTTCATCGCAGCGAGATGATAATGATTCCTTTTCCTACGTTTTCAAGCAAAAGTTAGTCTAGATTACCAATGCAAGGTACTTTAGGCTAGAAAGTACTCAGGCTGAAGCACTTTTCGAATTAGCACTCTTCTTGTAATTACCTGAAAGTAGCGCGTTAAACATAGAATTGAATAGAATCCAACATCGAGTCGCTAGCATGCATCCACGAGAAAATTGTATATGTTGAGTTTGAATTTTGCTTGAATTTCAAAAAAAGAGAGAAAAGCCATTTTCTTGAAGTTAAGTCCTTGTTTCCGTTGATAAGGCACTCGAAACACACCTCTCGTATGTTAGGTTCTTCATACTTGACAGATAATTATTGTGATTTCATCTGGTGAATGCAGCCTGACTTCTCAGTATTCCGGCGAGGGGGGGAAGGGGGGGGGGGACATCATTATATACTTAAGAGTTGGGCAACTTACGTTGGCCGTCTGTGGTAAGGAAGGCTTGGCACGGCTAGGCCTCTTTAAATGCGGCTAAGGCATATGAGGTACCTAACATCATGCATAACAATTTACATTCAGGCAGACATTGCTGGTGGGTAAAGCATCTCGTTTCTCTAGTCTCGTGCTCGTGAAATTTCAATTTTTTCTAAACATTCGGGAGTAGACGCGCTAGGAGAACACTGTTCCACTAGTACCATTCCGACGTTTTTCTTCACGACATACTACCAGATTGGCCACGCAGCCTAGGCAAACACCAAGCATGGCACAATCAAAAGTACAAAGCCAACAAGAAGAGGGCAAACCAAAAACGCTGCCCAAAGTTTTCGGAAACAGCCTTCATCCCAGCGGTGTCTCACAACTATATTGGGTAGAGAGTACGAGCGGCCGGAAGGTATGCTCATGAGGAACAAATCAAATTGTTTGAATCAAGTGGTGCAAGAATAATAACGATAAAATTTGAGATGTTTGGTGATCTCTATGTATAGAATTTTTAATGAGTAGGTATAAATATACGCACAAACTTGGAGCGCTCCAGAAAGCCTAAAAGTCACGGAATATTGATCACCCTATCAAATGGTATCTTTATTTGAATTGCCACAATGGGAAATCCGTGAAGGCGGCATGATTTGGACTTGATGAAAATTCCCGACCGAAGGTGATAATGGCGTAATGAATCAGTGTTTTGAGGTATTTTTTTGGTACACACGCTGCTGCAAAAAAAATATAAAACTATATCTGAATCGTACATACTTGTTTTAAACATAATCAACCCAGCTACTGAATTACTTGCAAATTTTACTGCATCTCAAGGCGGATACAGTGGAAACCTCAACAGCAACAAAACCCGAGATAAATCCCAAGAAAAATCGCTGTTTCTCTCTTGAACCTATGATTTGAGTGGGTGTAATTTTTATCAGTACGTAGTGAACTAGCCTCCTAGTTGTTGTGATTTTCACGCTGTCAATGATTGAGCGTCACCGGTTTCGGGTGATGTTGGTCCTCTAACATCCAAGATTGGTCGCATAAACCGTAAAGTAGTGATAATAAACCAAATGACTGCCAAAATAGGGAAGTAAACCAACGTCCGACAAAACCAGTATCGTTTTACTTCATAAATGGGGCCCACTTCAGGATTCCCCTGTCCTATCAAGGTTTGCCCAGTATTCGAAAGTCCCGACCCTACGCGATCGACCGTTGTCATGGAAACTTCATCAGACATTTGAAGCTGACATAAATATGGAATTGATATATGGCTGCACAAAAGATTTTTGGAGAGCATCATTCAAGTTAACTATATAAATACTTTAGGATCCTGTGTGTACATCGTAGCGTAATTGTTCTTTTTGGGGGGGCAAGGAAAAACAGTAATATTGAACAGGTGCATTAGTGCAGACTTATCATGCTGTCAAGATAGGCCTTTTGAGAGACAGCCGTAAAGCAGGAAAAGCTCTCGTACTATTTCGGTGAGAATTTCCAATTAAGAAAAAAAAAATGAAATGTTTAAAATTTTTCCCTAGCAGACTGTACGTATAAGGCTTGGTTAGCAATCCTGGATCCCAGTCCATAATCAGATGTATCAAGCAAGAGACTACAAGTGGAATGCACCGCTTCTAATTTTGCGTATTTCCAAAATAAAGATTCTCGTGCATGTACGCGGTGAATACTGCAGTGTTGTGAAATTAGGTGAGTCAGATTTACCCCCTTCGAGATCTCCAAAGAAAAGAAAAAGAAAACACCTTGTTTGTCATGGTTGAATTAGCCTGATCCTTGTTTCTTACCACGAGACAAACCTGTCATTTCGCCCATGCGCGCGTAGCAAAGAAGCATGTGGTGTGAAACCATACCAGAAAAAACATTTGAGCAACTAAAAATTTTCAAACTAGAGTCCATTTATATGTCATCATAAGATTGTGCTCACTGGGACTTATATCCAATTTTTTTCTCGTGTTGGGCGCTGAACAATTCATCGAGGACGGAACTTGAGATTGTCTGGCTGCTTATCTGAGCGAATTCGCCTTTTGTGTTTGTGATCTTAAAAAAAAAAAGGTTAAAAGGCGGTGCGATTTCTTCTAAAGACCTTTGTGGCAAAAACTTTTCTTTTCAAAACACATTTTTAATCAACATGCTGTCAAGCCAACAATCGTACAAGCAGGCCATACTTGAAGCAGCGCAGACTTCCGATAAGGTCCCGATACTGACAAAAATCTATTACTGGCTTTATCCTGACAAATATGCTAAGAGTCTCTTCGGGAACAACTGTGACCAAAAGGTACTCCAAAAGCTAAATTCACAAAGCTCAACCAGGATTATGAAGGTTGTTTTCTTTTCGAGTATCATCTTCTCATTAGCTCTTGGATTTGGGTTTTCAATAGGCGCAATGGTCTCTGTGGGCACGCGGCAATTCTATCCTTTCGCGCTCTATTCTATTTGCATATTCTTGGCTCTTGCGGACCGTGCTAGAAACTTCCTTCTGGAGTTTGAAGACGGAGATGATCCACTCGACATTGAGGCTGATCTCTCATCGTTCACTCGCACAAGACGCATCTGGTCAAGGCGCCTTTGGTGCTTCGCCATTTGGCCCATTAACGCAGCTTTATTAGCGTTGTTGTATGACGTGGCGGTGGGAAAACCTATCAACATTGTAGACTTCATCAATTCGTTAAAGTTGACACCTGTTTAAGGGAGATTAAAGAAGACGGTGAAGAAGGAAAGAGGTGAGCGGAGAGAAAGGAGTGAGGTCGGGTAGCACATGAGTGTGGGGCTACCAGATGTTGCTGGAAAGATCAACTTGCATTCATGCTTGCACGCCTGCACGCTAGTCGCGATGTGAAGAAATAAAAGCAGAAAAATAATCGAAGAGAATGCTGGGATCGGTTTGCTAACTGAATCAGCTACATAACTAAGGGATCCACACTTGCTTATCAAGGTATAAGCAAAACTAATAAAAAAATCTCTTAGTCAAAGTCACTACTGTATTTTAAAAGTAAATCTCCCTCCACTCAAAGTCAGTCTGTTGCAGAATAGACGATGGGTTTTAGGGTCTGAGGAACTGTACCAAAAGGTCTTGTGGCGCGAGTTTGACGAATGAGGCCCTGGTAGGGTCGAGTCGCACTAGGCATACTGCACACGTGACGACTAGACGCTGTCCAGACGTGCCTTTCTTTATGGACTGACTAGATTCCTCGGGATGTTGCGGTGCTTTCCTGAATATTCCTAATTGGTAACGTACAACCTACTACAGTGAGACCTGCTTATAAAAATTCGTTGCTTTGGGCGATGGTAACCAGATTATTCTTTTGAAGAGAGTGAAAATGGTGTACAGGTTTTGTAAGAAGAAAACTAATTATCTTGAACGGAAAACAAAATTTTCAGGAGGCACAAAGGTAAACTTGGCAAGTGATTGCAGAAGCTATCTTCTCTAAGAATGACTTAGCATCCCTTTTCCTGACTTTTGCTTTAAGCGAGTCAATGTACTTTGCAACAGCTCCGGGTTGCAAGTGTGTGGCTGCAAAAACTGTCGAAAAATCAACTCATCAAGCTCTTTGTCTCCTACATAGTTCTTGGCCATTTCAAATGCTTCTTTATTCGGCGATCACCGTTTTGAACAACGTGAGCCTCGCTCTCATCTGGAATACCCGACAAAATGCAGAGAGGTATTTCTAAAGTTACCGCCAACACATATGAACGATGTCCTCAGGCATCATGTTCCAGACCTAGATGCTCCACTGAAATAATGGATTGCGAATTCCTACAACTTTAGGCTGGTTACGCTCATTCGTGTTCCCTTTGACCATGTCGTTAGCCCAACTCTTGCGATGTAACAAACTTGTCATCATCAACGTGCCGGCCAAAGACTTTCAATCATTCCATGGTAATGGGTAAAGAATTCAAAGCTGTAGTGATTGATATTCTGTTTTGAGCCAAAAGTGTAGTTCTTCTTTTTGAATACCCAGATGATAGGCTGTTAAGCTTGGAACAGGCGTGTTTCACTCTTCATTACGTCTTTGTCAATAACGCGGTCACCAAGAGCGCGCTTTCTGCTGCCAATCACCATTTACAGTCGAATACATAATCCTTGAGTCTCTTACAGGGCCTCTTCCAGCTTTTTCACGCCCCTCTCGGGTGTTGAGTGCCCTCAGATACATGCCTACATCCACGCGTATGACTTGGATCATTAGATGTCACAGTTTTCACAATTGTTTTTTTTTTTTCTTTTTTACGACAGCCCCCTCGCACCCAGGAAAGATTGCAGAAGGCACTTCACTTGTATCAAAGTGTCAACAATGTAAGCTGGTCACACGAGTCGCCGAAAGAACCAGAATGATGTCTTTTCCAGGGTCAGAGCCTTTCGCTCCATTTGCTGTTTATAAATATTGCCAGAAATTGGGCAATTTTTTTTTTTTTTTTTTTTTGCTTGATGCATCTGATTAAGGACTGGGAGCCAGAGTTGCTTACCTAGCTCTCCAAAAAACTATATATGCATATATATAAAACCTTAGCCAGCTTCGCTACCATGCCTAGCGGCGTGGCTGCGTATGAGAATTAATTCGGTTGTCATCGCCCTAGAGGCTGTACTTCCCCCACCTGTCGCTTCAACTCGGGCAATATGTCAAAGTAAAAGGTTGATCATTTGAGAATGGGAAACAAACCTATAACAGGATTTCGGTGATAAGATTAAGGCTTTTCCTGTCATACCAGATCCTTGTAAGCAGGTCTCACCGTATAAGTTTCAATATTATTATTAGGGCTGAAAACCCGTTGCGATAGTAGGCCAGGGGTATCATTTTGAGCCGCCTTTACACATTTCACGTGATCGATTCAGATTTCCAAAATTCAACAACAGGCAAAACCGCGATTTGATTGCCGGTTACGATTAAAATGGGGAATGGGGAGGATGAGCAAGGGGCCGGGATGGTCATGGGTTCTCGCTACTCACTATTCCTTCCAAAAAGGTAGTTCGCGGTTTCTTCTGTAGGTGTATACATATAGCTTTCTTTCTAATATTAGTATTATTTTTTTTGAAAAAGAAGAAAAAACGTTAGAGAGAAGTGCTGTAAAACTATCTTCAAAGAAGCTTGTACAACTAGAAAGCTTTTGTGTTGTGACATGGTCCATCTAAGTATCCTCGTAGTTTCTTGCCAACTGTGACTCTTATTTTTTGTGTTTGTGCTGGGCGCAGAACAATTTATGCAAGAGGGAACTTGAGAGTGCCTGGCCTAGTATCTGAGAGTGATAAAATAACTCCTTGTTGAAAAAGACTGATCCCGCGTTGCGATTGATTTTCCTGAGAAATTTTTGTGGCAAATCCTTCTCATAACAAATATTCAACCAAGATGCTGTCAAGCCAACAATCGTACAAGCAGGCCATACTTGAAGCAGCGCAGACTTCCGACAAGGTCTCGATATTGGGAAGAATCTATTACTGGCTTTTTCCCCACAAGTATGCTAAGAGTCTCTTCGGAAACAAATGTGACAAAACGGTACTCCAAAAGCTTAAGTCACAAAGTTCAACCAGGATTATGAAAGTTGTTTACTATTCGAGTGTCATCCTGTTATTATTTCTTGCAGCTGGGCTTGCCATAGGTGCATTGGTAATAGAGGACCCGGGAATTTATATTTACATGGCAATGAGTTCTTTTGGCATATTGTGGTCTCTTACGGCCCATTCTGCAGCCTTCCTTTCGAGTTCTGAATGCGAAGAAGACCCACTCGACATTGAGACCAGTCTCTCATCGTTTATTTGCATTGAAGACATTTGGTCACAGCGCCTTTGGAGCTTCGCTCCTTTGCCGATTACTGCATTTGCATTGGCGTCTTGGTATCTTTTTGTGATCGTATAATCTTTGACAATTCTAGGGTTTATTGAATCGTTGAAGTCGACGCTTGTCTTGGGAAGATAGAGGAAGGCGGTGAAGAAGAAAAGGGGTGAGGTCGGGCCGCACATGAGAGTGTGACTACCAAATGTTGCATGGAAAGTCAACTTGCTTCCAAGCTTTCACGCCTGCACGCTGGTCGTGATGTGAGGAGAGAGAAGCAGAAAAACAATCTAAGAGATCCACACTTGCTTTTCAAGGTATAAGCAAAACTAATAGAAAAATCCCTTAGTCAAAGCCACTAGTACATCTCATGGAATGCTTCTCTCCACTAAAAGTCAGTTTGTTGCAGGAGTAGTCTTAGTTCAAGGTCCGAGGAAAAGCACTAAATGGTGTTGTCGTGCGATTTCTGCAGCGTCAAACTAGTAGCCAGAGTCCCCATCGTTAAGTGTAGGATCTGTCTGCAGGCGGAAGCTAAACTTACGTTCCACTGCATCTTTAGTGGTGACTATCTCGGCCGTGTGAGACATCTGAGAATGTCATATGAAGTATTCTAGAGTCAGCAACAAAAGATTTGCTTACATGTTCTCTCTTTCCTAGTTTAACCTCCTGCGCGTGTACGGTCACATGACTACTATCACCTGACTAGCTAGTTCGGGGCTTGGTTGGATTTTATGCAACACCGT
Source organism: Metschnikowia aff. pulcherrima (assembly GCA_004217705.1). NCBI lineage: Eukaryota > Fungi > Ascomycota > Pichiomycetes > Serinales > Metschnikowiaceae > Metschnikowia > Metschnikowia pulcherrima. The sequence goes on along the minus strand of CP034459.1, from coordinate 1,153,928 downwards.
GTTTAATGCGCTAGCACACAGGTAATTACAATTGATGGGGTGCCCAGGTTTTATAGTGGTTCAACCCAATATGACTTGGGTCTACGTCCACGTATCTATTTAATACAGTCTATCTGACGCTTAAGGGAAGAAAAGGGGATCTTTTCTTCTGCCGCTGTGAAAATATTTTCTCGCAGTGGTCGCACTCTCGTAAAAAACCAACAGGCTTGCGCACAACGGAGTTTTCACCCTGCGGTTTCCCGCTCATTAGTTTACTCCCTTACAGGTCTGTGGTTGTTGTGGGCAGCCCCAAGTATTTTCATTGTAAGAAAGAAACTACTCAAGTACCTAATGCTTACACCTACGTGTATGCTAGACTAATAAAGCTCTGAAAGCTGATCAGCGTCGTGGTAGTTTTATCTGAAACTGTGATTAGTGTAAATAAAAGCTATGCCGTAGCAGAAGGCTTCTTGACGTTGACTATACAGCGAGCCAATCCGCCCATATTTCCGCTCGTTTACCCCAAAACTTAAAGAAATCACGCTACCGCTAAAAACCTTGTCAACATACGTTTCGGGCCACTGCAATAACCTCATGTCTCATCCCATGAACACACCTGCCACCCGCTTGTACTCTCAATCCAGGAGCGATCCAAGCTTTTTCCGCAAGCTCTGGGGAGCATTTTTAATTTGCCCTTATCCTGTTGGCTTAGCAGTTCTAGGCGTGCTTACTTTATGGACCATGTTAGGTGTTCTTACAGGCCTCTTAGCCAATCGGGGAAGGTGTCATCATGAAAGACATCAAAATGGTACTAATGAAACAGTTTTCTCCTAGCACGTCTTCTGTTTGAAGTTTATGGGCATCACAATGTGACGGGCACGAGTCTCGAAGAACGGTATGCCCAACGCACCAGTAATGCGTGGCTGAATGTGAGTTGTTACGCATGAGAGGAATTCTAGTACTTGAAGCCTGGGGGGAGCCCTAATCAACGAAAAATACGAATACACCTCAAGAAGGATGGCTTTTCGCCCACCTTTTCACTTTCCATATTTGTCAAGACTTTATTATTTGGAATGACACTTTGTTCGTGACGTGTGGTGATATAGTGCTATTGTCAAGCAAACCTTGATACTGATGAATACAATTTGCTCATTGAAGCATTTCAGCATGTTAGATTTTGTGCAACCCTTAATGTTTAGTTCGCTGCACACAGGTGATTACAAGAGGGGTGCTATTCTGAAAGGTGCTTCAGCCAGAGTGTATCCGAGCCTGGTGCACCTTCCATTTAAAAATCCTCGCATTTTATTGCCTACTGCAACTCTTTTTTCTGTGTTCGTGTTGGGCGCAGAACAATTTATGCAAGAGGGAACTTGAGAATGCCTGGCCCATTATCTGAGCGTAATGCAGTTACTCCTTTTGTGTTTGTCATAATACAAAAAAAAGCGTAAAACGCGCTGATTTTCTTCTCTACATCACAAGTATTTAATCAACATGCTGTCAAATCAACATATTTCCAAGCAAAATAAACTTGAAGCAGCGCAGGCGACCGACGAGGCCTCGATAGCCATAAGAATGCATCGCTGGTTTCATCCCGAGAAGTACGATAAGAGTTTTGTCGGGAAAAATTGTGACAAAAAGCTCCAAAAGTTCAAATTAGAAAGGTCAACCTGGATAATAAAAGTTGTTCTCGTTTCGAGTGTCATCCTCTCATTGTCTCTTGAACTTGGGCTTGTGATAGGCGCAAAGGTCTTAGAGGGCACGCCGAAACAGTATTTTCTCGACCTCATTTCCTTTTGCATAGTATCGACAATTGCGGTCTACCTTATGTGCTTTGATTTCAGACCAGAGCCGCGCGAAGTGGCGGGTAGTCTCAAATCTCTTGCTCGCATCAACCGAACCTGGTCACTGTGCCTTTGGTTCTTCGCCACTTGGCCGTTTACTGCAGGTGTATTAGCGCTTACGATTCACTTGGTGATCGGAAAACTTCAGGCTTTATCGAATCGTTGAAGTCGACACCTGCCTATAAGAGACAGAAGAAGAAGGCGGACACCTAATGAGGCGAACGGGGAGAAAGGGGTAAGGTTGGGTAGCACAGGACAACGGAGCTACCAAATGTTGCAAAAATAGTCAACTTGCACTTTATCTTACACGCCTGCACGCTAGTCGTGATGTGTAGGGAGCAAAGTTAATAATGACCTAAAGAGAAAGCTTAAATTTGTTTGCTATTTTCATCAGCTAGATGATTGAGGGTTCCAAACTTGCTTATCAAGGTATCTACAAAAGTGTATACTAATAAAATAATTCCTCAATCAAATCCACGACTATAGTATACAAAGAACTTCTCTTTCCACTCAAAGTCAATTAACGTTGCAATGACTTTTGTCCTTTGTTTGATTGCGATCTCAACATTTGTACATGATAAAGGCTGTATCCGGTCATGCATATCATTATGAGTAATTCTCCGCAAAAACATTTTGATACATTTCATTTAATATTTCAGAGGATTTTTTGACATGAACAATCACGAAATGCGATCTCCAAGTCAATATGTCGTAAATTTATCATGCATATCACGGACACAGCCCAGCCTCATATTTAACTAATCTTGCTGAGAAAAAAGCAAAACTTATCAGCCGAAATATCACCCACAATTCCTCTTATAGATTTTAAACCCAAAAGAGAATTAGTATGTATCAGTGAAAGCCCGTGAAATGAAGTATTTGTAATCACCATTTTTCGTATGCGGCTTTCAGAAATAGTTCCAGCCATTAACCAGCGCAGCCCCGTGGGTAATTTTATGGCACTAGAGGGAGAAACTTAGAGACCTCAAAATCCAGTTTATTGTGCTAAGTGTTCGTGTATGGCAAATCTACCATAGGTCAAATCTCAAATCACCCAGGGAAGTAAAAGAGCAAACTTTTCTAGGATAAAGAAATGAAGTTTGAAGAAAAATTATAGCGACATTCTCAGGATCCTCCATGTGCATTGGACTTCGGCGAATTTTGATTGGCAAGGGTCAAATCTGGGAAATCGACACATGCTTTTGACCTGCCTCGGGCCATTTGAATTGTTGAAAAAGTATTTTTAGTCCAATTTAGGAGACACGAACAGTAATTCCAAGTTTTGAAGTTGAGGTAACTGTCTACTGATTTTTCGAAAGACGTTGTAGTACACATCCCAAGCCTGGTTCAAGTTGGTGATATCCTTCGTCCGTCGGTAGTTCAAGACCCACTCATAGGCGTCTCCAAGCTCTCTACCAAACGCATTATTGAAAGAAGCCTTCCTCATCGGCTCAGGTCCCTTTTGAAGCATTCTGTGGAGGGGATCAAGCACCTCAAACATCTTTTCAGTGTTGTGCTCGCCAAAGAAAAGTCTAGAAGCATCTTCCAACCCCTCATACCATTGCTCCAACCAAAGCACAGCAACACGGATGAGTTCGTGACTTACCAATTCTGACTGTTCGACGAGTGTTGCCGAGTGTGTTCTCATTTTGTCAATAATGGAAAAAGCAGCTTTCTTTTTATGTATCACTTTTTTCTTCCCTGTCCCTTGCTACAGGTTTTGACCTTGAAAGGTTCCAAGGCAGAGATTTACATGATATGGATACCCTAAGGCATAAGTACGTGTAATGCGCTGGAAAAAAAAAACATTATCTCAGGGATCCCGACAAACAAGCTGTATACTCGTTGTGTTTGAAATTCTTTTTTTTCGACAAGGAACGAAATGTTATTGCTACGAAATCTACTATCATAAAAAGAATATTTACCTTGAAAATCAATTTCATCTTTTAATTTAAGAATGAATATATCTAATTAATGAAGATAAATATGAGCTAATATTGGACTTATGATTGAACCTTGCGGTGTTCTAATAATGTCAGTTTTACGTATATATTTAGATAAATAACATCGAGTACTTTCCTCAAACAGAGGATCCTGTTCAGTTTTGAGTAAGGTAACAAAGCTAGCATACTATTCTACCATCGAGACTCTTGAAAGCTAAGTCCAAAGCTCTGATTATTGGAATTCAAATCTGACGGATCGGGGTCAAGAAACGAAAAATGAGAAAAAAAGGCATTTCGAAGAGAATATACCAAGAATTCAATGCCTGGCTGGGAATGACTATATCATATGCCTGGCGGCGACGACGATGTCGACAAACTTTCAGTGATAGAGAAAGCGCCCGTCTCTTTTTTTTGAAAATCACATTTGAAGTAAAAAAATCAGAAATCTAATCCAAAAATCCCCACAAGAGTATTCTCTAATGGTAAACACGGCTCTCAAAGGAGTGCATATAGGGCCGCATTCGTAGAAAATTGCAAGACCGCCAACCGAAAAAAATCGAATCCCGGACCTCGGCTTTCACGAAGCCACTTATGCATATCGCCCAGCATAACACCACAGCCATATTCTGACGAAAACCATATATATTCTCAGATTTACATTTCTTTCAATGTTTTGGAAAAAAAAAAAAATATTATTCTCTCCCCCAAAACCTTTTCTTATCTTTGTCATGACTTATTTGTCGAGCCATTGATTAATAAGATACCACGCCTGGCCCACAATTGAGACTTGCGGTTGCGGTAAGCATGCGGCTCAGGCCCTGCTGCGCGCGCTAGGCCTTGGCGCACCACCACCAATTCTTGCTAATTAGCGATGAGTTAGAATGGCGCCAAAACCATAAATAAACGAATCGATTTGCTTTTTGGCAAGTTTTTGAGAAAATTACCATAAAATTAGAACTAGCACTCAACTCAATTTCCGAGAAAGTTCATTGTGGTCACGTTTTCCACTTGTGTAGATTCTTTTCTCGGTCACCGTATACTGAAAATGGCACGGCTTCGATGCGCCGCGAGCGGTGAAAAAAAAAAGCCGGGGCCCGAAATTAATCATCAATTTTCAAAAGCCCAATAGCATCACATCTGAGTCATCGCCAATTGTAAAAAGAAATATAGATTTTGATTTGTAGTGGTTATAACTATCAAATTCGAATTTTTTCAACTCTAAAAAACCGTCAATTCTTCAATTATCTTGATTATCATTTCGCAGCGCTCTGAGCACATTAGCACCGAATTTCACCACGCTCACCGGCGCAACCAAGCTTTGCATTCTTTCTTTGAATCTACACAAACCAGTCCACGCCACTTGCTAGTGATACCTGAGGAGCTATTATCCCAAAGGCGGGCCATACCAAGCACTACACTGTCAAAAAAACAAAGAAAAACGGAGTATTTTCGGCTTTTTCTCGACACTTTTGTGATCTTACTACGAAAAAATCATACATCCACATAAATGGCCGACCATCCCCATCATCTAGGCGCCGACAACCTCGAAGTCGACTACGAGGCACTTCCGGAGGACGCCAGCATAGTCGCCCACCTCTCTGCCGGCGCGTTTGCTGGTATCATGGAGCACACGGTGATGTACCCCGTTGACCTGATAAAAACCCGCATGCAGATGTTAGCGCTGGGCCAGGCGCCGAACCGGCTGGTGATTTCGTCGATTCTGAAGATCGCCTCCAGTGAGGGCGCCCATGCGCTTTGGCGTGGCGTGCTGTCGGTAGTGCTTGGCGCCGGCCCGGCCCATGCCGTATACTTTTCGACGTTTGAGGCGCTGAAAACGTTCTTGGTGGGGAAATTCTCGAAACCAGCGCAAAACACAACCAGCCGCTGGGTCACCGACGAGAGTCACCCGTTGATAGCATCAGGAGCAGGCGTGACCGCTACTGTGGCGCTGGATGCATTGATGACGCCGTTTGACGTCTTGAAACAGCGTATGCAGGTCGGCGACCATTCGTCCTCTGGCACCAAGCTTTTCCGCACCGCTGCCGCCATCTACCGCCAGGAGGGCCTCAGTGCGTTCTACATCTCATATCCGACAACGTTATTCACCAATATTCCGTTCGCCGCCTTGAACTTTGGCTTTTACGAGTATTCGCTGGCGCTCTTGAACCCCTCCAACACTTACAACCCGTACTACCACTGTGTTTCCGGTGGAATCGCCGGCGGCATTGCAGCGGCCTTGACTAACCCGTTGGACTGCATCAAGACGGCGTTGCAAACGCGCGGAATCCTGACCAACGAAAACTTGAGAAACGTGAATGGCTTCAAAAGCGCTGCCAGGGCCTTATACAAGCAAGGCGGGGTCGGCGCGTTCATGCGCGGGTGGAAACCCAGAATCATCTTCAATGTCCCGTCCACGGCGATCTCGTGGACCGCGTACGAGATGGCGAAAGAGCTCTTGTTGCGCGATTGAGCGGCACTGTGTGCCCGAGCCCCGGCCAGCGGAGCGTATGTATATATATCTTCATGAAACGACCCCAGCGTTCCCAGGAAGGGTTTAGAATGTGAAAGCAAACGTGCAAGTGCATGATTTTTTGCGTTTTTCGAGCGTAGTCCATAGTAAAGTCTACCCGGTCCAGACTGAATTCAGTTCAAGGCTTTGATTGATGCAACGCGAAGCTCTGTTTGCTTTAATATTCAGTATGATTGAAAAATAGAGCTCGTTTTGACAAATCTCGTGATTTTCAACACGTTATGGGATTTGATGGGTGTATTTGCCAAGCATCATCGTAAGCAAGACCACGTGATGTACTTCATGGCATGCCAATGAATGAGGAAGGAAAGAAATCGAGAGAATTGCAATTGAATTTCTCTTTTTGTGGGATCTCTTTTCGGAAAACGCATATTCAAGTTTCTGTCTTATTTGCATTTTGCTTATTGGTTGACTGAACAATGCACTCGATGAGGTTACATAACCACTAGAGTGATTGGCCCATAATAATGGTTATGCCCGCATAAAAGTATCTGTTAGCGACGTGTTTTTGATAGATGTTTTGCAAGAAAGAATGCATTTGATGAAGAAGAAGGATTTAGCAATCGAAATACAAAATCGGTTGCCCAATGGTCTGCACGCCTGGGCCGGGTCTAAATTCTCTCAGTTACAGTCCCGCTAAGCGCATAAGTTTGAGAGCCATATGTAATCTAGATTTTTCAGCAAAACATATTTGTCACTTCTTTCTTTCAATTTTCGAATGAGGAAGGTCCATTCATGGCTCTCCTCCCTTTTTATTTCTTGTTTGGTAGCTGTTTGAACAGTAGCTTGCAGAGTCTACGGCGGATTACGTAAGCGTAAATAACTGTTTCACAGGCGGTGGGTCTATTTACACTCTCCTGACACATAATTGTTTATATGGCAAAAGAAAAATTTGAACTTGGCGTAACTTTTGATTCTTTTCAAAATTCTCTATATCCTTCAGGGACGACGTCAAGTGATTTTACAACATTAGGCCTTGCTCAGAGCTGTGCGCCCAACCCTGTTAATGAGCCACGCGTGGTCTGAGCATATCGGAAGTAAAGTGAGTTCAGCTTCGAATTATGAAGTTCGTAGTCAAAGACTGAATCCGGCCTCATTTATCAAAAATTACGTGATACGGTGCTTTCCAAACTACCAAAAGTACGCTTTTCATATGGAAAAACCGCGTGTTGTGCGTATTATCTCTCTCTAAAGCCGTGGTGCTTCAAAAACTGGTCTTAGATTCCATGAGGAAGAAAGCATGGCAAAGTGGCAACCTCCGTGAAGGTATTTTTCAATATTGAGTCGGCTTTGTTTTTGGTTTTTGGAGAAATTTTGCCAGGCATGACAAGCCTCGATCTTTGTAGAACACCAGATCACACGAAAAAGATATTGCGGCTTTGATCACCGCCCATTGAAGATTATTCCTATGCCAGTAGACGGTTAACAGTGTGACGTTTTACGTCTATTTGGCCCTCATGAGAGTATCACCGAAACTCTATAAATATTTAAAAAGGTCCAGGCCGGCGCACAAAGGCGCTTCGCCAACCAATGTAACCTATACAGGCGCGGCATCTTTATTTAGCAGGAACAGATTGTTGTCATGCATTTACGGGCGTGCGGCGTCAGATACGGCGCGGCGCCTATTTCAATTGCTGGCCAATTGACACACCAATGGGTTATTATTAATTTTGTTATTGCTGTGATTCGTGATTTGCCAGGCACGCCTCTAAGTAGGTGATAACATTATCAAAACAGTTAAAATCCCAGACATAGATTTTTTGTATTTCTTCCCATACAATTGATAATTTAGTTGCCAGATATGTTCCCGGAATTCACATTCGACACAAGCGCTTCCAAAAAAGCGGTTCCAAAAATACCCGAGGAATTGTGCATTCACTGTTTAGCCCGTGCTACATGCCCAATGCCAGTAAATGTCACTCCAAGTTTCTATAAATAGCGTTTCCGAAATCTTATAAAACAAAACAATGAGACATCCGAAAGTCGTTCATCACAGACCCGTAAAATGTTGTTTCTTCCATCTTTAGGACTTCTTGCCGCCTTAGTCTCTGCATCAAACATCACTAACACGACCACGCTGGGCGCGAAATATGTCAAGTTGGATTTTGCGGTTAGTGCAGGCGAAAGCCCCGCGTTGAAAGCAGTAAGAGGGGGCTTTCTGAAAAGAGGCCGGGAGGAAGTGGAAATCTCTGGCGAAGATACGTTTTATGCCGCCACACTTAGAATCGGGTCTGGTCAGGCCGAAAATGTCGTCGCTATTGACACTGGCTCATCGGACTTATGGGTGATGGAAACAAACGTGGTATGTATATACCCAAACTCCAACTCTTCAGTGAATGAAAGATTGGATAGGGTCAATCCTCACTTTCTTGGTGCAATTTCAGATAACTCTCCAACTGAGAACAAGCAGAAAAGAGCAAACACACTGTCGATTGTTGTTAGTGGTATTTGTACCGATGACGGCTCTTTCAGTATGGCTGAGTCTGACACATTCCATGCCAATGACACTCTTCCGCCATTTTTCATCTCGTATGAGGACCTGAGCTTTGCTGAAGGCGTCTGGGGCTCTGACAACATCGTGATTGGCACGACCAATGTCACCGACTGCAACTTTGCCGTGGCGAATGTTTCGTCTTCCGACTGCGGTATTTTCGGCATAGGGCTTATTGCGAATGAGGCAAGTGTCACCAATGACCTGACCTCGTTTGTTTACGAGAACCTCCCCATGCGCTTGAAGAGCTCTGGCGATATCAATAAGGTGATGTATTCGTTATATCTTGACAAAGCCGATTATCTGTCTGGATCAGTGGTATTTGGTGGGGTAAACCATGCCAAGTATAGTGGCCAGTTAAAAACCGTGCCTATCGTCAACATCGACCCAAAGCACAACGTTAAGCCTATAGAGTTTCACATCGTGCTCAATTCCGTGAGATTGGAAAGCTCTTCACAAAACGTGACGGTGTTTGACGCCTCCATTGCCGCGGTGCTTGATTCGGGCACCTCCTTGACGTACCTTCCCGACAAGATATTCAAAAGTTTGGGTAAACTGCTCCACGGAGACCTTGGCTCTGAGGGCTTTTACCGCGTCAGCTGCAGATACAAAACCAACACTATTACGGCCAAGTTCAACTTTTCCGGGGCGATCATAAATGTCCCAATGTCCGACTTGGTGCTGACACTGGGCTCACAGTGTTATTTGGGCGTGGGACTGGTGTCTGATCTGGCAAACAGTCCAGTGTACACTGCGCTTTTGGGCGATAACTTTTTACGTAACGCGTACGTGGTTTACGATTTGGAGGACTACGAGATTTCGCTTGCGCAGGTCAAGTTCTCGAGTATTGAAGATATCGAGACCGTTTCGAGCGCAGTCCCGCTGGCAGTGCAAGCTTCATACTATTCCTCCACGGCCTTGGCCACGTCGTTGGATCCCAAAAGCACCCACTTGAATCTTCCTGACCTGAAGAAATCTCAAGCCTCAATTTCTGGGTGCTTAGCAAGGTCAATTTTATTTGCTGGTACTTTGCTGTTCCTCGCCATTGTTTGATAAAAGTCATGATTGCGAGGTGTGGTTCACAAGGTTCACAGGCATCTCCATAGAATACCAAAGTATTGAGTGGTGACTCTTGTCTGGGTCATGGATAGACAATTTCTTCTTCGACATCTCTTTGGACTATAGTTAAACGAGGAAAAGGCACTTGCCCCGAAATGTGTTAATTCACAGTTTTTCAATGACCTCTTTTCATAAAGCTGTATTGTGTTCAACGCGAAAACCATGTATCGACTCCTCGACTAATATGTCGCCGAATCTTGCATTAAGTAAAATATTTCTTTGAACTGAAAGTGAGAGGCGGTTTTGGAAATCAAAATTCTACGCCAATTGATAATCCTCAAAATGTCTACTAATCAGCATGACAAAGCTCATGCTGCCGGGAATTCAGCAGGCGTATATGGAGTTAGACTTCCGCCTATTTCGTTCATTTACACGGGACAGCAGTCTCAGCCAATTTCTTCAAGAGCCCAGTCTTTACAAAAGCCCAAGCATGGCGAAAACAAGTAAAATGGTGCCTTCAGTTTCCAGAGCATCAAGAGATCCTCTCTGGGTGACCAGAAAATGTCTTTGCCGGAACCACAAGCGTTGAACTTGTATCCAAAACGGACATCACCTTCGCCTCAAAGTGCCGAATCGAGCGTTGGTTTTGTCGATGTTCAGGAACCCGAACTGGCTACTCTACATCAGCAATATTATCAGCTGACCAAGGTGCTTCGCGCTAACAAAACGCAGCCCTGGATGGTCAGATTCTGCTTAAATCACATCTAGAAAGTGGAAATCGCCCATGTGGACATTTTAGAAACAGTTCAAAGCCTTGCAAAATATAATGTGGCCTTCAGGCACACCATTGTCGGTTTTAATGAATGACTTTCATTCGAAGTTCATATTTTGGAGAGATTGATTGAATTCATTTGGTCTTTGTCTCGTAGCCCGCTACCGCAAAGTGCCGGCTTTATGATCATATAGCACGGGAACTAACCAGACATGCGTCAACATGGAGGCAAAGCCTTGGTGAAGATGTCAGCAATGTTATCTTTTGTGTGGATGTAACTCAAGGTCATGTTTCTGAGTTCCACAGTTTGCTTGACAAAATGAGCTTTGACTCGGATGTGCTTGCTTCCCTGAAGAAGAGAGCCATTCTTTACTGTCTTGATGGCTCCTTGATTGTCGCACAAGATATAGCAATTATTGCCAAGACCGAGTTCAGCAAAAGGTTCTGTAACCACACAGCTTCACATGTGGTGTAGAAGAGCGACACCAACTCTGAGTTGAGTGTCGAGACAGCGGCCATCGTTTGGAGTTTTGACTTCCAGCTGACTGGTATATCAGCGTACGTGATGAATGAGCCTGTCGTGGATCGACAATCAGCGTCCGATTCAGATGCGGAATTTGCGTCACAGAAACAAGTCAATTCTTTCTGGGAACTGGACAGACATACAATACCGTATGTTCTTGTTTTCAGCAAGTAGCGAATGACGCGTTTAGCTGCTCTCATATGCTTTTCACGCGGATCTGAGAGGTATCTGGGAAGCCTCAACACGACATAGTTTATGTCGAAACGCACACAGTTCGCGGCGTGAAGAAGTTTGCCTATAATTGATCGATATTCTTTCTGATCAAATGGCTCGTTATCGTCTTCCAGATTTGCATCTAAATCCTTTGGTGGTATGGGGATGTTTACCCCGCGTAGAGCTATTCGTGAGCACTATGGATCCAAGCCACCGCTATCAGACAAGGATTTATGCAGAGAATCACGCTTTTTTCCCAAATTAATCATGCCTTTTCAATTGCAGGCATCAAAAGATCCAAACCTTCATCTGCATTCTTATTCATCGGCTAACTATAAGAGTTGCAGGGGCTGTTTTGAGAGTTTCTGGGCCACGAACGAGAAAATCACACAGCTGCCCAAAAAGCCCAAAAGGTTGAAGAAAGCGCTCCTTGAATAGGCTTTTTCTTCTTCCTCCGTGCGGAAAGATGTGAAAATGCGTCTAATGCTTGCTATAATCATTGTGGTGAGAGAAATACAGAACGGTGTTGAGTTGGTAGATGATTTATCGTGTACATGAGTCACGTGCGTCGCTTACCCAGGTAAGATTTTACGGACTGGTCCCTAGTGAGTGGGCCCGCAGCAGAATTACATAGACGGACTGATTGAAAAAAAACAAACTTCAAAAAATACTTCTAAAAATCAGGTTGCTTACAATATCCTTGTTTTTGTGTGGAAAGAGATTTTCGACTAAATAACTTCCCATTTATCCATTTATTCTAGTGCTTATTAGGAACTGGCACCTTGGTCCAGTTTTCAAGCTAGGGCCAAATCTCTGCGCGGCCGTTTTACCGAGCAATATGGGCCCATAAATGAATGTTTACCTTGCCAGATAAATGCAAAAACCTGTCCAGTGTATTGTGTCGTGCTTGCTCTCGAACAGAGCACATGTTCGAAAATTAACTTTTTTAATTCACAGATCTTTTATATTTTTTCTGTCAAAAGTGGATGAGATGCAAAAAAAAATCTACTCGTTTATCATGGTCACGTGGTAATAATCATGAACAGTCACGGCTCCACATTCATTTCTTTTTGATTTTTATCTTATTTTGCTTCAACATCTTTTCTCTGATGTTTTAGCGTATCTTGTTCCGCGCAACTTAAAGTACTGAGAATGATCATTTATTCTTGGGCCAGCTAAATTGAGAAACAGGCCACTCTTCCTTGTGCTATTGGGGACGAGAAATGTACGAGTAAATATCAGGCTTCTCTTTTATCAAAAAAGTGACATATTGGAAATCCCGAGAAGGAAACTAAACTGAAATAATATGAAAAAAGAAATAGGAAAAAGATAAAAAAAGAACTCCGACTCTGAACAGTGATCGGTATCGGGTGCCAGAGGCCGCAAATTGCACTCAACAGCCTTCCTTCAAACAGGAAAACCAACCATCCGCGCCGCCTCCCATGCACCGAAATGCTTTTTTTCTAATGGCGACGCCCGGCGTAGTTCTACGCCAAGGACGCTCTCAAGAGCATTAAATCGCCCCAGAAGCCGAAACTCTGGGGAGGGATGGAGAGAACCACCGAATTTCCCACCCGCATTGGGCCACGGGCCCCAGACAACTGGCTCGAGGTTCGCACCCCGGGCCAGCCGCTGTGCGTAAGCGGGTATTTGCGGCATGCTCAGAGAAGGGTTAACCAACGCGCCAGATGGTGCACTGATCCGTGAAAATGCGCAATGAGTGGATAGGTTGATATGAGGCACGGTTTAATGGTCGTGAGATGCCGGTAGGGAATTTTTACCCGTCTGCCGCTTGACCGCGGGTATGGGAATTGCTTTGGAAACTGCATCACATGTTTGACTTGACAAAGCATGGATCTTGAACCGACACTACTAAAATTCGGCCTCAATATACTCATGCATGACAATAAGGCCTTTCTGACAGGTTCTCTAGCTGGCTGCAATAACCGCCAGCAAGAGTGAATACGATTTGTTCCTTTGAAAAAAAGAAAAAGGAGTGAATTGGGCTCAGTTTCGACACCCTTCATGACCTTCAGATGAGTGCTTTTCTCGTACCCTTAAGGGGACGATTTTCTTCAGCTTCGTGACAGAATATAAGATCTTGTGGACTCACGTCGTTCTGATTGCTTTGAGATATTTTGTGGTCTATAGCCGTGGTTTCATATGTGAGAAATCTTTAAAAGCAAAAGGTCTGAAGTGGAACTCTTTGGGTTCTTCAGACCTGACAGAAATGTATTGTGTACTTGATCTAGTAATGCCAGCCTGGCTTCTTAGTATGACAAGGGGAGAGGCCATCATTATATACCTGAGAGTCGAACATTTGACGTTGGACGTCTGTGGTAAGAAAGGCTTGGCACGGCCAACCCTCATGGAAGGCGATTGAGCCAAATGGGGTATCTAACAGAACTTTAAACTATCATGACTTTTCCCTGCGACCGCGTGGGTCTGTGAAACACTTTAATGAAAGCAGTTCATAATGTGGTATCTTGTTCCAAGCCACTTTCAGCTTCGATGTAGTTGTCGAAAAGAACATCAAAGAATGGAAAGACTTTGTGGCAAGTTATGCTTTCTTTAGATCAGTAGCAGTCAGACGTATTGAATTGCTAAAGAGACTGAAATGTGTCCAATTAGGTTCTAATCATGCAACATTCATAAATCTTTTCATTTGTCATTGAGGTGATGTTGTATTATTTTAAGAGGCTCAATTTGAAGAACATTTGAGACTTTTGCTAATCCCCCGAATGCATATTTTCGTGCATGCATAGTCTTTGAAGTTCAAAACTGATACTTAGCAAGTGCTCTCTCGTTCTGATTTGCAACTCTTACACGTTCAGTTTCAAAACGTCGATGCGTAGAAAGATCTATATTAAGTGAGAATATTATGGAAGAGCATTCCGAAAACGATGTACTCAATCACCCTCAAAAGGCTTCCATTCAGGCCTTTTTAGCTCAATCTGAGGTGCTCGCATTTAGTGCAAACCATGCTACAAAGATTCTTCAACTAAATTATCAAAAAAAATCCTATAATAATCACAATTTCGGCCTTTATCCAGCCTTCGCTCGACACCAATAAATAAAAATAAGCCCAAAACATGCATTATATACTGTTCCAGACTTTTTGCACCCAATTAACTTTCTCCACGGGTGCAATTGAAGACTCTTCGTCTCCCACCACGCCTTCTGTTTCGGTTCTATCGCTCTCAAAGTCCATTGACAGATACGGCACCCATCTGCTCTTCAAGCCAAACTTGAAACCAGCCCAGCACACGAAAAAGAGCGGGAGCATGATATAATAATCAACAAAGTCGCCGGGCAAAAACGGCTTGAACACCAGCCATCCTTGCACCAACACCAACACTATGCCCAAAACAATGCCCACGTAATTGATGTATGGGAAAAAAGGTACTTTGTAGGGCAACTCTTCGACCGTCTTGCCCTGCTTGAGCCAGCCCTTGCGGAATCTGTAGTGCGTATAGATGATCCCCGTCCACACTATAAATGCACACACCCCGCCTAGATTGACAATGTACCCGTATGCGACTTTAGAGCCGCTCGTGATGGACAAAAGCGCGAGAAATCCAAATATGTGTACCGTTTGCGTGGCAACCCAAGGCACGCCCTGTCTAGTAACAATCGTAAACACTTTAGGCGCCACGCCGTCATCGGCTAGCCGTTTCAAGCTTCTTGCCGCGAAATAAACGGCACTATTGATGGAAGAGATCGCAGTGACGAAGACCACCGTGGTGACGAAATACCCGGCATTTTTCCATCCGGCATTCACCAATGCAATCGACATGGGCGAACGCATGGTTTTGCTGCCGGAAGACAATTGTGAGTCATCGTATGCAACTGTGATTCCGTATGCAATTGTGATTCCAAAGTACACGTAGAATATGCGGAACACTGCCTGGCGCACGGCGCTTTTCACTGCCGAACGAACGTTTCTCAGCTCACTAAAGGTCACCGAAAGACTCTCGATGCCTGTGTAGAAAACACCGGCGTACACAAACGAGTTTGCAATTCCTTTGAAGCCGCTATTCAAAGGTTTCTCTTTGAAGAAGTTTTCGGGCTTGTGGTCCGCAATTCCGCCTGCGGCATATATGACACTGAATAGGTAGAACCCTGAGATGAAGAGGATCTTGATGAATGCAAGTATATACTCGACCTCGCCGAAAACATCCACGCCGAACATCTGGTAGAGTGAGAATACGGGCCACAAGATCAAAAAGTACCCATAGAGCGGAACTTTGGCGCTGTAGAAGGAAAGCACGGAAATGACCGAGACGTATTCTGCGATAATGTTGCATATCCATAAAAACACGTAGAACCAGCCCATGGAGGCGCCAAAAGCAGGGTCCACCCAGCGCGCAGCGTGCGCGTTGAAATTGAAATCAAAAATACTGTTCAATTCACCGATACAAAACATCATGATCATGACCAAAACACCGACAATGGCAAAGCCGGCGATAAGCCCCACGGGCCCACCTGCGCTTAACGCCGAGCCCATGCCAATAAACACTCCAGGGCCAATGATGCCCGCTAGAGCCATCATGGAAATGTGCCGTGTTTTGAATCCTCTTTTGACACCCGTTTTCGGGTCGAACTCGTGTCGAATCGCAATCGATTCATTAGTCACCACCGGCTGCTCCTTGAGAGACATTTTGTCAGAATAAACTTATGATGATTAGAAGTGTCATCAGCAGCAGACCCGGAAAGTATTCATCTTTAAGTAAGGTGTTTATCAGGTTCATGCACATTAGCAAACGCGAGATAAGCCCTCATTTCATGTGAAATTAAGGTTTTGATCAAGTGGCGTATATCGGTCTTATCTATTGGACGTTTACGGCCGCGCATAGAGACGCACGGCTCGGGCTACCCGATAAGGCTACATCTGCGGCACCCAATTCCGCTTTGTCGCGATCTAACCGAATCGTGCATGGAGAGATGAATCAGATACCGGAAATACACTATCCACTGATTGTGTCCTCTGTAATTTCACTTTTCCACTTGCTCGTTTTTATTCCATATATTCCATTCCCAGCATGTCAATTGAGGACCGTTTCAACGTCATAGCGGCGAAAATTCCCATAGTGGACACGCATAACGATTTCCCCTACCTAGTTCGGGAACAACTCCATTATGAGGTCCAGGAAAACTCCAAATTCACCTTCAAATCGGGGCTCACGTGCCACACGGACTTGGCAAAGCTTGTCAAGGGAAGAGTCGGGATTCAGTTCTTCAGTTGTTTTATCGAGTGTAAAGATACGGACCCTCTCTACCAGGACTTCAATAAGCCCACTACGGTTGTGAGAGACACGATGGAACAGATAGATTTTGTGCGCCGCTTGGCAGACATGTACCCTGATGACCTAGAGTATGTAAGCAATAGCGCAGAAGCGATCACTGCTTTCAGAAAGTCGGGAAAGTTGGCTGTAACGATGGGTGTGGAAGGATTACATCAGGTAGACGCATCTTTGGCTGTGCTCAGGCAATATTTCGACTTGGGCTGCAGATACATCACATTGACACACAATTGTGACAATCCTTTTGCCACAGCGGCGTCTTCGGTCACGGGCGGGCTTCCAGATAAAGGCTTGAGTGACTTTGGCCGGAAGTGTATTTCCGAAATGAACCGTTTGGGCATGATGGTGGACCTTTCTCATGTCAGCGTACAAACCATGAGAGACGCGTTGCACGTGACGAAATCTCCAGTTATTTTTTCCCATTCATCTGCGTATGAGCTCTGCAAACACCCTCGGAATGTGCCTGACGAGATTTTGAGGCTAGTCAAGCAAAATGGCGGTGTGGTATGCGTGAATTTTTATCCAGATTTCATCACGAGTGCCGCCGACGGCAAGGCGACTATTCAGGATGCGGTGAACCATATCTTGTACATTGCCGAGCTTATCGGCTGGGAACACGTCGGTTTGGGATCTGATTTTGATGGCATTCCTGAAGGCCCAGAAGGTCTTGAGGATGTATCGAAATACCCTGACTTGATAAAAGCCGTGATGAAGCAATCAAACGCAAGTGATAATGAGATCGCCATGCTCATGGGTGAAAACGTCTTGCGTGTATGGGCAGAAAATGAGAATGTTGCAGAGAGATTGAAACAGAAAGGCCAGCCTTTGATCGATGCGAGCTGGCCCGATCGAGAATGGCTGTTTTTCAGCTATTGCAAAGCGTTTCCAGAGGTCTACCCTGGAGCAAGAGATGAAAGTAATAATAATTACAGCGAGGACCAAAGTCTCAACGTTTTCAAAGATTTTGATGAGTCGAAGTAAATATTGTTTTGGGCTGGAACTGTCCTATATCCAGATAAATTGGTGTTACGATCTGTGATTTGTGAAAAAAGCAATAAGAAACAAGCACATATTTAAATACAGAAATAAATGCTGTGAACAAATTTAGCAAAAAGAATGAATTGACTTGTTTCAGTACGGGTATGTGTGAGAAACCGAAGCGTATTTGATAGGCCGAACTACCTAGTAAAGCCCCCGAAATCAATTGGAAAGAATCACAAGTGAATTTGAATCGAGCGATATTGAAACTTTGTTACATTTCTCTTTTGTTCGTTTCATGAAAGATTTGCCCACACTTCAAACCAAAATATCTGTGAATTACGAAGTACAGTAAGACCTGCTTATGAGGATCTTGTTTAAGAAGATAACCTGGCTATATTCATCAAAACACAGGGCGAGAAATTGTTTTTCACACCAAAAATGCGCTCTTTAAGAAGATAACCTGGTTACTATCTCTATTTTTGCTCAAAAGATGTGATCCTTATAAACAGGTCTTACTGTATATGCAATTATGCCCAAAGCGGCTGGGTTGTCCGTACTAAGATACTCGTAGATGTCAATAAGGCCCCCATAAATGCGTGAGCAAGTTGTACAATGCATGAACTTTCTTTTTTCTTTCGATGACTGAAAGCGAGTAGTTTTCTTAAACCATCGTTTTGGCAAAGAATTGACGCAATATAAGACTTTTCAGGATTACCCACTATATTACAACATTTGTCACGTGACTCAGCCGTCATTTTTCGCAAGTGAGCGTGCGCAGACTAAAATTCGCGCACCCGGAAAATCTTCACGCATGCACAATTTTCACACCCAAAAAAAAACTCACATCAATATTCAACAATGAGACAGTCTATAAAGACAAAAAAGAAGCGACCTCGGTGAGGGTCGAACTCACGATCTTAAGATTAACAGTCTTACGCCTTAGCCAACTTGGCCACGAAGTCGTTCTTGTTGAAGCGTGCCATTTTTAAGACATGCGCATCTGAACGACTTGACGCACGGCAAGAAGCGGCCCCCGGAGGGTAGAAAGGGTAGTACGTTTTGTTTTTTCAAAGGAATTTTTCAATGAAGAACAATCACCCGCAATTTTCTTGATTTACCTTTTTTCATTGCAAACAGTTTTTTTCCTGTATCTGCTTAAGTCGTGTAGGATGTGATAAATCCTCTGACAACACTGCTGGAATGCTTATTTGGCCTCATACCCTCAAATAAAGATCAACGGTGATATAAGATGGGCAGCGATTGAAAACTGATTACAGACTTAAGGCTTGAAGATTAGCAACATGGTTTATGGGTAGAGTACCGGATACTATCTGACATATCCTTCAAAAAAACCTGATGAGAGTACGATACCATGTGATAACTCTAAGGCCAGTGTTGTGACCTGCCCGTTACACACTGATGAGAGTGTCTTATAATGAGATAAATCTTTAAACACACAAAAAAAAAAAAAGATAAAGCCCTTTCCTGAGACGAGTCACCGTACGCATAATTCAAAGTATCACATGCCAAGGTCTATCTCACCATATAGTTCAGCGGATGATGCAAATAACGCTTTTTATTCAACTTTTGAAAAAAACATTCTCGACGATATAGTGAAAGTAGTGAAATACTAGTTGCCTAGGTTTATTCAGTATCCCGCAATACTTGTCTCGTTAAATTTCTGGCAGCAAGGTTAGCCTAAATGCAGCTATCAGTTTCGAGTTAACTTCTCTTCTTGGCTCAGGAGTGTATAATTTTGTTGTGGGAAAAAAAAGGCCGTTTACTACACCTCAAACGGTGTCAATCATGATACGTAAGACGACTCGCGAATACAGACCTAATTCAAGCCTAAGCCACGATGGATAGAGACATACACGGAGGTCGAAAATCGACCATCAAGGAATCCTTCACTTGTCGGAAAAATCATTCGTTCCCAAAGCGGGAAGAGCCATAGGAATTTCCATTCCCTGTCTCTCCAAAGAGTCTCCCTCTAAAATTACCCGAAACAGTAATTGACAGATCGAGACTGGGCGCGAATGTGGGGGCGCACGCGCATGTAGGTAAACAAACGTGCGCGGGCGAAGCCCTCATGCAGGATCGTGTGCAGGAATCTCCGATGCAATGCGAGTTTCACCGGCCCCGGGCATCATCATCATCAATAGCATCCGAGCCATCGACTAATAAACAACAGGCTGAGCTAGAACCTCGTTGGCAATCACAAAAGCGGCGCGTAATCGTGCAGGGACTTCAAACTCTAACCATAAACCGCCATGTCCAACTTGAACCCAACGAAAAGGACAGATCTCCACGGTCCGGTGCTCACTTTTTTCATCGTCTTGAGCTCGGCCGTGGGCTCTTTTCTATTCGTATGGTCGGTCACGCTAGGCGCAAACATATACCATTTGAGGGATATTTTCAGCGGCCGAGAAAAGGCGAATGAACCCAGAACCGAGAACTCGGTGCCGAACTACACGCCGGTGGAACCGTACCCGGATTTGGACAAACTTAAGCTCACGCGGAATTTGCGCTACTACGCGCAATTGTTGGACTTGGACTTAGAAGAGCGTGAAATCACCACCAAGGACGGGTATGTGCTCATCTTGCACAGGCTCATTGACCCGAACGAGAGCAGTGAGTCACGTGACGAAAAACCGCCAATCATTTTACAACATGGGCTCTTGCTGTGTTCCGGTGCATACCTAGCACCAGGCAAGAACTCGCTTCCGTACTTTTTCTTGCGCCAGGGCTTTGACGTGTGGATGGGGAATAATAGATGTGGATTCAAGCCTAACCATGCAGATTTAGCGGGTAACCTCATGCACAATGAACATTTCTGGGACTGGGACGTGCGCCATCTAGCATTCTACGATTTGCCGTGCATTATTGATAACGTTTTGGCGCATAAACCCCACCATGCGAAAGTCTTTTTGGTGGGGCATTCTCAAGGATGTACACAGACACTTCTTTTGCTCAGAAACGAACAATTACAGGAATACCACGAAAAAATCGAGCATTTCTTTGCGTTGGCGCCAGCAGCATTTCCAGGTAAGTTATTCCACGAGCGCCGATTCATTAAATTCATCCATAACAAGTCCCCGCGCATGTACAAGGCTATTTTTGGCAATTGTTGTTTTTTGGCGATGTTGACCCAGCTCCGCAACTTGATTGGCACAACACGTCTATTCAGTCTTTTGCTGTACCAGATCTTCAAATACCTTTTCGGGTGGAACATCCGGAATTGCTACAACCATAAAAAAGTCATACATGTGCAGTTTCTATTCAATGCCAGTCTCGTGCTGGCCAAGTTGATGTCTTGGTGGCTTTCTGATTTCGTGGAAGAAGGCTTTTCAAACCAACTACAGCCGAAACAGGCCTATAAGGATGGAATCACTGCCGATTTCACGCCTCTCAATACACGTGACGACGAGCACGCAGAGCAGAAAAAACAAAATGGCGATTTGGAGAAAAACATGGTTGAGTTGGATGAGCATAAAGACGAAAAGACGCTCTTCCCGTATAAGACCGAGTGGTTTGCCACGGAGAAAAAAAGCGTGATTCCGATGATGGTATTTGTAGGTGGAGAGGATTTTTTGGTGGACGGGCTCCGGTTTGCTACACACATGAAACACTACGAGCGGAATTTTTACTCTGAAAAGCGGAATTTGGAAGTCGTTGAAGTGAAGGAGTATAATCACCTTGACGTGATCTGGGCGCTGAACTGCATAGGCTTGATTGGGATGCCGATTTTGGACAAGATCAGGGGTTTGAAGGAAACGGCAGAGTCTGAAGCAGAGACTGTTAAACAAGAGACATTAGATTTAGCATGAAAGGACTGGTAGAGACTATTGACGTTTGACGATAGATGTGATATTTCTTTATAGAAACAATTTGGATGTGTCTTGTAGAATATGCTTTACATCATGATGTTTTCGAAGAATGGGGAATTAGGATTTGAGAGTTTTGCCAAAAAAGCTAAACATGGAATTATTGCTGCAGAGAGAATCAAGATATCTGGAGGTTTGAAAGCTGGGGATTCCGATGGACAATACTTCTGCGGCAATAAGAAGAATGACGACACGCCTTGGTATTTGGAGGAAGACGAGGAATACAATTTGCTTCTCAATATGGATGGCAGTATCAAAGGAGGTACTAAAGAGGCCTGGGCACGCCGCCCATTTCGTGAACCTGATAAAAATCTCCAGAACTGAAGCATTATTGTATACTGGACAATTGGTGGATTATTGGTGGACAATTGCGTTTCTTTTTGCCTTCACTGGCAGATTTTGATATACCATTTGAGTCATTCATTCATTCCATACAATTTCACACTGAATCCGATGATGCGATAGACTAGATGAAGGTCAGTGCGCCCCATAAAGACAGATAAAGTGTCGTAAAGGCTCGATAGTATGAATCACTGTCAGAAACACTTGGCGTACATGCGTGAGATGTTGACTACATATTTGTGGCGAGCTCGACTCGTTGGCTCGGTCGGTTCGTAATATTTTTCACAAAAACCATCTCGGCCTGGTCTGAGTCTTTTATGAACGTTTCACAATCGATACAAGGAGACTTGGAGACTTAAAAAATGGTTTGATCGGTCGAAGATGGTTTTTTATTGTTTTCCTGAATTTTTCATCAAGCTTTGGGGGCGTGTATCAAATGGTATGTATCGGCATACAGTGTGCCCGATCAGCTCGACATACGTAGGAAGAAATGCACCTTGCATTGTGCTTAGAAAACATAAGCCAGTTGGGTTTTGTTGAACAAACATCTTTGATCACATAGTAGTCTGGATACAATCAAGAAGCACTTTCACCACTTCACCAGTTTCGGTCGTTCGCTATGAAAAATGCCAAAAAAAAATGCATAAATTTCTCTTGGTTCGGCAATTGAACAGTAAAACTACTCAGCACGAGCAAACACCTGTTCGTCAGCAGAGGCCAAGGCCGCCAAAACGTGTTTCCAGAAAAACGGCACGTTCACGCTTTGCCCCACGTAAACACCGCCTTTCTCCACGCGCAACGGATCCCTGTCTTTATTCTCAAACAGTATGCGCCCCATTTCAGGACCCTCGGTTTCAACAATTAGGTTTCTTTGTAGATAGTGGAAATCACATTCGTCGGCAAATTCAGCGCAACTTGCGTGCTGGCCCGCATAAAGCGGCAAAACGAGAAATAACGCAAGCGGGTCATGGATCGGCGGGCCTGCTGTATGATTATATTTCTTCACATACGCGTCGCTGTAGAAACTCAAGATCTGCAGAAACATCAATCTAAGCGGTGAGTTATTTTCGCCGTCAGAGTCGTATATGGCCTTCTGCACACGTGACGTGGCTAGTGCAGTATGTGTGAGGTTTAAAGGTGCAAGGGCTATCCTATTAGCCAATCTGCGTTCGTTGAAAACAATCTGTGCAGCATGCGGGTCTGTTCGCATATTGAACTCGACATTCGGCGCAATGTTGCCGCAGTCAAATGCACCGCCCATGATCGAAACATACCTGATTTTCAGCACGTCCTCCGGGTATGTTTTGATGAAGTTGGCAAAGTTCGTGAGTGCGCCAGTGCACACGATACAGATCTCGCCGGCGTTTTCACGCACTGCATCTCTCATTGCGTCTAGATAAGTAAAATCTTTGTTTTCAACAAGTCGTGGGTTTTCAGGTAGCTCGGCGCCGCCAATACCGTAGTGACCGTGTATGGCCTCGGCGTGTAAAGGCGCTACTTTGAGCGGCAAGGCTTCGCCTGGAAACACATTAATTTCGTCCTGCGTAAATCGCATGGCTTCTAATAACGCCAAAGTATTCCGTGTTGTTTTGTGCAAAGCCACATTTCCGTGAACAGTGGAGATTCCAAGGAGACGGAAGCTGGGGTGGAAAGCAGCCAATAATATGGCAAATGCATCGTCGTTTCCTGGATCGCAGTCTAGCCATACCGGCACCGCGGTGGGGGTGGGTTTGTATGTGGAAGGCATGATGCAAAGAATGAAAGAATGATTTGTGGAATATTTCGATTCACACTTTTATATTTTGCGGGAAAAAAAAAAGGTTTAACGAGTGGATCGGTTGGCTCGGGTATGGCGGAGAAAAATCTGTTGTTGGGTGGTGGAAAGATGGGTTTGGTATGACCGGCCGGCTGGCTGCAACCGATGGCGCACGCTCGACGCCGCGGACGCAGCCGGTGTTTTTTCGCGGGGAAGCACCGGCGCGGCCGCTAAACGAGATCGGCTTTACCGAGAAAACCGTCTCTCGCCGTTAACGTAGCTTGAGACGGGAGACGGGACACGGGAGCAGCGCATGGGTCATGACTAGAGTCCATAAGCTTATCGTTCTGATACCAAGTTTCGGGTTTTTTTTGTCCTCACTGGTCAAAGTGTACTGGAAATGGCATTTGAATGAAACATTGTGAGATCTCCTCGTACTGTTGATGTGTTAGTGATGCGCACCTCTCAGAACTTAATATCGATGTAATGAAACAAGCATTAGGGAAGTGGTTAACATGGATCGATTCCATTAGAGGCGAAATTTGGTCAAAAGCAAAAGAAATCTTTTGGAATTCACGAGAATCACGTTAATGAAAAAAAAAAAGACGCGGTTGTGTTCGGGTATAATTGTCATGCCTAAGCTCAGACCAGATCTGGCTTGAAGTTGTCTGATTCATTTCACCCTGACAATAATGATAAGTCGCTTTTGATGAGCATTGTGTGACACCAGACAGCACTTTTGATCACCAACTGTCTATATCTTCATTTTGCCAGCTCTATTCGTATCTGAATCTATTTGCCATTGCTAAATTCTATAAAAAAGCTAGTATATGCATAAAAGCTACTGTTCCTCGCCCTCTTCCTCCACAGGCACGGTGAATGCACCAGACAAGTAGAACGCAGGCTCTTTGATGTTGCAGTGCTGGTAACTCAAGACGCCTACCCCACCAGCGTCCAAAACCATGTCTGGGTTGACATTCAAAGGTCTTCCAACCCACCTAGCGGCAAAACAACGCAAGATATGGCCATGCGCCACAATCAAAATATCACACGCAGCGTTTTCCTCGATTGCTTTGGCATGCACATCTCTGATTCTCGCGATCAAACGGTCGATACGCTCTGTCACCTGTAAATGGTCCTCGCCATTCTCACAACCCTTCTGAAAAATCGTCCAGCGGATACCATCTTGATCAAGGCCCCTCTCTTTACGTAAATCGAGAATTTGTGGCGTCGTAAGACCCTCGTAGTCGCCATATTCCCACTCTCTCAAGTCGTTATCTTCAGTGACAGTGATACTATCCTTTTCGTCACTCAGCAAGCTCTCGAGCAACAAATCGGCCGTTTGTTTTGCACGCGTACGCGGAGAGGTGATTATCAACTTGAGGTTTTTCGGCTTGATCATCTGGAACGGCGTGTTGCCGATCAAATGCTTGCCTGTGTTTCTCATTTGCTTGACTCCAAATGGGGTAAGCTCTAGGTCCGTCACAGAAGTATACTGGCCGGACTTGGACCATTCGGTCTGCCCGTGGCGGACGAAGATAAGTCTAGGGGTGGGCTTAGGCATGTTTTCTACGTGTGTCTATCTCGATTGTGGTGAAAATTCCGGTCAAATGAGTTTTGGGCAGATCGGAAAGAAGTGGTACGAGTAAAGCGCGTCACGTGACATGGAACGGAAACCTGACCTATCTCGCAGATACTGGGTCTGACTTACTTATAATCTTATCATTTGAAAGTGATTAAGACATTGGTTCGTCATTAGCGCTTTCAATGCTTAAAAATCACATTATTCAGGTATTGGCATCAATAGAGTCTAGCCACATCGCACAGAATGGGTTATGGATCACAATGATTCCCAGAAAAGCCGCATGCATCAAAAAAGAATAAAAAGAACAACATCATACTGTGGAGTATTCTTATCGCTAAATCAGAGTGCTATTGAACCTTCATGCCCGACTTTATCTCTCTTTCTAAGTATTCAAAGAAGCAACTGTATGGTAGTGCATACAGAAAATCCCACTATTCTCATGCACCAAAAAAACTCCAGTCATATCTCGATAAACCTGTCCGTCCCATAAAATGTCCACCAAAGCACAGCTAGCCGAGAAAATCGTCTTACTCTTGAAAACTCTCCCGAAAGATAGGATTAAACATTACTCGTCTTTCAAAGACCTGCAGCTCGAAAGGTTTCAGAAACCTGATGTTGTCGAGCTGATTTCTGAGCAAGATTTGAAGCTCCAGTATATTTCATTACGTGATTTGGTCAACGATAAATATCGAAACTATTATAAACTCGACGATAAGTTATTGAAGCCCAAAGGCAACCCTCAGTATTATGACCGGATTTTGTCGGAAATCAAGGGCGAGGGCAAAGAGACGTGGATGAGTGCGATGAGAACGGTGATGTTCGGCAGGTAACTTGTATATATGGGTAAACTAAGAAAGAAATAAATCGGAAATTTGGAAAGAAAATCGGAAAAGCGTTCGGAGCGCATGAACGTGTACTTTTATTCATTTTTTTTGGTACTGTAGTTGTGAATCCGAAATGTCTTCTGATCCGCCCATCTTCATATTTTCCAATCAGCTGGAACAGCTCGAAGGCACACTTCCTGCAAAAATTGTACTTGCAAATAGAGGGTTGGATAAGAGGTGATCATGAAAACTCCTTCATTAATGGCCGCTGAAGAAATTTCGAATAAAACGTCCGTTTGATAAGACTTCCAGCGACAGGGGTATACCCCCATGTTCGGTTAAAAGCAATGGTACTTATCGGGAACGAGGCGATGCTTGTCAATCAAATTATCTTTTGGAAGCCCACTGTTCGTTTGTGGAGAGAACACCTCCAAGCCGTATGCAATAATACAGCCAAGTAAAGATTATCCGTCCAAATCTTTATGAACAGGTCTTATCGGAGTCTCATTCTTTTAACCAATATATGAAGAGCATGCTATGGCCGATCCTGCACTTGAGATGTATTCTATTCATTTTCAAAATCTTACGAGATTGTGAGTTCCTTTTTCAAGCAAGCGTTTCACTGTAACTGATTTCCTGCGGACGAAATGACTTTCATGAAATTTGGTCAGCCAGGCAGACCTGTGAACCTCCATGATACGATCAATCAGGGCAGACATAAATGCATAAATTACTGAACCTCGCATTTACGCCAATGTTCTTTTTGCATTTCTTCTTTCTGGCCTTGACCGTACAATTGCGAAAGTGCCCAGAAACATTCTTTTGAGTGTGTTTATATTTGTTTTCTCAGGTGCAAGCCATGATGCTACCTCTCGAAAAGATGGTAATCGTTATGTTCAATCAAACTGATGGATTTTCCGTAATACGAGTCCAAAAGTATATTTTCTGTAACCCGGAACCCGCTGAAAAACAACAGAAAGATACATGTGTTTTCGGAAAGCGTACCGAAGGGCAGAAAAGGAAGAATTACTGAGCACTTTCCTCATGGGTAATCATGTTTCAGTACTCTGTCAGGAGATGTACTATTGATAATACAAACGATTGCTACAATCAATCATGCTTATATTTTTCTTTTTTTCATTGGATATTAATCGATTTGGGCCTCTATGATTCCGGGCTTATTTGCCCTTTTAGTGTTATCCCAAGCGTTCTAGGCCATTGGTCTCATTTTCCCTAAAATCGCACAGGACAGTCATACGTAAATATCCACAAAACACAAGCACGACTCCAGTCAGTCAAGAACAAATTGATTCTTCACCACTTTCATTCGCTTATAGAATATAATTCAGACATTCACGTGTAAATCTCCCATCAACTCTTGTTCATGCGAAAATGCAAAAAGAAAAAGAGATCTGACGAGATTTGCCCAAAATCCTGCACACAACCAATGCAACCCTGCATATATCCAGTTTTCTGCCGCCCGCGCATATACCGCACCGAAAGCGGCGACGTGGCCCCACGGCCAAAGTCTTCGGGCTAGCTCGATTGCAAAAGCTTACAGGAGCGTACACCAAGGAAACGAGGCAACGAAACGCTGGCCGATTTGGCAGACCCGAACCATAAATAGCCCGTTTTTTATCTTTTCATGGCCCTGCAGACGCTAAAAACCCGTGCCGTCGTGGCTCTTTTCACGCTAGCATCGCTAGTAGCGTTTTGGTGGTTTGTTTTCGCCAGAAAAGCGTCTGACGAATTCACGCCCGAGGAAGTCAACGATTTGTTTCAGAACAAAAATAGCGAGGTACATGTGAAACGTATTGAGTTGCCACTGCATGCAATCACATCTCCGTTTCTCGATAAACAGCTGTTGCAGCTGCCCAATTGGGATCTTTCTGGCGATATAGTCGTGCAGAATGGACAGCATATCAGCCTCACGCTGGACGGCAAACACCAGGCGGGCAACATGTTTTCGAAACAGCCTCTTCTGGCGGAATCTTTTGAGATGGAACTCACGTTTCATATCCATGGACAGGCCACGCTCAAAGCGGACGGCATGGCCGTGTGGTTTGTTGACAAACAGCTTCCTTTGGGCGACGTTTTTGGCGCACAGAACAATTTCAGGGGGCTAGGGATCTTTATTGATACGTTCAGAAACGGGAGACAAGGCGATTTCCCACTTGTGACCGCGCAGTATGCGCAAAACTACCTATACTACGATAAACACCTAGACGGATTGGATACGAAGATGGCGCTGTGTACAGCCAAGCAGCTTTTGAACCCGGCCCTGGGAAAGACAAGGATGCGGGTGGTGCATACAAAAAACGGATACTTATCTGTGGACTTCAACTATGACCCTGACAATTCTGCCGACTGGCATAACTGTTTTTCGGTCATGAACGTGAAACTCCCTCGGCAGCCATACCTCGGCATATCCGCAGAGACCGGCGAGTTGTTTGAAAATGTCGATATAATAGAGAACAGGATTTTTGCGTTATATCTGCCTGATGGGGACCATTACATCGAGTCTGTTGATGAATTAGAGACAATCATGGAGCAGCAGCAGCAGCAGCAGCAGGTCCCCACCATGGGAAAAGTGCCTGAAAAGCAGCGTACGCGCAAATCGGTTTTGCGCTTGCGCAATGCGGAAAAGCGCATCAAGGAAAGAGAAAAACAGGAGCGCTTGCAGAAATACGGCGACGCAGATGCGACATTTGTGCGCCGTTGGCTGAGACGCGTGTTGAAAGCAGGAAAATACGGACTTTACGCGACTGTGGTGCTTTTTGCAGCCTGGATTGTGAGGATCGCGCTCAAGAGCAGGAAAAGTAAACGTGGATATCGCTCATCGGGTCTTTTGGACTAAGACTGTGTTTCCATGAACAAACTTTGAAAAAAGATTTCTACTCAGACATCCATACAACCCATGTCTAGCGCAAGAGTCCACTTACATACATAGAAGCTGTGTCTGAACTTTATCTAGACGACAGAGGCAGCTTGAAACTTAGAACACCAAGAAATACCATCATAGATTATAGATTTGTATGATACACATTCCTGTGCATAACTTTGCGATAAAGGCGAGGCTTATCTCATCTAAGTAGTGTCTATTTTTGATAGGCTGTTCATGACTTAGGCTAAAAGAGATCCTAGGATGACCCATCGTAGGTCATGAATGTATGGTAGGCTTGATGAGCCTGCAAGAACCGTTTTAGGTGCACAATTTTGGTCTTGCATGAGTTTTCGACACGGAAAGTCAACATAAATCATTCCACGATGAAACATATTGCCCGTTTCTCTCTACCTGTCAGTCACCGTTGTAATATCTAAATCTTCATTTTTCCCACTTTCTCCTCATGCTCTCCTCTTCGCGCTTGTTTCATGCTTCTTCACGGCAGTAGACCCCGTGACCAAATCCACAGTGTTGTCCAATTGAAGTTCATAGGATATTCTTGATATGCCAAATAGTCTCAAAAGCGCGCCTGCTGGAACCACGAAAAAGAACGATTTGGTGGCTTCAAGTGGAAAAGGGTCCAATTTTGTCGATGTGCCCTTTACGGAAAAGCCTTCTTCCGCATAGAGAGACGTGAGACTCTTGTCAACAGAATACGCCTCTGCCGCCAAGACGATTCTTATGTTATTCGTGTGGATGTTATTATCCAGAACATACCGATTACAGAGTACGCGGGCCTTTTCCTTTGCAAACTCCAATAAGTCCTTTTCCACGCCTGCTGTGCGATATGCTTTTCTCACGTGTAAGCCGGTGATTTTGGCATGGAACGTGTCCCTTGCGGACTTATCTGGTAACGGCACGACCGTCACAATGGCGATCGGCGAGTTTCGGTACTCAACAAGATCCGTGCTTTGCGATGCAGCCTCAACAAACTTGGTATTTGCATCTGTGGGCTGTGCGTTTGCGTAAACTCTCAACGGGAATCTAAAAATCTGCGCCATGTAGGCGTCCGAGGCCATTTTATCACTTATCACGCGGAACTCGTCGGTGATTGTGAAACTCACCAACCCAACTGTGCCGGCGGCAAAGATCATTGCGGGGAAGTATTTTGTCAAAACATACTTGTGATATTTGAGCAAGCTGAAAAACTCAGAGATCGAGTCGGAAACATCCACCAAATCACGGAAAACATATACTGTTGCCACAACAAATACCACAAGAAGATACACCTGTGTTATAGGGTGCCACACAATTGCGTGGTTCGTCTTACTCTGCACTTGTCTATAGTAATCTCCATGCAAGGTCAAGGCGGCCGTGGCCAGCGCCGGTTCTAGCGGAATGCGTCTGATTTTCGCCTCCTCAGTGGCATCCAATGGTTTATTAAGATCCACTTTTTTCTGCTGTGCCATTTTTTTAGGTTAATCTGCGATTTATGTTAAGAATTTTGAAAGGTATCGACCAAATATAGTGA
Source organism: Metschnikowia aff. pulcherrima (assembly GCA_004217705.1). NCBI lineage: Eukaryota > Fungi > Ascomycota > Pichiomycetes > Serinales > Metschnikowiaceae > Metschnikowia > Metschnikowia pulcherrima. Next base: position 1,123,487 of record CP034459.1, on the reverse strand, counting down.
TCTTTTCATGCTAATATATGTGGAGACGCGCGATCGAGATGCGCCCACATAAGTCTGCACGTGGGCAATAACGTGAGGTATTAGGGTTCGAGCATCGCGGTAATGCGAACAGGGGTGCGAGCGCCGCGGAAATTATCACTATGTGTGCTGTTCTAGAACTCATAAGTCATCCAGAATACCTTCTTATTTTTTTAAAATTGATTTATATGAAAGACTGATGATTGAAGTTTGACGGGATAGATTTAGGAGAAAATTTGGAAAGTTTTGGCGGGGCTATGAGTATTTTATCAATGACCCAAGAAAATGCGACAAATGCACCAAAACGTCCATCATCTTTGCGTGCGATTTATGCAAAATTTTTGCGGATCGACTAAAGTTTCAAGTTGCTTGCGCTTTTCGGGGCATCTACGATTTGTGAGAACCGTTCTTTTCGGCATCTCCGCAAGTCTGTGTGTTGCGTCCAGATGAGATCAAAAAGCATCGAAAGCGGCTGGAGTCGCGCATTGAGCGATCAAGACGCGTCCAGGGGTGCTACATATTTTTGCAGCCATACCAGAATTTGCGGAGTTTTCATGTCCGTATCATACACAAAACTTTTGGCTGATTACGTGATTGCTTTAGAACACAAAGTTCGAAAGAAAGGTAAATTTATCGATGCTACATGCATACATGCACTAACTCCATGGCGTCCTGTCAGGTCGCTCAGAGGTCGAATGCTTTTATACGTATCTCCAGCTCAGAAAGACATGACGGAGACTAGTCAAAATAGCTCGGAACAAACCTTGGTCAATACAGCCTTGTCGACAATGATTTGATTTCGTGATGGGACCCCAAGACAAGTTTACAAAGGCAACGCCGACTCGTATCAGCGCTCAAGAGCCTACAGTATATGGCAAAGAGACAAGGTCGGCAGTCGAAGTGGCTCGTTACCTTGATTTTCTCCTTGTTTGCCTTTCTTGCAACCTCTTGTTGCGGGTTTACTCCTGAAGCGACAAATTGCCGCCGCAAATTATAGAGCTGTTCAGTCCCAGACGCGTTCTTTGAAAGCTCACTATCAAACCCAGAACGCCTATTCCGAATCCGAAAGGACGAAGTGTCTTGGCTCGACACACCTGCAAATCGTACGAGGAGTTCTAGGAGCAATACGGAGCTAAACATGTTATTGTGGCATCTGGCGTGGATGACCTAATAGTTTCTGTGAAGAATCAAGCTTTCAGGGCTGTGCCCAGTTAAAAAGAGGTGATTCTTACAAACAGATGATCACAAGATTCTCCGTGTAGAAGGAAGCAAAAACAAATTGTGTCAGAGAACACCTAAACATGACGTGTGTCTCTAATGACAATGTGCTCGAACATTTTCCTCGCTTCCAGCCTCCCGCTTCGCGCGGCAATCGTCTTAAGGAACAAATTGCTTGACTCTTGGGGCCCAATGGAAAGCCACCACGAAAGTTCAGGATTTGCAAAAAAACAGGTCATAAGAATTTATCATGCCCCAAAGAGCTTGGGCGGCTCGAAACTTTAGTTTATCCGCAAATATTTTGCGTGAATTGCACCCAAAGTGAAGGGACGTTTTGGTGCATTTTGCGCATTTTCTTGTGTCATTGATTGAAAGCTCATATCCCCGCCAGAATTCCCCGAATTTTATTCAAAAATCTTCCACACAGACATCAAAGATGAGGCTACGTATTGGTTCAATTACAAGAAAATCAAAAGTGATCTAGATGACTTACGAGTTTTAAAACAGCACACAAGGTGATATTTTCCGCGGCGCTCGCACCCCTGTTCGCATTACCGCGATGCTCGAACCCTAATACCTCACGTTAAGTTAACTCTTTTAGTATGTACTGTGCGGCGCAGGCGTGGGTCGTAGATTATGAGGTGAACGAAAAATTCTAGTAAATTTCGTCAAAGTAGTCGTTTTTTGGACTGATTTTAGTTTCTTTGCATAAAACGTCAAATTTCTCTGCGCCCAATGGGTTCCACCGAGATTCACTTTTCTGTTTAGCTGACTCATTATTGAAGACGTCAATGGCTGAATCGCTACTACAATCGAGCTTTCCATGTGGTTCCTCATACTGTATGATTCGATGAAATTGTTTTGAGCAGAATAAAAGAAAAAGATCTGGTAATAACCAGTCTGCGAGAAACGACTGTTTTGTCTCATTACGGCTTGTAACTCGTGTGTTTTTGTAGAAGGCCACTTTAGCAACTCTGGCTTTCTTTTCCTTAGAAAGCAGGTGTATCGGCATCACAAAAGAAATAGAAAAAAGAGCATATCGATCCTATGGGTATTCATATTCGGGGAATAAGCTCATAGGCTATCGAGCCATGCGATGTCTGGTGAGCTCCAGAATTCTTCAATATTTCCCTTTCTCTTTCTTCTTGGATTCATCACAAATCTGGCTGATTTTCAATTCGTCATATAATATTTTTCTATCGTAGCCTTCTTCAGGACTTTGCTTTGGAATCACTGGCTTTCTTTTTCCTTACCTGAATGAGATCAAGGACATATAGTGAAAACGCTGTCACATTCATAATTCTCTCACTATTCCTGAAGGTAACTCAGTGGTGAATCTTTCGTTTGTCTCTTTTTCTGCATTGAAGACCATAAATCCTGATTCAATCACGAAAAATCGCCGATTGATGGATATTCATGGACTGTCTGTGCTGCTCGTGAATTCTTCAAAAGGCAAAACTCACACAAATTCAGGCATTAACGTCGAAATCTTTATTTAGCTCGTGCACGATAATAATTGTCAAAAGTTGACCTGGCTATATGAGCAGATTGTGCCTCAGAAACCCGCTGCATTATTAGTGGACCGCTCTAAATTTTTGCATAGTCATAAGAAAAAGAGACTCAGGCAATTTTGCGTGTTTATGTATATGAGACAAAATTGTGAATAGTTTAAAATATGGATTTCTTTGGGATTTCAGAGCAGCTGGAATTCTCAATCACATTTTCACGGAAAATTTACAGTGCATGAAAGTGGGACAGGTTGGACTACCAAAAACTGTGGCGCCATATTGGAAATCTAGTCCAAACTAATATTAACACACGGGCGAGTGAAGAAAACGCCGTTTTTTTTTTGGCAGCACGCCAAATCACCAATACCATTCGATCAAAATGGCCCGATTATCTATATTTTTCTTTTGATGGCCAAATGCGGAGATTTACCCTGACATTATGGTGAGATTGCACAATCAAGCAGGTGTGGCTGCGAACCACACTAATATACTTTGCGTGATTTATAAGCCAGGGACAGCTCCGAAAATTGGGAAAAATATTTCCGTTAGCTTCCACAAATCACATTCTTTAGTGATTCGCCACAAATCACCTCTCAAGCGGTACCTTCGATCGATCCTAATTACGGCCCAGTCTTTTGCCCAGCACTCATAAATATGCCCACTCGCACAGGCTACTCCGGCTATACTGGGTCACGTGACTCACCGATCAAACTATCAAAACTGCAGGTCAAAAAAGTCGGCATTATCGGTGGCGGAGCTTCCGGTGCCATTGTGCTTGACAGTCTTATCCAGGAAGGCCATGTATCAGAAATAGTTCTTTTCGAACGTCGTTCCGCTTTGGGCGGAATCTGGCTTTTCGACGATAAGTCAAAACTCGATCCTGTCCCCATAATAGAGGCCGGTGCCACGCGCGCGCAACTCGATCCGCCTTTAACCAACCCTCTTTACAGCCAAAACGAAGGTCATGGTTTGGGGACACATGAAAATGAACGAATTTCACAAAAATTAAAACTCCCGCCATTTGCGCAGGAACGGTTTGAGCCAACGCCGGCGTACCAGCAAATGAAAACAAATATAATCGAGAAAATGATGACATACAGTGACGAGAAACACTGGGGGCCGGCGCCAGGCGAGAATTACGCTGAGCGGGAGGTGGTTCAGCAGTATATCACGAGGTATATCAATCGGCACAAAGACAACGAAAAAGTGCGTCTTGAATTGGGTACCACGGTAGAAGACGTGGCGCGCGTGGCGAGAGTAAGGTCTAATGAAAACAGTAGAAACGAGGCTGACAGCGGCGCTGAGGGCGGTAATGCCTCAGATTTGCCCTACAGATTTAGGGTCACGCTTCGTCAGCGGCTAGCAGATGGCACGGATCTTTGGTACCAGGAGGAATTCGATAGCTTGGTGGTGGCCACAGGACATTACCATATTCCCTATATCCCCAAAGTCCCGGGCAGTGAGATAGTGCAGCAAAAGCACCCAAAAGTTTTTGAGCACGCGAAATTTTTTGTCAATGGCGAAAAGTATAAGAATCAGACCGTGATTGTTGTTGGATCTCGTGCGCTGGGTACAGACTTGACCAGATTTACCGCCGACCATGCCGCCCAAGTGTATCAGCTGATTCGCAGTGTTGCCAACACCAAAAAAGTGTTGCTGCGTGAAAACGTGCACATAAAGCCGGTGATCGACCAATTCAGGGAGACAAAGACAGGCTTCGAGGTGGTTTTCGCCGACGGCTCCGTAGTAGCCAACCCGGACCACGTCCTTTATGCTACCGGATACCAATTTCTGTACCCTTTTTTAGAGCGTGAGTTTGGCGATATTACGGCTCAAGGCCACATCGTACCAAAGTTATACCAGCACACATTTCTTGTCGGCGAGCCGCTTCTTAGTGTGGTGGGCGTGCCTACAGACGCAATTTCGTTTCGTGCCTTTGAATTTCAGGCGATTTTGCTCGTGCGTTATTTGGCGGGGAAGGTGGCACTTCCGCTGATCCTGGCACAAGAACAGTGGCTTCAAACCAGGTACAAAAAACACGGCGCAAAACGGTCTTACCACACCATTGGCGCAGAAGACGCTCGGCCATACATGCTTGAGCTCACCGAATTGGGAAAGCTAGAAGATCCGGCTGATTTTCTGGGCCGAGAGTTCCCGGTCACGACAGAAGAAGAGGTCCAGGAGTACGTGCAGGCAGCACTAGCCCGCAGAGACTTGTGGAATTAAAAAGCTCATGATATGATATTTCATTAAAAGATGATAGATTTTTGTATACGCACGCAAGATAAATAATATGGCAATACGACTCGTAACGTGAGCTGTCTCTGGTTCAATGCCGTTTGTGTCAATATAGATTATGTTTCCTTGCTTCTCCAATCGTTTAGGTGAAATTCTGTCGCCAGTGTAAACTCTAATCCTTTCCGCCTTTTCGTTGATTAGTAAGCACCATTTACCCCTCGTTCACTCCGCTGAAACTCTCCGACGTCCTGGTAAACCTCATGAACGTTCAGATTCTCTGACCTTTATTGATGACTCTTCAAAGGCTCCACAACGAGTTTTTCAACCGTGAACATCTGCGAGATTGTCGTTTGTCTAGTCAACAAGGCCAAGTTATTCACACCTTCGTTGTAAAATGCCGTGATCAACTTCTCATCTTTGAGGTCTTTATGCTCCTTGAAGGAATCATGGACTTTCCTCTTCGAATATTCGCGAAAGTTGTAGTTGTCAAATTTGGCAGCTTTCGACAAAAGCTGTCTGTATAGACTAAGGATCTGCTTCGTGGATGGGGCCATTTTGTGCTGAAGAACGAGATGACGCCTTGGGAGGAGGTGAAGAGCGGAGACGGAAACGGATAGGCAGAAATCTGTGTTATATGCCGGACAATGGCGATTTTCGCGCTGACTCGAAAGCTAGGCCTTGCATGAGTAATGAAGGATCCCCCATAGCGACGATCGGCTGAATGCTTGCTGCACTCAAGCCATCAACCACTTTTTCAAAAAACTTAAAAGATGTTGAAAGCACACTCATTCAACTGTAATCTTCATCATTCTCTAGATGACTCCGGATCAACGTGGGAGAAATACTGCTCAAAGTCCAGTTGATCCATCTTCTTTTTCTTGCCGCGAGATTTCTTTGCGCTGGCCTCGGCCATCATTTCTTCAAAGATACGCGCCTCTTCCTCCTCTTCTGGCGTGCGGCGTGTGACAAGCATTTCTTTCCCGAGAAAAAGAAGTGCTTCGGCACGCGCAACACGCTGCTTCTTACTCAATGCCTTATCGTTTAATACTCTCGAGGTGACTTTCTTCAAGATGCCCTGCACCTCAAACTGCGTGGATGCCCAAGCCGTGGCCAAAAGCTTGCCCGTGATCAAACGTTCGGCCTCCATGAGCTGGTATTTTTCCTCCTCGGTCAACTCAACGCCACTCTGTTCGATCGCGGCTTGCCTTTTGACCACTTCCTCTGCATGCGCTTGCGCGTCTAAAGCGCTTTTCAATATCAGGAACCCGGACTTCACGCGCTCGCTCTTGGACTTGACGCTGGTGAAGATTTTCGACACGCCAAATGTCTTGCTTGACTGGATCGTTGCATTTGCCTGCGTCACATAGATTTTACCGATCAAATGTAAAAGTTGGATGCCAAATGATTCGATCTTCAAGTCCTCAAACTCGTGCTGTAGCTTGACTCTGTATGCATCTTTACTCTCAGGTGTTTTACAGCTCTGCAAGGCGTCGATCCTTGAAAGAAGTGTAGCAGTCAATTCATTAATTCGCTGTTCTTTTGCTTTTCTTGACGCTTCGTGTTGCGCCATAAGCTTATCTCTCTGCTCGCGTGAGAGCTTCTTTTTATTCTTTTTGCGGCTTACCTCGTTGTTCATATCGGTGTACGGTGTCGACAGCTCCTTCTTGACGGTGGTATTATCCTGTTGGGACGCTAACGTCGTTGAAAGCGATGTTTCCGCCGCGTCCGGAGCGTTATCGGAGGTTTCGGCTGCAAATCCACCATTTCCGGCGCTAGAAACCCCCTGTTTCGTTGGCACGGCGCCGCTTTCATCGTCGCTCTCGCCCAAGATTTCTGCGGCGCCGCTCATATCGTCAAACATCGACAATTTGCCGATCCAGCTCTCGAAACTGTCGCCGCCGAAAATCATCTTAAAGAACTCGCTCGGATCGATATCCGCCGCTGCGTCAGCGGCACGGTTTTCCTTGAGTCCTTCTTTGCCGACCTCGTCGTACAATGCACGTGCTTCTTTATCTGAGAGCACCGCATAAGCTTCTCCCAACTCCTGGAATTTAGCCGCCGCCCCCGGGTCGTTGCCATTCTTATCCGGGTGAAGTTGAATCGCGCGTTTTCTATACGCTTTTTTCAATTCAACATCAGTCGCTGTTGGCGTAGCACCCAAAATCTCGTAATATGTTGTGTCTTTGACCATTTTGAATTGGCTTTCGGGTTGAGAATGTACCATAGTGTGTGCTGCGCTGATCTGGGGTCATGTTGGTCGTGCGCGGACCAACGTTTGAAGCAGTGGTTATCACGCCAGAATGTTCTGTTGACCATCAATTTTCACGTAATATTTTTTTTTTTTCATTTAAGAAGTCAATTGCGGAAATCTGTGGGTATAACGAAGTTTGAAATTGACCAATGGCGATTTGCTAAAAAATTACAAGGCCCCACCATGGCAGTTACGGTACTATTATGTGCAGGACAAGTGGTGTATAATTTTCTGCTTATCAGCCTCAATAAAAAAACACAAGACGCTTTTTCCTGTGCGCCGCTTAAAGTAGCCTGACATGAGGAGATGTTACTTGGAATTAATGGACAAAACAGCCTCCAACATGCATGTATCGTGCATCTAAGCAGTTAGCCCCCTCCCCTCTTTCCTTGGCCGATCAAATGCCTAAATTGAATTAGCATGTCCTTGTGTGGAAAAGAACCTGCGCCGAAAATTGTCGTAGATACCCAGCCTAGAATGTTCGACACAGCCCCTGAAACATGGGGAATGTTATTTGAGCAGTGGCCATTGTCCTTGAACGGCCCATTGCCGCATCTGGGTTAAAGTGTCCCAGAACGAATGTTTTTGACACGATCTACTGATTGGAAAAATTGTAACCTCTGACCCTTTTTCAAAGGGCAATCAATTTCCGAAATTCGGAGATAAGGCCAAATTACTCAGGCACAAACTTTATTTTGAGTGCGGTGCCTTGTGCACTGCCGCACTGATAAGCGTGCAGCGTGCGGCGACTCAAATCATATGCAATTGTGAGATCTCGCAAAGGCCGTTTGTCGGCCCCGTGACTGCCCCGAATTGCCCCAAGGGGGCGCCAACGGTATGAATTCCCGCAATGTGTGAGCCCCGTCCCGCTTGCAATTTCACAATGTGGGCTTTTATGCAGTCCCGCCGCTTTCGCTGTGGAACCTCACTAAGGCTCTCCCGAGGCTACCCGCAGTTTTGCGCCGTGTGATAGGCGGCTACTGCGCACACGCCGAATTTTTGCGCTGCAGCTTGCATATAAAACACCAAAGGCCGTGTTGTCGTAGGTTTCTGTTCGGAAAAACTTGCGCTGGCACATTCTGGGTGGCATGGGGCGTAATGTGACCATCTGCAAAGCAACCATGGCCATCTGTCGTGAATGATCTGGCCCGATTTCAATGCCTTTCTCCCGTTCCTAGCATATGCCAGATTTCTGTTTCATTGTTTCTTTGTCTTGTGTAGACTAATTGCGATTTCATTGTTTCATGCGGTGCTGTGCAACGTCAAGCCGCAGGCCCGAGGCTCTGGGAAGAGAAGGCCATTTTGGTGGCATTTCAAATCAGTTGTGCATTTTGCCACGTGGAATGCTGCCTTATCGCTTAAATCAGTAGCATCGCCGTGGCATTTTCTCACATCCCATGCCCCTGCCACACTTTTACTTCCACGTGCATTTGATACCAAACTATACGTTTTTTCGAGATTAATGAAAAGTAACAATTTGGCTCTTTATGAAATCCGTTTCAGGAATGCGGGGGGATCTTTGTGCTCTTTCTCTCACACAACGTTCGATCTGTATATACCCCGTGAAATAGCCCCTAGTTCCACCGGTTGAAAAACGCCCTATTATTTTTATCCCATTCTTACCCTACATTGCTGCCAATTTGACGTAGGCCCAGAAAAAAAAACTCAGCAGACTGGCAACTATTTGCGATAACCCTTTACTCAGGTGCGGCGCGCACGCATTTGTGTGCAGGTTGATGGAGTGCATGTATGAAAGCTATCACGCCAGGGCTGCAAACACTGACAATTGGCTGCGACGGGCTCCTATGAATTTTCCCTGAATCTAGACTCAACCAGTGTTGCGAACTTTTCGTACACCATCGTATTTGGGGCTGTACGATGGTACGAAAACGAAGGCTCATCGTATCGTACAGACGAAAACGATGGCTTATCGTATCGTACTTTCGTCTATACCAAAGTACGATTTCGTACAGGTTTAGTGAGTTTTTATGGGATATCTTGTCTCTTAGCTGAGTGTGGAAGTTTGGATTGTGAAAAAAGGCATATCATCCCCTTTTTGGAATAGAACATGGTTATCGCCCCCATGCTGGCCGGAATCGGCTCGAATACTGCTGCTGTACTCGCTGGATGCCGCCTCATCGTGATGTGGCATCTTTGAACTACAGTTTTCTTGACGCTATCCGTTTATTCCTAATCAAAATTTCAGATCACCGACTGACATAGGTTGCACTATCGATAATGATACCCTTGCTGTACCCGACCCGCGTTGGCGACTTCTTAAAATTTGCCCTACATTGACAATGTTCTGAAGAATTACAGAGTTCAATTCTGCCGACCTCAAAGTATTGAATACGAAACCTGGCTCAAGGACACAAAGAGCATACGATAAACTTCATTTGTAATATCCCATACACAGTGCTGATAGTGCCAGGATGTTAGACTCTTCCTTCGCTGCTGTTGTTGATCCTCGAATGAAGCTCGAGTATTTCACAAGAAGAACGTTCCCGGATAATGTCATTACTTGGGTGGAGGAGCGTTCCAAAGATGCCTACCATCGCTATAAGGGAGCATTCTTCCAGCAAAGTATATTGTAGAAGGCCAAGACGTAGAACTCCGACGAGGCGTCTTAGCTTGTGGGTTTTTGACGGTTTGCCTGATTTTATTGTGGCCCATCCCTATGTACGGCAACAAACATGTTTTAAGCAAAAGGTTCTTCACAGGGTGGATTGCGGTGTTGTTCATATAAACTTTTCTGGTCGCCCTTGTTGTTGTTATAGGCCCCTTGTAGTTGTGGCGCTTCTCACACCTCAGATAGGGGGGTGAGGACCAGAACTCAATCGTCTTCTGAGGAAGCATCCGTCAGTTTGACACTTTTGAGTGACGACGAATTCTCTGTCGCTCAAGTGATTGAAGTTGAACTATACCTCTCTACGAAAAGAGATGGGCGCTACAAGAGTGTCATTGAGTTTTATCATGCCAAAAAAGGCACATACCCCGTTCTTTTTGATATGGCAAAAGATTACTTGGCCATACCAGCTATGTCCGCACCCTCCGAGTCGTTATTCTCCCGCATGAATGATGTTCTTACCCGGAAATGGTGAAGATGTTGGCGTTTCTCAAGTATAGATTTTTGGGCTCGTAAGGTACTCCTTCAAGTTCTGACGGCGGTGGCGAGCTGGACGAGCTGGACGAGCTGGATGAAGAGATAGGTGGAGAAATGGATGGAGATTCATGTGATGCAGCGAGAACAAGCAAAGGTAGAAATCCGGCAGCCGTGGAAATCGTGATTCAAGTTGACAAGCTTTCGCAAGACTAATTTTACAAAATAACTTACCAGACTGTCGAAAGAGATTACAAAATGAACTCTAAATAGCTTATAATTCTGGCGTTCATCGAAATGATGCCGATTTATCCCCAAAAACCGGTAGACACACGACTTCGTATTCCATCGTATTCATCGTACTTTCGTACACATCGTACAGGATCGGATATCCGTATCCGAATACGACGGCCCATCGTATCGGATATCCGACATGTACGTCGTATTGGGCTGTACGATGCAACACTGGACTCAACAATAGGGCGAAGCCACGTATAAGTAGTTCATGGTTTCCTGTTGAAATTGATAACGTTTTTTTGTTTTATATATTTTGCAACTCTCGATCACTACCTCCAAGGCTGGTTCATCAACTTTATTCACCTTTCGACCATCAATACATAGTCAATTAGACCTCAATAACATATTTTTGTCCCTTCACAGCATGTCCTTTCCAGAAAAGTCTGTCAATATCGCCAAGATTGAACCTGCGCAGAAACCTTCCGGAAAGCGTGACCAGATATACCAGGAAACTAGTCTCTACGATCTATCCGATGCAAACTCTCTGGCGGGCCAGAGCGAGCCCCCAAAGCATTTGGAGGACAAGTTAGGGAATGCGCATGTGAACCTTTTGCCCACGAAGAAACTCATTGTTTGTCTTTTGGGAACCTCTCTCAGTTTATTTGCAGCCTTTTGTGACCAAACCAGTGTCACGGTCGCGCTCACGTATATTGCGAAAGATTTGAATGCGCAAAACACCATCAATTGGGCAGGCACTGCATCGTTATTGGCTAACACTGTGTGTCAGGTACTTTTCGGGAGATTTGCAGACATTTTCGGAAGAAAGGAGGTGTTGCTTTCGTGTTTGGTACTCCTTCTTTTCTCAAGCTTGCTATGCGGATTTGCAGCCACGGGGCCGCAATTCTACGCTCTCAGGGCCCTTGCTGGGATCGGGTCTGGCGGGGTATCCTCGCTATCTATGGTGATCATGAGCGATGTGGTAACTCTCAAACAAAGAGGTAAGTTTCAGGGGATTTTGGGGCTGAGTGTGGGTATAGGTAACGCTGTCGGGCCGATCATCATGGCCTCTTTTGCAGCACATAAGACGTGGCGTGACTTCTACCGCATGATGCCGCCCATTATTGCAGTGGTGATTGTGTTGGTGCATTTTTCCGTTTCCAGTAAAAAGAAAAGTTTGGACAATGTGCTTTCGACACGGGCAAAATTGAAAAAGATCGACTACATTGGTATCTTCTTTGCCGCCGCAGCACTCATACTCCTCCTTATTCCAATCAGTGGCGGCGGCTCCACTTACGCCTGGAACAGCACTTTAGTGATAGCCATGTTCATCGCTGGCGGGGTCTGTTTCGGGATTTTTTTGCTTGTGGAGTGGAAGATTCCTGAGTTGCCCATGATCCCCCTCAGCATCTTTAAGAACTTCACGCTCAGCACGATTCTACTTCTGACATTCTTCTTTGGCATGGCCTACTTCTCCTTTTTGTTTGCCGTGCCATACTACTTTCAATTGGTGAGGGGACATCTGATCATGCGACTGGCTATCTTCACATTACCACTTGTGCTCATGCAAGCGTCCATGTCGGCGTTGGCTGGGTCCATCATAACGTTCACCGGCCGATATCTCCCCGTTACAATTGTGGGCTACTCTTTTTGGCTCACGGGTCATGGAATGACTTTAGCATGGGGCGTGAATACTTCCGACGGCTTTATCATTGGCACAATGCTTGTGTTAGGCACTGGGGTCGGTTTTATTTTCCAGCCAACCATGGTTGCGGCCCAAGCCAACTCAAGAAAAGCTCAGAGAGCGGTGGTGATAAGTGCACGTAATGTCATCCGTTCATTTGGAGGCGCTTTAGGCACGGCGATTGCTTCTTTGATTGTGACAAACTCGTTGTTGAAAGATATAAACAAACAAGCCAAGTTGACAAACTTGCCGGCGCTGTACTTGGAGTACATGAAGGCCAACATTTACTCGCACCCAGACGTATCTGTATTGACTCCGGAACAGTTGGCAGTGGTGAGGCACATGTATAGTGGGGCACTAAGAAACTACTTCTACCTCACGGTGCCGCTCCTTGGCATGTGCTTGATTTTTGCATTCTTCACTAAGGACAACGGGTTGCAATGTTTGGATGAGCCCAGAGCAGAGAAACGCAACGACATTGAATTCGGGCGGTTCTTCAAACGCTCGAATAATTAGCTGATTAGCCTATATAGTCTAACCATACTTTTTTTTTCAGGAATCGTAATTGGGCAATATACACCATGTAATGAGCGCACATCCTAGCGCCTCCCATTATTTGCAAACCCTAAATTCCAGAAGTTTTGCAAGTTGTTGCCCCTGACAAACTTTTGAATATGATCGATGTTTTCAGAGGCAAAATCCCTAGCCCCTGTTTTCAACGTATCGATTTGCTCTGCGTTCTCTGCAATCCACCCAGAAGCAGATTTCTTCACGGCCGCTGGATCCAATCCTGTTTTGCCCAAAATATCGGCGTATCTTATATTCTGGATGTTTTCCTGGTGTTTTTGGCTGACCAGCTGCCAGAAGTTGTACACGAAGGGAAGATCTCTTGTGAAGAACCTGTGAGGACCCCTATAATAAGCAAATGACGCAATTATCACCACACTGAAAAGCAACACTGCCTTGATCACAAACTTGAGCATTCCCCACCAAAACCTTACGATCCTCATGAAGCTTTTGAACAATATATACGCTGCCACCGCCATCGAGGCGATCTGCGCCGTTTCCGGATAGTTAGTATAGAAGTATCGCAAGGCAATGAGCAAGTTGGACATCGCAATGACTAGGTACGACACGGCGGTGCCTAGCACGGCCTCTAGCGTGCTGTTTGGGGAATCCATGACGGTTTTGTATGGTTATAGACACCTGTCAGGATGAGCTGGTTTGAAGTTGTGGGGCGTGTGTGCAGGACAGATCGATGGAAACAATGGGGTACATGTTTTTGTTTGTGCAGGATCATAAGATTGAGAAGGAAGTTCTGAGTAAACATGACTGATGGAAATGAAGTTGGGTTTGGATTTTCTTTCTGTGTAAGTTTTCAAAGTCACGAAAAGTAGGCTGGCTTAAGTAATGTACAGGTCGAAAGGGTCATGAATGACGGGGATCCTCGGTATATAAGGCTGCATATAGTATAAGTTGATGTTCGGCTGTTTTGTGAAACTTTTCTACTGTCAGTCTCTGAAAGTTTGGACAAACTTCAGACGGTATTTACAACTTCGGTTGTTTAGTCAGGTTGATTTTGGTTAATTCGGCACAAACTTCAGGCATTATCAAATATGTGGGGGTTTGGCTTTGCTCTCCTCCAGAAATATAGAGGAAACAGCACCCAAATTTGAAAACAGGTTTGGCGGCGTAAAGAGCAAGCACAAGTTTTGGACTTTTTCTTGAAATTGTAAACATCAAAGCATCACCTTTTGTTTGTCAAACATGAGAGAAGTTTTGTTACACATCATATTAGAGCATTTGAGAAACTGCTGATAACTTGGATTGGTAGGAACAAGAACCTGCCGGGTCGCCATTTTCCGTTGAATTTCATTTCACAAACAAAAAAAAGGCGATTGGGAACTACTTATTCAATCACATGTATGATGCGTGCCTCATGAGGGTACTTTACAATTGCATAGCAAAAGCATCTTTCTTTCCGCATCGTATCTTTTCTTTTTTCTCTTTTTTTGCTTAATACGCCATATTAATTACTAGGATCCCGGAATATTCACCTAGCTCACTATAATACTATGAATATATAACCCTAGCCAGCTTCGCTCCCGTGCACTTGCCCTAATGCCTTGGCCCGGCAACGTGCGAGATTTATGTAGGTTGTCATCGCCCCAATGGCAATACTTCCACCGAAACGAGCATCTTTTTGAACCCGAGATTTCCCCAGAAAAAGTCTCTTGGTCCTTGCCTAGTCACATGATCTCGAAAAGAAACAAAAAAAGAAGCGGAGATCTCAGTCATTAAAATTGGAACATTGCGTGGCTTGATCTGATACCATCCGCGAATTGTGGAAAAAGACAAAAAATACCACATTGATATAAGGAGTTAATCCTTACAATGGGATACGCTGGGCAAGGGGATACCTTACCCACCTATGATAAGATGTATGGACTGCTCTAGGCGTATCCTCTGAATGAGTTGGTGTGTCCAATCTCTCTCATTGGACGTGTCCAGTTATTAGCGCTCACGAGCATCACGTGACTACAGTAGCATCACGTGAGCGGATGCCGGGTTATGCCCCCTTACATCTGCCCACCGTTAAAGTTGTGTTCGTCCTCGAACACATTGTAGTCTCTTAGAGCATCGACAGAGTGTTCACTCTCACCAGCGTTCAGCATTACGCAGAACGCGGCTGCATATTATTGATCAAGCCGTACTGCGAAAGTACGTTGATCATATAACCGAAAGGTTTCATCCTCCATTGGTGAACTCTAACCAATGTGAAAAGGATTACTCAGTTATAACCACATCCCAAGTATTATCCCCCGAGCCAATTAGATGTGCTCCCATTCAATAGACTTCCAAGTAAAGTTTGAGCAACTTCCCTCTTGGCCCATTAAGGAAGGGTGCATCTCGTTGCATCCCACACATGAGATGTTCCTAGTCTTACCCACGAAATGATGTCTCACGATCCTCATACCACTCACGCTTAACGTTTTCAGCTAGTGATCATCAGAATCGGCCGGGACCTTTTCGTATGAGACACAAGCTGACCGCCAACTACAAGTGATGCGGACATCCTGGCCTGTGCCTGTATCTGACCACGACATACCAAACACTAAGCCTTCTCTCCAATGCTCGTACTTAACCACAGCCTACCAAGCATTGGGTCTCTATCAATTGTTTGTGTCCCGTCACGACAAACGAAATACTTCTCACCAAATGTTTGTATCTTCCACACGACGTACAAAACACTTTCCCCCCTTTCGAAATCGACGCCCCGTCGATTGACTTTTAGGTACACGTCGCATTATCTGCCATGACGTCATGCGGCCGATAACCTTAACTGTTGAGGTCTCGTACGAACATTGACGTGTGGCGGACCGACAAGATAGGTACATTGAAGCATTCCTTCCTTGTGACTGCCCAGCAGGACGCGAAGTCGCGGCATTTCCTCATATTGCCGACGCCGTGCAAACGTTGAAGCCGTTCGACGCGTAACATGCACAAAGTGCCTCACATGTTCGACTCATTTCCGATCTGACACTGCTTCCTGAACATGAATGTACCAACTTACACAGCTGAAGGCGGTGTTTCATGTATGAGTTCCCGTGCTTCTAAGCATTGAACAGTCAGATCGAATATACGTGTAAGTGGTGATGACAGAGCCTCTTTTGCGACATTCATCTAAAACTCTGCGATCCCCCTTGAACGACATCTCTTTTAGTTAACAATATACTCACCTCATCCCGAATGAGGTTGTTGCTAACAATACCTTTCCGTCACATCGATCCATCTTAATATGTCTTCGACTTTGTGCACCTAGTTACTTGAGTGAGCGAGCCGGTCGCTCTTCGAAATTCAAGTTCCAGGTGAGAGAAATATGAATTACTCTCCATGACGTAGAAGTGACCTCAATTCACCCCACAGGTAGATGTCTAAGGTCGGCGGTAGTACCCTAATATGACTTCATGCGATTCCTCATAAAACATCGAGAAGTTTCACAGAGAATCCACTTCGCGCTTTCTTTTTGAGTCATACTGATTACATCAGCAAACTTCAAGCGGAGTAGGAAAAAGTCGTTGCGCGGCCAAACGCAATCATTGAAGACTGATTGAGCGTTTGGGTTTCTCTTCGTCACACTAACTTTTTCTTCGCAACAAGCCGTATACGCGCCAATTTTTGAGAACTCCTGAATGATCGTCTATGATCCTGTTAAACGTCTATTCTGACAGACGGGGATGTGGCCAACGCTCGACGTTCCAAGCCTTTATCTAAACAGTATCGACGTTTGTGCTTTGCAATCTGATGACAAGTCACCAGTCGACGACAAGGCGTGTCGCCCGGTAGACTCGCTTCCGTTGCCATGGAGTGATGCACAATGAAGATTAGATTCCTTGTAGCAACCTATCAATTTCACAACGACTAGGCCAAAAGAACCTCCTCAACAATGTCACAAGCGATTTATCTTCACATCACTCAAAGCTTCATTCAATATTTTTTGTTGCCAGTCAGCAAAGATGTAATGGCAACCAATCTGCACAAGAGTTGTGTGACTAGTTGTTTCAACGAGTCGCATCTTGCTAACTAACACTCCAGATGTCTTCATGTATGATGACAGCGAAAGTGAACGGCATTGCACCCTTGTGCCACGCTATTATCAACATTTCATAGAAAAGAGTTAAGGGTAACTCGAACTCTCTTGTAAGATTCTGAGAGATACATCGTATAAGCCAGAGTATCGTAGTGATATTCCCTTTTGCAAGACCATTCGGTCTTCTCTCACGAACTTCTTGGACTGATGAATATTCTTGGTATCAACTTCAGCCTATCCCGTGGTCATTCCACATATGCCACTTTTATCGCTTCTCTTATTGCTGGCTTCAGCCTATCCAGTGGTCATTCCACATATGCCACTTTTATCACTTCTCTTATTGCTGGCTTCAGCTTTTCTAGTGGGCATTCCACACATGCCACTTTAATCACTTCTCTTATGGCTAGCTCCAGCTTGTTCAGTTCCCCTACCTTAACCACTTCTCTTATTGCTAGCTTCAGCTTATTTAGTGGCGGTTCCACATGATCCACATTACCACTTCTTGTATTGCTAGCTTCAGCGTATCTAGTGGTTTTCCACCATAGGCCACCTTTGCCAGTTCTCGGGGTGTAAGCTTCAGCTTGTCCAGTAACTACCTAATGACTGTTCCAGAAAAGCCACATTTGCCGCTTCTCGTGGCACGATTGATCATCCCAATCAATTATACCTCTATTCGGCCCAGCAGTGTTGAGACTGCTGTCAAGTATGTCGTCTTTTTGCTCATTCTTCACGTACCTTTGCATGAGGTGACATAGACTCGTGAGTACAAGCCAACTGCACACCTCTTCGCCGGCTTGCTCCTGGCACATGGGAGTTTGCAGACTCGATGTTGCGAGTCCAAGGTTGAAGATTCTTTCAAGGATGTTTGCAAGAACTTGCATATCACAGAATGAAGATACGTACCAGGTTTGTTCAATGACGGCATGTGCGAACGTGAAATTCCTAATGAAGCACTGCCTCTAATGTACCCCAATGGGATTATGTTAGTAAATTTCGCTGCCGGTCCCAAAGGTGTGAAGTGTTGTCTCCTATGTAACTCTGATCAGTTATAGCATGATATGATCCTTCAACCCGGGGCTCGGCGCGTCTTAATAATTATGCGTACCTCGATGAACAGCAAATTCGTTTGCCTGTCCATTTTTGTCTTCGTAGACTGTGAAGCTCTGAGCTACCACTTGTGCCCTTTGGCTGTTAGCAAAGACGTCATGAATTCGATGGTGCATGAAGCCACCGGCTTCACGAGGTCGATGTAACTAGAGAATTGCCCATTGGCTCTCTGTAATGACTTCCAAGGTCTAAGGCGCATAAAGCTAACCTATATCGCCCATTGGCGCGCCCATTGGCGTTATATGACTACTATGAGTCTTCGGTGCTTAAAGCTACCTTTCCTCGCTCGTCGGCGGGTATTGACATCTTTCAGTCTGTGGTGCTTTAGAGCTATCATAACCTGTGCACTTCCGTCACCAAGTTAGATCCACTTCAAATTGTACAACGTACATTGATCTCATAGATCGAGTATAAATTCACCCTTTCCTGGGTCGTACTGCGTTCCAGCACTAGTGTCCATTAGTTCAAGTTTATAGACCTCATGATGCAGGCTCACTCGCCTGTCACTGGTCTTTGTTCAGTGCGTTCCGTCTTCCGCGCACGCAAATCACTCAAGCCTCTTGGGCGAGCTGTAGACAAGCCTCTGACCGTTTTCGTAACAACAGAATGCCTTTGATACTCCGTCCAAGTGGCGATTAGCTTATGTGCAAAACCGTTATGTTTCCCTCGGGGTTAGACGAAGCATCAGCGATCGCAGCATTCTTCCACTCGTAGTTGATCTTGTTGATCTGGATTTTATTTTGAGCCTCAATTATCCAATGCCTGACAGTTGCATTGCTTGTAGGATCCAGGCTTGTATTATTTTCTTTTCTTCGCGCATCTGGAGATACTAGTCCTATAGACTTAATGTATCTGAGCCGGTGCGCTCTTAGTTGAATTGACACGGAGTCTCCCATAGATATCTCTTGTGTGTTTGTTTCCCTCGACTGAGTTGCGGCCTCAGACCGTTCTAACGTCTCAGTCGAAAGTCTTCCTGATTAGTGTGCTTGTGTATATCTTTGACTGTCGATAACAGTTGCGTCCAATTACAGACGTGCTTGATCCGTCCCGAGTCAATTGATCAGAACCTTCGTATGATTCTATCCTCAAATTCCCTATCGCGTATCAGAATGATGTTACCGTTCTGCAAGCACGCTCAGGTTTGGAGATGTAATTTCCACTGATTCTTTCTCCAAGCATTATTGCAAGTATTTTATGTGTCTTTCGTCACGCAGGCGCCGAGACGAAGTATTCGTCATAAACGTGAATATGCTAACTTCATGATTATTAAACCGACAGCTCATAAGCCATCAGCGCACAAACATCTTGGCAAAAGTTCTTTTCATGAAGTAGCATCTGATGTTATTCGTATTCTCATCTCTTTAATTGCTTTTCCATAGACCAATCCGGTCATGTGCCCCGGAAAATATCGGTTCACCCGATCGACAAATAACTAGTCAAACATTGTCGCTAACCATCAGCAAGGACCATTTGTTGACCAACGATGTATGAAGATGGAATTCATTCTGATAGTTGGTGTATTGCCCTTTCGGGAAGGCGTTTCCTCGCTTTTTTCTTCACTCAGCTTTCTTTTTGTTTTTGTTTTTTCGTTACCAGCGGCGCTACCAGATATAAGGAGTTAATCCTTACAATGGGATACGCTGGGCAAGGGGATACCTTACCCACCTATGATAAGATGTATGGACTGCTCTAGGCGTATCCTCTGAATGAGTTGGTGTGTCCAATCTCTCTCATTGGACGTGTCCAGTTATTAGCGCTCACGAGCATCACGTGACTACAGTAGCATCACGTGAGCGGATGCCGGGTTATGCCCCCTTACAATTAAATTGTGTCTGCAAAAATCCAGATTGAGACGAAATGCTAGTGTATTGCATCGTACCTTACAAAAAAAGCACTGAGAGCATCCTATGATGAATGCAAATCATTTTTTACCTTGGTATTAGGTGAACTCTACGTTTTGGACCCTTGGCAAATTTTGACGCTATGAGCAGGGTTACCCGGCACAACGCGCGATATATAAATGAAAAAACATCGCGCGCATTTTACAGTTTCCTTTTTTTTCTTCAGAAAGTTGCCGCCGGGCGTCTTCGCATATACTTTTGGCTGCAGATACGCCTGGTCTGTGTTTCTTGACCGTCTCGCTCAGCTTCGTGCTGAAAACTCGCATCCTCGTGTCTCGCCTATTAACTTAGGGAGACACACTATGGGGAAGCTTGTTAGAGACGTGTTGAGGAGTGCAGATCGGGCAATGTGCCTGCTGTCGGAGAAGTTCGGTCAGATCAATGTGGCTATACAGAATATGCTGGGGGTCAGAAACCCTAGTGTATCCCGTTATGTCACGACATTCCCTTTGTAGCGAGCCTTGGTTGGTCTCATGTAATTAGTGCGATTGCTGTTGATTGGCACCGTTGATTTGCACTATCTCCAGAAATAAATCGAACGGCTTTACCATGGCACAGAGATGAAATAAAACCATCTGCGCTTCTTGAGAAAGCTGAACACATCAATCCACTGGTCAGTGCAAAGAAGCAAGGTGCAATGCAATTGCTAAATGCTGTGTCGAAACTGTCCTGATACGCACAACTCTATTGAGCAGCACTAAAACCCTTCCTTCCTTGAAGACTCTTCGTGGTCTCAAGTAAGACATTCCTCAAGTTTATCAAACACTTTTAGAGCTCTGTGGTTCATTTTGAGGCGTAGCAAGTGGACTTCTCAAGTGTGCCTCAGTCTATCTTGACCACTGCACGTCTTTCTCGCAAGACGAAACAAAGACCACACCAAAAGTCTAGACAATGCCCTTGAATGTTTCATCGTCTCCAAAAAGTTGCTCCTATTAGCCGAATCGAACAATTACCATTGTTTTTATGCAAAAAATAAAAGTATTTGTATTGATCGACGTTTCCACACATTGGTCTTTGCTGGCCCCTGTAATAATGACGTAACGTGCAGGCGAGGCGTGGTGCACACAGCACGGCGGCCAGGATTGTCTGCCAAACAGCCGCATGCACTGGTCTCCTGGCTTTTTATATCCTAGGACCAACCAAGTCACGCCAAAACGCATAAATTTTTGGGACAATTCTTCAAATTTCTCATTTGTTTCATATTGAGAATACACCCAAACCCGAATCATCATGTTTCTGAGGAGAAAACCCCCGCTGGGATACGTGTTGGAAGAGCTCCAGCAGACGTATAACGACGTGAGCGACAATTCCGTGCGGAACTTGACGCTAGAAGACCAGGGCCAGTTCGGCGAGGCGCTTCGTGGATGGAAGCTGTTGCATACGCTGTTGCTCTACAAGATCGATGCCTTTGAGCGCAAACAGGGCAAGTTTCTGCCCGAAGAAAGTGCGGTTCTTGCGGATTTGAAGGCCATAAGGGACGAGAATGTGAAGCATTTGGTGCGTATTCAACTACGGCTCGATGAGCAAGTACGCAAAAGCAAACGCGTAGGCGAATCAGCGCCGGCGGCTAATCAGGGGGCGAACGCCCACAAAATGAGTATTCCTTCGTTGCGCTCCAGTAATCCGCAGAGCCGCTCTTTTAACAGTTCCCAGCAGCGCCACATGGTCAAATCGCTTCGCAGCTCGCAAAACTACCAGATGTCGCTGCAGAATCGAGACACGGTGAAAGCCGCTGCTAACATCTCATGGGCCAAGCCAAAAGCGGCGGGTAACGGTCTGCTGGCGCAGAAGAAATACGATACAGACATTTTCGAGGATTTCGACCAAACAGAACTCCCTGCGCGAGAGTACGCGCGACTCAACTCGATTGAGTCTACCGCACAGCCGCTGTCGCGCCTGGAACTGCCCGTATCGGTGAATTTGATCGATATGGATGATCGTATAACACACAGCTTGCCCAAATCGTTTGAGGACTTGAGCTTGACGAAAAAGAAGGCACCGCCGCCAATCCCGCCCAAACGGAGCGGGTTGCGTGTTGCCACGAAGAAACCAGAGGAAAGCCCAGTCGGATCGCCGTCCTTCCCACAGGAATCTTTGGGTAATCTTGCGAGGCCTGCTATCAAAGCAGCATCCAAGCTGACATCCGATATCCCAGAGCCGCCGGGGCCCGAAGCTAAGAAGTATGTCTATAAAAAGCCTCAGCCGCTTAACGTGCTGAAAATGATGCAACAGGGCGCACGGAAAGCCGTCAGCAATGGCAAAAGCAAGCGGCCTTCAGCAACGCCTACACAAGGCACGGTAAAGGCACACACAACCGCAAGCGAGGCTCCACGCGCGGCTAAGGCAGTCAAGAAGTCAAACATCACATACAACTACAAGCCTGTGGAAAAGAAACCTGCAGCGGCTAAGCCAGGGGCGGCCAGGACAGCGGCTAATACGAAGCCACAGGCGAAAGCGGCGCATCCACCAGCGCCCACTTCCCCTTACATGAACAACATCATCAGTGACTACGAGTCTGATGATGAGGCCGTGGTGGCTGCCCCAGAGACAGTCAAAAGTTCGGGGGACATGACTCCTCAGGAGCAAGCCGCGCTCATTTCGTCCATCAAAGGTATTGACGAGATGTCTGCCAATCAGATTCTCAACGACATTGTCGTGCGCGGCGACGAGGTCTACTGGGACGATATTGTTGGTCTTGAAGCGGCAAAAAATTCCTTGAAGGAGGCTGTCGTGTACCCATTCTTGCGGCCAGATTTATTTCGCGGTTTGCGCGAGCCGACAAGGGGCATGCTTCTTTTTGGCCCTCCTGGAACGGGTAAGACAATGCTTGCACGTGCAGTGGCCACAGAGTCGAAGTCTACATTTTTCTCGATCAGTTCATCCTCATTGACGTCCAAGTACTTGGGTGAGAGCGAAAAGTTGGTGAAGGCATTGTTTCTACTTGCTAAAAAACTCAGTCCTTCGATCGTATTTATTGATGAAATCGACTCCTTGTTGGGCACCAGAACCGAAGGCGAGATCGACAGCATGCGCCGTATAAAGAACGAGTTTTTGGTACAATGGTCCGAACTCTCGTCAGCGGCCGCTGGCCGCGATTCTGCTGAGGAAGACGTCAGCAGGGTACTTATTCTTGGCGCGACAAACTTACCTTGGGCCATAGACGAGGCTGCTAGGAGACGGTTTGCAAAAAGAGTGTATATTCCTCTTCCGGAGGATGAGACGAGAAAACTTCAGATATCCAAGCTTTTGGCATACCAAAACCACACATTGCTGGACGAAGATTTCACGAAGCTAATTGACCTCACGCAAGGCTTCAGCGGCAGTGACATCACACTTTTGGCTAAAGACAGTGCAATGGGCCCATTACGCTCCTTGGGGGATAAACTTTTGAGCACGCCCACGGAAGAAATCAGGCCGATTCAACTAGAAGATTTTGTTGAAAGTTTAAAGTACATCAGGCCTTCCGTATCGAGCGAGGGGTTGGGAGAGTACGAGAATTGGGCGGCCAAGTTTGGTTCATCTGGAGCATAGGCCTACTACACACCACGGGGCTAATTTCTATATTTTGCATTGGTTTCTAACCTATCAATCCAACATCGACGCTGCATAAATACAATGTGTCTTACAATATGTCTTGCACTGGTGAGTGCACCAGCTAAGTAATTTTTTTTGGTAGTCTGGACACACGCTGGGCCAAATTCACCATATGAATCTTAAATTCTTAGATGCCGTCAACAAAACCGTTGACAACAGACTTTGAAAAGCCACCTTCTTTCACGGCCAAGTCGTAGTAGCCGTAAATGGTGGTGACACTTAACAAGATCGAGGTACCGCTACCCAAGCAGCCCACCATGTCACTGATCACGGACAATGCGCCGATGGCGACACCGCCCAACGCAGCAGCGGTGGGAATGATGCGCTTCAACTCCTTGTAAGCAGAAGTACTTCTGTAGCCGGCGATAACCAAGCCTTGCTCCTTGAACTGCTTGGCCACATCACGTGGCGAAGTGCCACTGATCTCAATCCAAGTGGTGGAGAATACAGCGCACGAGCCCAACACAAACGTGACGTAGATGGCTGTCTTGATTGGGTCTACCAAAGCCTCAGCAAGCGAGGTAGGTGGCTGGATGTAGTAAGACAAGCCGCTGGTGGCGTACAACTGAGAAGAGCCGCCGCGGGCACCCCAAGAGCCCAAAAACTTGACAAAGAGATTGTTTGGCCATCTCAAAAAGAGCATCTGTGAGATAAGGAAAATGTTCGACGATAAAGCGGACTGCAACATGATTGGCGTGTTCGACGTGTAAAACAAGCGGATAGGGTACATGATGTAAGGACCCCTCTGTCTGACCGAGCTCACTGGGAGATCGACCCTGACGCCTTGCAAGTACACGACGGCGAAGAAGACAAGCACGGTGGAGAGAACTTGGAGCATGTTTGGCAAGTTCTGGCGGTAGAAAGCCTCCAAAAGCGCTCTCTTCTTGTCTTTTCTGGAACCCAACAAGTGAAACAACGCGACCACGGCGCCGTCAAATTCAGCACCCTTGCCGCTGGCCGAGGTCGTGGGTGCGAACGCTTTCCACATCACCTGCTCACAGACGTTGGTAGCAGTAAACAAGGAGATACCGGAGCCAAGACCGTAGCCCTTTTGCAACAATTCGTCCAACAAAATCACAATGATGCCGGCGAATACTAACTGCAACACCAACAACAAGCAAACGCCCGCACCCAAAGTCTTTGGGGGCCCGTACATGCCGGTCAACACGTACACAGTGGCCTGGCCAACGGCCAATACGATGGCAAAGAGTTTCTGCGCGGTCTGGAATTGTTCTCTGTCCTCTTTCTTCGTCATGTCAACATGAATCAACTTCGTGCCTTGCAACAACTGGAACACCATCAGCGCCGAGACAATCGGCGTGATTCCAAGCTCCATCAACGTACCTCTGTTCGAGGCCAACATCATTCTGAGCCAAAGCAACGGGTCCGAGCCGTCAGAGGACACAATACCGTATAATGGGATTTCCGACATCACAAGGAAAATCAATAACGTGACACCGGTCCACATGACACGCTGGTTGAACGGCACCTTGCGCTCCGGGGCAATCACCTCGGGCACCAAGGGCTCAAACGGTTTGACTAGGTCCAAAACGCGGAAACTCATGGTGGTGTTTCTGTATGGAAAAAGAGAAAAAAGTGGATGTTACGGCGGCTGCGCTTATGGGTCGTTGACGTGTTCTTTCCCGCGGTCACATGACGAAACCCGCCGCCGCGCGTTTTGTTCTCGGCAAGGCAGAAGCTTTTTTGAAGCAAAAGATGGAAATTTTGCCATTCTTTGTTGATAGATTTCGAATCTGGTAGGCATTAAAGTACTTACATACAAAGAACCAATAAGTATAGGCATTTTTGAACCGTGAATATGCTAAAATGTCATTTGTTGAAATGTTGGGACCAAAATTGAGGTTGCGACACGTGCTGCCCGTGCAGTTCCCTTGCAAATGGACTAAGCACCCTGGAAGCAGATCAATGCCCTTCCACATACCTCAAATTCACGAAAACTGAGCGATTGTCGTCAATATATAGACCTTTTGTAAAATTTGAAGATAACGCCGCACGTGATTGTAAATTGAAAATTACTTCGCGGGGGAGAGAATGCTAGGGCTTATTCTACCCTGGCCACTATTGTTTGGAAACTTGAGGCGCGTTCTGCCCAATGGAGAAGACAGGCATTAAAAAAACCGAGTCTGGAATTTTAGTTTTGGACACCAGATATGAAAGGTATACACGAGAGTAAGGGGTTTTCACTGGTACCGTTGTACTCACTGGCGCTGCAGTGGGGTCTGCTTTTAAGGTTCATATCTTTCGGGCAGAAGTGAATTTAGCACCTAGGTAATAATTGATAAAGAGAGCGATTTGGATGTGTATCATAGTAGCACAGCTAATTTTTAGTGAGTTGTAGACAGATTCTGGCACTCATCTAATCAATTCCGAGCAGGAAAAGTCTAGCCATTATCTGATATATCTAGACTTGTATCTGGTGTAGTTATCGATATTCTCAAGTGCATTAGCACTAGTCCTTAAGGTCTCATGCGAGGTTTCAAATCGATTATCACCATATACTATGAGATATCCAAATAGCATTCTCTCTATAAAAAAGAGAAAGAAAAAAATTGATTGAGTGTGACAAAAGAGACTACCGAAATTATGAAGATGCACATCAACGTGTATCATGTTACAATCTTGCATATGTTGCGTGACCGTTGCTTGAGGCACCCATGCAGCTGGCTTCTCAGCAGCTAACAAAGTCAATCTCCATGCGTTCGCTAGAAACGAACTCTAAGTCGGCACTGAAGATTCGCAAAAGTTTGAAATCTGATAACATCGTGGCGTAGCAGAATTGGCTCGTATAGAAGATTGAATATTCGAGAAGATGCTCTTTTATGCTGACAGATTCAAGATGCAAGTTGCTGCTTTCCAGGGCCTACGCGTGCAACGTGACTCGAGCTTGACCGGAAATACGATTACGACCTTCTCCTTGCTGGTAGTTGGATAAAAACAATTTGTCTTAAAGATTGGTCGGTAATTGTGGGAAGAGCGGACGAGAAGTAGCGGTGTAAAATCCTCGATATCATTTTTGAGCTCACCATGGCAAAAAGCCAAGTAGAAATCGAATGTGAATTACGAATCAGCCATTTTTATGCAAGATGTCTCTGCTGGCTTTGAGTCGTTTACGATTAGTTGTGAAATTTGATACTGCGATCATTCACAAGCATGTGCCACCCTGAGACAATTACAGCTCCCTTTTCAATAAAAAGGAAACGGTTGCTCCCAATTAAAAGTAATTTGAAAGGACCGCTTTTAAGATTGACAAGATGCGTAACGGGTAATAAAAGCGCCTTCATCAGCCAAGCACGGGCTTGAGGTGAATTTCTAGTGCTGATATTAGCGTTTCGTTTGGTGGGAAGAATGAGTTGATATATCTCAACACAAAAGAAAAAAATGAAAAGTCAGCCAAAGATCAGCCCCTCAAATAATATAAATTTGACCAAAATGCCTGAGGCAACTTTCGGTGAAGTGGTGTGTTTTTGCATACGAAATCCATATGTACTAACATTAGATCGAATCTCAAGAGAGCTGGCACAGAGTAGGCTGCCCAGGTATAGCCATTAAAGATAAGGAAGCTATAACCATAGTAGTGTAACTAAATGGTAAATAATTAGTTAATCCTCCATATCTACGCATATCTTGAGTTTCTGATATAAAAGAATGTATTATAGATCCAGCTGCCATAAATAATAAAGCTTTAAAAAAGGCATTCAGCGTTCCACAAACAAGTGTTACGACAACTTTTCCCTGCTCGGCACTTTGATGTGAAAAGAACCAAGCAAACAAAAAAGGGTCCATAAAGAATTAAGACTCCGTTTGTTGAAAGCTTTGCCCTAGGTTAGTGCCTTAACTGCAGACGTAAGGTCACGTGCTAGAACTGATATGGTGGTATTGGTCATTTGGACAAGACAAAAATTGGGTAAAGCATTGACTTGATACAACGAAAAAATAAGATTACAACTACTAAACCGAGTAGAAAACTTTTTGTTAATCATCAACAAAATAATGTCTGATAAGATATAGCGATAGTTTCCAACCACTTTACTGATGCATCAGTATATGAAAGTGCTAGCCGGAAACCGGATTGGCATGCGCACGTGACAACCTTCCAGGCTCCAGCGCAACAACCTGATCTGGCTTTTTGAGATTTGCACATAATGCAACTATCTACAAATTGTGACCAGCAGAGTCAAAATCACACAAGTCACAATTGAAAACATGTCTGACTGGGCGGCAAAACTACTGCAGAAACCCAGCCTTGGCCAAAATGCAACCAATGCTCCAAAAGCAAATATACTGAAAATAGCCCCGGCGCAAACTGGGCCTCATATGGGAAACGTCAATACAAACAGCACAAAACAACAACAACAACCACAACAGCAGGCCAAAGTGCGGCCGGCGAAACCAATTAGACAAGAGTCTCCTCTGAGAAGCGCCGCTGCGCTGCCGGAACCTTTCAATGGCGCCGAAATATTGGCATTTATGACTAAACGTTTCAATGCAGATTTAGAGGACGCACAACGCGATAAATCGGGCGAGGAGGCTGTGATTTATCGATCTCTAGAAGCATCTTCGTCTTGGAAAACAAAAGGCCCTAGTTCAGGTCGTAAATATAACAAAGATGAGGATAGATTCGATCTCTTGCAGGAGATCAATCGCGGATTCCAGTCTAAAGCGAAGAGATATTAAGCGGTCGGGCTTTTCGAGTAAAACATTTTACTGAAATAATAGAGATTGTGGTTATCAGTCTCTCAGAGCAACGCGGGCAGCATCAGAGTGTCAAGTACGGATACTCTTCGGGGGGTTCTTCTTTATTGGCATAAACCAAGGTAGATACATCGGAAGTGAGGAAAGCACGGTTTTTGATCGGTTTGGAGACTGACCCAGATGTTTCTTATACCAGAACAAAAACCGGCTTTTCACTATTTACTGGGAACACTTACAGTCAGTCATGGACTAAAAAGCTAAGTGGTCACTTTCGAGTCGCCAGTTTGAGATATCATTCTTTCCCCAAATTTCATATTTATTCCTGGTTTGGCCTCGGCTCAATTCAGTAAGAGCTTATGATTGATGAAAAGTGTCTATTGTGGACCCACATCGATTTAATCGAACGTACACTGTTTTTGGCCCACAGTACGCAAGGAACAATTGTGAGAAGTTTATATTCTGGACAGCTTATCAATTGTATACATGCATATAGGCGACGAAAGAGAAGAAATAAATATAAAAATAAAAATGAATATAAGAAAAACATAAAAGAAAACAACATTTGACTAAAATCCTAGACATGAGGCAGAGTGACCCAGTAGCATTTCCATTCTTTTGTCATCTAAGAGGAGGCTCGACCGCTATTACTATTAACGATGTCACGTAACTAGTCATGCACGACTCATGTTTTAAGAATCGAAACTATTCGGTTTGGCCCGGAAAGAGCAAATATACCCCGGCTGTAATAATTGCTCGGAAAGCGAGTTGCAGCTTGTCAATCCGCAGCGTGTGTCAACCTCAAAAAGTATGCAAAACTTTTTTGGCGCTAGCGAGAATCCCCGGGCTTACTCAAATTACTGTAAGCAAAAAAAACAAAAAAATGAAGCTCGGTGATAAAGTGCCTGTGTTTTGCATAGGGCGCGGTCATTCATTCATTCGCGAGGCACAGAAGAAGAAGGTGGCCCGGCCGAGTTGCGAGTGGGGATCTGATATGAGCCTGGCCGAGACAGAATCCAATCAATAGCTTATTTGGGAAAGAGGGGTAAGAAAAGACTTCCGTTATTCTGAATTGACTGCAAAAAACTTCATTCTACGAGGAAACATACTTGTCGAGGGAAAATTAGGCTTGAATTTTACCATAAAATTTTATTTAGTCAACGTTTACTCATGACAATGTGTGAGCGGCTTTGCCATGTGTCAACCCCCACTTGCTACGGCATGCGAGCTCCACTGCCCCGGCCCCACACCCGGCAAGTTGCGGAGGTGGAATTTTCTGGCTGTATGCAGTCCACTTGCGGAGATTCCTCATTTCGCCGGGTCAAGTATAAAGTCTGGGGTAAATCTGAGATACTCCGCCACTCTTATTTCCTGATACAGACTCTTTTTTCTTTTAAATTTTAAAGAAAAACTATTTTATTTATTTATTCTGATCGCAATTGACCGCTTTTTTACACAAAAAAAACTATTATTCAACCATGTCACAGTCAGTTTCTGAGCAGATGCATGTGGACACCGATATCATTACATTGACCCGGTTCATTCTTGAGGAGCAACAGAAATTTGCTCCAAACGCAACTGGCGAGTTGTCGCTTTTACTTAATGGTCTTCAATTTGCCTTCAAATTCATTGCGCACAATATCAGACGCGCGGAATTGGTGAATCTTATTGGAATTTCGGGAACGGCCAATTCCACCGGAGACGTGCAGAAGAAATTGGACGTGATTGGAGATGAGATATTTATCAATGCCATGAAACTGAGCGGAAACGTGAAAGTGTTGGTTTCCGAGGAACAAGAGGATTTGATTGTGTTTGAAGGCGGCGGCCGGTATGCAGTATGCACGGACCCAATTGATGGCTCGTCAAATATTGATGCTGGTGTTTCTGTCGGTACCATTTTCGGTGTATACAGGCTCAAGGACGATCTGAAGGGCTCGATCAAGGATGTGCTCAGAAAAGGCACGGAAATGGTAGCTGCAGGATACACCATGTACGGAGCGTCTGCACACCTTATGTTGACCACCGGCCGGGGCGTGAATGGGTTCACTTTGGACACCCAATTGGGCGAGTTTATCTTGACGCAGCCCAACTTGCGGATTCCAAACACCAGAGCCATTTATTCGGTCAACGAAGGTAACTCGTTCTACTGGCCCGAGTCCCATAAGAAGTATATTGAGGATTTGAAGAAGCCACAAGATGAATTGGACGGCAAGCCGTACTCAGCCCGGTACATTGGCTCGATGGTGGCGGATATCCACCGGACGTTGTTATACGGCGGGATCTTTGCTTATCCTGCAGACTCGAAGCTGAAGAACGGGAAATTGAGAGTATTATACGAATGCTTCCCCATGGCCATGTTGATGGAACAGGCGGGCGGATCTGCCGTCAACGATAAGGGTGAGAGGATCTTGGACATTTTGCCGAAGGGCATTCACGACAAATCAGGCATTTGGTTGGGCTCAAAGGGCGAGGTGGACAGGTTCTTGACGTACATCTAGGCTTATTTGAAAAGGGTCTATAATGAAAAATAGAAAGTAAAAACACTGGTTTTCAACTATCATGTATTTGCAGGCTTTGGAGTACGTAGATCGGAAGCCAAGAATAAGAGAATATGGATGATTGTGTTATGCAATTCGTATACACTAGAAACAATCTGTGTTATCATGCCCCTTTTTTGACATCTTATAATATGCTTAAACTCATAACAGGTGAATCAATTATGATAGTTTGGTAGATCAAAACTAGTCAAAGAAATTAACTTTTCGGACAAAATTGCCCCGTAAAGTAGCCCTTAAAATCAAGATATCTGCATACAATTGACAAAAACCAGCATGGCTAGTCAAATATCATAATATGAACATTGCCAAGTAAGGGCCAAGGCTCTCTATAGTGAGCAGAAAGGGTATTTGCAGCCAAGCGTTTCTTCAAATCCATGGCAGCAAACAAAATCCTAATACAATTTTTTATTGTATTTACTTATAAAAAATCCGAATACCCCATGGAGACACGATTACCTTTGTGTTTCTTGAATGATCATTACCTTGCTTGTTTTACATGTGTGTCGCCATTGATAGATTGAGTGAGAAATGGTGAATTTCATCTGTACCCATAGCAATCATCCGCACACCACCGAATTAAAAAATGCAAAAACCCCAGTATTCCAAATACGACTCAAAACATGAATACAAAGCTAAAAATATTACAAAATTTATGTTTCTGTATGGTATAACGCAACACACTTGTTCTAACCTGTTTATATGGCCTGCATATAACACCCACCTCGACATGATGAATCATATTTGAGATTCTTCTGAGCTCTGGCTCGACAATTTCATTCACATATAGCTAGAAAATCCGCCTCGATTCAGAGCGGTTGCTAGTGAGATTTGCTTTTATCGATACTCAAAATAGCATAATCTATTTTTTTTTTCTCTTTTGAACCCTGAATTTATTCCCGGCTTCTATGACTCACGGCATACTTGTGATTTCTTGCAAACCGAGCCCCACAGAACACTGAGAGACCAAAAAGTTGACTTTCCATAGGTGATAAAACACCGGAAAACCCCCACAAAAATAAACATTTGACATGCAAAAAACACTCTACAACATCACATACCGCATTCGACACACACTCGCGGCCCGCTATGACCTCGTCCACCTAAAACGGTGGGCGTTTGCTATCGCGTTGGTGAGCTGTCTTTCGCTGGGCCTGATCATGCTATTTTCGCTATTTTCGCTGGCCTTGCATCACTCAGTGGGCCTTACGTACACTCAGATCAACCTCATTGTGTCGTTTTCCGCGGTGGGCATGTACTTGTGCCTCCCCGTGTTGGGGTATTTGGCCGACTGCTATGGCCCCGCGCTTTTGTCGCTCATTTCGATCTGGGCCTTCTGTCCCGCCTATTTTGCCAATGCAGTGGTCGTGCGGGTGCTGGGAGATACAGAGGTGCTTTCATCAGGCCGCGTGGCGGCGTTGGCGGCGTCTTTTTGCCTCATAGGACTCGCCACAAGCTCTCTTTACTTTTCCAGTTTGCTCACGTGCGCGAAAATATACCCAGACAAGAAAGGTTTGGCCATCTCGTTGCCCGTGAGTTGCTACGGCGTGCTGTCGCTATTGGGGGCCCAAATCTTGAAGCTAAGGTACTTCCAGTTGTCTGATGGTATCTTGGACCTATACAAAGTGTTCATGTTCTTTTCCGTGCTCTACCTTTTCGTGGGCGCACTCAACCTAGTCCTGAATCTGATCGTGACGTTGGAACAGGATGTGGTTTTCGGCGAAAACGAGCCGCTTTTGGCCGAGCTAGAGCGCGATCCAGAACCGTCCTTGACCCCACAACGCTCTGCCGTCGAACCAGCGCACCACCGCGAACGGTATGTGAAATTTTTGAAGGACAAGTCGGCGTGGATACTTCTCGTGACATTGTTTTTCCTGGTGGGTCCCTTGGAGAGTTTCCAGAACAATTTAGGCCTGATTATAGAGGCCACTGCGGGCTCGCGCACACACCTCTCTGACCAGGTGTCTATTATTGCAGCACTGAGCACGGGAATCAGACTCTTCATCGGCGTGGTTATAGATTATGTGTCGAGCGAAAAAAGAAGGTATCCCTTATGCAAGGTGTGGTTTTTATTGGCGCTCATGTGTGTTGGGATAGTTGCCCAGATTGCGCCGCTTTTCTCGCTTAATTTTACCGCCATCTCGATACTTAATGGAGTTTGCTATGGCGGGCTATTTACTGCGTTCCCGACAGTGGTCGCCTCGATTTGGGGTGTCGACTTGATGGGCTCAACATGGGGTTCCTTTATGGTGGCGCCGGCGTTTGGCAGTATCACATTTTCGCTCTTGCACGGCTACAGAATGGACGTATGTGCTGCAGACGCAGGCGCGTTGGGTTGCCTCGACCAATACTTCCGTCTTACTGCTGCATGCTTCTGCATTGCATTGGCGCTCGTCGCTTTTGCGTGGCGCGGTATCTGGTGGCGCAGGGGTATGCGTTGTTTTTGATCAGAACAACTGTACCAAAAGAATACAAACGTTTGATTGGTACGAGGTATAATTATGCCTAAAATGAGACAATTCGTAAGGACGGGGTGATTGTGGATGTTTTTGATTGTTATTTGACAGCCAAGAGAATCTCCTTACGGTTTATGATTTTTGACGTTGAGACCATTAATGGCATGAGCCAACGCCTTGGACTCTGGGCATGCGTGACCGAGGGCTCAAAGATGTGCTGCTGATTTGTACATGAAGTCGATGCGTTGTCCCATGAGTGCTCTTAGGTACAGGCGGAGCATATTCTGCACAATACTCTTTCCATTCCATGTGTTAAGCGATGTTTAGACATGATTTGAATGCAGCTTATATTGAAAAGTACGGGTGCTGAGGAGCCTAGAAGCACAAGATGGTTCGTCTGTCACGTCTGACGCATCTCATGCGGCATGAATCTGCAGCTTCTTTGTTCCAAAGCGCCAGATTGAAACCTGAACATCTTAGCTGGGCAAATAGCTTCACCAAGAATATCAATCAGCAAAAAATAGTCCCGCCGCAAATTAAGTGTAGTATTAAGCCAACCCTGGTTATACACTAGACTAGAAATCAGGGAAAGGCACGTGTTTACAGACACTATACAAAGCAAATAATATGAAGCTTACGCTTATATGCATCCCGTGGGACAATCCAAGTAGACTCACAAAAAGGGCCTACTTTTGATCTCAGTTAGTTGGCAACCATGCACGCCACGCCCAGAAATGCGTTTGTTTTGCCAAACGCGACACGCTTTTCCCGAAAAGCGCGTATGTGGTTATGCACCCCTGCCTGTTTCAAATCCCGAAGTACGAGAAAATCACAATGAGAAACGTCTTACCCTAAAGAAGACAAGGATCTAGAAAATTTCAGTCATGCATTCTTGCATTGCGTCATAAGACAGTGGAACTTCATATGCCCGCAAAACCCAGTTTGTTCTGCAACCCATAGATTTTCTGGCACTTGCATGAATAGGGTTTTTGGCCCAGCACACATTCCGCGCTGGCGCCCGCGCCCGATTGCAGAATGGAACCACACTAATTTTCCGGCTTGTTTGCGCTCGAAAAACAACACTCAGCATAACGGAATATCGGGCAAAATAATCTCAGCATAGTTAATGAATTTGAGTAGACGGCGATGCAAATATAGTCATAGTGAAGGTGGGATCTCAATACACACTTTGTGTGAGGTTTGAAGACCGGATTTGTGAGATCCGGTCACGTGACAACGACCAATTCGGCCAACGTGTCCTCAAATGCGAATGTGGGCTGAGACCCTCGCTCGAAAGGGCCGGATCTAAAAAAAGAAAAACCGTGCAAGAGAAGCCCGCCCTGGCGCAATTTTCTAAAAAAGAAATTAACTTGATTTGAACAAATTGCGTTTATCTGTCATAAGCGCATGAGACGAGAATGCAGTTCCTAAAAACCGTTACGACAATGAGGATCGGACTATTGTTGGCCGCTATCATGCCCGAAAGGGGAATGAGGCTTTGATAGAATCAGGGGAACTTTTCGAGAGGCCAACACAAACAGGTGTGAGAAGACGACATTTTTGCGCCGCGAGCCCGATTCCCGACGCGCTCGGCCAGTTCACCGCCGCGCCAGCACCAACACTTTGGGAACGTGTGCATGCACACCTGCCTCATGTGCAAGACCGGTGTACACTATGCAGTATTGAGTTATCTGTGTACAGATTCATGCATTATCCAGCACGTCGCGCCGTCTGCATGCGGCGTGCGCGCGGGCACGTCCCACCGCGACTTTTCTCAAGAGTGTTCGCGTCCACGTTTTTTTTTCGGCGGGAATATATAAGACAACTCTCGCGCCCAACTTATCTTATAGTTCTTTTTCTTTGAGGACAAACCTTATTTTTTACAGACATATCATGAAGGCCATAATTCTTGTTGGCGGGTACGGTACCCGTTTGAGACCCTTGACGTTGACGTTGCCAAAGCCCATGGTGGAGTTTGGTAACCGCCCTATGATCCAGCACCAGATCGAGGCGTTGGCCGAGGCTGGCGTGACCGACATCGTTTTGGCTGTTTCTTACAAGGCCGAGGTGATGGAGGCGTTGTTGGAGGAGTACAAAGCCAAATACGGAATCAACATCACGTGCTCGAAGGAGGAGGAGCCTTTGGGCACTGCAGGCCCCTTGAAGCTTGCTGAGAAGGTGTTGAAGAAGGACGACTCGCCATTTTTCGTGTTGAACTCGGACGTCATTTGCGACTACCCCTTCAAGGAGTTGGCTGCATTCCACAACGCGCACGGTGCCGCCGGTACGATTGTTGCCACCAAGGTTGACGAGCCTTCGAAGTACGGTGTTATCGTTCACGACCGTGACACGGTGAACTTGATTGACCGTTTCGTCGAGAAGCCAGTCGAGTTTGTCGGCAACCGTATCAACGCCGGTATGTACATCTTGAACCCAAGTGTGCTTGACTTGATTGAGTTGAAGCCAACCTCGATCGAGAAGGAGACCTTCCCACAATTGGTGGAGCAGAAACAGCTCTATTCGTTTGACTTGGAGGGCTACTGGATGGACGTGGGCCAGCCCAAGGACTTCTTGACCGGTACGTGCCTGTACCTCTCGTCGTTGACCAAGCGCAAGCCCGACCAGATGTGCCAGGAGAAATTCGTGCACCAGGGTAACGTTTTGGTGGACCCTAGCGCGCAGATCCACCCAGGTGCCTTGATTGGACCCAACGTGGTGATCGGCCCTGGCGTGATTGTCGGCGAGGGTGCCAGAATCCAGCGTTCCGTGTTGTTGGCGAACTCTCAGGTCAAGGACCACGCTTGGGTCAAGTCGACGATTGTCGGCTGGAACTCGCGTATCGGCAAGTGGGCCAGAACCGAGGGCTGCACCGTGTTGGGTGACGATGTCGAGATCAAGAACGAGATCTACGTCAACGGCGCCAAGGTGTTGCCCCACAAGACTATCTCGGCCAACGTCGAGCTGGAGGCCATCATCATGTAAGCGGAGTCGGATTTGTACATTATCTCATAATACAAGTGTTTAGAATAATCCTGGATGTAGCTCAGGGGCGCTCCCTGGTCGACTATGACACCCGCCAATTCAAGATTTCACCCTTGGATATGGCCTTTGAAACTTGCACAATTTAGTTTATAGTCCACACAATTTGCTGGTCTATATCACTAGAACTGTGCAGTTGTGGCTATGCTGAAATAAAAAATCATTCACAGCCGCACTAGATTGATCACCAATGACCAACTTGACTACCTATTCCAGGTTCTACATGACTTATTCTGATGGTGAGGGAATATTGTGTCTGGCACCCATCTCGATTAACATAAAGAGGTCAAGAACGGCCAAGTTTTAGTGAGACTGTATTGGCTAATTCTTCGATTAAAGTACAAGAAAAAAAAGAAATTGTCCAAGCAAAGATTGAGAGAGTTTCAAAATCATGCTGCCGTCGCCTCTAAACCCTCGCAAAGTGTTGCCATATACGACTTCAGGATCGATTGAGTGAACTTCAGACAGGCACGATTTGGAACGATTTTCAGATCGATTGAAAAGAATTTGAAAGGTGGGTCATTTTGTGGAAAGTTCTCGTAAGAAGTATGTTTTTGGCCAGCTAGTGTGTTCGTCTGAAGCAACATTGGTCTTGCACGCGTCGCGTCGAGAACAATCAGCTACTATCAAAACAAGAAAAGAAGAAATAGAAATCATGTTGTAACAGCAAGATCTAGGACCCAACAACGAGCCGGCCAAACTAGAGAAATTTTAGGTGTTTAACAGCAAGTCCATGGCTGAGAGTGTTGTTGATGTTATGTGTTCTTATTAGGCAAGTAAAGCGCAACAACCCTTTCCAAATGATGCATTTCGCCTTATTTTGACGCTAGCAGAATCGACTAGTCACGTGAGATGGCTGTCCAAATTTTAGATCGAAAGGTTAGCGTATGACACAGCTGTTGCTGCTTTCGCCTAACCGACCTTGGCTTTTCCACTCAAATGGATCAGGCAACAAGACAGGTATAGTCAAGGATGCACTTGCTAGTTGTATTGTTGAAAATCCTATTTAGCGCCATGATTTGAATCGTCAGAAACAATCATTCAGTGTTTTCTTTTTTTTGAAAAAATGAATAGAATTATGTGTCCATGACTACGTTATCCTCTGACCAAAAAGAAGAACAGATATATTAATCAAGTTATCTAGCAAAAGACCGCTTTGTCAGTGTGAAATAGATGACCTCAAGCAGTTTCAGGCGAACCGAAGTGAAAAAGGAAATTTCTCTAACTTAGACCTGTATGAATGAGTTTCAACTCAATTTTCTGGCCTTTTTTATCATTGGAATTCTAGATCCGGCAATTCTATCTCACAAGATGAATGAAAATGCCAAAAAGACTACCAAGGATAAACCTGCCGAATCACTAGCCTTCCAGACTTCTGGAACCACAAACATCCGGTTTTTACATAACTATTTACAAACAAATACGATGACAATGTCCTTCTTCCTTCCGTTAGAACCACTTCGTCACATAGTGCACGAAATCTTTCCTCAAGGGTTCGCTCAAGGGCTTCACGCTGCTCAAATACAGCACCAACAACACGGTTGCAATTGCCGGTTCACTCACCGTTCCCATTGGCTTCAAGTCTTTCCCCTGGTGGAAGATTTGCGTCTCACGAGTGTTGGAAACGACCCACAAAGTATCGTTTTTTGGCACTGAGCCGCGGAATCCCGCAAACACTTCTCGCAACTGCTCCACGCCGGTCGTGACTTCATCTCTGATTGTTTTCGCCATTGGATTCGCCAAAATCGACTTTGTGAGCCCATCACGCAAGTGACCATAGTCGGTATTTCTCACGGGCGTGATTTTCACTGCGTAGGGTACTTTTGACGCGAGATCGGCAATGATTTCCTGCAGAAGTGTCTTGTTTTCCAAGAGAGTTTGTGCTGTCTCACTTGGATTTTGCTTCAAATGTTCGGAAATGACGGAAACAACTGTTTTCTCGTGTTTTTCCGGAATGTAAAGCCCCACGCCGTAGACTTTGAACCCCACAAAAGTCACCAGGCGCACGCCCGAAGCGATCAACTTATAATCCGACAGAAAGATTTTATTTTGAAATGGCAGGATTTTCGTGGGGAAAGCGTCGATTGACGAGTCCACGGAAACACCATCCAAAGAAGTTTTACTCTGATCATTTGCTATGATGGAACCAGTGAGAAGAAGAGAGAACAGTGAGACTGTGGCAAGAGACGTTTTAAGAATACGGGGATTTTTGAAAACGGCCCGCAGACTCAATCTCGGCACACGTGTTCTGAAAAGGTACCACATTATGAACGAAAATGTGGGTGTGAATAGACTGAAATGGTATGAATGATTGCTGGTGTGGACCGTCTTGTATGGCGATTCGCATTGGTGCCAAATTCCGGGCTAATATGCCAGTGCGTGCGTGCGCACCAAAGTCCAGTAATGATGATTCTTATCATTTGATTGCATGTGAGGAATTTGATAGTGATTTGTTGATTGGGTTTTTTTTTTCGATAATTTGATCATACTCCGAATCCGGCCCGACATAAGGCATGTTACTTGTTTGGTTGATTTAACATATAGTGAGTGCGATCATCTTAATGTTTTTTTTTTTTCACGGCGCTGCCATGGTCAGACAAGGATAAAGATGGTCGTGTTTTTGCATGAGAGACCACATTCGAATTCTTGAAAACCGCGTGTTAAGAGTTTTCCTGTTGTGTTTTGAAGAAGAAAAGATTATCACCCACTCGGAGAATCTGAGCCACTTTTAAGATACTATGATGTGAAGAGACTCCAGAAATTGTCTAGTTGTCAGCTCAGGGAGGGAGATGGGGTACTTAATAACGGGATTTACTCAATGGGAGAGGAGGGTTTACAGTTGGTACGCGTTATAACGATATAGGAAAGTCAAAATCTTTGTATCCCATAGTAAAGGCGCAAAATTCCTGTTCTCTCCAATACCGGTGGTTTCTCGGATGTACCGGTATGAATGGAATTTTGCTGTCTTTTGACGGTTGTTCGTGTTTTTGGCCAGAAAAGCACGTCCATCACTTAGCCTTGGGCCTTTTCATAAAATAAGATCAAAGTACGCGTTTGTGTGACGAATTAGTGTGTGTGGGGTTTGAAATATCGCTTTTAAACAGCAACAAACGCGACGCGCCACAGTGCACCAAAAAAAGGACAATAATAGCTGATCAAGCAGAGGGACCAATAAGATAAGATTAGAAAGTGTCACCGAAAAACTGTCTTATGTATCAAGAAGATGTCTCAAAGAAATGATAGGGCACCTTTTGTCAGGAATCCCGATGAGGAAAGTGTTGCCATTGATATCGAATGGGATCGGGCTTGCAGGAATCCCAGCAAAGCCATCAAAATCAAAAAAAATCGTGCTTGCTGGAGCCCCGCAAATAATAGGAGCGGTATTGATTTTTGCACCAAAAATCCAACACACTCAGTCAAATGGGACTTAATTTCGGTATGATACTTGCCTCCACACTGATTTTTGGAGGTTTTTACATCACATTTAGGATGAGCTAAATTTTATTACGATTTCTTGCGTATATCGTAAAAAGGCCCTACGATTCAACATCGTTATACCGCGTACGCTTGTTTACATTTCTGGCGAAATGTATCCTTATTTATTTTTTTTGCAAACGCGCTAGAGCCCCAGAAATCGCCAGCTCCTGCATCCAATTTTCGTTCCGGGAACCTGAACGGCGACCAATCGCGATCGTGGCGAATGCTATGTGGGCGGTTCTATCAAATTACCAATTCAATCAAACGCTCATCAGACCGAATCGTCTCAATTTTCGAAATCTCGAAAACAATGAAACGCGAACCGAGGGTAAAACACCCGTACACCATACTCATGCGCGACATCTGCAGGAAAGTTTCTATTTTCGCGCGCGGCTCAGAGTACGCGTCAGGTTTAACCTCAATCGGTAGAGTCCACTTGTTGACTTGCACACTTTGAACTGAAATACAATTAGCAGAAATGGAAAGAGAATCTCTCAATGACCCCGAAACTGAACATGAAACTACGTCTAAACGTGAATGCGAGGTGGAAAGGGACGGCAAGAAACTGCCCAAGGGTGTGCTTCCTGGTTCCCGGCTAACTTATAAGCCTCTAAGGATGATGCTCAAAAAATCTGAACCAATAACTCTCGGATCATGTTTGGAAAGGGCTGACGAGAAAAACTATATATATCTCGAAGGAGATCTCATTTCGGAGGAGCATGCAATGATCACACTCGATGACAACGACTTTATTCATGTGCATGACAAGAAACTGGCGCATGGTATTACTGTTGACGACGACCTTGTCCCCACGGGCGAAAACAAGGTCGTCGTAAATAAATCCATGATTAAACTCGGGCTTCAATTGCCTCTTGCGGAAGTTCAGTCTTTGAAAAGTGTTGCAGACTCGTCTATGTGCTTGCATCTTAAAGTTGAGAATGCCCATTTCTCTCACAATATCCTTCTTGGAGTCCATCAGATCGGTGAAGATGAGCAAGAAATTCTGTTGAAGCTTTTCCAACCAAAAATGAAAGGGCGCACAGAAATCAGACTTATCACCAATTCTTCAGACGAGAAAAGATTGTGTACCTACTTCTAAAGTTCATGAAAATGCTCTGCTGCTGGTACGATTGCGAGGAGAACGTAAAAGCGAGAAGAGAAAAAAAAATTGAACATTATCTAGTCATAAGTACGTGGTGAGCTGTGCTGATCGGCGTGGCTAGCCAGATGCTCAATTACACACTCTCATCATGTTTCAAGAAAGAAAACTGTCCTCAGAAATTTAAATTTGCCATCTCTGGGTCTCATTTCCCCTTGACGGAAAATCATATTCATGCCTTAACCGTACACGGCAACGGTTTCTCATGCTGGTAATTGAGTTTGGCAATCCCCACTCTTATTGCTCAAAAAGCCGTCTAGCTTGCGTGCTTAGGCCGCTTGGAATCTTTGGTGATGGCATGAATTATAGCCACGACTCAATAATCTATAATTCTCAGTAACATAAAAAAAAA
This sequence comes from Metschnikowia aff. pulcherrima, assembly GCA_004217705.1. Taxonomy (NCBI): domain Eukaryota; kingdom Fungi; phylum Ascomycota; class Pichiomycetes; order Serinales; family Metschnikowiaceae; genus Metschnikowia; species Metschnikowia pulcherrima. The sequence goes on along the minus strand of CP034459.1, from coordinate 1,082,295 downwards.
AAAAAAAAAAAAAAATGTCTTCTCACCACGTTGATGTGTGGCTCCTTGCTTCATGAACTAGTGTATTTTGGTGTCCGAGCGTCTTTAAAAGATATTCTCATTTCACTAAATTACTTTGTAAGGCATATTATCAGGACAATACAATATATTGCCATAGTAACAGGCAGATCTGGCTTTTGGGGAAGAAATCAAAATACAGGCAGATTCAACCTTTTGGTGAAAAGAGTGGTGATACCAGTGCCATATAACTATAAAACAGGGTGCTTCATCTTCGAACCATCGTGCAAGCTAGGACAGACTATCGTGAGCAACTCTCATGGTGCAAAAAATCTAGATTATTCGTTTTATCGTTGTCATGGACCGATCAGCCAGCGCCATTGACGTGCCGCACGTGCGCGTCTAGACGCGTCTGTTTTGATTACCTATTCGGTGGATCGAACTGACCCTTCGCGCCCAAATTCTGTTGACCCGTGTTTTGGCCAATAGTTGGTTTGGATAGTGACACGATCACGGGTCAAGAACAAACCTCTCGCCAATTTATCAAAAACACAATTCGCGTTTCGGTGTCCTTGTTTTAGATCTTTACGGACACTTCCCGACGGGAGTAGATCTTTCTGAACCTCTGAATAACAGTATATCGAAATTTCATACTTTTCTCCTTCTCTTGTTAAATCCTCTTGTTAGAGTATAAGAGACTGAGCGCTTATGACTGACTGAAAATGCAAGAAAGGGCGGCCAGACACAAAAATCTTGGTGGCTTCAAAAGGAACAGTATCCAACCAGACGGGTTTGTATTACCGCCAAGACACCCAGCGCATCCTGTGGTGAGACTTGGTTTTTTCACTTGGACACGTCTATCAACACTCCGGAAAGACGAGAGGTGCATACGCCTCTTGTGCGTGACGTGCAAGAAACGTTATATTGAGACTTACCCAGTCGACTTTGCAACACTTCATACGCCGACGGCGGGTCTGCGGAACCGAAGAGTTTACTAGTCTGATGTGCGATGAGAAATCGATGTGGTGGAGTAAGTATGGGGAAGAGCGCCTGACCGACAGGGTACCCCCCCCCCCTGGCCGAGGCTGCAGGTGTAGGTAAAAATGCGTTGGTATATCATTGATTCGTTTCTTTATATTCGTGAATCTGTGAATTTGCACCTTTGATCCTTTGACGTCAATGTGCACGTAGCCTTCGGTCTCTTTTCCATTAGATGATGTGCATGTCCAGTCAGGCATCGGCAAATTGACCATTTTTATTTCCAATGATTGTTTTGTTTGAGCCTAAACGACACAATTTCAAATTTCCGGAAAGCCAACAAAATGCCAGGTGGCGCCCTTCCATGCAAATTTAGCTTTCTTTTCTCTCGAGGTCAATCGATTCTGCCGCTCACAAGGGGCCCATAGACAGATAACTTCTCTGAATGCACTAAGTCAAAATTCAATTTATCAGAATGGACAGATTGGACAGCTCAAATCATTCAATCTTTGATATCTCTTCGCTGATCGCCAACGGACTCTCGAGACTTTTTCCGCTGGCAAGCTGTGATTTATAGATTGTCTCCCACTTTCCCCATTCTTGTTCCAATGACTCTATTTCAGATCCCATCCAATTATTACTGACCAATGCGGCGCTTAAATAACCCAAGAATGAGTCGCCCGCACCAGTCACGTTCACGATATTAAGATGCTTATTTTCCTCGGGAACATCGTAATACTCCACAACAATGCCAAACTTTTTGTCGTCTTCGTGGACTTTTCCGCTTGAAACCAACGTTGCGGTTGGCACGTACCTTGATGTTGTGGGTATGGATCTGTAATCCCCAACATTGGTACTGAGTTTGATCAACAAGCAGCCGTGTTCCCCGACTTTCACCAAGATGTTGGGTATGTACGGGAGTAACTGAAACGCTTGCTGAAACGTACCTTTTTGCAATAGCTCCTTAATCGCTGGGAATTTGAGCCCAAAAGCAGTCAATTTTTCACGAAATACAGAATCAATCCCAAGACTGTCTAAGGCGGGAAACCAGGTATCATAATCATCGAAAAACTCTCGCTGCGCAAAGGAAGAATGTATTTGTTCGAGCTCTGCTGCCGTGGGCGTGATAAGCAGCACGATATTATGCGGAAAAACCTGCAATTTTGAGGAATTGACCATGCTCAAGCGGGCCAGTTTAGGCGCAGAAGTCGGCTCAACAATAACCGCCGGCCTCAAGGGCAAAGATGCCGCGGCTGCAAAAACGCACTCTAACGCTTTTGGCAGGAGGTTGCAGTCAACCACAATCTGTCTTGGCTGAGCTCTTTCAATCTCGCGCGAGAAATGTTTCATGAGGCTGACGCTCTCAAAAATATGCATATCGGCACATGCCACCACCAAACTCCCCTCAGAATCCAACACAGCGTTGTACTGGGCGGTTAGCGATCCCTGACAAGTTTTTATTCCGGAAATATCTAGATCCTGGTCTTTGAGCCCATTGATTATTGTCGATCCTGCCAAGTCGTCTCCCACTGCAGAAACGAAACGGTAGGTGCTTTTTAGGTTTTGGTTTTGAAGACCGTATTTGTATGCAAGACTCACGTTATACCCGACCCCGCCTAAAGACGCGGCGATGCTTCCCGGGTTAGAGTCGCCTAAAAGAGGTTTTTGCTGCAAGGTGCAGATCGTGTCTAGAGCCACCAGGCCAAGTATGATCGTATCCACTTTATCTTTGGGGACTGTTTGCGAGGGAGAAAGAGGGGATGGATCTTCTGGCTTTTTGCTCGAGACCACTTTATCTCCACCTCTATCTTGCTTAGATTTGAGCTGTTTCAAGTCCGTGCTCGGCTGAAACAGCGGCTAATCGTTAGTATATAATCGTAGTCTAGAAAAAACATGGGGATGGACATTTAACGTACGTTTGCCGCTGCAGGAGCGTTGGTTTCACCGGAACTTTTCATTTCACAGAGTTGCTTGGCAATTTCACATGCTGCCTGGGCATTGTTTATCACGAAGTTCCTATTGCAGTCCACAGACTTACCCTTGGTGGCGGCTGCGATATTCAGAAGCAAAAAAGGAGTGAGCTCCTTTCCCATGATGCCTTTCTTTGCAGCCTCAGCATTAGCCGCCGAGATGATGCTTTCGATCATGCCGCTATCAAGACAAGACTCTAATGGTGGCGGCACGCATACCAAATTGCCCAGTGAAAGACCCATCACCTGGTTTTGATTATACACAATCAGCGCGATTTCTTGCCACGAGGAAAACGTGTAAGGAGACTTCACGCCCAGGGACCTGCAGAAAAATCCCGGAATATCCACTTTTTCCCGCCCGTTGTCATTATATGTGCCCACAAAAACACCCTGCGTCTCCAAGAATTCCATCGTGCGGGGGATATCCAAGATCAGTTTTGGTCCCGCACATACCACCGTCACGGGAGTACGCGACAATTCCGTCAAATCAGCACTAACGTCCATTGTGATGTGCCCGTCTCTATGGACTCCCCCTAAACCCCCAGTAGCAAACACGTCAATGCCTGCCAAATGCGACAAAATCATTGTTCCCGCAATGGTGGTGCCGCCGTCGAGCCGCTGGGCCATCGTAGCGCCAACGTCACGGCGTGAGACTTTATTGACCCCCTTTGTCGCTGCCAATTGCTCGATTTGGCGATCTTCTAGACCTACATATGGCACGCCTTTGATAAAAGCGCAAGTTGCCGGCACACACCCGTTTTCTCTGATTTTCATCTCAACAGCACGGGCCATTTCGAGATTTTCAGGGTACGGAAACCCGTGCGTGATGATTGTAGACTCAAGAGATACCACTGGCTTGTTCTCATGAACCGCCTGGGAGATTTCCGGTGAGACTTTTAGAGGAAGTTGTTTCGTAGAAAAACGTCTCAAAAATGACACCGTTGGCCTCAAATTTGGTGCTTTTATCATTTTCGGGTATTTGTGCAGCCACACAACAAATTTAACAAGAAATCACACTTGTCAACAATATTTGCTACCACTTATCTGGAGATCTTAAACGAGAATTGTCTCCACAATAATCGTCTTCGCATGTCGCACGCGCGCGTCTTCAGATTGAAAAGATAGATACGATGCCTGGTTAGACGGGCCACTCAATATCAGTTTTTACACGTCGAGAAGGCTAATTTTGGCATTTTGTTTCTCTTTTCGGCCACTTTTCGACATAAAACCTTCTTGAATAATCTTAAAAATGGGACTTATTGCGGAGTCCGAGGCGACTTCTGTGGAGGCACTTTTACGTGAGAATCTGGAGGCACTGCTAGCCATATTGAAGAAGCAATTACAAGGCCAAGGAGATATTGATGAAGAGAATTTACGCTTTATTATATCCACGCTCACGCGGAATCTAGAAATCTCGAAATTCGACTGGAATTGGCTCGAAAATGCCGCCCTGGATCGGGTTCTAGAACTCCAGCTAGAAATCGCTGTCTCGTGCATAGACTTATGCCCAGATGACTTGATGCTTCTGCTAATCCTAGCAGTATCATACTACACAAATGCTCACGTGCCTTGGAGCAACCAGCAGCTTGCAGAGATCAGCCTGGCGGCAAATACGCAGAAAAGTAGAGTTTATTTGCCTCGTTTCGCAGATTCCATTCTACTGCGGTTTCTTTCCGTCTCGGGCCAAACATTCACTACCGTTTCCAGCCGTCGTAACGGAAAAAAACATTTCGCCAAATCTCGGGTGTCCCGGCCGGCGTTGGGCTTGCAAATCTCGAGCCTCACTGAAGATAACGAGCGTACTGGCTGGAAACAGTCATCCAGCGTGGCTGCACTTTCGTCTGCGGTGTTTCTCATGATGTGTGACGAGTCTAACGAATACGCCGCGAAATGCAGCACTTTTGCGCTTAATGTATTGGATGACCCAGACCCGCTTTTTCGTGCACAGGGCTGTTTTTTGGTTATGCAAATGTTGAATCACGGCTACGGCTTGTTTTTGGTGCGTGCTGGGCTAATCCCCGTCTTTTTGGAGTCCGTAAAGACATGCTTAACGTACTTGCCACAGCTCACGCCCACCAACATTTCTGTGTTCTTGCTCAAAAAGGCAGCCTACCCGGCCCTTCTTGCGTTATTGGGCATCAGCGAGAATTCAAGCTATGTCACATACCTCGAGGTTTTGGACGGCAATCTCTTGGCGCTGATCTCACATGTACTGGGCCGGAATAGCGATGCCGAAACAAACTCTTTGCTAGCGTTTTTCTTCATTCAAACCACAACTTTGATCGAGCAAAACTTGCGTCTTTCCGTTCTCGCTTGTTTTTCGCGGTTGAACTTTGTGCTCTGTCAAACGATCACCAATCCTTACTTGATCGAAAGCGAAAACGGCGACCAGGTTGTTACCGCGGCTTTGAAAGTGCAGAATGCCATTTTCAGTTTGTGCTCTGAGCATGAAGATCGGCAGCCTAGCAAACTAATATTACAGTACCGGCTAGACTTTTTGGCGGCCTGGGCGATTTTGGGAAAACGCATTGTCAAGTATGGTGTTGGGTCTGCAGAAACCAAGCAAGTCCTACAGTCAAATGCGCTGAAACTACAGAAATTGGCGGGAAAAGCTGGCGTGGAATCGGTCCAAGAGGATCTATATGCTCTATGGGAAAAGGCGCCCGAGCTTCGAGAACTTATGCAAACAAGCGAGTGAACTAGAGAATAGCAGCTTTCTCTCTTTTTCTTCTTTTACTTTTTTTTTCTTTCTTGGTTCCGAAACCCTTACTTTTCTCAACAAAAGGTGTCTATTAGTATGTACAAGAGTTATAGTGTGTGATCACCTCTGGCCCTGCAAAGCCTGCACAACCTTGATGTTCGTGTCCAAAAACCTGTTTAAACAGTTGGACAAGCACTGCTCCTCGGGCTTCGTCAATGTGTTTGACGAAATCTGCACGTTTTCATTGCATTTCTTGAAACACATGTCGGTGAAGTTATGGATCGACATTTGGACCTTAGACTTCGAGTTTTCCAGCTCAATGAACTGCAAGATTTCCTTTCTCGAGGCGTCATCGAGATTCTGCAACGCCGCTTGCGAGATTTGAGACATTTTGTGGTATTTAACGGCGTTTTATGGAAAGTATGCTCGTCAAACAGAATTGTTCAAATCGACTATCAAATCATTGATGCAAAATCGGTTGTGTTGGTGTACGGGTGTTTTCGAGGACGATTTCAATAGATGCAAAACACAAGTTACATTACCCCACAATGGACACAAAGGAGCAGAAACTCCGACTCCTTCTCAAAAGGCTGCCTGCTGCACTGCTGGAAGTACCACGTAGTGCCTCGCAGGAAGTTTACCGGCGAAAATTGGCCGCCGATATCGCCCGAACCAAGAAATTCATAGAGCAGGCTAATAATGCGATCGAACAGCTCCAGGAAAAGCACGGGCTGTGTCCTGATTCGTATAATGAAACCACTGGTAGTTTGGCAGGTGAAACTGAAGCTCTGGGTGAAATTTGGGGCCTTGAAACGTCGAAAATGGCCCATTTACTCGCACACTACGAGGTGTATAAGCAAATGCCATATCAGCCGATGAAAAACGACCTGATTGGAATCGCCACGGCGCTAACGTTGACCCTGGACGCCGTTTCGCAACAGGCTCTGGCCTCTGATTACCTACAGCATCAAAATGAGCAGAAAACCGAGGAACTCGCAGAACTCAAGGCGATTTTAGCCGATTATACGCTCGCTAACGTATTGATCAAAGAAAGGGTTGCAAAACACCCGCTTCGAATGGCCGAAATGCAAGAGAAACTTGATGGCTGTACTTCCTACGAGGCAGAAATTGATGCAAAGCTCTCGCAGGTCCAAACACTATCCGAGATGGCGAAATCTCGTGAGGAGAAAATGCACCAGAATCTCCAGCGAGTGGTTCTCAAAATGCACGCGATGATGGACTGGGGAAACGCGCATTTGATGGATGAAGACACGTTCAAAAAGAGCGTTTCTCTGTCTGTAACATTTCTCAAAACCCTCATTGCTAACATCAGTGACGGAAAGGAAAAATGGATATCTGTACATCCTGGAACGGTCGAGGAAAGACTTGCGGAGATAATGGTCCGCCACGATGTTTTGCTTCTACGAAATAACGGGGTGCCTGAAGTAAGACTACGAAATTATGGCCGCGGTTAGGTATCCTGATGCTGAATTTCATTATGAAGAATTATTATTATCAATGTTTCTTTAAAAGTGAAGAGAGAGTGATATTGATACAGGAGTTGAGAGTGAGTTGCCTGGCGTAAGTCTCCTCAGAACGCCGCCATGCTGACTGATTCGGTCGGATACTGGTAGATTGAAAGATTGATTCACTGATTGCTTGCTTGATTAATTGCTCGTGAAAACGAAGGTTTGCAGTCCAATGGTGTGGATTGATCACGTGACCCATGTACATTGCATCGAAGTTTGCTCAATTGAAGCACAGTGCATCATGCTGGTACAGAGATAAGTGCTTACAAACGTCTCGATCAAAAAGATGACTCTGTTTTATTTCCCAAAAGCTAGAGATGAGATCGTGTCTTCTAACACCAAATATGCGCTCGTCATAAGGAAGTACTCGGTCCAACTTCTATTTCTGCCGAAAAGATGTGAATTTAATAACCGGGCCTCATTTTTGGAGACGAGTCGTCATTTTTAAGTACATCTGCGGGCCACTTGGATGACTTTTTGATACATCATATATGCATTTTTTGGTTCACTATTCACAATTATGACACGCGCAAGTTCTGTGTGATAAAATGGCATTACATTTTGAGACATAGAAAGTTCACATTATGGGCACCCAAGATAAACAATCACCAGACGCACTATCTTTCCCGATGTGCTAAAATCCAAACCCCATCTGAAAAAAATCAGTCACTTTCATTTACGGGCATATGTAGAACACAGGTCCTAATCTAATGGACATGAGCAAGATACATACCCCAATTTCCTGAAAATAGCGAGTATGTAAACATATCAAGGAGGTTCCTGGTAATACAGTGAGACCTGCTTATAAGGATGCTTCCTTTTTGGCAAAAATTACGATAGTAACCAGGTTATCTCATTAAAGAGAGTGGAAATGGTGTACAGGTTTTCCGATTCTTATTAAAAGTCTTTAAAATCAAATCTAAATTTTCTCTTTTCGGGGAATAAGATCAGTCAGGAGGCACGAAAGTCAATTTAAAGTGTAAATTGAACCGTCATTTTAATCACAAGTTAATGAGCATCCCTTTCCCTGAAGTTTGCTTTTCAATGTACTTGCAATTGCTCTGGGGCTGCTAATGCGTGGCTGCAAAAACTGTCCGAAAATCAACTCATTGAGCTCTTTGTCTCCGACATAGTTCTTGACCGTCTCAAACCCCTCATCTTCCGGCGACTCATTGAATCAAACAACGGTCGTGTCACTCTCACCAGGAGCACCCGACAAAATGTAGAGAGATGTTTCCCGAGTTACTGATAAGAGGTGGAGAGAAAAGTTTCGACTTCCGTCAGCACATATGGACGATGTCCTTAGGTACGTTTTCCAAGGCTCAGAGCTCCACTGAATTGCTTTGCGAATTCCTACAGTATTCAACGGGCTACGTTCATTCCTCTTCTCATCGGCCATGTCGTTAGCCCAACTCTTGCGATGTAACAAGCCTGTCATCACCAACGTGCCGACCAAAGACTTGCAGCCTTTCCATCAAGATAGCTGTTGTCCTCCATGCATTCGCATGGGACCTGTAAATACACCCAGAGGGCTTGTTTTGCAAAGTTTCGGGACCAAAACAGTAGGGAAAATCGCCAATCACACGTTTCTTTTGTTGCCAGTAACAATGTGAATTGAACAACAAAAAACCTCGAGTCTTCTAAAAGGCCTTTTCCAGCACTTCCACGCTCCCTTTCGGGCGTTGAGTGCCCTCAGATACATGCGTCCATCCACACGTTGAACTTAGTTCATTGAATGTCACTGTTTTCACCATACATGACAGCCACCTGGTACCCAGGAAGGGGTCCGAAGGGCGCCCTACTTGTATCAAAGCGTCAAGAAGGTAAGCGGTTCACATGAATGTCCCAAAATGATGACTTTTACAGGGTCTGAACCTTTCGCTTCACCTGCTGTTTAAGAAGATTTTTTTTCAAAAATCGTGAAATATGCCGAAAACAAAGTTTAATCATATTAGTATGGGAAAAAGATCTAAAACGGAATTTTTACGATAAAGTTAGGTTTATCTTGCTAAACAAGATCCTTATAAGCAGGTCTCACTGTAGTCACAATTTCATGACTGACGTGGTTTTACACAGCTCAACAACGACTGACTTTAACGGTAGAATAAAGTACATACTCTGTTATTTAAGCAGCAGCCGAAGAGCTAGAAATCTCCACGAATCATAAATTACGTTGATGGATCTGGTTTCATTACCCACATCTTCTGTTTCCAGTATATATTTCTTGTGATAGCGCTACTACCTAGCGCCCGAATTGGCGTTTGACGAGTGTGAGCTCAAACGTTTGGACCCTCCTCATTTTTTGTTTCTTTCACCGATGTTAACCGCCATATGCAACAATGCAGGCACATACTAGCAAAAACATCTTTTGTTGGATAGTTTGACTCACTAGAGTTCGCATACCTAGGTATTTTCGACGGTGACTAAATCCATCCTTATGATTCAATTGCCAATATGAGTAAAGCACGGCTAACTTTGCCGATGGTAATACTTTGATAAGTAGTGGATTTCGTCACATGAAGCAGCCAAGATATACCGAGGATAAGTGACGATTCAACTCACACAGCAGCACAAGTGGACATATTCTTATGAGTATGGTTAGACTTGACATTGTCATAATCTGAGAATCTGTGGCGAAAGCTTTGGAGTTCCCCTTGAATATTGATGCAATTAGGCCTTTTAGCTTCTGACTTTCAGACAGTCATCTCAGGATCAATTAGGGCACAAATACTGATTTTCATCGCATCGCCAATGTAACCGGCTCTCTTTCATCATCAAACTGTACTTTCGAGCATACACTTTCACAATCAGAGCACATGCATAGTCATTCGTGAGTGTGAATTTTTGTGTGTCACACCAAATTCCTTTCTTGTGGATTTCATTTCCAAACAGCCTGTGAATGTTTATGGCTTCTCAACAGTGTGAGATCTCATGTGACGAGTCAAATTACTGTTTCGTGGGAATTTCTTATCACATTCTGCACACGCGAATGGCTTTTCACCGGTGTGAAATCTCATGTGACGAGTCAAATCACTGTTTTGTGAAAATGTCTTATCACATTTGGCACACGCGTATGGCTTTTCACCGGTGTGAAATCTCATGTGACGAGTCAAATGACCACTTCGTGAAAATGTCTTATCACATTTGGCACACGCGTATGGCTTTTCACCAGTGTGAGATCTTATGTGAACAGTCAAATCACTGTTTTGTAAAAATGTCTTATCACATTCTGCACACGCGTATGGCTTTTCACGGTTGTGAAATCTCATGTGACGAGTCAAATGACCACTTTGTGAAAATGTCTTATCACATTTGGCACACGCAAATGGCTTTTCACCAGTGTGAGATCTCATGTGAGCAGTCAAATGACCACTTTGTGAAAATGTCTTATCACATTCGGCACACGCGAATGGCTTTTCACCAGTGTGATGTCTCATGTGAACAGTCAAATCACTGTTTTGTGAGAATTCCATATCGCATTCGGCACACGCGAATGGCTTTTCACTAGTGTGAAATCTCATGTGACGAGTCAACTGACTTAAAGATACACACGTCTTTGAGCACATTCGGCATAAGAGATCGACAACGAAAGGCCTCCCAATCGTAGGCTGCGTGGATCTTTCATGGTTAAAAGCATTCAAATTATGATCAACTGCATTTGCACTCGTAGACTGCAACCTCTGCGCTGTTTGATCAGCGCATGCTTCGCTGGGAAGGTGTATATCGTTTTGTTTATGTTGAGATTTCGACTTACCGTCCACTTGGTGTTCATTTTGCAGCTGGAGAGTGGCCGCGCAATCATCCAAGTTTTGTGGCAGACTATGATTGCTTGCATTCCCCATTTCGCTTATCAGCAAAGCTATTCGAGCGGCTGCACCTGGCACGATAGTGGTGTTCGAACTTCGTAAGTCCAAATCTTCAGTGCCCCTTTTCCTAATGTATGTGGGGATATGGTCAGACAGGCAATCTTCCTGGTGGGGTTTGAACCCCGAAAGTGGTAAGCAAATTAGCCCTGGATCAAACTCGAACTCATCCCTTTTGCGCATCAACTCGAGCATAGACATATTTGACCGCACAATGAGCTCCTCAAGTGACGGCTCGCCAGAACCGAGTGATGGGGAACCTCGCTCTGAACAGAATCGCTCCAATCCTTTACAAGCATCTTGCTCCTCGTCAGCAGTTTTCTCCAGCAGATTGAAGAAGTCGGACTTTTCGTAAGTGCTGGTTGGTTCTTCGTCTAATGTGCTGCTGGCTTCATTCTTAACAGAAACATTAGTATAGTTGCCGGGAGACAAATAATCAGGGCGCGAGTCGTGTCTGATAGTATCAGCAGAAGAAAAGCTATCTGCCAACGGGATTTCTTGTAAATCGTCCGCTTGATAAGACCGGCGGGTTTTTCTTTTCTTTGTTCCCACATTGTTGTCATTGGCTGTCCGCTTGTGACCAGATTCAATAGCCCTAAGACCTACATCGTCACAAATTTCTTCACCTTGGCCATGTGTGGAATTAGCGCTGGCTCTTGTGATGTGAATATCTTGGTCTGTACCAATTTCATGAGCGCCAGTGTTTGTGTCGTTATATGAGTAATAAATTCTGACAAGTGGATTCGCTTTAGCCGCCGAGCGGTCCGCAAAAATATTTGGTATTCTTCGAGACTCCCCTGAGACGGAGACGTCTGCATGACCATTAGCGCCAGACCCGCTGATGCTTTCACCTTCAATTTTGACCCTGGAATTCAACATTGATCAATAGTGGTTAGTTTCACTTATTGAAATCAAGGCCAAAATCATTAGAGGGCTGTATAAATTCCCCGTTGTTCGTGTTTTCCGAAATCCTATTGCGAAAAGGGTATTTGTGAGTGCAGCAAGTTTAGGCCATGTGTTTAGTTTTAAGCAGCAAAGCTCTCATACTAAAAAAAAAAAAAAGAGAAAAAAGAATATCAATACATGCTCAGGCTGAGAAAATTTTACTCACCACGTCTGCCATAAGACAATGGTGACATTAGCCATTGAGGAGATGAAGACAGACAGTTGCTAAAAGAACAATGGTGTTAATTCGCGTGCAGCCAAATTCATGACTAACTAATGAGCACAGTAGAAGGTACATAGCGCGTTTTGGCCAGCCAGCCAGCCAGCCAGCGTACTGGAACGTAGCAGGACGCGTCTTTCAGTCATCTATATATACACATGGCGCTATTTTCTTTTCTTTTTTTTTTTTTTGCGTTATACATTTGAATAATCAAGGACAAATCAATTACGTAACTTTTTGTCAGCCTGAAGTAATCATGCACTATGTGACAGGGTCCCTATATGTATCGTGCATCGCACTGCACTCGGTCTTCTTGGGTTCCGCCCTGGTCAACTCGATACCACGCATGCACTCGCATACTTTTTCTGTAATCGAGTAATGCTGGCAAAATCGAGTAAAGTCTTGACATAAACTCTTCTTAATTAGTATGTAAGGGGAATCGCCAAAAAATAGAGTTAGTTAACATACCAATCATGCATTCCCAGTAAACACTGATGCATCGAATCTGACATTCATGGCAATGATTACAATGCAAACGGCGACTGATTTATTAAAAATCACGTTATTTAAGACGAAATAATCATCAGTATGCACTTTTATGAGTGTTAAAGGGCTTTTTTTTGCTTGAAAACATGGCTGAATGCCAAGATTCAGCTCGTTGCCCAATTTAGTATGTAGACTGGTAATAAACGGCTGCAAAGGAACAACTCAGCAAGGACCATGAGTGTTCATTGTTTCAATTAGTCTTTTCGGACTACCAGAAGTGGGTGATGGGCGTATTGGCTGCAAAAAAGAGATTTTGATGAAGAACAAACTTGCTCAAATAACCAAACCTGGTGCAATTTTGCGAAGGTCAAAAACATCCCATTCTCTCGCAGCGTATGGTGATCACCGACTTCTATGGTGAACCAGGCAGAAAAAAGTACATGCTAAGATTGGCTAATTGATCAATAGCCTGCTTTTTCGAAAGCCCGAAAGCTTTGATATTATATTGAGTTAGTAAAATCAATGCTCAAAATAACCAAGAATAATGGCCTTCTTTTTTCTGATTAGTTCCAACGCCTGCGGTGCTGCTAGCCCCCAAGAAGATGCGCGATAAGTATATAAGCGCATACACTATAGAACAACGCATTCCATCACATAAACAATTCCATGGCAAGAACAGTAATCCGAATTTTTTTTCGGGAAAATTCATAATAACCAACATCATCAAACAATAACAAAAAACTTATCCGAATCGGTCACACGTTTAGGGAAAGCCGAGGATTCTTTCTCAAATTCATCAAGATATTTGCTCAGATTCCGTCTCATACGACCGTAATAAGGACAAGAATGCGGTCTCAAGTTTCGCCATTTTTGACGCTTTTAAGCGTGAAGTTCAACCTGTTGCTCGAGCCGCTCGTCTTCCCTGTGAAATGATCGATGTCAATTTCCTTACCATTGCCGCTATTATTAACACTGATCAGCTAGCCGCGCAACACACTCGTCCATACTACAACATGTTTTTTCATGACTACAATCGTATTCTTAGCTGGCACTGAGCTCCCGCTTTACATCAATTTTGTCCTCATGGCCTTAAAACCCGCTACCAGCTGTGAATTCATCAAATCAGGAAATGCCAAATAATTCTATGTGGTGTACGGGTCCATCTCCACAATTTACGAGGCTTGCGAAAAGATGCAAATCTAGATATTGTATTACTTGATTTGCATCACCATGACAGATGAAATCAATGTGAAACGGCGCCGTAAACGCCTGACTGTGGTGTGTCTTCGTTGTCGACAGAAAAAAGCCCGCTGTGATAAGCTGTTTCCATGCAATCAATGCATAAGAGCAAATGTAGCTGACGAATGCCTCTATGAGGCCACTGGGTCCCCTTCAGAGACGGGCGAGAACGGGCCTGGCGAGGATTTCAGGCTTGCGGTGGCCCTGGCTCTCGACTTTTGCCGCCAAAAGGGCGAAATTCCGGCAAGATCTGAGAAAAGTCTTGGTTATAAAGCGTATATGCTCGGCGAGTACCCGGTGGTGCCGTCAGCAGACAAAATGAACATGCACATGAATTTGGCGCTGCTCGATCTCAAAGACGACAAAGCTGCATCCTCTCCAGGTTTTATCGAGCCAAAATACGTACAAGTTTTCCATAATTTCAAGGCATCCATGCGCACGGTGTATCCCATCGAATTATCGCAACAAGATCCAGCAATCAAGCTTTATTGGGAGCATAACGCGCTCGGGGAAAAGCTCAAATTGATGACTGTTCAAAACTTGGACCCTAGCCGCCGCGCCGATGCCGTCAAGGCCGCCAGTGTGCACTTTGGAACGCAGTTTTTTTCCAGCAACCGGCTCAGCCGCGAAATGGCCCGCCAAAAGCTATCTCAGTATGGCCAGCCGCTCGGGTTCTCGTACATTCAGGGCTGTTGCGAAGATGACGGGTTCCAGCAAGGTCTCCGCAAAGTTTTACCCGCAGAACCGGTACTTCTCGCCTATTTGCACCGATTTTTCGCCAAGATTTACCCCATGTACCCAATCATCGATGAGGAATGGATTTTTGCACAGGTTGAGCGGCTCTTTGCTTTTTCCGGGCCTGAAAAGGCCTTTTCGCATGCAAATTTGGCCTCGCGTGATGACGTGATCATCGTTTCCATTGTGCTTTTCATGTTACAGCTCGCATATGGCTCATATTTGACAAACATCCGCTCGCAAAATGAGAATATCCTTGAATCCGTATCTGTCGGCGGGTACCCCTTGAAAGAAGTCCCTATACCACTCAACACGGCCGATTTGGCGCTGTCGATGTTACTAAAGGGCAATTTGCGTGCCAAAGCGCTGGTATGTCTTCTCCAGGCACACATGTTGAAGAATATCTATAAATCAGTCTCTCTAGATAACGAGACTGCATCTTGTGATGCAGATGGTATTCTGGGCACGGGCGCCTTGATCTCATTAGCGATCCTGCTTATGTTGGAACGTGACCCGGGCCAAATTGCCAATTACCCAGGCGACGAAAGACAGCGTAACTTGCGTCGTAAATTGTGGTACACTCTCGTTTGTATGGACTATACGCTGTCGTACTTGTTTCTCACGCCGCCAGCAATTGCCACAACAGCATTCGGGACAAGTTTGCCTGCGTTCAGCAAGAATTCGTGCAACATTGCCGATAAAGAGTTGGAAGCTAAAACAATCAAAAATCTCCATGACACGTATCTGGTCGTGAGTGCGGGGTATGCCCTACTTGAGATGGCTACTAGTGCAGTCCCGTTCAGCGGGGCCACATTAGTGCAGCATCTTAGCGATTTCGAATGTACAGTGCTGGAGAAATTGGGAGTGATTGATGACTTTTTCGAGAAACGCGTCATGCACCAAACCCCAAGCGTGTTCAAAACGGCCAAGTTCAAAATACTTTTGTGTTTGCGGGTATTTGTTTCCTATATCAGCTACTTCTTGCATCTATACTACCGATACAAGAGAAACACGCGGCTAAGCTTCATTTTCCTCAAAAAGACACTTCTGGTCCACATGAACGAGTTTGAGTACCTTTGTCCGCGGCTATTGTTTAGTGGGGAGAAGTATTTTGATGCGTCTTTCTCATTGATGTTGTCGCCGTTGATCATGTACATCAAACAAACATCATTCATTGTCGCTCTGGCGATTTCTATATCCCTAAGATGCTCGGTGATTGCGCAAAAAATTCCCGGTATGGCAGGAGGAGTTGCACGGAATCCCGAGATCATGCGAGACTTGCTCACAATAGTTAAAGGGTCGGCATTGAGAACTCAGAAATTCTGCAAAATATTGAGTGAACGCTATTTCTACGCGTGGAAGTGCCTGAAAATCGACTCTTCTGGGTGCAAACTTCTTGATGAGGACAAATTCTACATGATCGCGCCACACAAATTGCTTCAGGCGGCAATGCCTTACACAGATGACCAAATGGTAGAATTGATGGGCTGTGTACGAGAAGAATGTAATCTAGAAGTCATGGATCCTGCAGAGTTTGAGGCAAATGCATACACCAGTCTAATCAGCGGGGACGACACAGACTTGCAAAATGTCGATTTGTATAAGACACTCCAAACGGATAACTTCTGGATCGTGCTCAACACATTGGCTGAGCGTGAATATGCTGCGCTGTACCTTTCTGCTGAAGACCCATCCGAAGCCACCGAAACGAAAGCGCCTGATCTTAGTGCCATTCCTGCGAACGAACACGATGACGACATCATGCGCACGGTTTCTTCGCTCTGCATGACGGATGTAAGCAGCAATCCGACATTGTTTGAGCCTGGTGCTATGCTGTTTGTGGACATGAGCTTGCTCAGCTCAAGCTTGAACATGGGGAGTTTCATGGATGGCGGTATCGGTCCGTTCGACTCGCTTCTATAGCGCTTTACAAATACAGCAAGAACCACCCAGCCTTGTTTTATCCTCGCATTGATGATTTCAATGGACTTCTTTCTCTTCAAAAATGACTAGTCCGACTCGGCACTAGACTTGATTCATGCTATCAAATTCACCCAAACTTCGGGTTTAGCAAATAACAATCTGCTTATGTCGTTCTGCATGAATGAAGTCTGGAGCCGAGAAATTCTAATGTGTACGAAGTGTGTGAATGTGGAATGTATCTCGCCTGGTATTGCATACCGGTATCAACAAGGCTTTGGAGTGCCATTGACATCATGAAAACGTTGTTTCGTGCTTTTTTGGATGATAAACCAATTGTTAACGATGGAGTACTTTGGGAAGGCAGTGGCTAATTTGCTAAGAATGGCTCATAGGAATACCCAAAAATTAAATCGGAGCGGGAACAAACCTAGGATGAAATTATGCTTTCTGCGCAATGCATATTTGCCTGCTGGTGTGAATGTTTCCGCTTCGCTGACGAAAAGATCAATCTTGCTTACGAGTTCGTGATTGGATTGACCTCAAGACAGCTAACCATGATAGCCGCGGCTGATCTAAGTCCTACGCTTTGTACATTCCAAAAGAGCACTATCACGTAATGTTGGTATGAATAATCTATAAGCCTATGCTATCTGGACGGCCTCATGGTGGCCCTTGTACATGTAGAACTGCAAGAAGATAATACAGTCCTCGAAAATCGTGCCCAAGGAGCCTAGCAACCAGCTCATGTTCAACAAAAGGTACTGCAGGTCGCTTCTGTAGAAGAGAATCTGGCCAGCGTATGTCAAATTGCCCAATGTGGAAAACAAGAAAAACAACAAGCTCAACCCATCAACAGAACGTCTCTTGTGGTTCTGGATGATCTGTGGGATTCTCGCTCCCAAGTATAAGAGCGCAGAAAGGTACCCTACAATCTGGGGCCCCATCAAAATTTCAGAGTCCTTGCCGGAATCTTCAGGAGACGAGTCTGAGCCCGAGAAAAAGTAGCCAAAGCTCCCGGCACCAATAACAAACAACATCGGGAGCACGTATTTGGTAAATACACTATGCACTTGAGGCTCAAGCGCAATATCGGTGAGAGTAGAAGATCTCCTGCGCAAAAGCGGGGCCTGGGCCGTTTCGGCGGCTGAATCTGCTCTAGCGTGTTTTGCAGGGTGGTGTCTCGGGTACATTCTTGTGTAGTAGAAATATGACAATATCATCATGAAGTCTGCGATGCAGAACCAGATTGCAAGAAATACTACTTCGGGCAATAAATGGGCCCAAAGTGCACCGATTAAGTTGAACACATCGCCCAAAAACCAGATCAGGATAAACCCTATGGCGATTCCTTCGGCAGATTTCATTCGCCACTGCTCAATGAGCTGCGGCATGAGCAAAACTATCCAGCATGCAAGGCTATACGGTTAGTAGATTGATTTAGGGTGAAAAAAGTGAGATTTCGGCCCTAAAAGGACCGGAACTTGGCCATTATTCGGCGGAAAAAAGGCTCACATACGAAGTCAGGCCCATCACTCCAGACACGGTGGTCCTCCATGACGCCAGGTGCTCGGCCAAGGCGCTGAGAACGGAAAACATGGCTCGGTTTATGGCTACAGATAAGAAATTTGTTCGAGAATTCAGTGCAGGGAAGACTGGCTGGGCTTCGCGGAATCTCCACGCAGGTTTCCGAAAGCCGCGTGCATTAAGATGTTCTTCGAGAATATCGTGTGATGTAATAGGTCAAATTTCTGGATGGCGTGACCTTATTTGAGGAGTTTTGCTTTTTTTATTGAGAGTAATCTCATTTTCAGAAACTATTTCCTTTGTGAATTTGTGTTTTGCATGCTGCACATGACAATGGGGGGCCGCCATAGACAATTTCTTAAATGGGCCGATCCGTATCTGACTTCGGACTCCGCGCACTTTCGAGTGCTACTACTATTTAAGGTCAGAATGCTGGGCTGTCTCAGCTCAACGCACGTTATTTTTCATGACAAACCAAGTCCAATTCAGCCGAAATTATTCATCATTGGATTTTTCCTCTCCTTTTTTTTTATTTGTCTTTTGGGGTGCAAATAGTACTCCTCAGTCGTATTGACTCTGGCTTGTTCAGACTCTGTTGATATATATCTATGCAGTACGCAGTCGCCTTTGGCAAGACAGATCACCGCCGAGATCAATGAGATCAAAGTTTTCCTGATAAAGATTGAGTTACAGTCAAACCTGTTTTTAAAGATAACAGTTATGGAGCAGAAATAGAAATAGTACCCAGGTTATCTCTCTGAAAAGCGCAACTTTGGTGTGAAAAACACATTCTCGCGCTTGCAGAATTTTGCCAGGTTATCTCTTTTTCCAAAATCCTTGTAAAGAAGCATTACTGTATCTATTTGACTTTGTCTCACCCTTTGTTAAAAAAAAAAGAATATGTAGTTGCAATATCACATCACCATAGAAATAAACTTGCATACAATTTGCACCCAGAGGAAAAATGAACACCCAGACATCCCACTGCACATATGTCGCACCACCGATGCGGAAAAAATTTTCAAATTCCTCAACAACTCTTTTTCTCCCAAATCACATCAATACAATGGTATGTTCTGACGCTTGAAGACGTCTTCTGCACTTTACCCTTCGGATTATGTGCCAGGAAGCGGTGCCATCTTTTCCAACTAATTCGTGTGAGAGCGGCAAAGCTCGGAAAAAACCCACTTCCGGAAGAACTCGGATTTGGCAATTCATTGCATACAGTCCAGCACTGACGAGTGATGAATTCATAAATTCCGTGACCTTCGTGGTTTGTGCTTGAAAAGATGCAATTTACCGGCTCTGCCGTCTCCACATAACATATTTTAGTAATGCAAGAATGCGCACGCGCTTCTTGGTGCATAGGCTGAGTACCTTTATGGTACTGTAGAGTGACGTTTTTGAAGATTCAAATGACAAAAACTAACTCAATGACACAGCCTGCCTCCAAGAAAGTCGCCCCAGCCCCATTGGCCAGCAAGAGCCAGGTTACAAAGACGGAGAACCCGCTTTTTGAAACCACCCCTAAAAACTATGGTATCGGCCAGGCCATCCAGCCAAAGAGAAACTTGACCAGATTTGTGAAATGGCCGCAATACGTGAGATTGCAGAGACAGAAGAAGATCTTGAACATGAGATTGAAAGTGCCTCCTGCGATCGCACAATTCCAGAACACTTTGGACAAGAACACTGCCACGCAGACATTCAAATTGTTCAACAAATACAGACCAGAGACTGCAGCTGAGAAAAAGGACAGATTAACGAAAGAGGCTGCCGCGATTGCGGAGGGCAAGAAGGCCTTTGACGTGTCGTCCAAGCCAGTCGTGGTCAAGTACGGTTTGAACCACGTGGTTTCGCTTATCGAAAACAAAAAGGCCAAGTTGGTGCTTATCGCCAACGACGTTGACCCAATCGAGCTTGTCATTTTCTTGCCTGCTTTGTGCAGAAAAATGGGCGTGCCTTACGCAATTGTCAAGGGTAAGGCCAGATTGGGCACGTTAGTGCACAAGAAAACCTCCTCCGTCGCTGCGTTGACTGAGGTTGCCGCCGAGGACGAGGCCGACTTGGCTAAGTTGATTTCTACCATCAACGCTAACTTCATTGAGAAGTATGAGGATGCTAGAAAGCACTGGGGTGGTGGTATCATGGGAAAGAAGCACAACGACAAGGTTGCTAAGAGAGCCAAGCAGATGGACGTTGTTCCTACCCAGCCTTAGACTGTCTTGTATTTGTGTTCAATAAAAATTCCGAAAACTCTGATAAATGTTCGAAATTGCCTGTAGGAGTCTTTCTAGGAAAGTGATGTGTGAGGAGTGCACACAGCTTCAGCTTCCTTCATATGCGGGTAGTGTTATTCACCTACTTGCCCCATTCTTGGTGTACATAATTGTTTACATTTACTCAATAGAGATATCTGTTTTGAACTGTCACAACTCTTATTTTTAATACCTTCAAAAGGACCAATATATTTGAATAGTATGGGTGTTCTTCAGGATAGTGCGGCTGTGAATTTGCCTAATTAGTATACCGCGGGCACCATCTACAGCGACATCACATAGTACAAGACAACTTTGCCGATAGATCAAGAAACGTGTGGTGAAATCTCCATGAAACATTTTCATCAATGAATATACACATAGTATTTAGCATCAAATGTAGAAAATGCGTTCTGTACCGAGTATCGATGCCTATCGATTTATTATGACATTGTCTCTTGTGTCACGTGCGCGGTGTGACTGCGCGGTCGTGCGCGCGCTTCCAAAAAGTTTTCGCCCACTCTGGCCATGCTCAGAAAAATTAAACGAGCTGAGGTTAACCTTCTTTCGCCTCTATAGACCAAAGGTATGTCCAAAGAGTTATTCTTGCAAACGCTGACCAGCTGCCAAATTCAGAGCTTTGATACTGCTCATTCAGATGTCTGACTTTGATTGCCAAAATGCCACATCCTGACTTGTTTTATTGGTGGAGATTCTCGATGCCATTTCAAGGTGATGATGCTTTCAACAGTGACCGAGTCACTGGCATAATCTCGGTATTTTCACGCAAATCGTGAAGTCTGGGATTTTACGGGTTAACGACCATACACCCACAATCTTTCTTGGTCGGCATTGCAAGCTTTATATTCGTTTCCCTTGCAATCCTTACTAACAACCCAGTTACCATGTCGAAGTCTAAGAACCACACCAACCACAACCAGAACAAGAAGGCCCACAAGAACGGTATCAAGAAGCCTAAGACTTACAGATACAGATCTTTGAAGAGCGTCGACGCTAAGTTCAGAAGAAACCACAGATACGCTTTGCAGGGTACCGCCAAGGCCATTGCTGAGGGCAGAGCCGGAAACTAAGCGTTTTGCATAATTCCTGTGTACACGAATTTATAGTATCGAATGTATCTTCAATCCTGAAATCATCATCGTAGGTCACTAAAATAGTTTGTTTATTGTTGATAATCTTTGAATTTGTTGCCCTCGAGATATGTTTGTCTGAGCTAAAGTGTAGCAAGACGAGGGAGAAGTAAATCATATTGGACAACATTTATGAGTCTTTGTACATGGCGATGACACCAAGTGCTTGTGAACGTTTGTCCTATCTATATCTTTCTCATGCCGTTTTTGGCTCTCTCCGGACAATCTTCGACGACCGGAATTATTTTTTTTTTTTTCTGCCTTTCATGACTCGTTTTGAGTGTACATCTCGACTACTGTAAGTAGCGAAAAATTTCTCAAAGTACTGCCAAACCTTACGGTCTATCAAGTACAAATACAAAGGAAAGTTTGATTGCCGGGCTTTTTTTTCCTTCATTTTCGACGTACTGCTATACTGCCCTTTGTCTAAACAATGGTAGTGAATGACGTTCCATTGTAAACGTATACTTGTCCCTCCTTCTCTTGAGTACCCTTTTAGAAGTGACTGCTTTTCGTGAAATATCCAAGAGCCAAACAGATTAAACACGATATTCGCTTAATCAGTACAATAATTTAATTATAGCTAAGCAAGACACCGTTTATACACGTCACGTACTTCGTTTGCAGCATCAGAAGGCTGTAAATTAACACGTTCTTGCTGCGCGGACGGGATTTGCAGCATGAGCACAAAAGCGTGAGGCTGCAAAAACAGCGCCAGGTGTCATATATAAGGGGGGTCCCATTGTCCCTGAATATTTTCTGTGTGTCCCACATTTCCAGTTTCAAAACAAATTCTATTTTTTCCCAAGCCCCTGCGATAAATTAATTCAAAGAAGCCCAACAATTATCACCTGTATCAATGTCCACGCAGAGCAAAGTCTACATCTCTAACCTCAATTACCATACTACGGAGGAGGAATTGCGGGAATATTTGGCGGACACCAAAGCGTACGTGTCTTTTTAATCTTATATATTTCATTTATTTTACAGACGATGTGAGTTGTTCAAGGCGACATTTACTAACAAGAAAGTGCCAACGTATTCATTCCTAATCATTTTGTGGGTTTTGGTAGTCTGCGTTTGAAGCCATTGGGGATCGCTTATGCCGACCTTCCAACCGCTGAAGAAGCTGAAGAATTCATCAAAGCATTCGACGGCAAGCTGTTCAAGGACAGAAAACTCAAGACTAAACATCATGTGCCTTACATTCCCAGTCAAAAGCTCTCTCGTCTTTCAAGTGTGAACTCGATTAAAAGATTGTCCAGAAATGAAAACCGCGAAGTTAAAGAGGAGAATAAAGAGAACGTGAGTACCGCACATGCACGAGCTCTTGTCGAAAAGACTTTTTCGGAGAACGGGGTATTTGTGAAAGGCCTAAAATCTAAAACTTGTGATGAGGATCTCAAGACAATTTTCAAAGAATTCAATCCAACTGAAGTCACCATCTTTAAGCCGAGAGGATGGATGAGAGGATTGAAGCACCGCTCGCATAATGCAATCGTCACCCTCGATCTTCCCAAGGATAAAACGGTAGACGATGTGGTTAGTACTTGCAATGGTGAAATATGCTGTGGCAATTCGCTCGTCGTGACTAGAGCATTCCTCAGAGTCGAGCGTGACGCTGACAAACTTGGGGATGGAGGAAAAGACGAGCCAGTAAATGAAGCTAATGCCCTCACAGAACAGAACGCAAAAGGAATAGCAGGATTAGTTGAATTGCCAGAGGAAGATCTGACGGAAGCGGGCAAGGTAACTGAGCCACCCAAAATTTCGGGGTCCAAGGATGCTTCCCATGAGCCGAGTGAGCGAAGCTACGACCAAGATCACGTTTCTGATAAAGCGATCTATGGGGAAGTCGGAAGCTTTAAAGAAGCAAAAAGCATCGCTGAGGCCAAGGCGGCATAACCCCAATAAAGTAGCTCGCTCATTACTAGCTCAATAAAAATAAAAATAAAAGAGCCGCGTATTCTACGTGTGCTGCAGCGACAACATGTCCTTGAGCCTTCGATTACCTTTTTGCATCATTACTATTTATACATCTGAATTAGCAACTCGCTTAGTCGGAGGTCTTCTGGGTACCTCTCAACAAACCAGTTCTTCTGGCGGCAATCAAACCAGCCTTTTGACCTGGAACGGCGTTTCTGGAGATGGTGGAGGCCTTACCAATATGCTGGTGGTTACCACCACCGTGAGGGTGATCAACTGGGTTCATGGCCACACCTCTAGTTCTTGGCCACGAGTTTCTCTTGACCTTGTACTTGTGGAAAGCTCTACCAGCCTTCAACAATGGCTTGTCAATTCTACCACCACCAGCGACAACACCAATGACACCTCTGGCGTCAGAAGAGATGACCTTCTTAGCACCAGATGGCAACTTGACTCTGGTCTTGCCCTCGTCAGGGTTGTGTCCGATGATGATGACGTAGTTACCGGAGGTTCTACCCAAAGCACCTCTGTCACCAACCTTCTCCTCAACGTTGGAGACGATGGTACCCTCGGGGCAAGAGCCCAATGGCAACACATTACCGACGTTCAAAGAGGCCTTGGCACCACAGTACACGAACTGACCGGTGTAGACACCTTCGTTGGCGATGAAGGTCTCCTCTCTCATCTTGTATCTGTATGGGTCTCTGAAAGACACCTTAGCCAAAGGAGCACCTCTACCGGCATCGTGGATGATTTGCTTCACGACACCACGGATGTAACCATGACGCTCGGCGTAGTCCAAGGTTCTCAACTTGGCAGCGCCCTTTCTCAATCTGGTGTTAGCAGTGAAAATGGAGCCAGCACCCTTTCTCTGGTTACGAATAACTCTACCCATTTTTGATGTTTGGCAATAAGGTTCGGGATGTTAGATTTCCGTCAGCCAATTTTCACTATTGAGTGCGAAGTTTTTTTTGGCTCGCTAGGACGGCATACTGTGAACGGCCATTTAGGGTGCGAGCCCTACGGGATGTGTGCGCACGTGATATGACATACAGGTCCAAACATGGGATTTTTGAATAACAGCTCCATGAACCTTTAAGAATGTGAATTGAGCTGAATGGTTGTTTTCAAAACTCATGGCTCTTGTGATCTCATGATGTTTCAAGCGGAATTCACCATTCTGGGCCTTTTCTAATTCTCACGCCGATGAACCTGGCAAATTCATCAAACAAGTCAGCAATGTCATCGGCAGTAAATTGCGCAAGTTTCTGCTCGACAGTTTTTGTACCCAGAGATGTATTCATCAACTTTTCCGCGTCCTCTGGGGTCAACGTATCGGATTTGACGATGGCCTCAAGCTCCGGGTCTGCCTCATTTTCCATAATTAACTCGTAAAACTCGCATAATCGAAGCAAGTCAGCTGGTTCGAGCGCATTCAAGTCGGCTTTTGTTTGAGGAAAGAATTCCGGCGCCAGCGTGCCGTCCTTATTGCACAACGGGGCGATTTTTGCCAGTTCGGGGCTTACTTCCGTCATGTGCGAATTGAACGTTCTTGCAATCAGACGGTCCTCCATGAAATCGAGCTGGCCTTGCAATTCACACACCAATTGCACTATGTCCTCATTTGTCGCATAGTCCTCGATGTTAAACTTCTGCTGCGGCGCGTCCATCTGCGCCATTCTCGATTTCACGTCGGATAATTGCATCTCCATAAGTTGTTTGCCCGTTTTGGCGATCATTTGGCCCTGCTTTTGGACCAACTCAGAAAGTTGTTGCACCTGCTGTGCAAGTTCTGTGTGGTTTTTGTCTGACATTTAAGAAGTTAAATACGAAAACTC
Organism: Metschnikowia aff. pulcherrima; assembly: GCA_004217705.1. Taxonomy (NCBI): domain Eukaryota; kingdom Fungi; phylum Ascomycota; class Pichiomycetes; order Serinales; family Metschnikowiaceae; genus Metschnikowia; species Metschnikowia pulcherrima. Next base: position 1,057,012 of record CP034459.1, on the reverse strand, counting down.
AGGATGTAATGTGACTGGAAATTTCGTATTCAATTTTCGCTGCCTTATGTTTGTTGTGGAGTTAAGCACATGTGCGGCGCGCGCGATTTGTGAGACGCCACTTTGAGATGCCAATGTTGAATTTTCATGGACATCTAAACGAAAAAATGTTTGCAACAATATTTTAATATTTTTTTTTGCTTTGACACCTCTACTTTAGTCTTATGTGTTTGAAATCATCCCAGCCAGCTTCGCTTTCATGCACCGCAGTTGGCGTAACAGTACACGAAATGCAAGTAATTTGGTGCCCCAATGGCTGTACTTTGCCCAACTCCCGCTGCACCTCTCGGAACAGTAGAGGCAGTAACGCGAGCCTATCTGGTACTTTGTGGTGTCTTTGATAAACCTCGATGATGTATCGTCAAGACGGTCCTTCAAAATCAACTTGATTTTCTTGAGTTTCCAGCTGATGCTTTGGCTGGAGCCTGGCGCCAACATGGATCTCAGGTGCATTAGACCCTTTGGGGCCTACGTTGCTACCAAATGTTGGCGGTTTCACAAATTCAATGGCCTGAATCTAGTAAGTCTTCAATGGCTAGGCTGAGGCAGAGATGACACGATCTACCTGCCGCTGATAAATACAGCTGGAATGTCTTTGAGATCATACTCGGAAGCGAAAGAAAGAAAAAAAAAGAACACAACATGGCTTCACTTCCATTTGGATTATTGAATTTTACACCACGAATGCGCTCGTTTCAAGGCTGTCCTGGATCCTACCGTTATGACTCGCACAAGATTCATGATTTACATAAACGGGGAAGAGTGTGAGCTATTTAATCAATTTCATTGTGAATTGAAATATTCTGTGCGGCATTATGTGTTGAGTTTGGTTGGAGTACTTCACGAATTGTTTTCAAAGCCGCCGAACACTATGCATATTGATGCTCTCCGCCTCATGCAAGGCTCTGTAAATCCACCACACTTTCCGATTTAGCCTTGGTTGTTGCTACGCTCCGAGCCCGGATTTACCTGATAAACAATCATACAATTAGGATACCAGAGAACACAAGATTTTAATTCTCTTACTTGCTTGCTTAAGTGCCAACTAGCAGACTTTTACCTTTATGGCCGATGTATGCCGCGATCTTCAACGCCTTGCCGCCAACCTTTGATTATTATTCGTGTATACAATTGATTGAAAACACTCATTATGCCGAGTTGAAAACATGAGTTGCTATTCTTGTATCGAGCGCTGGCCATTTGGCTTATACAAACGCCATTGACGCTACTGTCTTGCACTGCATTTGCGAGTCCAAGATAAGAGTCAAAGAGGATGACGCAAGAGGTTTGATTGTACTGAGGATAACACTTAGAGAGAATTCCCCTGCCTCAAAGCACTATTTGTCGCCCTAGATACGGCGCGATTTTTGATCAGGTGTCCTGGAAAAATCCCGTCATACTGTCTCCGCTGGCGAAGAAAGGGCATAGTAATCATTGAATCGCCTACCACAATTCAACTCTAATTCATAGATCAAGTTGTTGTCGTAAGCTGTGCTATGTGACGAAAATCCTCAATTGGGCCATTTCTTGAAAGGTATAATACCCAATTAAATCTCATACGCTGCCAAGCCAAGATTTCTACGCAGGATATGGTAGCGAGGCTGGCTAGGGTTTTATATAAATTCATATATAGTTTTGTGGAGAGCTGGGTAAGCAATCCTGGCTCCCTGTTTGTAATCAGATGTATGAAGCCAACGAAAAAAAAGTGAAAAGAAAAAAAGAAGAAGCTGACAATCAACTGGGCCAGAGATCTGGAGATGAATACATGGTTCTCGCCGCGATTTATTCAAGATACTTGAAGGTGAATATCAATACACGAGGCATTTACATGCTGATTGAAGTGACAGCCATAGACCAGATTCTAATCGCTCATGGTGGTAGTGATCAAATTCTTTCATTGGTTATGAGTTTGAATAAATATAATGTACTGGTCTTTCACAATTTTAGCATAAAATTTACCCTTTTGACTTTTTAGACGATGAAAAGATACTAGAGATCAGTTGAAAAGATTCTTTTCCTCCCTCTGAACATTTCCTGCGTTCTCGGAAATTCGGACACAGTATTTATTGATCATTCGCTTTATTCTTCGGCGAAGACGTCATGACGCAAACTCACCCGAAGTAAAGTTTATCGTGAAAGTTAGTATTTTTACGCATTTGGCCAGCAAGAGAAAGACATATGGTCAACAATGGATATCATACAACCTGATAAGGATGCCATGTCGCCTGAACCAACGTGGGTGAGTTTACAACAATCTAATTCTAGCAACGTGATAGTTGCACGGATTTTACTTTGCAAAGTTTTGATTGAATCCGTGTGAGCTCTGGTTTATCTTTCTCTGCATCGCCGTTGGTGCAATATTTACAGGCAAAAGATGAGGTAATTCAATTGCCCTTACCCCAATTACCACGTAGCCTCAATGTCGCGCAATAACTCGCTTGTTCCATGCACTCAGTCCAGAAAATGTTCAATCTAAAACTTTCAAAAAACAGGGTGGCTCTCCGAGTTTTTCTAGGCCCTTCGGACTTTTCGGTCTTCACGGGTTTTGGCTTTTCTGGGCATCCTTGGCCCGGGGCGTGCAGTATACGTCCACCACTTCGCAAAATGCACGAAGCTCCGATTCATGACGGACTGAAACGTACTCTAGTAGGCACTAATTCATCGAAATCTTCTAGAAATCACAATCTAGAATTCATTTGAAATTCTTCTATGCCCGAATCTGTCAATATGGGATTATGCAAATAATTTGTGGAGATGCGCGGCGCCTAATTTCTCACGCGAGTTGTATGAGATTTATCGGGGAAAAGCCGAGCATGGACTTGTACTAATCTGGCAAATAAAAGTAGGCCGTTTCCCCCCACATTAAATAGCACGATTCAAACTTTTCTTTCACAAATTTCAACTTCCTCAAAACATAACCAAAAACTAACATAATGTTTGCAGTTCGGTGCGTGGTGACGTTTTTCCTCTCAACTATAGCGTTCGTGTTTCTACTCTTGGCCAATTTGAGTGGGGCCAAAGCGCCGTTTGTGAGAAATCTATATTTTTCAAAGATCGAGGACCAGTACGGCCAGTATATTTGGACCATGTACAATTTTTGTTCTTTTAGTGGAAAAGAATTGACAGGCACAGGCACGTGTTCGGCCACTAAAGCGGCATATCCATATGAGCCATATAAATGGGGCTCAGGATTCAGTCGCTACAACGTTTATAAGAATGGCTCGAAAGCTGCATATGCGCTTATTCTTGTGGCATTGCTTTTAACAATCCTCGCAAATGTGGCGAACCTTGCGGCTTTTTTCAAGAGGTCTAGCAAATTCTTCAGTGTATACAAATACACCACTTTGGGAGCTCTTTCGCTGATTTTTATTGGTGCTGTTATAAATACAGGCCTTCATAAGAACGGCACGAAGCGAATTGTTAAGGATGGAGTGTACACGGCACACATGGGCAAAACAATGATCGCGTTTATATGGCTCCCCGTCATTTTACAGCTTGCTTCAGTTCTTGTTTCGTTCTTATGGAGGGTCAAGCAAAGCCCACGTGATGTTTTGGACGATAAAGAGCATTACGACGAAAACCCGTTCGAGTCATCGGAGCGCCGCGCGTTGTGAAAAGGCAGTTTCGAATGAAAGTGTGGTTTAATGGAGTTTGTCTTTGAAAAGACTCTTCTTTCACCGGTACGCTTTCGTAATGTATATCAATAATAATGAAAAGAATAGAATTTCGTTCAATTGAAATGTCTCTGCCTGTTACTGGCACTGGCAGTGGAGGGGCTGTTGCAGCCACGCAGGACTGGTACCAGGCAATCGAGGCGCACTAAAATTTGAAAAAATCAATAATGAAGAGTCTCAGATTTGCAAGATTTTTCTTCTGGAGCAATTTAGACGACACCAAGTGTATGAAATTTTTTATGGCGGACAAACTTATCCCCACAATGCGTACTACTATCATGGTCATGACCTGCAGGTACTACGCACAATCATTGGGACCTCTGCACTGCGAGCCCGACATAATATGATGTGATGAGCCAAAAACAAGAATTCTCATGATTTTTCCCCACACGGCTGAAAATCACTCTTAAAAACATCTTAGTCCCTCTAAGAAACACGAATATCAAAGCATTGTGTAACTCAAATTCTGTATAGCTGGAGCTAAGTATTTTTTCCAAGTGTTTTGCACATTGATGAAAAATACATTAGAATCCATATGTTTTAAAGAATGCACAACATCACACAAGAATTTCGATAAACCCAATTTTTTCAAATCATATCGGTCATCTTCCAGGTGATTGTAAGACAACTTTCATGATACATAGGATGACAAATGTCAGCACGCTTACTTTACTAATGATCAAGCGGAAGAAAAACATCCTCATTGTTCTCGTCTATTGTTGGCCCAGATTTACGAAGCGCAGTCACGAGACTGCGGAAATATCATGCGAGCACATTAACGAGGCTTGGCCCGCACACAGGTTCGCCTCTAACCAGCCAATGGACCCTTAGAATTACAATTCTGTGAAAGCAGGCGGGATCCGTCCAATAAAATGACGAGCTTGAAAAGCAGCCATCTAGCTCTCTATGCTCTGGCGTAACATCGAAGTTTGCTCTGCTATTTATCATGTTTAATCATTCAACTGCACTTACGCTTCATGCGTAGTATGCACACCATGTACAGCCTCGCGGTTTGTCATGGGCGCACGTGCACGCCAGTTTGTCCAGGACGGAGCTTGGCAAAGGCTGACGTTCAATCTATTGTTAGACAAGAGAATGATCTGCGGGAAAATAACAAATGGGTATAAATGCGTAGCAGAATCCGGGGCGGCAATTTGAGTGGCAATTTCAACACGAACAAAAAGAAAAGCAAAAAATAAGAAACAATTATACAATAGAACCGAAAATTGAGTATGCTTAGAAAATTCCTTTCGTGCTTACTGGTGGTGTGTGTCATGGGCGCCGTCACAGCGTTGGTGTTTGTTAACATTAGCGGCACATCCAATGACAATTTCATCACCAACTTTTACTTTTCCGAGGTCGAGGGCACGTACAGGTGGACGATGTACGGTGTTTGCCAGCAGGTGGACAACGGCGCAATACAATGTTCGAGCCCTTCACCCGCCTACCCTTATTCGCCAGCAGAAAATTTCAGTTTTAACAACATTCCCGAGGAATTCCGCTCGCAGAGAAACACATACTACTACTTGCTGAGAATTGCATACGGGTTTTTCCTAGTGGGCTTGCTTTTCAGCGTGCTCAGTCTCATTGTGGTGATACTACCTGGCTGCTCTATGGGCCACCGCACGGGCCTGCCTGCAACCACGATGCTGTTTATGACGTTTTTGTTCGCAACAGTTGCAGCCACTTTGGACACTGTGGCACACATGAAGGGTGTGCGCGTTTTCACCAATGCTGGGTTCAGGGCCAATATTGGCCGCAACATGTTCATATGCATGTGGACCGGTGCTGGCTTGATGTTTGTGGCGGCCTGTGCGCTAGGAATTCGCAATAGACTTCACCAGACGAAAATGATGCATCCAAGAATGGCAAATGTGTAGGGACCATTTAGTGTGGGAATGATTAGTAAGACTTTTCATGTTTTTGGTGAAGTGGTTTGGTGCGCATGTTGGCGCTTCGACACGAGTTACGTAAACGTTTAGTTTTTGTATTTTGTTATAGATATGGCATATTGTCTATAAGAGCTTTTTATTTGCTTCAAAAGGTGGTACCAATCGAGTGACAGGTCATCTTTCTGAATCAAACATTTGTCATTTACATAGTATTCACTAAATTATCTTATAGCTTAGCACTTTGGATCGATCTAGAACTCTCATCAACCGCTGGCACCAGTGCCTTCATTTGGCCGAGAAACTCTTTCTCTAAAAACCTTTCGATATTTGAACCACGGAAAAGCACATTTGCTTCAGGAAAAGCAACAGAAAACAAAACGAACAAACGTTTAGTTCATGCTTTTAATCTGTGAGGGAGCGCTCCAAACAAGATGTCGGCTAGAACCCATCTCCACAGCCGAAATCCTGCATACATGCTAACGGTCTCCGCATTTTGGCGGGCCGAGAAATGGTGATGTCACAGCAAGTGGAACCTCAGACGGGCATATAAGCAAATCGTGATGTCACATCCCCAGGCTGTGCCTGACTTTATATAGGGTGCCTGACCGCTTAATTTTGTGAGTAGTCCTAAAAGAGCGAACAACCACATTGTTTACTTTTACTCTGTAAAATAAATATAACAAACGGATACGATATGAAGGAAGACAAAATCGAGATCACCGCGCAGCCTGCTACGCTGGAACAGAGAAGTGAGGTCCGGGACACCACGATAAGAAAGCTAAAAGATTTGGTGAAACAAGATCTCAACAAGGAGCTAGGCTCAAACGAAGAAGTATTAACAAATATACCCAAAAACCATGAAGAGGACCCAGAAAGCGACGAACTGGGCGATTATGATGAGGATGGTTTCAGAATTCCTGTGGGGAAAATCCCGTTGGATGGCCAATTCTCCACGCTGGAATTGAAAGAACTTGTGGAGCTCAGTAAAGAGGAAGGCCTACTACGCGATGATGTCGATGTTCGCGTTACAGACAGAAACTCGCTTTGCGAACACATGGAGATTGTTGAACCGAAACACGAAGCTGTTTGATCAGAAAATTGTCATAAATCAATGTTTAGCCTGTCTGGATGTCTTTCATGGGGTGTCTCTTTTAAGCACTATAGAGGCCAACAAGTTTACGAGTCCGCCTGATAATTTTCATTAATTTTATTTGTTTACAAAAAAAAAGAATTACTTTCCAATTAAGTAGAAAATTAAAAAAAAAAATACAGTGTCTCGACATGTTCATCAACTAAATACGTGTGATGTATAACTTGTGGGTGGACTGACAAGCTCAGCACATGCGCTAGTATAGTTTGTTTGAAACAATCCATTTGAATAGCGCAATGAAATTTTGGAATGAATACTGAACAAAGGAGCAGTAGCAATACTCTGTGTCATATAAATCGATGAAATAACAACTTGGCCATATTTTAAACCCATTTTTTCCATTCTTTTTCCATTATTTCTCACTATGGCTCATACATGATGGCAGCATTCGCAGCCCGGTTTCTACGCTGCGAATCTACAGCTCCAACTTCGTAGCCTCAGCGCGAGCAGTCGCTCTATTCTATAGTCCATACTACCATATCAAGGCGCCAAAAAGGGTCCATCCAACCACGCAAAAACAGGTAAAAATATACTCCATGCCAATCTGAACCGATTTAAAAACTTATTTTCACTCCCAAAATCCCAACCATTTCCAGCTAAAACCCCACTATGATGTTCCGCGATGGCCTACGAAGACCGCTCTACCCGATCGCGATCCTCGGGCTCATTTTATTCGTATTAACCGCCCACTTATACCGCCAAGGATCACGTGAGCCCGTGGATGCCAGCACATGCAAGTCCGTGTACATGTACCCGTCGTACGCACGGATCCGGCTGTTCGACGAGACACACACGCCGTTTGCATCGAAATACCTGCTCTATTTATACCGGGAACAGGGGAAAGACTATGTCCCGGAGAAAATCGGCGAGGGGTTCAAGGCGCTCGACGGAGTGCCTGTGCTTTTCATTCCGGGAAACGCCGGCTCGTACCGCCAGGTTCGGCTGATAGCCGCCGAGTGCCTGATTCTCTACTTTGACGAGAATATTGACGTTGTGCGCAACGAAAACAAACGAAATCTCGACTTTTTCGCAGCAGACTTCAACGAGGACTTCACTGCGTTCCATGGGCGTACTCTTCTCGACCAGGCGGAGTACTTGAATGCGGCCGTGCGCTTCATTTTGCTGCTATACGCGCTGGAAAAGAACGCGCCAACGTCGGTGCTCATCTTGGCTCACTCAATGGGCGGAATTGTCGCCCGCGTGATGCCCACGTTGCCCCTGTATGTGCCGGGGTCGGTAAATACGATGATCACGCTCGCTTCCCCGCACCTGGCGGCACCCCTCACTTTTGACGGCGACGTGTTGAAGATTTATCTGGCTGCGGACCGCTTTTGGCATGATGCGTTCCACAACCCAGGGCTGCTTGCCCACGAGCGGCTTCATAACGTGCTGGTTGTGTCTATTACTGGCGGCACCGCCGACACCGTCTTGCCTGCAGACTACACCACGCTTGGGTTTCTCGTGCCTCCGGAAAACGGGCTCACAGTATACACCACGGGGATCCCTGGTGTGTGGACGCCAATGGACCACTTGGCCATCGTCTGGTGCCGCCAGCTCCGGCGCAGTGTGCTGAAGGCACTCTTGGAGATCGTTGATTACTCATCCGCGAACAGAGTATACCCGCTTGAAAAACGGATGTCCGTGTTCAAACAAAATCTTCTTTCGGGATTCGAAGAGACTGCAAGAAATGAGTCTATGGCACGGAGCCGCGACCGGCACACGTTCTTTAGACTCCGTTTTGACGTGCAAGATGCGGTGGTCCAAACGGGGGCCACGGGCATTTGGAAATCGTCGGATACAATCTCTTCAAAGGACCATATATTCGAGATGTTGCCACTTACAGAGACCTCTACGCTTCTGCTTCTCACAGACCAGGCCCCAAGTTCCGCTGATCTGATTGAACGCATCAAGCTGGTGCCTTACAGTGCCTTTTTATGCAAGAAAGATGGCGAGGCAGAGCAGTCATTTGACTTGACCAAGCACAACACAGAGAAGTTTTTGGAATTGTCCTGTATTGATATCTCATCGGATTACCATCAAATCCCAAAGTCGGCCGAATCTGTGACCCGTCTCGATGCCTCCGGCTTCGACGGTGAGACATCGCCCTTCTGGGCTCTTCATTACACAAGTGACGACCTCCAGTATTTTGAGACAGTCCTCATTGTTCACAACCGCGGATCAGCAGAAAAATCAGAGAAATTTATGATAGCACAAACAAGCCAGAGCGACTTGTCAGAGCACATCGTGCGTGGGGACATGTTCTCACTCATCACCCGCGGTGTCGAGATATCGTTGTTGGCTAATCGGCCTTTAGCTGTTAACTTCAACTTTACCGGCGCGTGGTCCAGTCTCTTGGCGTACAAGATCGAGTTGAAAGAGAGTAGTGGAAAACTCTTCGAGCCCTTTATTCGCCAATGGATTGAAGATCCGTACGAAACCAAGTGGATCATCAACTTAAGGGGCAATTCAAAGTTCCTGATTAGCATGCATGGTGTTGCGCCGTACACACCTTTCAGTAATCAAAAGCCAAAATTGGGATTGAATTTGCAACTTTGGTCGGATCCTCAAGGAGGCTGGTCTGATGAGAATGTCGCTGCGGTGGAGATGACGCTATCTGTTGACTGGATTAATAGCATCAAGCTTCTTGTTTTGCGATATCGTCTCGCTGTCGTGTCCCATTGTCTTGCAGTGACAGCTCTAGTAATGTTCCTACAGTTCAGGTCATACCTCTGCTCGGGCAAATTTCCTGATTACGCATATGGCCTAGCCCGCCTCACTAGCTGGGATATCTTTCTTCCACTAGCAGCAACTTTGTGGGCACTATCGCCCATCACGAAGTCACGCGTGGTACAGCATTTGTTGAATTTCATTGACCCGGTTGTACTCCAAGATCCGGACGAGATAAACTTGAGTTTACAAGATGATTTCAGACTCAACTCATTCTATCTAGGCCTAGAAGAGAACTGCCTAGCGTTCATTGGCCCACTTTTCTACATCATGGCAATTGGGATCAATCTTTTTGTTTATCACGCCCTCACCAATTTTGGCTACATCATCGTGAGTTTGATCAACTTTTCAAAGAGATTGTGCGTCTATCTTCCTGCAAACCTGAGCATACAGGTCGACCTGGATGTCACACCAAACGGATTTGGGAAAAAGATCATAGCCTCAGCATTGCTTCTTCTTTTGATCCCAGTTTATCTTCCCTATCAATTTGCATTCGTCATCTCATTTGCTATCCACATTACCACTTGTATCAAGATCATGCTCAACAAGTGCTCGCGGTCATGCTGGAATTTCAACATCAGTCTATTAATGATGATGGCCTGGGTATTGCCGATCAACATACCGGTTTTGGTTGTGTTTGTTCACAACTTGAATGTCAGCTGGGCAACGCCCTTCTCGTCTCACCACAATTTTCTTGCCGTGGCTCCGGTGCTCACAATGGTGGAGCTCTGCAGCTATTTCGGAAATGCCTTACCACTTGGGACCGAAGCCGGTGAAAAAGTGAAAAACGGCTGGGTAGGCACAGTATCTTTGTCCACGTTAGGCTATTTGGCAGTCTACAGTATCATTTATGGGACTCGCCATACTTATTGGCTTCATCATTTGTTTAATTTGTGGTGCTGCAGCATTTGCCTCATGATGCTCAGATGCTTATATAATGACGCCCCTGATAAAGTGCAATAGCGCACTCAAACTAATAACCTAATCTTACACCCTTTCGCATATAACCTTGGTGTCATTCAAATTTCAAACCATCAATCGTCAGAGCAGTCTACTAAAAAAGAAAGCCATGGCTAGAATACAATAATAAGTTCCATTACTAATATACAAATACACATTGCACCAGCCTATCCTTGACTTCAGTGCACTGAAACAATTGAGTGGCAAGACCTCGGCAGACACGCAGTGCTACGAGCGTCCCAGCACTCACACATACCTTAACATCATGATTAGTTGGCAGCAGAGGAGTACTTGGTGACAGCTCTGGTACCCTCGGAGACGGCGTGCTTGGCCAACTCACCTGGCAAGATCAATCTGACGGCGGTCTGGATCTCTCTGGCGGAAATGGTGGACTTCTTGTTGTAAGCAGCCAACTTGGAGGCCTCGGTGGCAATTCTCTCGAAGATGTCGTTCACGAAAGAGTTCATGATGGACATGGCCTTCTGGGAGATACCGGTGTCTGGGTGAGTCTGCTTCAAGACCTTGTAGATGTAAGAAGAGTAAGTCTCCTTTCTGGTCTTGGTCTTCTTCTTTGGCTCACCAGCGGAGGCGGTCTTCTTGGCGGCTGGCTTCTTCTCAGCTGGAGCCTTGGATGCGGGTTTCTTCTCTGCCTTTGGAGCCATTGTTGATAATTATAGAATGAAAATAAGTTTGTGTGAAAACTAGTCGAAATGGTAATGCCTCGGGGATTCGCTCCAAATTATATACTAGTTGCCACAAGCGAGCGTGCAGGGCGGAAATCGCGTACCGTGAGGAACACGCCAGCGCGCACTCCTGCTACCGGCGCGGAGAACGCCATTGTCGCCGTTCCAAACAAACACTTGCGCGTGATCAGATGCGCACCGGCGCGCGCACATCTCAGCACACTGCAGTCTCCTCGCGCCAGCTGCTACAGTGCCAATCACAACCCTCGACTGGGGCCACATGATCCTGCCGTATTGATTCTCAATTCTCGCGGCGCGAATTCACGCAACACGTCTGCACTCAAAGCACAAGGGCGCGTCAAAGATAATGTCACAGCACTAGTCACGTACACCAGAAACACGCTCAAGTCTGATTTTTATTTTTTATTTTTTGCAGCCACAACCCGTGCGGCGCCTGGTTGCCAGGACAATCATTCGCCCTATCAGGTACAGGCCAATTTTTGTGGTTAAGCTCGTCGAGATTCATTGATTGTCTCTCGTTTCAACACAAGGATATTAGTTTCATTGTGGAGGCCGTCCTAACGGTCCCTGGGGAGGGCGGCAAATCTACCATGCTGCGATAACCAGTTGGTCCGTGGAGTGTCCATGGGATGTATGCTGAAAAGTACATGTGCGAGTGGGTAACTGTGAGCATGGGCTCACCGCGCGTGTAAGTATGGGACTCTCGCCGCGAGGAGAGCGTGTGGAGATAACTAGGAGAGCGCAGCACGCGGCGTGTGCAGGAGAACAACACGGGAGCAGCCTACGGTGGAACACGCGCACAGTGGCGTCTGGGGGCACGAAAAAAGCTTATATAAAACCGAAGCGCGCCCCTCGTCTCTCCAAGAATCTTTTCCAGTACAAACTTATAACAAAAAAACTATCACATAATGTCCGGCGGTAAAGGTAAAGCAGGTTCCACTGAAAAAGCATCCACTTCCAGATCCTCGAAGGCTGGCTTGACCTTCCCAGTCGGAAGAGTCCACAGATTGTTGAGAAAGGGTAACTACGCCCAGAGAGTCGGTTCCGGTGCCCCCGTCTACTTGACCTCCGTGTTGGAGTACTTGGCCGCCGAAATCTTGGAGTTGGCCGGTAACGCCGCCAGAGACAACAAGAAGTCCAGAATCATCCCAAGACACTTGCAATTGGCCATCAGAAACGATGAGGAGTTGAACAAGTTGTTGGGACACGTGACCATCGCCCAGGGTGGTGTCTTGCCAAACATCCACCAGTCCTTGTTGCCAGCCAAGAAGGCTGCCGCCAAGGCTTCCCAGGAATTGTAAGTGGGCTGCGGTTGAGAAAATTGATTTTTCCTCGTTCCTATGTTATAATTTAAGGCAATGGCGTCGGTCGCCTTGCTGTTATGTATATTAGTATGTGGTCAATATAATGTTAAGATATATTACTGTCATTTTGAAAGCTGTAGGCATGTTTTTGTGTCCTAATCATGTATACAATTAGGGATTACGAAAATCGTAGGGTCACGTGATACGCACCGTACCTCTGATAAGTTTTAGCCCACTTTCGAGTAAAATTAAGGCCAATGGAAAAGTTCAGCAACTGGAGGGATAAGGGTACAGGCATCTCGCCGTTTCTTCCGACGGTCGTACAGACCTCGAGCACGAGAAAATTTGTCGTTAATCCGGCTGTTGCGGCGGTAAAATGGCCTTTATTTGCACTTCTATACCTCTTGGTATCAGTAACCCCGAAGCCGGCCACTAGACTCATTTTCTCGTGGTTATTTTCGATTGCCGATATTGATTTGCTGGTGGAAGGCGTGCGCAAATCCAACACAAAGGAAATTGACGCTCAGAGGCCTTCACTGGGCGAAATAGTCGTCTCAAACTTGGTATCTCCCTTGGACATCTTCACAATCTTTCTCTTGTCCAAAGTCCGATCCCTATCGCCGATAGTTGTTGTGATTCCATGGAAGAATGATCTTTACAAGTTTACAGTGTGGGAGTCACTCTCACTTTTCTTCTTACCATTAGAATCATCGATCTCACAGGGAACCAAACTTGAGAGTAACTATCAAAATGCGTTAAATGGAAAGTTGGCGGTGGTTTTTGCCGAGGGGACGCCATCTAACAACAAGGCAATCTTGCCCTTACAACAGCAGTGTGCCGAGCTTTGGCTGGGCCTTTCAATTCCCGTGAAAGTGGCTGTTTTGAGGTACTATCCCAGCACAATTTCGCTTCCTGTGCCTCACGTGACGAGATCACAGTACGTTTCGAAATTGTTCACTTTGCCAGGGAAAGCATACATAAAAGTGAAAATTGTCCCTTTGAAGCTTCCATCCTTGAAGATGTGCCAGGCGGCATTTGTCGAGAACGGTTTAAACCAGGTCGAGTTAGGGGTGCAGGAGAAAACCGAGTTCTTCAAGTACTTCCAGAATTACTCTGTGGACCAAAAGAAAAAAATGGTAGTTTGAACACGATGTAAGTGATTTTAACTAGCTTCTCCCTTTTGATTTTTGTCTGGTAGCTCCCTTTTGACCATATCATTATTATGCTTTATGCCTGCGCCATGCTCCTCTTTCTATCGAACACCTTTCTCTTTTTAGTTTTTGAATCACCAATCATATTCTTGCATCTGTGTCTAGTCCAGAATCTCTGTCTAGTTCAGCATCCCTATCTATCAAGTGTGGTTCCTCAGACTGCTTTTCCCGGCGGTGTCTTTTGCTACGGTCTCCACTTTCTGACGACTCATGTTTTCTGCCTTTCCCATGAAGCTTTTCCCCGCTTGATTCCCGCAAAAAACCGGCCATTGGGTCTGCAAAGTCGTCGTCATCTTTCAATTTAGCCACGGGATCAAAGCAATCATCATTATGAGCAAAATTGGCCATGGGATCAGAGAAATCGTCGTCTCGGAGATCAGATATGGATGGAAAATGAGGCTTCCGTTCCGCAGAATTGCCCCTTGAGTTAGCCTTAACCCCTGTTTCGACCGTTTTTGGTGTGTTTTCTGTCCCTTTCTCCAGCTTGTAAGGCAAGAGTTTGGGCGCACTCTCTATGCGCTTAACTTCAGTATTTCTCGCCAAAATATCAGGATACTTCACTCTGAAATCATCTTCAGATTGGCCTCTTGCTAGCTTGTAATAGGTGTGGTCCACTTTCAACGGTTTTTCGTAAATCAACACGCCGTTGAAATTGTCTATGGCCAAAACGCACGATCGCTGGTCCTCATACTTAAGGTAACAGAAACCTCTTGATTTGCCCGATTCTCTATCCTTGACCAAATTGATATGCGTCGGATTACCGTATTGAGAGAAAATCGTCAAAATATTTTGTTCAGTTAGACTCTCGTGAAGATTACCAATGTAGATATATGAGGTGTCGCTATAGTCTGCGTGCCAGGAAGCCTGGTCAGACACGTTTAGCAGGAGCTCTTTTTCGTTGATCGCGAGGATTTTGTGAATTGCATTCATCAAGGAAAATCTTTTAGGAAAAACAAACCTTTATTCGCCAAAAAATCACTGATTTTGCCGATTTTTGGGTTGGTTTATCAGTGATGCCTGTGATGGTGAATAGCTATATCAGGCACTAATATGTGGGGACGGCTCGCACTGGTGGCCAGAAACGGCCCTTCTAATGGCAGCGTCATATGCCGTACCGTACGCCAGTGGCTCCAGCTTGGGTGTTGGTGAAGAGCCTTCCAAGGGTCCAGTCAAACTGACACCAAACTTCAGAAATTCTCATCTGAATCCATATTTTGAAAACTTGAGCCTTCATAAACATAACCTGAAATTTTTTATTGTAAATTTCCAAGATGTACACAAAAATCTACGTGCTCATATATTATTCATTCGTGGCATGTCCCCGGCCGCTTGGGGCATCGCATCGGCTGCGCGCGCCTGCACCCACCACACACTACCGATGCTCTTCACAGAGAGAGATTTTTCCAGCCTGCATTGCAATTTCCAGATATCTGAAACCAATGGCTAAACAGGACAAAAACGCCACGGCAGCGAAAAGCGTTTCCGAAGGGCTGAAAAAGAGAAAGCCCGAGGACTCTGAGGATGTTGTTGAGGACGAGTTCGAGGTCACAGGCATGCTTGACCTAGGCGAGGACGACGACGATGAAAGTGATGATGAAAACGATACAAATGCAGCCGAAAACGGTGAAAATGCCGCTCAGGAAAGCGAAAACGAGGAAGGTGATAGCGAAGAGAGCGGTGAGGATGAAGATGATGACGAAGACGATGAGGAGGCCGAACTAAACAGGCTCCTTGCCGCCGAAGAAGGCAGTGAAAGCGAATCTGGGTCCGAATCCGGGTCCGAGTCCGACCAGAGTGAGCCAAACAGCCTCCATGATAGGCTCAGCGGCGTGACGTTGAAGACTATCGACACAGAAGACGACCAGGCCGTGCACACGCGGTTTTCCGACGGCCGCCCGCGTATCATCAAGCCCGAAATCGACCCTGTCTACGATTCCGACGATTCCGACGCGGAAAACTTCAATACGATCGGTAATGTGCCGCTCTCGGCGTACGAGGAGATGCCTCATATCGGCTACGACATCAACGGTAAGCGCATCATGCGCCCGGCCAAGGGCAGCGCGTTGGATCAGCTTCTTGAGCAGATCGATTTGCCTGAAGGATGGACGGGTCTTTTGGACCAGAACACGGGAGAACTGTTGAATCTTTCCAAGGAGGAGTTGGAGTTGATCCGTAAAATCCAGAACAACGAGAATACCGACCTGTCGATTGACCCATACGAGCCTATGATCGAATGGTTTACGCTGAAAACAGAGGTGATGCCACTTAGTGCCGCGCCAGAACCAAAACGCCGGTTCATGCCTTCGAAACACGAGGCAAAACGCGTGATGAAGATCGTGCGGGCGATCCGTGAGGGCAAGATCGTGCCGCCCAGCAAGGCGCAGGAGCAGCGTGACGAGGAGCAAAAGAACTTTGACTTGTGGGAACAGGAGGATAATGTGCCTGATCACGTGATGAACCTTCGGGCGCCAAAGTTGCCGCCGCCGCTGAATGACGAGTCGTACAACCCGCCAGAGGAGTACTTGTTTGACAATGAGGAGAAAGAGCGGTGGTTGGCCACGGATCCTGCAGACAGAGAAACGCTGTTCATCCCGGCCAAGTACCTGGCCTTGCGTAAGGTGCCCGGGTATGCCGAGTCTGTCCGTGAGCGGTTTGAGCGCTGCCTCGACTTGTACTTGGCGCCGCGCGTGCGCCACAACAAGTTGAACATCGACCCGGAATCGTTGATTCCCGAGTTACCCTCGCCCAAGGATTTACGGCCGTTCCCAATCAAGTGTTCCACGGTCTTCCAGGGCCACACAGGCCGCGTGCGCACCTTATCTGTAGACCCACTGGGCTTGTGGTTGGCCACGGGCTCTGACGACGGTTCGGTGCGGTTCTGGGAAGTGCTCACTGGCCGCCAGGTGTATATGGTGCAGGCCATCGACACCGAGGAGAACCCTGAGGATAAGATCGACGCGTTAGAGTGGCACCCAGACACATCCACGCCCCTCGTGGCCGTAGCGGCCGCGGAGCGTGTTTTGCTCATCACGCCGCCAATTTTCGGCTTTGATTTCGAGAATAACGCGCGCGTGAAAGTCGAGGCCGGTTGGGGTTATGCCACGTTCGGCTCGAAGCGTAAGGATACCGAGATCAACGTCAATTCCGACGACGAAGGCACGGGCGAGACCCAGGCCGAGCCTAAGGCCGAGGTGGCCAAATGGTACACACCTTCTGCGAGCCAGCAGCAGGATGGCATCAGTGCCGTGATCGAGTGCAAGAAGGCGATCAAGAAGCTCGCGTGGCACCGTAAGGGAGACTATTTCGTGACTGTATCGCCCGAGGCCAAGAACAGTGCGGTGCTCATCCACCAGTTGTCGAAACACTTGTCGCAGCTGCCCTTCCGCAAGGCCAAGGGCACGCTTGTGGACGCGGTGTTCCACCCAACCAAACCACACCTCTTTGTGAGCTCTCAGCGCGCCATCCGCGTCTATGACTTGGCCCAGCAGGTATTGGTCAAGAAGTTGCAGCCGGGTGCACGCATGTTGTCGGGAATCGATATCCACCCGCGCGGCGACCATCTTTTAGCATCCTCCTACGATAAGCGCGTGTTGTGGCACGACTTGGACTTGAGTGCCACGCCCTACAAGACGTTGCGCTACCACGAGCGTGCCGTGCGCCTGGTCCGCTTCCACAAGGGCAAATTGCCGCTTTTCGCATCCGCCTCTGACGACGGCTCAATCCACGTGTTCCACGGCACAGTCTACGATGACTATATGACCAACCCGTTGCTTGTGCCATTGAAGAAGTTGACGGGCCACAAGGTCACTGCCAGTATTGGTGTGTTGGCCTTGGCCTGGCATCCAAAGGAGGCCTGGTTGTTCAGTGCAGGTGCCGACGGCACCGCAAGGCTCTGGACCACTTAGGCGTCTGCTGTGTATATTGTGTATGGGTGTAAATTTGATAAAAAGCTTTCAAACGATCATTTTGACGCCTCGTTGATATTTGCCTTGACTGAAGAGTAGTGGTGTGCCTCGTATAGCCTCCCACAGAAGATGGCTTATCTGGACCTAGTTTATAGTTACATTTGCATGGTCAGAATTACACTGGACATTCAGAATAGAGGGAACACTGTGAAAAAATAAGATTGAATGTTACGCTGGAGACCTGAGAAAGGGACTTTGGGGGAAAAGCCCACATGAATTACACCTTACTTGGAGATTGACGTGAAATGGATCAACGAAGTCTCGTTTAAATTCCATGCCCGAAATAATCTCTTGCTCAGAGCCATGATGTATTTAATCCAAAAAAACGTGAGATAGGCACAATCACGTAAAGTTTGAAGGCCCACCCGCCAAAAAGCAACATTTGCAACCAAATCAAAAAATAGGCCTCGATTTTGGTCAAAGAAAAAATAAAACGGCGAATTGACACTTTTATCGGCCGATTTTCGTGAAGGACACGCGTTCACGCATCCATACCTGATGCCACATGATAGTCCCAGTAATTACTTGTAGAACCCGTTCTGCCACTTCTCAAACAGAATGGTTTTTTAATAGTTCCAAAAAGCCAGTATATAAAGATGATATTTCCCAAAACGGAGTTCAAGCGGCAAGTTGAAAGCGATGTGATGTGTCTAGGGTTGCCTCTATAACCTGGGCTCAAGACTGACTCGACGCTCTTCGAGGACCCAAAATTGAAGAAGATTTACCGGCTTGTTCCAACCCAAGACAAGAGTCCTAACGCCACAGATATTGGTATAGTTCGATCTAATCGCAGAATTGATAAATGGATTGTGATACACTGGCCTGTTCTGTTCCGTTCTATTTGTTTGAGTAATCAGCCTGTTTCATCAATTTAGCTGAAATGATATTTCTGCTACCACTGTCGACAATTTCCTTTAGTTTCGCATCTCCAATTACGTCATATCGCCCTTATTTGGGGGCAAGATTCACCACGCCAGCCTTGCAGAGGTAAGTTTCGCAAGCACACCCATCAAATCACCTCGCTCTTTTGGGTTATGCTGTGTAATTGCATGAAATCAACTTTTTCCCCTCATACTTGGATATCCACACCGAATTTGGGCCTGCCGAGAACAAATTTTCAAGCATGATCTTGACATTGTCGACCACACCGGTGTTTTCCTCGTGTAAAAGCCAGTCCAAATGCTTCCAGTCCAAAATGCCCTCATGGCAGTGCACCCGCGGCGTTGTGTACTTCTCCATCTCTGCTTTCGTGATATATGCAGTAAAAATGTGCACACCGCCAAGATCATTCCCGTCCCGGTACCATCTCATCACACCTCGATCTTCATATTGGGGAAGCATAAGCCCTGTTTCCTCGAAAGTTTCTCTCACTATACAGTCATATGGAGATTCCTCAGGGTCTAGTTTACCGCCCACGCCATTCCAGCGGCCCATCCAGGGCGCCTTTTGCCGATTTAGGAAAAGAATGTGATTGGTTTCGGACCTGATGAATCCTAGGGTATACTTTTGTCTTTCCTTAGTCATGATTGAGACGGTGGGTGAGCGAATAAAATTGGGTTGTTTAAAAAAAAATGGGAAGTAACAATTTTCACTTATTCTGTGACTATTTGGTAATTTTGGAATTAAAGAGGTTATCAGGCCGTGGTAAGTCAGATATCTCATTTCGACCAATTAAGTGGGCTCGGCCTTAGGCACGCACGCGTCGCGCGTGTCCCCGGAGCCAATTCCGGGGGCCAATTCCGGTGATTAGCCGAGTGAGTTGAGACATCGATAGAATTCCGGCCATTCCAAAGGCTCGTCGAGTTCCCTATTTTCGGTATTCACCCACAATTTTTTCCTTTGAATGTGATCGTATTGCTCTTGCCTGAAAAACTGCTCAATTTTCTCGATGTCCTGTTCATTTGCAAAGGCCTTGATATCCTTTTTGAGAAATAGTAAAATCGCGGCTCCACGACTCAATGAAGATTGCATATCCATATAAAATATACCCAACGCTCCGCAAATCGTGCGTACTGCTATTGGCACCGGGAGACCTCCATAGCCGGCACCAATAGCAGGTATAACCACGGTATCAAAATCGTCGTTACAGGCATAAAGCGTGTTCCACATGCAGTAGAAAACAGTGGTCAGTGTGATTCTTTCGGGCACAGCCATTGTGGGAGTTTGGATGAGGTGTGTCACATTTGTGCCGAGATCATCGAATTTTTGGTTTGAGTTTTCAAAGGCTTGTTTTAAATCCACTATGCTCGCCGTTTGTGGGGGTATACACCCGTTGTACTTTGAAAGGGTATAATTCTGTACCACGGCTTCAAAGTCCCGGTAATCGCCCCCAGGTTTGGTGAATAATTCAGTAATGACACGGTCAAATCCTGCACCCATCAAACATAAGGAGTTTGCCGGTGATAAAATCGCCACTTTCTGGTCACCAGACCGTTTCAAGGTTCTTACAAACTGCTGTAGGTTTCCATGAAAACAATCGACAGTGACACGTCCCGAAATGTCCGAGCTGATTTCCAAAATCCCCTTTTTGAACGCACGAATTGTGCTTTCGCCAGAATTAACAAATACAAACCTCATGGAGCGTGCTTACTATGTATAAAAGTAAATGGTTCTGGAAGAACAGGGGTCAACAAGAAATGGACTCACCTCGCATTGCGCCTCTGTAGGCCCTACAATGGGCCATTCATGTCAACTAGAGCTTAAAGTTCATGTCACCGTGACTAATTTTTATCGAGAAATCACACAGTCATTTTTCATGAACAGCTTTCTTTTTTTTTTTTTCTTTCTTAATAATATTTATCATTAACATTCTTATCAGGGTGATGTGGCGTTATTATCAACAAATCAATTACATGTGCGCACGTGCGTGGGGCCGAAATCCGGGGCGTGAGATAATAATTACCTCCAAAAGCAAACTATCAAGAAAGACCTGCTGAATGCCATAGGTTCATGTATTTTTTGTTGATTTATCAGCCCAATTCGAGCATATTGCCAAATAAATCGATTCAAATCAGAAATTCACGGTTGAATGACGAAACACGTGATGTTTTTTGCAGGATCTGAGTTTTGTAGTGACCTGTGCGGGGGCTGGCCGACGCGAGCACTAACCCCGAGCCGAGTCGACAAGTCATATCCGGAACCTCACTTAGAACCTGAGCAAAGTATACATAAGTAAAAAGCAACGTCTGAGTTGTCACGTGGGCATGCAAACTTCAACAGCCCGCTAGTTCCGAATCAAAGAAAGTGATATAAAAAAAACGTATCGAAAAATTGTTTGGAGCTACCATCGATCCAACCAGTAAAGCTAAAATCTGGGTAAAGATTCGGTGACCTCACCGCGTGCTCACTGGGCCAGTTACATGTAGTATTAGCCATAAATACCCTTTGATAAACCCCGAACGCGTTCATGATAAAATTCTTAGTCTCAAAGTTATAAATTCCTATCAGGCCAAAAAGCCAATAAACATGATCGAAATCTGATTATTTACATTTTGACTCAGATTACCCGTTTGTCCTAACACTGACTGACAGACTCCACAGTTCCCGCGTGCCGGCACTAGGCGAAAAACCCAACGAAAACGCGCATTCTGCAGGACGGCACCCGCGCGTATAAAAACCGTCGCAGATCCGCGTCGGCGGCGCTTGCGCAGTTTTTGAATTCCCCACCAAAACCACAACACAACCCCGTAAAAAATGGCCCCCGTTGCTTTCTCCGACATCCAGAAGCCTTCGAACGACTTGTTGAACAAGGACTTCTTCCACTTGTCGACTGCCGCCGTCGACGTCAAGACTGTTGCGCCAAATGGTGTTGCTTTCACCGTCAAGGGTAAGACCGCCAAGGACAACGCGATTGCCGCGTCTGTCGAGGCCAAGTACGCCGACAAGGCCACGGGCTTGACTTTGACCGAGGGCTGGAACAACGCCAACATCTTGAACACCAAGATCGAGTTGGCCGAGTTGTTGACCCCAGGTCTTAAGGGTGAGTTGGACACCTCTGTTGTGCCCAACGGCGCCAAGAACGCCAAGTTGAACTTCTTCTACCAGCAATCTGCTGTCAACGCCCGCTTGTTCTTTGACTTGCTCAAGGGCCCTGTTGCCACTGCTGACTTGGCTGTGGCCCACGACGGTTTCACTGCCGGTGCCGAGTTGGGTTACGACATTGCCTCCGCCAAGCTCAACAAGTACTCCGTCGGTGTTGGTTACGCCAACCCATTGTACACTGTTGGTGTCACTTCCACCGCCAACTTGTCTGTGTTCACCGCCGCCTACTTCCACAGAGTGTCGCCCTTCGTTGAGGCCGGCGCTAAGGCCACCTGGGACTCCGTTAAGTCGCAGAACGTCAACGTCGAGTTCGCCACCAAGTACAAGTTGGACTCCTCCGCCTTCGTCAAGGCCAAGATTGCCGACTCTGGTTTGACCGCGTTGGCCTACTCGCAGGAGTTGAGACCAGGCGTCAGATTGGGCTTGGGTGCCTCCTTCGACGCCTTGAAGTTGGCCGAGCCTGTCCACAAGTTGGGTGTCTCCTTGTCCTTCGCTGCTTAAGCGCTTCAATATGTATGTATAGCCAAATCACCAATTGCCATAATCATCGGCCTTTATTCCATTTGCTTGCCCCGCGTAGAACTCAGAGTGCACACCCGTACACCACAAGCATACTACATCACTGTCACTGGTCCCTGAAAGCTTGATGCCAAAATCACGAAATTGACATGTCTGAGAAAAGAGCCAACTCGGAAGCTCCTGGAACGCCGGCGCCGCTGCGGCCTGCTGCAGACAAACCCACGATTCTACAGGTATCCCGGCCATTTCTCTCGCATGCAGAGCTCTCATACCTCCATGCCAGTACCATTCCAGACAATAAGAAAATTGCATATAACCAGCGCAAGCATCAGATGTACCAGTTCCTCTTCCAAATCGTGAAAACCATGAGGTTTCCCTTACGTGTGCTCAGCTTGGCCATGAACTACTACCAGCGATATTACTTGTTCAACAGCTTTGAGGAGCAGTCGGATATGAACCCTGAAAACGACCCCTTGGCCGAGCTTGAAAAGGACCCATACATGGTCGCATACACGTGTCTCTTTCTCGCCACGAAGAACGAGGACTGTATCAAGAAATTACGGGAAATTCAAGCCGTGGCAAACAAAATCAGGGATATTGACGGCGAGTCCAGGAGTTATTACCGTAACCTAAACAACTCCAACAGTACGGTGACTGAAGTCCAGCGGAAAGTGATCATGTCGCTAGAATTCAAGTTGCTCCAAGTGCTTAAGTTTGATTTCCTTAGTGGTGCAGCAAACATTCCCTCGGTGGACCAATTAGTGGTTGTATTTTCCAAACAGTTGGGTTTGGACTATAAACTAACCATGTTCGCGTGGCTTGTGGCTTTCGATATCATGCTGACCCCGCTCTCTCTAGTGATTCCTCCGCACTGCATAGCGCTAGCGATAGTCATTGTTGCGTTGAACTTGAAACCAGTGGATTTGCTTGCGAAGTATGGTGATGTTGGAGATTTGGAGAAATTTGGTACCATCTTGGAGAACATCGACTCGATGCGTGATTTCAGGTGTCCGGAGCCTTTGGTCAATGAAGGCATCGTCTATATCTTGGACTACTACGTGCACCAGATGAATTTTCTGGTGCTTAACGAGTACTTACCGACGGTGAGCGCGGATACGGGAAAAGAGCAGATTTTCAAGTTCATGGAACTCAAATCACGTTTCAACGATTTGGCCATTCTCAGCGAAGAGTCTGTATCCTCGCCCGCTTTGCTAAAGCAGGATAATTACTTGCGCAAGTGGGATTACAAAGTGGGCAGCAAAGGTGCGGCCCGGTTCATGATAGGCAACAAGCGGCGCCGGTTTGACGAGGAGTACAGTATCTTGCGCCCTCCCAGACCAAACAAAGCCTAGACGTGATAGTGGGGACGGGGATCTTGTAGACAATGTGATTTGGAACTAATTCATTTGAAGGCTGCCGATGAATAGTCGACATTGGTGAGTGTCTTGAGGGGTTGCAAATCTGTTTTTTTGTTGTCACTACATAATTTGTATACATGCGTGATGTGTACTGGACTTATTCGTTTTTTTTTTTGTACTTATGACCCATTTTTTTTTCGATTTTTGCTCTATAATTCTAGTTTGAGCACATGACCAATCGGGCTTTGTTGGCTTCACGGACTCGCGATGGACTAAGTCACATTGTAGAATCTCGAACAGCTGAGTTCAAACGACTGTGTGGGACACCGTATGCTCGGGAAAATTGCTTTCTTTTTTCTTCTGAGGATCTCTCTCTGAAGATTTCTCATCTGATATTTTGGAAGCTCAGGCCAAAACCAACTGTCCATAAGCCCAAGGCGGTTTCGAAGTCATCCATACTGCCCCATTTCCTGTTCCCCCGACTCAAACTCTAATCATCCCAATTTGTAGCTCACAGACGTGCCCACGTTATGCAAATTTGTGTTGAATTCGGAGAATTTCACCGAGTCAGCCTCGCCCTCGATCATCCTGCCGTCACCATGCGTGTCTGCCCATTCAATAGGAATGTTTTTCGTCTCATACGACGGGTCTGTATACACCAATACATTGAATGTGTACTCGTCATCTTTTAAAAAGGGGAGATAAGATACTGAGGCCGTGATCTGGCGGATGATTGCTTGGATCTCTCGCTGGATCTCCGGCCTGCTTTTTGGCGTCTCTTTTTCTCCATCCTCACTCGTATCTAGCAGGAATTCCCACCGCTCAAAACTCTCAGTGGTAGCCTTATTGATGATGACTACAACCAACTTGGAGAGCCGCCCTCCGTAGATCCATTTCTTCACCTGGTCCATGATTTTCCGTATATACGCCTTCACCTCGTCGTCTGCGCTGACAAGCATGGGCAAATCATACTTGCGCACAGTGACAAAGTCCTCTGTGGGGTAGATTCCCCGCTGAAACAAGATGCTGTGTATAGCAAACTCAAAATAATCCGCCACGATCTTCAGCGAGCCTTTTAGGGCCAATTTCGAGAGCGATTCCGTCATAAGCACTGTGAGAATGGCCTTGTTTAGGTGACCATTCTCCATGCGCGTTTCGACCGACCGCGTGCGATCTTGGGGCAGGACCACGAAATGAGTGAAAGAGGGAATTAACAATCTTGATGATATTTTGAAAAAATGAGTGTTTTATTCAAGTAAGTTTATTGGATAGTATTTTTGGTATTTCCATTTATTTCATGCGTATATCTGCAAGTAAATTTCTGAACATCTCGATTTTTGCCGGCTGTTTTTGCAGTTGCAAAATGTTGATCCTTGACGTACTTCTGTTATTTCGAGCATTCTTTTGTCACCAACACCTTGACACATAAAACCTTTTGAAACTTGCCGAGTCCAAATTATTATCCATTCCTTGACACGTGAAAAGCCCAAAATGATTATCTGTGACTTTTTCCGGTCTCTTCATCAAGCAAAAAAAAAAAAAAAAAGAGAAAGGTGTCATGTGGGGCCAACCGCCCACTTATACGCTGCCAAGTCAAGATATCAACGCAAGGCTTGGTAGCGAAGCTGGCTAGAGTTTTATATATACAGTAGGACCTGTTCATGAGGATCTTGGTTAAAGAGATAACCTGGCTATATTCATCAAAACACAGTGCGAGAAATTGTTTTTCACACCAAAAACGCGCTCTTTAAGAAGATAACCTGGGTACTATTTCTATTTCTGCTCAATAGAAGTGATCCTTATAAACACGTCCTACTGTATTTCCATATAGTTTTGTTGAGAGCTAGGTAAGCTATTCTGGCTCCCGGTCCTCAATCAGATGCATCAAGCAAAAAAAAACTAAAATAAAATGCGTCAGTCGAAATATGTCGTCGGTGAATTGCAGTGTCTTTTGCGGCTGAAGAAGACGGAGGCAATGCGTTGACAAAGCGCAACCCTGTCATTATTCCAATATTAGTTGGTTTTCGATGGATCATAAATACACATCAAGTAAAGAAAAGGGCTAGAGTAAAAATAGTTTGAACTGATTTGAAAATTCTTAGGTGTAGTGGGTGAATGCAATCCCCGTGTACGACCTCCATGTCAGCTCTTAGAGGTGGATGGGTTACCAAAGAACGGTCTATAATTGATGAATTTGACACAAACATGAAGCACAAATCAACGTATAATGAAAGTCTCACTCAATGTGTGTTTAAATCTGATAAATGCGCAAATAAGCTCTCATGCCCGCTGAGAAGGTATTGAAGGCCAACCGTAGGTACTAGGCCGCGAGCTCCATCCGTCACCACTCGCCTTTTGAACCAAAAACTTGTTGCATAGGATAGTTTTGTAACAGGATGAATTCTCATGAGAAAAAAGCAATTCTGGCTCCCAGTCCTTAATCAGATGTGCCAAGCATGAAGAAAAGAAAAGAGGAAAATTCATCTCGGGGGTCAGACGCATACAACTGCAATTGTTTAGCTCTCATTTAGAAGAGATCCGTCTCCACGCTCTTATCTAGTGTTTGCATATGTGCAATAGTGTGTTTTTCAAGATATTTTTTCGAGAAAAGGTAAATGAGTTTCTCGCTTAAAAAGCACCGTATTGTAAAACTACAAGCTTCATTCCTTTACCCAGCTCCCCAGTGCAAGAATTCATCTTTTTCAAAAAGTCGCGTAGTTTCTCAAAAAGCTCGGGCTACTACGAGTCGTCCATAATAGCTTATGCATTACGTTCATTCTTCCATGCTGGTCGATCCTCGATTTTGTGGAAAGCCTTTTTTAATAAATGCGGCCCCGAAAAACTTTTGAGTCCCTATTTCCTGTGGAACATAGTGGCATTCACCTCAGGCCTTTCTCAACCTTTTGGCTCCCATGTATTGAGGGTTTTGGGCGTCACACAGCGCATTGAACAAACGCGAACAAATAGATCCTCTCTTGAGATTTCAAAATAAATGCCTTTAAATTACAATTAGATGAAGAATCCTGGGTGCTTCTACTTTTTGTTGACCACCAGCCACCAGAATATCAGGAATTAAACCCTCAACTTTCATAAGGTACGGGTGCTCTGAAATTGTTTTACTTTTTTTTTTTTTGTCCGAGGACTGGATAATGTTAAAATCACGAAATTCGCAGCAGCCACATGCGTCAGTGATGTCACTCGGTATAGAGGAAGGACTACGCGATCATTCTTTTGCCAGCATGTATTCCTGGATGCCGCAGAAAGTGGCTGAACCCAAGAAAGTATTCTGAGGCATTACAACAAAATATTCCCCATCGAGATCAGCGGGTATTATGTATGCTTGGATCTTTCTATTAGAATAAACTGATACAGATGTGTACCCTAAAGAAATGCGTTCTCGTGAACATATGTACACTGTATTTTTTGTATTCTTCAACGAAGTGCTACAGTGATGAATCGTAAGATGTCATTGCGACATATGTGCAAGTACGACACATGCACGAGAGCTTAACTACACAACAGCTACTGCATACAGAAAGTGGTTTAGGTAACATTAGCCGATAAACGCACACGCAAGGCTGCAAAGGTAGGAAAATCGTAAGCTGTCATCGCGTCAAGTGTGCATGTATAACTCTTTTTCAGCGGTAGAATTGAATATATCAAGTATGTGCATATATATGACATAGCTCACTACGATAAACTGACCCTTGAAGAGGAAATCAGCTTGATCCGCACGATAACAGGGCGAAAAGTTTTTCACCCGGACGGGCCGGTTCGCATACACCGATTCTCCTGCACTGCTATAATGTGACACACATGCGTGAGAGCTCAAATACACAATAACTATTGCATACATGAAGTGAGAGGATGAGATTTGAGACACACAGAGACACACTCAAGTCTCAGCACGGCTCAAATTTGAGCAAAAGCTGATTGAGTCTTTACGACTGAAAAGTTATAACACAACACATGTGCCTGATTTCCTTGCAGAATTTCACAGCCAAAAACCCTTGGCGGTATTAAAGCGGCGAGAGGAGGTGACGCCGTGCAAAACGGACGCGATGCCATAGCTGCATGGTGCGCTTGCATCACGCGTAAACTCCGCGGACAAGAAAACTTGTCTTGACAGCAGTACACGCTCAAATAAGGCTTGCAGTATGATGCGTGCCCGCAGGCCGCCATATGCAAGGAAAAGCATGTTATATCCGAATATACCGAAATACCTTCTCGTGTTGGGGTTACGCTGGCGCCCGCATACGGTTTGAAATTGTTGGGCAATGACACTGATACGAAATCCAAGGGTATAAAGCCTGGTGATTTCGCTCTAAATTGTAGAGAAAATCCAGCAAGCATGAAGGGATTTACATCCATCGACACTAGCGTGACGCCTACAACGACATTCACCACTACTGAAAACGGGACCACTTTCACTATTCGCTCCCCGTGTTACGCTACGGTCGTAGATGGATGTTACGTGAAAAAGAACGCTGGTGTGATGCCAAAGCCGGGCATGTCGGCCGGATTGTGGGCTCTAGTGATATTGTTGATGTCATCGCTTACTTCTGCTCTTACAGCCTAGAATGATACGGTCCCGATGCTCGTTTTCTTTAGATGTACCTGGATTTGCAAGTCCAACCTTCTAATCCTTCGCGCGAATAAAAAACAGATAAACACTCTCGTCCCTCTTTCGTCCGTGATATGTCTTATGAGTTTTTTCGGGACGAATTATATTCAAATAACACTTGAACATTTCTCTCAAAGAAGATCCTATAGAGTAAGATGACCATATTTTTCAGTTTGTTTGACCTTTCAAAATCCTCTGTATCACAACTCTTATCGAGAGATTTGAAGTTTGTTAAAATCTCGGCAAAGCTATCAATTGGAGCGATAGCGTTTTTCAAGATTGTGCGAATTTTATTGATTCAAACAAAGTTCCTTCAAAATATAGCACAGGGGTCATTTCGTGATTTTTTTTCAGCTCACATGGACCCACACTACCACTTGCCAAGACTTCAGTCTGCAATCGCTGAATCTGACCTTTGGTGACCGCATAACTCAAAACCGCGACTCTCAGCAAAATCTTTGCCTCCCTCGACATCGCTTCCTTGGCATGCTTTTCTGGATCATGAAACTCCCGTTCTTTTGTGTTTCCAAACCCATGTGGCCTTGACTCTTTTCTGTCCTTGATTGTCTTTATCGGGTTCTTTATCTGGCGTGTGCTCGTAGCCATATGAAAATCAAATTGTGAACCTGGATTTGCAGCCACAACATTGAGTGGGTATATCCCTGATAACAGTGCCGTTTTCGGATTAGCTAGTTTGGCACGCTGACACAAACACAAGTAGATATCCAGCCCAGCCAGGCTAAGACGAATCCGCTCATAGTTTTTTGCAACCTCATATCTCTCAAAGTCTCTTCCCGTCGATAAAAATGGTCGATTCTGTATTTGTTCATGTAGGCTGATAACTCTCATGCGGTTGTGTCAAGAATCACTCGGTCCTGCTCAAGATTGAGTTTCGCCTTCTTCAATCTGAACAGCCCACAAGGCCTTTTCAAAAAAGATTTGCAAAATTGCCTTTGAAATTAGTCTTTCGAGTTGGGAGGGCCACGGCTAGGGTATCAAGCACATACAAGGCATCATATCTCATAATTTTTTTGGCGGTAGAAGCAATGAAATTCAATTTCTTCTCAAACTTCGTAGTTTTTTAAGCGAAACCGATCGTTGATGTGGACGCTTTGTTTGTTTGTTATGATTTTCGAAGAGTCGGCAGCAGCACGTACACAAACAGAACTTCACGTCTTGTATTGAGGGCTGGGTATTATGATTAAATTTCTAAACCGTTATCCCGAACCTGCCATTTATCGTTTTCATCACTCATCTTTCTCTCCTTTCCCCTCAAATTTTTGCTTTTGACAAATTATAAGTCGTCTTCGAATTCTCGATTCTCCAACATCTGCACTGCATCGTCCTGGGCAGGTGCTCATGCATATTCATTCTCAATCACCTGAAACGGCATGTGCTAAGTTGTGTAGGTGTGCATTAAAAACCACCGCAATTTTCTTCCGTATCAAATCTTAGCAGGGGTTTTGCCCGAAAACAACAAAAAGGGTCCACAAGATCAGAGTGAAGACCAGTTGCAACAATTTTCTTCCCCGTCATATACAGCCAGGTGGGGATAAATCGGCATTTATGGATTCTGCTGTTGTTCGAACAACTGCACTGGCAATAAAACTGAATATAAGTAGTTTTACAATCTTGAATGAAAACTCGTTGGATAAGAATTGTGACCCAGCGAATTCGGCCGGCGTGAGACTAACTTGTTCGCGTCGATTCCTCGTGCACAGATTTTCTTCATAATGGGCGAGGACTCAAAAAAGATGAACGATTGGGCAAAGAGAAAACTAAGCCGTCACTTTTTCTTCAATACAAAGCATCGAGTGAAGAGCAAGTATATTGATAATGTTTGGGTGTATGTGTGAATCCGATTTTTGCAATTGACTGAACAAAGCATCTATTGCGGTCGAAAGGCTCTCTATACGTTTCCATGGCCAGCTAGGATGCAAACTTTCTCTCATCGAAGAAAGGCATCTATGCTGTAATGGCTCACACCCGTATCGAAACCAAGTTTGGTGCGCCAGAATGGAGACATCCTGCTCGCATATACATCTTTGCAAGAAGCCTGGAACACAGCGGGCGAGGCATGCTCAAAAGAACAATTGGCTTATGTACGAGTTATCCAGAAAATAATCTTGGAGATACAGGATTCGCCAAGCCAGTGCTGTGTCCCAATGCGTGGTCTTAAAGGTTATGATAACCACAAAGCAGACGAAATGGCTTTTCACAAATCATAACCCTCTTTCTCTAGCCAACTTCCCCAATTCAATAAACCTAGCATCGATCATATTCGAGACATGTGCGATCATGTGATTATGATTTAGGCTCAAGTGGAATGACTCCGACCAAATATGAAGCGAAAGACGACACGCCCTTAGAGAAACGAGACAAAACAAAGCTCATAAGCAGATGTCTCACATATGTAGGTCGACGGAGCCGAGCACGGGCCACTCACTCACATCGCCTTCGCAAAGCACTAACTTCAACACTCCGCCTTCCCAAGAGAGCCCGTTTCCGTGCACATCCCACTGCGCCAGATCACAATCTTCTAGCGAGAGGTAGTCCAGAACACGCGACCGGATCGTGTGCCACAAGGCGGTATCGATTGGGTGCAAATCGCTGTATACTAGCGATAAATGTGGGTCGAACTCATCCGTTGACCAGCGCGCTGCCTCCAGCGCCAGCTCCAGACGAATACGCGGCAAGTCTAGTGCAGATTCCGGCAACTGGGTCTGTTTTTGAGCGTGTTTGCGGTCACGCAGCGCCGATTTGCGCCGCACGATGTTACCCGCGGAATCCGTCGTGAAAAGGTGCGGGTTTTTCGCCTTATTTTCAAGCTCAGTCTTTTCAGGAAGTATCACAAAGAGTTCACGTACTATTCGTGCAAAAGACACGAGCGTCGGGTCACGGAAGACCTGAAAATAGAGCTTTTTGAAGTACCGTTTCTGACTGGCGACGCGCCCGGTACGGATCCAGTGTTCATCGACCGAATCGCGCGGGAGAGAATCGAGCGCAATGCAGCACGCCAGCAAGATCCGATTCACGTCATCACGGGCGTTTTCCGTGTCCAAAACGATGTTGGACGTGATGGTGATGTGCGGCTCGAACTGTGGCGGCTGGCCCGGGAAAACGGTGGCTAGCAGCCGCATTAGAACCTGCAATTTGTCATAAAGCGCCGTATTTTTCTTCGGACATAGCCAAAGTGAGACGCCTAGGTTCGTGTTAGCTGGTTTTTGTTTCATTGAATAGGTTTTTTTATGTATTTGCATCGGTTCATGTGGCCTTCACATACCCATATTCTAGTTAATGGTGGGCCGGAAGCGCGGCGCGGTAGCCCCGGAGTCATATGACTGGTGGGCGGCCTGCATGACCTGCACAGTATTGCTTATTTAATTTTTACATTGTTGTACGCACTCCCACTCAATAGTAAGGTTAGGTCAGGTCAGGTCCAGTGGACTGTTGATCTGGTCTGTGTGAATTTTTCGTTGTGGTTGTGCTGAGTGAATTCTTATAGCTCGGATTCGAGCTGAGTAGGTCTTCAATTGAGGCCTGGATTTGCTTGAATCTATTCTTTTGGTTACTTTCAGTGATGCGTGCGCCTCAGGTTCCGGAATGCCCGGCTTATCTCTTCCCGAACGTGAGACTTTTATACGCAACAAGAATATTGCACAGTTGACAAATAGGCGGTGATTTGTTGAGTATATAACTATTGAAAGAAAATAAGCTCTATTATTTCTATCCAACTTCCAAACTGCGACCTCGCAGAACAGGTATACGATGGATATAGTGCTTCTGATAGTCGGTACAGAGTCTGTACTACAGACTAGGCTATTCGAGCTACCAAGGACTGGCCCGGCAATGTCTCCACATGCATATTCCAGTCTATAGTTTTTTGATATTATTTGATGAAGTAATTAGAAAAAAGCAAATATACAGAGGAAACAAAATATACTGGCTTGATCGCAAATCTAAAGAGACATGTATCTTACCGTACGGCAGTTTGGCACAATCTTAAGACCCAAAGCTGGTGCGCGAGTTATTGATACAGTGAGACCTGCTTATAAGGATCTTGTTTAGCAAGATAAACCTAACTTTATCGCTAAAATTTCGTTTTAGATCTTTTTCCCATACTAATATGCTTAACCTTTGTTTTTGGCATATTCCACGACTTTTGAAGGAAAATCCTTATAAACAGCAGATGGAGCGAAAGGCTCAGACCCTGTGTAAGACATCAATTTGGGACTTTCGGGGACTCGTGTGACCAGCTTACCTTCTTGACGCTTTGATACAAGTAGGGCACCCTTCGGACCCCTTCCTGGGTGCGAGGTGGCCGTCGTGTATGGTGAAAACAGCGACATTCGATGAACTGAGTTCAACGCGTGGATGGACGCATGTATCTGAGGGCACTCAACACCCGAAAGGGAGCGCGAATTGCTGAAAATGGCCTTTTAGAAGACTCAAGGTTTTTGGTCGTTAAATTCACATTGTTACTGGCAGCAAAAGGAACAAGTGACTAGCAATTTCCCCTTTTGTTTTGATCCCGAAACTTTGAAAAACACGCCCTCTAGGCGTATTCACAGGTCCCATGCGAATGCATGGAGGACAACAACTATCTTGATGAAAAGGCTGCAAGTCTTTGATCGGCACGTTGGTGATGACAGGCTTGTTACATCGCAAGAGTTGGGCTAACGACATGGCCGATGAGAAGAGGAATGAACGTAGCCCGCTGACTACGGTAGGGATTTGCAAAGCAAACCAGTGGAGCTTTGAGCCTCGGAAAATGTACCTAAGGAGATTTATGTGCTGACGAAAATCGAAACTTTTCTCTCCGCCTCTTATCAAAAACTCGAGAAACATCACTCTACATTTTGTTGCGTGCTCCAGATGAGAGCGGCACTAACTTTGTTTAATTCAATGATTCGCCGGAAGATGAAGCATTTGAGACGGTCAAGAACTATGTCGGAGACTTTGAGCTTAATGAGTTGATCTTCGGACAGTTTTTGCAGCCACGCATTAGCAACCACAGAACAATTGCAAGTACATTGAAAAGCAAAATTCAGGGAAAGAGATGCTCATTTACTCGTAATCAAGATTACGGTTCAATTTACACTTTAAATGGACTTATGTGCCTCCCGACTGATCTTAATTCCCGAAAAGAAGAAAATTTAGACTTGCTCTTCAAGACTTTTAAAAGGAGTCGGAAAACCTGTACACCATTTCCACTCTCTTTAATAAGATAACCTGGTTACTATCGTAATTTTTGCCAAAAAGGAAGGATCCTTATAAGCAGGTCTCACTGTATTACTATAGTAAGGAGTAACGAGGTTTCATTACTATCACTAGTGAAATAGAATAACTAACTGCTATTGCTTTTACTTGATAATAACTTGAAATTTTTAATCTGATATCTGTGCTTGGCTTCCAAATAGTGTGGTCAACCGGTTCAGAGATTATTTAGGGAATTGTTCACCATCGATGGTTGGGCATGAGCTACAGTTTAACGGGCTTTTGATTCCGAGATCGCTTGGCAAGGCAAGGTCAGTTTGTCGAATCAACCTAAGCCACATTGAGAACCTTCACCTCCAAAAAGTCTATCAAAATCTCAAAACGGTCAGCTGCTCACCATCCCACCCGCATGCGTTGGATCCATTTGATCTATCGTTTGCAACCAAAAGCGCTGATAACCACTCGATCGACCTAACTAATGAAATGTGCAACAGCAATTCCAAACAACATTCGTACTGTCTCCTTTCCTCTTATGTCAGCTTCGTATGTACTTTTGACGCTTTCCGAAGCATCGAGCCACGCGTAAGATCTGCTTGCATGTTGTTTAGTGATCTTTAAATATTCATTTCTGATACTTTTTATTAGTCTTCTCAAATCAAGTGACTAATAACCGGCTACTTATTGGGATTGCTAGTATTGATAAAAAAAAGAATGGCGCAAAAGTCCTATTTCCTAAATACTGTGCCACACTGCCATACTGTATCATGCATTCACATCACTGGCATAAGGAAACCTGGAGATACAGACACTTTAACTAATCAAGCCACTGACCAAATCAATAACTTCCGAAAGAAAAAAAAAACAAAAACAAAAAAAAAATCATAAATAGCTCCATTCATTCTTTTGTTATACATCATAATACATGCCTATCCAAACAAGCTTAATATTTCGAGGCCGGCACGCTGATGCCTGTGAGCGCAGCGTCGTTGACAAACCACGCCACAGGCACGCCAAGGTCATTCACGAGCTTACATGGCAACTGCGACAGTTTGTCGTTGAAAATCTGGTCGATGACAGGCGCCTTGCCCTCGCCTTCGGCGATGAACGCGATGGCACCGGCCTTGGCCAAAACGGGAAATGTGAAGCTGATTCTTCTTGGTGGCGGCTTGGGCGAGTCTCTAATAAGCGCAATCGTCTTTTCCGTCTCCTTCAACAACGCATGCCCGGGGAATAATGAGCATGTGTGGCCATCTGGGCCGCAGCCCAAGAGCACCAAATCCACCTTCAAGTCTTGAGGAAGAATGTCGGCATAAGCACGTGCAATTGCCTCGTCCTTCGCCTCGTCGGCGCCTTCAAGCTGCCCGTCTTTGCCCGTAAGAAGCGACGCGTCAATAGTGTGAACTTTTGGTTTGGCACCTGTAATATACTTGAGCACAGACTCTTGCAAAAGACCATAGTTGGAGTCAGCATGGTCCAGTGGAACCAAACGCTCGTCAGAGAAAAAAACTTCCCATTTGTCCCATTGAACTTTGCCCGCGGCTGCAGCGTTGTCCACCAAGCCTGCTTTCAAGACTTTGCCCATGGATCCGCCAGAAACGGCAATCTTGAATGTACCTGATTTGGCAAGAGCCTCGTCCTGGTGTTTAAGCACGAATGCGGCCACGGACTGGGCCACTTCGGGCGATGTAGCGCTAGTGTAGATCTGAGCCATTTCTTTTTAAATCATAAACAGTATTCACAAACTTTAAGAAATGGTGTGAAAGAGTGTTTTGTGACGGTAGATGGTGATATGATAAGCTTGCTGGGCTCGATTCGCTCGGACTAGTCCCGGCCCTCTGCATTGTGCAGGACGACCGATCTATGTGCAGGTTCACGACAAATGGCGCGCCCTTCCAATAATCACATATCGACTGTTTTTGATAAACAAAGGTCAAAAAATAATCAGTCCTTCCAGCAAATGATGTACCCAATGAAAAAGGGGAACTGCACTGAGTTAATGAATTTGCACCTTTATAGCATTCAAAAACATGTGAATGACAAAAATGGCTTTGCTGCATTGTCATAGCCACGATCCCAGTAGTATGCTCGATAACATTGTGTTAGGTTCTTCATACCTGACAGATATTTATTGTGTACTTTATCTAGTAAAACCAGCCTGGCTTCCCAGTATTACAGGGGGGAAGCCATCATTATATACTTGAGAGTCGGGCAACTCACGTTGGCCGTCTGTGGTGGGAAAGGCTTGGCACGGCCAAGCCACATGGAACGCGGCTAAGGCAAATGGGTACCTAACATCCCCCCCAGTTTCGAGCCACGCAAGTGGTGGGAACTTCAAGAAAAGAGGACATTTGGTAGCCAAAGTTCAGTCGGAGGGAAATTCATTTCGTGAATCGCGTAAAGTGTACGGGGCAGCGAAGCCAGTGGGCTGTGGCGGCGTATACATCGCGCAGTAATCGTAACCCTCCCCCTCCAGTTTCGAACACACCGGCGGGAGAGACTCAGAGAGAAAAAAAAAATCGGCGGCGACCTACCCCGGCAAGAGCTAAAGTTGAAAGCCCGAAGCGGCGTGGGTATGTCGGCTAAGTGGTGTAGCACTCAAGCAGGCAGTGAATCGTAAGCAGAGCGGCAGCGACACGGTCGCGGTACCCCTATCTGCGACTCAAAGGAATGGCGCGTTGAAAGTGGCAACAGCGGGAATAGCATAGTCTTCAGAAACAAGCAGTGTGAGCAAGTCCACTATTCCCCGGATATGGTGCTGAAATAAAAAAAACAACCTCGCGGCAGCAATAAGCGGGGTGAAATCCAAGAAGGTTAGGAAGCGAAGTATTATGGGTTTCGCTGGCTTGATTCCTTTGAAAACCTTGAGGGGTGCTTGAAGCTGCAAGTCAAGAGTGGAAGTGAATAGGTTATTATCCATCTCGCGCAGAATCAAACGAGGCAAGTTCGGGGTGGTCAAGACGCCAGAAGATTGCGGGTTCAATGATGACCTGGCCTTGCCTCATGGAAGACAACTTACCAGTAGTAGTTGTGAGCGGGAGTGGCCGCATGAATCGATCAGCGCATCAACTTTTCCTGAGTGAAGATCTCTTTTTTGGCTTATTTTGATAATGACCTACTTTCTCGTGGGTATCCCTGACGAAAAAGTATTCCGTATATAACCAGAATAGAGTTTGAACTGGGGCACGTTGATTGGGAGAGCTCCCCAGCGTTGGACACTGATTCGAGAAATTGGCTTCGAAAACCTTAGCGAGGAAGAGTCTGCGCTAGGTATCCCGGTGATTTCAACCTCGATGACTGCTGGTCCAGTGAAGGATTCGATCGAGCGAGTCAGCGAAAAGGGCGAGGGAGAAAGTCACCAGTCGGTAGGGCGGCGGGGATGAGACTGATTCGTTCGAAAAAAAAAAAAATACACAGACAGACGCCACCAGGGTGGTCACAAAGGTTTTGGTCTCGAGGGACCGGAAACAGCTGCGTCTGGGTACGACCTCCATGTTAGGTTCTTCATACCTGACAGATATTTATTGTGTACTTTATCTAGTAAAACCAGCCTGGCTTCCCAGTATTACAGGGGGGAAGCCATCATTATATACTTGAGAGTCGGGCAACTCACGTTGGCCGTCTGTGGTGGGAAAGGCTTGGCACGGCCAAGCCACATGGAACGCGGCTAAGGCAAATGGGTACCTAACACATTGATAAAGCCTCTAAATGGAAAAGAAAACAACGTAAATCTCAACGGGTACCGCCAGCAGACTTGAAACCCCATTCTTCAAATTAACATGCACGGGAGCAAATCCTGCTTATTTTTTTGCCGCTGAAACCTAAAATTTCCGTGCACTCAAATGAACCCTTATCTCACCTCTCACAGGTCAAGGAAGTGTGCGTAATCGGCGGATTCCTTCACCTTCTTCGTGAGGAACTTGTCGAGCTTGGTGGCGTTTTTGTAGTACGTGGTGGTCTCGGCATTGTATGACCGGCAGTTGTTGAATATGAGCCGGCAATCGTATAAAAACTGGTCAAAGGACTCGTACTTGTCGTTTTCAAGCTTCAGCTCCATTGTCGAAAGGTCCATTGGTTCCTTGATCACGTCATAGTAATCGCCAACCTCGTCCTTATTCACTGGAACGGCAAACGGCCATGCCAGCGGGTGATTTGTGAGCTCCGAGAGAAGCGTGACCATGAAATTGTAATGCGGCCCGCGTTTTGGTTTCTGCGCAAGCTTGTCCATTTCCTCCAGCCAGCCGCTTTCCACAAGCCCTGGGATTTCCGACGCCTCGAGTTTGAAGCCCGGCTTTGCAGTCTTGAACACCTGTAGCCCCAGCCGGACCACATGTGACTGCGAACGCATTTTGATCTTACGCTCGATCGCAGCTTTTTGAAGCAAGAGTATTTTGCCCAGGTCCAAGTACCGGAGCCGCGACGGGAGCATCTGGCACTGCATCAACGTGCCGCCCTCATAGTCCTTGATGTAGCCGACCCACCGCAGTTTATCGAGACTGACCTCTTTAGTGAAGCCTTGCTTCTTGAAATACCCGATTGCGTAATTGTCGGCATATGTGAGGAAATACTTCACGGGCGAGGTGGCGCGCACGTAGTCTTTCAAGTGGTTCATCAAATGCGCGCCGTACCCCCTTACTTGTTCGGTCGACAGGATGGCGCAGAAGACAATCTCGGCGAATTCCCGATTGTCGAATGGGCGGTACGTGATTCCGCCAACCACAGTTAATGGTTTGCGCACGACGGCCATGGAAAGGTGTGATCTGTCATATACCAATCGCAGAATGTACTCGCGGGGCATTTTCGGAAGCTGTTTCTGGAATATGTTCTTGAGCCCGGTAAGAACGATCATGTTTTCACGCGTGTTATCGTTGTTCACCACGCGGAATTCGATTTTTCCTTCTCGTTCTTCTAGGACAGAAGGCCGTTCTTTGAACGAGTACTCGACCCCGTCGAAATTGAACACGGTGATGCGTCGTTTTTCCTCCTCGTCATCATCCTCCTCTTCCTCGTTCTCATTGTTTTCGTCATTTTCATCGTTTTCGTCATTTTCGTCATTTCCATCGTTTTCATCGATCTCGTCTTCCTTAACATGGCCGTTGCTGGCTTTGACCTTTACGTGCGAGTCTCTAGCGCCATCGTCATCGTTATCGTCTCCATTCAAAGTGTCCTCGAACACTTCGTCTTCATCATCATTATCGTCATTTTTCACGTCTTCAGCGGCATCGCTTTCGTGGTCTGAGTCCGCTTTGGGAGTAGTTGTGAGTGAAGGTTCTTCCTCCGATTCAACAGGAGGCACGGATTTCAGCCGCGAGTCACGTTTGAGCTTTTTGGGCGGCGCCTCGGTAATGCTGCCACCGGCTCGTTTACTTTCCACCATTTGATATCTATATACAATGCCTTTAAGGTGTGTTTAAACGCCCTGATTCACGATCGTTTATCGTTGAAATCGGCCCCAGAACGCCCTGTGCACTCCGGGCGCACGGTCGCACCACCAGCGGCGTGGGGGTACGGGTCTTTCCACCCTCTCATTTGTCATGGCAATGCTCATCTCGCACCTTTTTTCCGAGATGCCTCAGCGTACTTTTACTCTTCACCAGAACAGAAAGTGGCAAACTTTGGACGTGTTATACCCCCCAAATTCAAGGCTGGAACTATTTTTCAAATTCTAAGGAATTCTTCTTGAGCCAATTAGTCTTTTGCATACACCGTTTCACACACTCTGAGCAGTCTTGTCGGTATACAGGACCCGGAAAAACCACACCTATAACTCAGCAGAAAAACCCACAGATTCACACAAACATGTCGTACGCGCCGTTACAACCGCACGTGCACCCCGAGGGCGTTGCTACCGTGCTCTGTTGCAACTGTGGAGTGCCCATGGACGGCTCGCTGGGGCTTGTCATGTGTTACGACTGTATCAAAATGAACGTGGATATCACCGAGGGCATTCCTAGAGAGGCCAACATAAGTTTCTGCCGGAACTGCGAGCGGTTCTTGCAGCCGCCAAACCAATGGATCCGCGCGGAGTTGGAGTCACGTGAGCTTTTGGCCATTTGCTTGCGCCGCTTAAAAGGCTTACTGAAGGTCAGATTGGTGGATGCGTCATTTATCTGGACCGAGCCGCACTCGCGCAGAATCAGGGTCAAGTTGACCGTTCAGGGCGAGGCGTTGCAGAATACGATTGTGCAGCAGACGTTTGAGGTGGAGTATGTCGTGATCGCCATGCAGTGTCCCGACTGTGCCAAATCTTTCACCACCAATACCTGGAGGGCCACGGTGCAGATCCGTCAGAAGGTGGCGCACAAGCGTACGTTTTTGTACCTCGAGCAGTTGATTTTGAAGCATAACGCGCACGTGGACACGATTCTGATCCAGGAGGCCAAGGATGGCTTGGACTTCTTTTACCTGGCCCGGAACCATGCCACGAAAATGGTTGATTTCTTATCTGCAGTCGCGCCAATCAAGAACAAGCGGTCTGAGGAGTTGGTCTCGATCGATACACAGTCGGGCCTGTCGCTGTACAAGTTCACGTTTTCGATCGAGATCGCGCCTATCTGCAGGGACGATTTAGTGGTGCTCCCCAAGAAATTGGCCAATCAGCTCGGCAACATCACGCGCCTCGTGGTGTGTCATAAGGTGACGAATATGTTGCAGTTCATCGACCCAAACACGTTACAAACAGCCGACGTGCCCGCGGCGTTGTACTGGAAAAAGCCGTTTTTGTCGTTATTGGACGTGAACCAGCTTATTGAGTTCATCGTCTTGGACGTTGAGCCCACGGGTGAAATGCGGGGGAAACACGTGCTTGCAGACGTCACCGTGTGCAGGGCCAGCGACTTGGGCGTGAATGACCGTACCTTTTATGTCAGATCCCACTTGGGTGCCTTCTTGCACGCAGGAGACTCCGCCATGGGCTACTACTTGACAAACACAAACTTCAATTCGGACTTGTGGGAGTCCTTGGACACGGACAACACGCCGGAAGTGGTGTTGGTCAAGAAACATTACGCACGCAAGAATAAGAAGCGCAACCGGAAGTGGAAGTTGAAGCGTATGGCACGTGAGCACAACGAGATCGTGGCCAACGACGACTCGAGGCAGGCGCGCCAGGAGCAGGAGCGTGCCGAGCGCGACTACGAGTTGTTCTTACAGGAATTGGAGGAGGACCAGGAGTTGCGTCAAACCATTAACTTATACAAGGCCGGCGAAGAGGCACCACCACCTCCCGTGGCCGAGGATGGCATGGAAGAGGATGAGGAGGATGAGGACGCGGTTGAGATTGGCATTGACGAGTTGTTGGACGAGATCGACGGCATGACGTTGGAGTAAGTCTTGGGGATGTACGGGTGTTTTGATAATTTATGAAAAGTTTCAGACTCTGGGGATCCGAACCCAGTCAGTATAATTTCCGAATGCCTCATGTCCATATGGTAATGAAGCTCCACAAATTGCAGTTGAGCTGATTCCCAAGCCTTTTTGGTCTTCAGCACAAACCGCCACAACATTCAAGACTAGCTTGTATTGAAGTTCCGGGCGAACCTGTATAGCGAAACTATATCTTTGAAGAAAAAATTGTATTTTGCTTGAAATATCTGATTAAGGACTGGGAGTCAGGATTGCTTACCTACAACTATACATAGACAAAAGATTTCTGATTCAAGACCTACAAATGAAGCACCTGCCAAAAGTAAGAAGACTAAACTTGTGGTCGTTATCAGGGGATATTAAAGTTGCCCACTCATGTTCGTTCTTTTTAGTGTGTAAGCAATTCATGGAAAAAAAGAAAGAAAAAAAAAACGAGATTCGAATAGGTTCAGGGCTTGCTTAGGTCTTTTGGTGAAGCTTGCGTTCAAAGTAAGCCCGAGATTGTGCAGATGCACGCTACAATAGCGGCATAGCCTCTGAATTTGAAAGCGAACACATGACTTTCTACAACAGTTGCAACTCTGTTTCGAGAAAGCTATTTTCATGCAAAGAAAGCCATACTTGCTCGTTACTAAATGCTTTGCACACAATGCAGCTGTGTAACACTTCGGTAATAATATCGAAAGGATTTCATTACTCATCAATCAGAATTGTTATTCTTCTTCGTATCCTTGAGTATACAAAAGAAAAAAATAGAATAGAGTGAAACTGAAGAGTCCATGATATTGGGTTAGTTTGTGATTGAATATTCGCTTTAATCCCAGAAAGTCGCCACAGAATAAAATATGAAAGTAGTAGATTTTAAAAACTGGGTCCATAGCCACTATGAAATCAGCCTGGAACAATCTTCTGGGGAATAGACAAAAAAAACATACTTCGAGAAAAAAGAGTTGCAAAACAACAGCTAGCGAAAAGACCATGAAACCACAAAATGTCCTGCAAAATACACCAAAGCCATGATTCATTGAACATTCAAAAATGCATTTTGCCCCACACTTTTCGTGGGCCTGCACAGAGCACTAATGTGTCTCACCACGCTTATCTCCAGATAAACATCGCACGTGCACCATTAGTGCTCAACTTTGAAGGCAAAAGCACCGACTGACGTGTCAGCCAGAACTTGTTCAGCACATAAAATATCATGAGCCAGAAAAAGCAATTGAAGTATCATGCGATTCAGTCGTTTGTTGACTCGTCGTTCTTCACGAATTTATCGCACCGCAAGCTTAACGAGTATAAGTTGGAT
This sequence comes from Metschnikowia aff. pulcherrima, assembly GCA_004217705.1. Classification (NCBI taxonomy): domain Eukaryota; kingdom Fungi; phylum Ascomycota; class Pichiomycetes; order Serinales; family Metschnikowiaceae; genus Metschnikowia; species Metschnikowia pulcherrima. The sequence goes on along the minus strand of CP034459.1, from coordinate 1,014,959 downwards.
TCTAAGCCGCGGCCGATCCATGCGTTTATGAGCCAACCTTTGAAGTTGAATAAATTCAACGAAAAACCGATATTAAACCTTGATTATAACTCTTTTGAGCCGGAGCAGACTGATGCGCTAACGAGAACAATCGATGGCACTTTATACAACGTAAATACGATCGAAGAGTTCAAGGCCCTAGATAAGAAAGAGCTTTTGACGACATGGGGCCACGATTTGTTAAAGGAGATCAACGCGGGAAATTTTCGGGAAAAGTTTCATTTGTTGACTTTCTCCGACTTGAAAAAGTATAAGTTCTACTACTGGCTTGCGGTTCCCACCTTACACTCTGTTTGGTATGTACTCAACACCAGCACAGAAGTTGACGAATTGCCAAGGATCGAAAAATACGTTTCTGGAAACGAGGCGATGTTCTTTCAAATCAACGAGGAAAATGACAGCATTACTTGCAAATACGATGATTTCCTGCGCGATGGGATGTTTGTGTATAGTGATTCCTGCCTAAGCAGCGATGGCAGCCCATCCGTGCAGCTCAAAAACCACCTCTATGCACTAGCGATTCGAGGATTCAAAAAAATCACCCTAACAATTTTCCGGAAATCTGGCCTGAGAACACTAGAGCTTGAGCTAGACTCCGGTTTCTGTGCCGAAAAAGACCCGCAAGTTTCTGGCTGGGAGAGGACTGCGCAGGGCAAGCTCGGGCCGAAAATGGCTGATTTGGGCTCGCTCATAGACCCTGCTAAACTCGCGGACCAGGCGGTAGACTTGAACCTTAGGCTTATGAAATGGCGTGTGGCGCCCGAACTCGATTTGGATATTATCAAGCGCCAAAAAGTGCTTTTGCTTGGTGCTGGCACTCTAGGCAGCTACGTTGCCCGTGCATTAATGGGCTGGGGCGTACGTGATATCACTTTTGTTGACAATGGGCGAGTTTCGTATTCAAATCCAGTACGACAACCGCTATTTACATTCCAAGACTGTTTTGCAGATCAAAACCAGGGGGCCCCGAAAGCCATTCGGGCCAGCGAAGCATTAAAAGAAATATTTCCTGGCGTGAATTCGTCCGGGTTTTGCATGGAGGTCCCCATGATCGGGCACCCCGCGCAGGAATCCGGTGAGGCTGAGGCACGCACAAATTACGAGCAGTTACGGGCGCTTTTCGACAAACACGACGTGATTTTTCTCCTTATGGACTCCCGCGAGTCGCGCTGGCTCCCCACCGTGATGGGCGTGGCGATGAACAAAATCGTGATAAATGCCGCTTTGGGCTTTGACAGCTACCTTGTGCTTAGACACAGTCCGTTGGATGCAGGACACAGACTAGGGTGCTACTACTGTAATGATGTGGTGGCGCCAACAGACTCGTTATCAGACCGCAGCTTGGACCAGATGTGTACTGTTACCCGCCCTGGAGGTGCACTTCTTGCGTCATCGTTGGCAGTGGAACTTCTCATATCCATTTTGCAGCATGAACTCAAGCACCACGCTCCGCATAACGCGAAATCCAAATTTGGCGAGGTGCCGCATCAGATCAGAGGCTTTCTCCATAATTTCACGCAAACAAAATTGTGCACGCCGGCGTACCAGCACTGCTCTGCATGCTCGCTGGTGGTGATAGACATGTACCAAGAAGGAGGCTGGGACTTCGTAAAGAATTGTTTAAACTCCACGGCGTACTTGGAAGAGGTGTGTGGCTTGAAGCATGTGCAGGAACAAGCAGACCGCGCCGCAGCCGAGATGATGGACGAGTTATCGCTTTCAGACGAAGACTTTAGCGAGTGAATTGAGGATTTTATGCAATTTTATTGCAATTTTAACACATTTTATCGCGTCTGAAGGATCAAATACGCCGGGATTGTGCGGATAGACGCGTTTTGGTGATTTCGCCGGCGTGACTCATCGCGTTTTCTATGTTTGTTTACTTCTCTCGCGGCTGCAGGTCACGTGATACAAACACATCAGAAAAATTATTATGCTTGAATCCATCTTGATACACGCATTAACTACATGAAGGCGGAAGAATAGTGCTGGAAACATGACTCAGCTGAAGGCGGTACCATTTTCCTGGTTGAAAATTATTGGGCGATACCAATTATTGGCGTCTCGCGCGTCGTCGGACTTCATAATCATGCGCGAAAGCACAACACTTACGAGAGCTCGAAGAATGGTTTTTATCAGAAAAGCTTCCAAATAAAGTATATCTCCGCAATATGTGATTATATTTGAAAAATTTCCATTCAAGAAAAAGGTCGTTAGAGTGTTATTCGTGGTGTCATATGGTCGACCCGTAGGCGTCCTGCACATAGCGCACGCATCAACATGTATTCTCAGGGCACGTGTAGGCTCCATCGTCTCCACAAATACAAACATAATCATGGACCAGAGCCCGGACGGGTCTGACATCCTGCTGCGGCCGCCACCTAGGCTTGTCACGCTACGCTCGCTGTTCCACCTCGACTTTTCCGTGCGCTCAGACGTGCATTCTAGCTCGATTAAGCCTGTTTCGCTTAGCGATGTCCAGGATGTATCCACACAACAGGCTTTGGTGATAAAAGACATGCTATTTGCGTTGCTAGGCTACGAGGGCCATTACGTACGACACAGCGAGCGGTACCTGGCAGATCTGCTTCGAGACCGGATCCGCGGGCCTGATTTTAAGGTCGCTGCGCCGCTCGATATCAGTCTCAAAACAGTCACGAAGAAATTGCTCCGATACGGCAAATATTACCTGGGGCTACGCCATTTCGCGCAGATATACGACATGCTGCATTTCGGACGCGTAAACCAACGGCTTTGCTGCGAGATCAGGCGCTGCCTAGCCCAGTTCCGCCGCCTAGTGTTATCGTTTGAACACCAGTTTGACCATAGTGACCATTTCTCGCTTTCCGTCATGGACAACGAGATTCAGAACTCGTGCGGCGACAGAATCAGGCACCTATACGAGATCACGTGTGCCATTCACGCCGAGACAGAACAGCGCAATCCACGCTTCGAGACATCCACTTCTGTTTCGTCGGCGATTTCGGGCGATTCTGCCGGCAGAGACCCGCGATTTGATACGTTTCTAGACTCTGTGCGCACAGACATTAGTCTTGGCACCAACGTTTCCTCAGACCCAAACCAGTTTGACGTGTGCAAAGGCGGGCTTGTGCTTCAAATTGTGGAGACGCGGATTGCGCAATTCGAGGGCGATATGAAGGCTGGTAACTTTCTCTTTGACTTGTTTGAGGCCATAAGTTTGGACTATGTGGCTCTGCTTAACATGTGGCTCGCAGAAGGGGAGGTCGATGACCATTTCCAGGAGTTTTTGGTGAAGAAAAACGACCTCCCAAAGAGCATATTTTATGCCAATGTGGAGCGATACTGGGACGAGCTTTACGTGGTGAAAACCGACGGACTCATCAGCCAAATCCTGGGCAAAGACATACAGGCGAAAGTGTTGGCTACAGGCAAATATCTCAACATATTCAAGAGATGTATAGGCACCGCTAGCTTGCATGATTTCCCTGACAAAATCTCCACAGTGGCATGCCCAGAAACCATCACCAGCTTGTGTGCACAGGACCTACATCTCAAAATTTTTCAATTCTACGATAGAGCGAATAATCTTTTGTTGAAATTGCTTTTCCGGGGTTACCACTTCAAGGAATTGCTCACGTGCATACATGAGAGCTACCTACTAAGCGACTCTTCGAAAACTGACTGTTTTTTGGATAAAACCCTTCATGAATTGGGCAAAAGCAAGACGTCTGTTTCGACAGTGACACTTATAGACACGTTTAACGGGATATTTCTGCTCGGTTCAGAGAACCGCAGTGCCCCAAAAAACCCCGAGCTGGCCTCTACCCACACACGTGTTGCCAACTTACTTAAAACGTTTCAGAAATTTAGTATTGACACAAAAAGCTTCTATGAGCTTTCTGAAGAAATCATCAGCACGCGCACTTTCGACGCACAGACCGACTTTACAGGAGATGAACAGGCCTCTAGAGCGATCAGAAGGCTTGTGAGTCAATCTTTGAAACAACAACAAGCCTCCTCAGCAAGCGATCAGTCGAGCGAAGCATCCGATAAGGACCACGTGATTGCAGCGGTGAATATAGACTGCGAGTTGCCGTTCCCACTAAACTTGATAGTGTGTGAAAAACACGTTTTTGAGTACCAGCTCATTTTCAAGCTCCAGATGATCTTGCGGTATGTCAGCAAAACCGCCGACTATGCCCGTCGCGACATCATGCATTCCAGCGTCTGGAATTACAAGCACTTTCCTCCCCCTGTGAGTAAGCTTGTTTTGCGTTTGCGCGTGTTGATGTTCCGCATGAAAAGCTTTGTTACCGAGCTTCAAAATTACTTGGACCATATTGTGATAGACGCGAATTTCAGTCTGCTTAAAGATGCGATCGAGAAAATCTCGTCATCGATTGATAAGCCGAGACCTGCGTCGCGGGCGGCACGCTCTAGCTCTCCTCACAAAGACATACAACCACTTGCAAAACATGCGAACAAGAATAATAGCATTTTTGACGAAAAGATCAAATTTGTTGCGAACAGACAAGCGTCGGCGGCTAATTTCGCCAGGGATACAAACTATGACGACATACAGGGGCTTGGAAGGAGCCTTGAGACGTATCTCGGGAACATTCTACGAGACTCAATGATCACCAACACACAGCTATTAGAACAGCTTCGACACACGCTCAATCTCGTGTCTGGATTCGCGAAGATGACTGGCCGGCTCAAGAAAACGTTTATCTCGACAGAAGATGCGTTGTTCCAGGCGTTTGCGCGTGACTACCCGGGCCAGTTTGAAAACATTGTTGTTGATGATGAGATGGTGAGACAAAGGACGATGGGGTTGAACAATGTGATCACAAAGTTCTGGACTGATTTCAACTCATCGTTGCGGCTGCTTTCAGACGGGCTCAAGCAGGCCAGCACGGAAACCGCTGCGTTTACAGCGCTCACAGAGAAGTTGGCCGTACTCTAGAAAGACTTTGAGAGTCCAGATATGCATGGCTGTCAATGCACATAAAACGTTGTGCAAGTATCATTGTAACATAGACTTTGTGAAACTTTATAAGAAGCTGGTAAATTTAATTACCTGGTTTGAGAAAATAGGCGAGTTTCCTTTCACATTGGAAGACGGCCAGTGTTCTTAGCAGTATCAGCAATATGGCCTAACGGTGATCGTCAGGACAAAGAAGTGGTGATTATCTTCGAAAATTTCTTGATGTTTAGACAGCAGCTTTGGTCTTCTTCTGGTTATTCAATTGATCCTGGCCGTCATCAAAAGAAATCAATGCGTTTTGCATGAGGTTGGGATCGGCTAATTTGAGGGCATTGCGCAGGTGCAAGAAACCTGGAAAGTTATGCCTTGCTTTTCTTCACAGAGCCCATGCGTCTGTTGAACTCGAAGGGAGGGGAGTATTTTTTCTGATGCTAGTTTAGAGACGTGTGGCCCAGTCTTGTCCATATCATTGTCGAGAATGATCGCGGCCCTGTCCGCCATTGTGCCGAGAATTTCTCTAGCAAGTTCCATGGGGACAGAAACCATGAAGAATGTAGTATACTGTTTGATAAGCCTTCATTTAAAGTTCTACTTCTTGGCTTACTTTCGATATGATAACTGGATCCGCTTCGCGATGATAAAAGACGGCTTAAAGAGTATGATTGCTATACAGACCGAGGTCACATTATGCTGAGGGGCAAAAAGATTATCGAATTTTTTCAAAACTTGCTAAACAATAAAACACTTAAATTCTTAAGTAGGCATTGGGCCGTAGCCGAAACAGAGGCCCTTACCATGATCTCATATGTGAGCTATGAACGTCCATGGTAAGTGACCCACTTTTTGATTAGCCTACGAGAATCAGAACTGAATGAAAGGAAAAAGAATAGTCGATTTTTCGGTGGTCTGATGATTTGAATAATCCTCCCGGTTCAATACACAACTCTCATATCTCTCTTTGTTCGTTAATACCGAACTATGATCTTTTATACACTTTGAGAAGGACTTGAAGAATACTCAGATCCATAGAAACACCAAACCAGAAAAGTTTTCCCCCATGCTTTTAGTTCACTTTTCTTCACATTACGTACTCAATCCTACCTAGAGACTTAAAGCTGAGCGTCGTCGGTGGCCGCAGCACTCAACTCCTTTATAAGTGCGTCGGTCTTGGCATCGTCGTAGACAACAAAGCCGCCCTCTTTCGTGACCGACGCCAACTGCGCGTTTTTACAGTCCAACTTCTCCTCCATCACCTGTTTCAAGATCTTCAACGCCAAAAGCTCGGCCTCCTTTAACGTCAACGATTTATGGTACTCATTCTGCAATTCCGTCTGAGCGCCCTCGGAGCCGGACCCAATTGCTTTTGCGTCGTATTTGTAAAAAGTTCCCGAGGGCTCGGCATGGTACAATTGCGGGCCCTTCTCGTCAATTCCGGCGATCAACAACGCCACGCCAAAGGGACGAGACATCAAGCGTTTTTCGCCCGAGGCGCCTTCGCCAAACCGCAACGCCAAGTCACACACAGATTGCGTCAAGCTCTCGACCTGCATGTCCTCGTCGTAGTATAAGTTGTGTGTCAAAGACGAGACCCGCGCGTGATCAATCATCAGACGGGCGTCGGCGGTTAATCCCGACATGGCACAGCCAATATGTTTATCGATCTCAACGATTTTCTCGATCGAAGACGACTCCAATAACGACAGCGTGACTCGTTTCTCAACGCCCAAGATGACACCCTCGGCGGTTTGGATCCCGATCGCTGTGGACCCTAATTTGATAGCCTCCAACGAGTATTCGACTTGGAAAAGACGGCCCTCGGGCGAGAATGTCGACACTCCGCGGTCATACTCTGACCTTGTTAAAAACATAGCTATGTAATTGTGATAGTATTATAAGTTGTGGCGTAAATTGGTGTTATACGTTGACGCTGTGGATATATGGCTATGGATCTTGGATAGGTACATGAGTGAGAGTGTAGAAGCGCAGTGGCGACACGGCCGGCCGCGACATTGCGACATCCCGGCTGCGAAACGACATGACATGAATTTGTATGGAAATTGGCACGATGTATAAGCATATTGTTTCGAACCAGGATTTGTATGTTTTTGAAGGATTTGGATTTTATTGAGAAAAGAAAAACGGTTTTAAGCAAGATTCCTGGCAGTGGCCTTTTAGTGGGTGATGTTGGGGGAGGGAGTGTGGTGAAGGTATATATGGTAGCTTTCGCAGCTAAATCACCAGTGGAAAAAAGCTTACAACGATGGTGGAAGTGGTGATCATCATTTTCTGGATAATATGTGAAAAGTGTTAATTTTTTGGAACTGAGAATATCCTAAAAAAGGATGTTATGATACAAAAGAAGACCTTAATTGGAAAACTCACATGAAGCCAAACCGATCGTCTATGTAATGATGACAGGTGTGGAGTGCTGCAGTAAACCCACGCCGTGCAGCTTAAAACCAGCTGATACTAAGAATGGTAATGCAGATACTAGCTACAGGCATTGGTACGGCCAAGAAACCTATTATCAAAATTATTATCTAATCAAGCAAGATGAAGAATGCAATGGGGCGATGAGTAGTATTCTCATAAGGTTATGGATATGATACCAGTACAGGCTAAGAATACGGTGTCACTGCTGCATTATTGAACATATTTTGCGTTCATATATGCATCTAGGCATAACAAGCCACTTGAAGAACAGGGCATACTGGTCTTGGTTGGATAACTAGACGCTGGCGGGTTTAGTGCTCGTGACATATGCAGCCTGGGGTGGTTGGTGTGCTTACGCTCGTAATGGGGGAGGGCAGGCAGGATGTGCGGCTGGCATGCTATCATTTGGAGTGTTTACGGCCATGTCAGCAATACTGGCCATGCACGGGGCGCACGTGATGGCAGTAGAGGGCCAAAATGGATCACGTAGAGCAACGATAAGTGCTAGACCGAATGAGCTGGATTCAGATGGGTTATAAATACGGGATCTGCAACTAGGAGCGGTGATACAGAGATCATGATAGACGTAACGTGAATGATTTGGTGAGCGTACAAGAAATATTCAATGGTTTACTATTCAAAAATCAGATACTCTAGACATGCATTTCTGAGTTTTTAGAATGAATATAGTCTTTCATAAACTGGGTTCATACCCCGAATGTATCTTCCGAAGCTCCTTTGCCAATTCAGGTACCTCGGGTCAACGTACATATCATGACAATAAAGAAGAACCCTTTCGCACACTAGAATGAAAAGGGCCAGAAAAGCAGGGAAGCAAATGTAGACCAACAATGGTCAACAGGCCTTCCATTGGTAATCAAGATAAGTATCACATTTGGCAAGGTATGTGTTGAAAGTCTAACAGCGGTATGGCTCTGACATACAGAGTGGGTGGGGGCAGTGGGTGAGCACTAGCAATTACCAACAATACTTGATGCAATGAAATCTTACACATTGAGATCTACGGCTGATACTTGGATATACTTCATCATCAGTTGCCTTGGAGTTGCCTTGAAAGAATGTTCACAGATCTTCCAATACTATGCGATGACGTTTTGGCAAGTGTGCATTTTTCTAAGTTCGCCCAATTTCTGGAAGCAACTTCATCAATTCTTCGACGTGAACCACAACCCAAAGGTCTAATGGTCTACAGCAAGTCGTTCAGTTTATCTCTTATATGAATATATTGCAAGTGAGTTGACTTAAGCCTTTGGGGCCAACTCGACGATCTTCTCGGCAGCAGGGTCCAAGTCCTCGTAGGCGTACAACTTCAAGCCGGAGTTGTCAATCAACTCCTTGGCCTGCTTCATGTTGGTACCTTGCAATCTAACGACAACAGGGATGTCCAACTTGAAGTTCTTGGTGGCGGCGATCAAACCCTCGGCGACGTAGTCGCATCTGACGATACCACCGAAGATGTTGACGAAGATACCATTGACCTTCTTGTCGGACAAGATCAACTGGAAGGCCTTCTCAATGGTCTGAGGCGTGGCGGTACCACCGCAGTCCAAGAAGTTGGCGGGCTCACCACCGTACAACTTGATGATGTCCATGGTGGCCATGGCCAAACCGGCACCGTTGACAATGTTGGCAATGTTACCGTCCAACTTGATGAAGTTCAAGCCATACTTGGAAGCCTCAACCTCCTCAGGGTCCTCCTGGGTAGGGTCTCTCCACGAGAACACGTCCTTCTGTCTGAATTCAGCGTTGTCGTCAAAGCCCAACTTGGCGTCCATGGCCAAAACCTTGTGGTCTGGGGTCTCGGACAATGGGTTGATCTCGACCTGGGTGCAGTCCTTCTCAATGAAGACCTTGTACAAGTTCTGCACGGCCTTAGCAGCCTCAGGGATGGCCTCCTCGGTGTAGCCCAAAACAGAAGCAATGTCCTTGGCCAAGGCATCGGTGACACCGGCGTTTAAGTCAACAGAGAAGGTCTTGATCGCGTCGGGGTCCTTGGCGGCAACACCCTCAATGTCCATACCACCCTGGGCGGAGGCGACGATCATGGGCTTCTGCGTGGCTCTGTCCATCAAAATGGCCAAGTAAGCCTCGGTTCTGGCGTCTCTTCTCTCGACAACGTAGACGGCGGTGACCTCCTTACCGGCGGCGCCGGTCTGCTTAGTGATCAACTTGTGGTTCAACATCTTGGAGGCCAAGTCCTTGGCTTCCTCAGGAGACGAGATCAATTTGACACCACCCTGGAAACCGTTGTCAAAGTGACCCTTACCTCTACCACCGGTCAAGGCCTGGGCCTTGATCACCAACTCGCTGGTGCCCAATTTCTTGGCAGCGTCGAAGGCGCCTTCGGGCGTAGTGGCGGCGTAACCCTTAGGCACACCAACACCGAAGGACTCCAAAAGGGCGGCGGAGCGGTATTCGTGCAAAGACAAACATCTTTTTTGCACAACCTGGCGGTTAGTATTCGTTAAATGTGGAGATGTGGAGATGTGGTTGAAGGAACTGAAGGGTATTTGAACGATCTGGCCGTGCTTAAGGACTGCAGCAAATGTCCTTGATTCCTCATGACAGCTCAACGGCTTGGGTTCCAGAAAGAAGACAGAAACTCAAACCGAGTTGTATTCAACAAAGCGCCTCTTGAGACCCTTAAAACTCTTGCTCAAAGCGTCAAAATACATATCAAATAGTGTTAAGTGACTGTGAGAGGATATCTCCACCACGCCGGGAGACACTTAGCCGCCGCAAATACGCACGTGCCAGACAGTGCCTCTCAGCATATAGTCTTCCCGAAATGCTGTATAAACCGACATTTCGGCATGTAACCAAGCTTCAGCACAAGCAGGATATGCCAAGTATTGGCCCATGTTTTCCATTTCAGCGTCTTTGAGCATATGGCTGTTTATGCTTCAGAAAAAGGCTACTGGAATGCCCTCTCTCACTAATGACAACAACAAGATCTCACATCCAAATTAACAACTTGAAAATATCTCTTCAGGAAGGAAAAAGAAAAACATACTCTAGTAGCACGGGCGACTCTGGTCAACATTTTCAAGGGGTTGATTAAGAACTGAAGAAGCAGTGATTTGGGGAAGTTTCAACTACCTTGAATTGTCGCGGTGATGGCAGTACCACCACGCTCGCCGCAACGGCGCTCGCTGGGGCCTCGGACACGTCTGGTCCTTGTTTAGATGCAGGTCCGGGAGATTTTTTTCTCGCCTGGGCCGGTTGGATAATTGTCTGATACATAAGGTGAAATCAGGTTACAGTCATGAAATAGGATTTATCAGATACGGGAATTTATTGAAAAAGGTTTCTATTTCTAAAATCGATAATCTATACTTTTTTTTGGGCTTTTGCCTGGAGTTGTTGTGGACTTGTAAGTTTTAACTAGTGTAGTAGAGCCTGGCTCCGGGCGCGGCTGCCAATGTGCGAGCCCCGGCCCTCACGAGCTAGGAAATTTATTGGCCAGCCAATAGACACTCCAGTGTCCAGCGAGCCGGTCTTGAATTGAATGGATAGATACTTCGGGCTCGCTTTGATCTAGGCGAAAACGACAATTTGTGTTTATATTTACAAATTTTGTATTACTTCCAGCAGGAAATCTACATCTGAGGCTTTTTCATCAAGAAATCTGCGAGAAAGGTGTTACTTTTTTCTTTGCTTATGGCTCTCAGCTTTTATGTGAAGCCTATCCCCATTCATGCCAGTGAGATTTCATGTGATTGTCCCGGCTGCGAAAACCCCGAGGAGACTTGCAAAGCCAGGAACAAAAGATATATTTAGCAATCATGATTTCATATCTGTGGAACAAAAAGAAAAGATAAAGAAAAAAACAGTGTTGTTTCTCAAGTTGTCATGCAAAGTCATTAGTTACATAGACCTCCTATGAGCGTGTTTCCTTTGGTAGAGCTGTGGCTTGGTATCTATGGCATGAGAGAGTTTTGAATGGGCTAGTTAGCACAGGCGCCGGCCAAATGACCCATTTTCTCTCCGTTCGAAATTAATGGTAGAATGGCCTTACTGTAACTGAAAGACAAATGACTTGTTTACACTATTTTCAGGACACGATCTACCCATGGCCAAAGCATGCTTGATAGTTCATGGTTAAGACCGGCCGTGCGTGATTAGTAAAGGGGATATTAGTCGCATTTCCTGAAGGGCCAGACATTTTCATACCCGAGGTTTTTTTTTATTCTAAAAATCATACACGAAAGGTTTATTCATGGCACATTTTACAAGACCCAATAATTTAACTTTATCTACTTATTCGTGAATCATATCTCCTTTTCAAGTCTCAACCTTTGCTTATCTCATCGGGAGTGCAGACGCACCCGTACATTATGACATCCAGTTGACCTGCATGGACATGAGATGCCCATCACAAACCATTCTTCACCATAATGAATTCTCGTGTGAAGCCAGACCTAGCGGGCTCAGATCTGGACTCAGAGGACGATTACTTGGGCTCAGTGCTCACGCAAAAAAACCAGTTTGAACCAGGCAGCGACGATGATTATTCGTCGTTATCCTTTGGTGCATTGAGCTCTGCGCAGAGAAAGCTCATGGCCGAGGGTACCTGCAAGAAATCGCTGAAGAAATCGAGGAGTGCCAATCTGCTGGATAGCTCGGATAGCGAGAGTAGCGAGCTGGAAAATGACGGCTTTCTCGAGGAAAAAAAGCCGAAAAAAAAGGGTAAAGTGCAACATAGAACAAATAAGCATGCTCCTGCAGAGTCCAGCTCGAAAAGACCGGTTTCAAAGATCAGGGAGATCCCCGGATTGAAGACCCCTAAAGAGAGCACGCTTTATCACGATATCAGGTTTGATGCTGCCTACGGAAAGGCCGACTGGAACCGCATCAGGAAAGATTACGCGTTTCTAGATGAGTACAGAGAAAAGGAAATCAAAGATATGCAAAAAACGCTCAAGGATAAAAAAGCGTTACTGACTATGTCGCAGAGAGAGGCCGATAACCTTAAGTTCGAGATGCAGTCGCTCAAATCGCGGTTGGATACGTTAAAGAACCGTGACTTGGCAAATAATATCGTCAATTCTCATAAGAAGGAGCAAATGCAAAAGATGCGCACGGGAGAGCAGGTAAACCCATACTTCTTGAAGAAATCCGAGCAGCGGAAGATGATTCAAAAGGCGAAATTCGAGAGTATGCGCCTGAACCAGCGCGAGAAGGTCATGGAGCGTAAGCGTAAGCGGAGATTGGGTAAGGAGTTCAAGCAGCTTGAATTTAGAAACCTGCAGCAATAGTTTTTTTTCATGAATATTGTAAAATAATTACGTGTGAGTTAATTACGTATTTTGAAGGATGATTGTCCGCAGGAGGAAAGGATATGGGGGTGCTTATAGGCCAAACAGGGCAGTGGGCCTGCAAGCATCGGAAGGTGATAAATTATGCTCACTATGTTGCTTATTTATCCCCAGAAAGCACTCGAGTTTTTCTTTTTTGGCTGTTGATATGTTATCGAAGGGCTTTTTTAATGTTTACGCTGAAAGTGTATATTGAAGTATCCCAAAGGCTAAACATCGCATGTCGCATTTACATGGCCCCCACAAAGTTGTTCGTTCATGAATAAACTCGAAAAGGCAAATAAATAATTAACTACATCGTATGAAGCGCAATCCCTTCTGGCGTAACCATAAATCAAAAAGTCTAACTACGCGACCAGTTGGCATCACAAGACAGATCTTTCAAACGTGTGATATAACCTAAGGATGGACGCCAAAACAATACATGCCTTTCATCAAACATACGAGGATTCCGAAATCAAAGAATAAGCTTGTTTGTGCGTACTTAGAGCTCAAAATCGTGCAGTGTGGCCCACTTTGGGCCGGGTTATATACAGAGAAGAAGGTGAGTAAGGAGTGGCGGCAGTTCAGCCAAGTAACACGTATAATTAGGCCTTTTTGGCGGCGTGTTCCTGCGTGACCCAATCCTCATACGAGCCCACATAGTTCCCGCGCTTAGTGTACCCAAAAGAGTTGGCCAATTCCTCCGCAGCGGTCAGCCTCACGCCACCCAAACAGTAAAACACCAAGGACTGGTCCTTGGCCGGTTTGGGGAACCCGAAACTCTCCTCGAACTCCTCCTCGGTCAAGTCAAATGCGCCGGGGGATGATTTGAAGGGCACGTTTTTCGCGCCGGGAATATGGCCTTCCTGGAACTCTGCAGGCTCTCTAACGTCGATGAGCAAAGCAGTTCCTGGCTCCTGCACAAGCTTCTTCACGTCCTGGTACTTGTACTCTTTAGCAGCGCTCTGGGTCAAGACGCTGTAGTGTCTGAAACTGTAGCCATTGATCGGGCGTATCGCTTTTTGGCGTGACGCCAACGACCCGGTTTTCGCCGGGAACGAGAGGTTTCTCGCTGGCACTCCAGATACCGTGCGGCGGAGCACGTTCAAGGCACCCTGGCGGGCCACCAGCGTGTTTCTCAAGGATTGAAACATTTGCTCACTGGTCAAAAAGTGGAAAAAAAATCAGCAAGAAGTTGTGTTTTTAGCACAGATGGGGGGCAAATCTCTGCTATCGCAGGGTTTTTCCTCGCCTTTTTCGTGGGTGGTATCGGTGCGATCGCGCAGCCAGTGGGGACTCGAAGCCCCGGTGCAGGCAGGCCTCCAGGCAGAGGATGAAGATGATGACATTGAAGAAGCCATGAATTCTGGATATGTTTCGATAATGACAATATTTGTGCAATAGAAGTTTTTTGTTTTTGTTGGTTTTTGGAATTTGGCTTTTTTTTGATTCGAAATCATTGCAACTTAAAGAAATTGCTCGGACCTATTTGTTCTGTTCTCTCGTAAGTAGAAGTCCGATTCGCAGCCGTGTGACAATGGCCCAAGCAAGCCGTGGCCAAGTACTTGTTTCAGAAAGAATCTATATGCTTTACTTTTTTTGCTTGATACGTCTGGTTCATGACTGGGAGCCAGAATTACATGTGACAGTTGGGGGCAATAAATTGAAAAAAAAAGGGAAAAAGAATGAAGAACGTGTTTTTAGACTCCCTACTAGATCTGTGGCGAGATGAATCTTGCCTTATTACCATCACTATCACTAGTCGTGAGAAGTACATGACAGAATAATTCTGAGATCACGTCCCAAAACTGTTCTATCTACAGTTTATGTATACAGTGAGACTTGTTTATAAGGATCCTGGTTAAAGAGATAACCTGGCTATATTCATCAAAACACAGGGCGAGAAATTGTTTTCCACACCAAAAATGCGCTCTTTAAGAAGATAACCTGGGTGCTATTTCTATTTCTGCTCAAAAGATGTGATCCTTAGAAACAGGTCTTACTGTATATGGAAAGCAAGAAAAACAGAGCAAAAAAAAGAATCAACAAGAGTTACCATTATTGGGAATAAATTATTCTTTTAGTCGACAAGTCCCTGCCCCAGAAAATACTGTTGAATCCGTCCCGGTGAGTGCTTCATTATAGGCCACCTTAGAGTGAAGAAAAGTCACGATTTGTAGTTTTTTTTTTTTTGAAGGTTTAGTCAAGAATCAGGTCTCAGCAAGAATTTTCCCTTCCAGAAAACGGATCGGCGTGAGCAAATGCTCGTGTCCCTTCAGTTCAGGCTTCTTCAAAGTATGATGCTTCAAATTGAACATGGCATTTCCAGAAATCCTCCACATTTGCCACGAATGGGCTATTGCAAAAGTGAAAATGATGCAAACTCTCGACACGAATTCCACTTTAAAACTCAACGTCTCGTTTTTCTTTGGGCTACGCTTCGCTACGCGGAAGTAAGTAATTGCCTGTATTAACTTAAGGTGAATTTCTGTAATACCTGATTCGTGGGGTGTTTCGTAACATCATAAAGTGTTGAACTTCATAACTTGTGTATGCGTTCCTAGAACAAGCCGTCGATCTCGCCGTCCTCGTTGACCTCGACGTTCATGAAGCCACAGTGCGTGGGCAAACCGGGGATGGTCTGGATCTCCGCAGCCAAAGCGTACAAGTAGCCAGCACCGATCGATGCACGCACGTCACGGATGGGGAACTTGAATCCGGTGGGCACGCCCTTCAACGCTGCATCGTGCGACAAAGAGTACTGTGTCTTGGCGATACAGATGGGCAAGTCGCCAAAGCCTTGTTTCGTGTAGAGATCGATCTTTTTCTGAGCCTCGGGCAAAAACTCGACTTCTCCGGCGCCGTACATTTCGCGCGCAATCGTACTGATCTTGTCCTCGACGCTGGGCTTCGTGTCGTACAAGAAACGGAAGTCCTTGTCGATGCGGTTGGCGGCATCAATGACACCGTGAGCGAGCGCCACAGCACCCTGGCCACCTTCCTCCCAGTGGTTGGACACGATCGCGTCAACAGCGCCGTATTTCAAGGACTCTTCGCGGATCACATCGTGCTCCTTGTCAGAGTCGGACGACATCTTGTTGATCGCCACCACCACGGGTAAGCCATAGGCCTTGGCGTTAGCAATGTGCTTACCCAAATTGGCGCAGCCCTCTCTCAACAAATCGACATTCTCCTGCGTGTACTCAGGTGCCAATGGTGCGCCGGCCTTGACGTCGGGGCCACCTCCGTGTACCTTCAACGCTCTGACAGTGGCAACAATGACAATCACGTCGGGGGCCAAGCCCGAGGCACGGCACTTGATATTCATGAAGCGCTCACCGCCCATGGTGAAATCGAACCCGGCCTCGGTGACCACGTAGCCTTCCTGCTGTTGCCTCTCCTCGTCCGATAAGTCCGGCAGCGTCCCGGCCAACTTCAACGCCATCTTGTCGGCCAACACGGACGATGCACCGATCGAGATATTGGCGAATGGACCGGCATGGACGAACACGGGCGTGCCCTCCAAGGTCTGCATGATGTTGGGCTTGATGGCGTCCTTCAACAACGCGGTCAAGGCTCCGGCACAGCCAATGTCCTCACAAGTGACTGGCTCGCCCGACTTGGACGCTGCCACCACCATCTTACCCAAACGCTCTCTCATGTCAGACAACGACGTGCACAAGGCCAAGATTGCCATGCACTCCGACGCCACCGAGATATCGAAGCCTGTCTTACGGGTCATGCCCTTTTCCGTGGGCGCCTCGCCGATTGTGATTCCTCTTACGAAACGATCGTTACAGTCCACCACACGTCTCCACGTGATCGTGTCCGGGTCGATGTCCAAGCGCACGAACCGCGAGATCTCCTCCTGGGTCAAGTCGTCTGGGTTCGTCTTGTCGATCCCGAGTTTCTTCAATCTGTTCAAGAACGCCACGGGGAACTTGCGCTCGCCCTTTTTCGCCGGCACCAATCTCTTGTACAACGCAGCATCCTTCTGAGTGTTTTCGTGGAAAATACGCGTGTCGATCGCCGCCGCCAACAAGTTGTTTGCCATGGAGATCGCGTGAATGTCGCCGGTCACGTGCATGTTGAACTCATCCATGGGAATCACCTGCGAGTATCCTCCGCCGGCAGCACCGCCCTTGATACCGAAAGTGGGGCCCATCGAAGGCTGTCTCACGTTGGCAAAGACGTTCTTGCCCAAATGAGCACCCAAAGCCTGCGCCAACCCAACAGTGGTGGTTGACTTACCCTCGCCCAAAGGCGTGGGCGTGATACCAGTCACCAAAACGTACTTACCGTTGACCTTGTTCTCCAACCGTTTCAAGATATCCAACGAGACCTTGGCCTTGTAGAAGCCAAAGGGCTCCAACTCGGAGTCCAAGATCCCGGCCTCCTCAGCAACCTGGTTGATCCTTTTAGGCTGTTGCGCGCGCGAAATCTCGAAATCGGACGGCACAGGAGTCTGCAACTGCAACTTTAATGGGTTGGTGAACTGAGGCGTTTGGTTGTTTTTCGCGTAGTGCGCCTTGGCGGCTATCACCACGTTGTCCAAGAGGTTGGCCACGGTCATGGGGCCGACTCCGCCCGGCACAGGCGTGATCAACGAGGCCACGGGCAACGCCAGCTCGAAATCCACGTCACCCACCATTCTCAAGCCCAGTTTTTTCGTGCTGTCATCGACAAAGTTGGCGCCCACGTCAATCACGACTGCACCCTTCTTCAACCAGCTGCCCTGGACGAAGTTCGCCACACCAATGGCCACCACCACGATATCGGCATTCTTCAAAAAGGCTTGCAAGCTTTCCGAGCTAGTTTTCGAGTGCAAAAGCGTCACGTTAGCGTTGGCCTTAGTCAACAAGCTTGCGATTGGGCGCCCAACAATATCGGAGCGGCCCAACACGACCGCGTTCTGGCCCGAAATAGGCACGCTGGCCAGCTCAAGCAATTTCATGATGCCCTTGGGCGTGCAGGGCAAGAATGTGGGTTTACCGCCCTTTTTGCCCAACTCGCCCACATTGTGCGGCCCAAAGCCATCCACATCCTTGCTGGCGGCTACGCTATTGGTGACTTTAGCCTCATCCAAGTGTGCGGGGAGCGGCAATTGCACCAAAATGCCGTCGACGGAGATATCGGCGTTCAACGCGGCGATTTTCGAGAGCAACTCAAACTCAGACACGTCGGCGGGTAATTTGACCAATTCGCACGTGATGGCGGCCTCCTCGGCGGCCTTTAACTTCATTTTCACGTATGTGGCCGAGTCCGGACGGTCGCCGACCTGCACAATAGTCAAGCTAGGCTTGAAGTCGGCATGTTTCGCCTGCACGCTTTTGATGTCGGCATGGATCTGTTCACGTAACTGCGAGGCCACGGCCTTACCGTCGATTAACTTGGCGCTCATTGCTTTTTTTCGGTTTGTGATGACTGAAAAAAGCTTGGTTGTGGATTTATACGATATGTGGCCGCGGTCCGTTTTATAGCCTCTATTTTTTTTTTTTTTTCACTGACTCTGGTGCGCGGAGTCACTGCACGCTCATATTTCTCCAGATCTGAAAGAGGTCATGGGTGAATGCATTCATCTCTGGAAATATGTATTTTTTCATGATTTAGCAGGTTCATCATTGGAGAGCGGTCCAGAATATTATGCAAAAATTGCTTTTACCGCTCAGAAACACTTGTGTTTGGGGGTATAACCATTGTGGTGGTTTTTTTGTTGGCCCTATATTTTTTTTTTTTTTTTTCTGCGCGTCTTATCAGTCCAGATCCGGCGGTGACTCTAAACATCGCACGGCCCCATGCATTTATGGGATACCGAGCTTGCACGTGACCTGGCAGGGTTTCAAATTTGGTATAGTCATAGAAGGTTTTTTATACAGCAACGTGTTTAGAAATGGCGAATGAATCAACCACTTATAAGTGATTGTCCAAATCAAAAAGTTCGAAGCAGGAATATTTGAAAGTTTTTGTGGTTCAAAATCTGGCGTGATTGCCATTAATGAGTAGTTTGCATAGGGCCAGTGGCCCTGGGGGTGATCCAAAGATATGAGTGATTCTTTTCATTACAAGCCAATTTACTTCAATCAGCGTTCGAAGCTGACTTAAATGAATTGAAACATTTGGTCGAAAGGCTTTCATATCGAATGATTTGTGAGGTTGGTTTCATTACCTGATTGCCGGGTATGTATACTGTATTGCGCCATAATCAATGAGAGTGCGTTGAAGACGGAGAGAAATCCAATACTACCTGAAAGAATTGAGCACACTCGAAATGGATATAGTTCATTTAGTATTTCCTCAAGACTAGAATGTAATTTGTTCTGTGTGTGTGTTTTGATTTATCACCGAGATGTACGTTTCTCACTTGATGACTAAAGCCTAAAGCACGAACATAAAGGCGAAAACATTGGACCCAAATTGCATGGTAGTTTAAGTAAGAAACACCCCCAATGAAGCAGTGGATAGTCGGCTAATTGTGAATAGTCAGATTTCACAATTAGCGATTATCTCGTGGCTGTATTCAGCACTATTTGCCTTGCAATGGGGTCATAAACCGGTGTGACCGCTGGTAACACACAGGGTCCGTTAGTTGGGCTCGATTTTTTTAAAAAACAAAAAAAAAAAAGAAAAAAACAGTTTTGCCCATTTGACACTATTTTCACAGAAGTCCTCTGCAATCACCTTTTCAAACGCTCTGCCAAATGCTGCATGTCCTCGGCCGATTTCAACGCAATATTTTCTATGCTGAATTTTGAGTTAATAGCATCGAGTGCACTGCCCGGCCCCAAATTTATCACCGCATCGACTTTTGCGTCCTGCAAAAACTCCATCGATTGTTTCCATTGCACAGGCGTGGAATTGCACTTCACTGTGTTTTCGAACAAGTTCCCGCTCGAGATCTCCCCAGTATAATTGCTAATCACGGGTTTTGACGGCTGGCTCAGCAGAGGGACCAAGCTTGCAAGTTCAGGCTCAATTTGGCTGAGGATATGGTTATGAAAAGGGATTTTCACCGGCAATTGAACCTGTTTGAGCACGGTCTTTTTAAGAGAGTTTAGCTCATCTATCACGGCATCTAGAACGGCCGGCTCACCCGAAATCAGGATCTGCGAGCTATTATTTGCACACGCAAGCACTTTGCGGGATTTTGCAGTTTCGTAAACAAACTTATACGCGGCTGGTCTAAACACCAAGACTCGCATTTCGTATTCTTTGTCTTTCACAAGTTGTTCCATCATAAGCCCACGTTTTCGGACAGCGCTAAGTGCCTGAGGGAGTGTAATTACTCCTGAAAGTAGAAGAGCAGTGTATTCGCCAAGAGAATGGCCTAAGTAAAATGAAACTTTTTCGTCTGAAGTCAAGTCGACGCCAAAATCGCTTTTTAGAATCTGCACAAGCGCATATGTTGATGCCACAATTGCCGGTTGTGCATTTGCTGTTGACATGCTCCATGGATCAGGAGTCTTCGGGGGCATTTCAAGCAAAAAATCCGACACTTTTTCTCCAAAAACCAGATCTAGACATTCTAGAGTGTTTTGGAAAATGGGCACATGTTGGCGTACATTGTATAAGCATCCACGCGTGATAATACCTTGACCAGGACAAGCCACAGCTATTGATTTGAGCGATTTCACGCGACTCATTTGGTGAATTTTTGGACGTTCAAAAAGCTTCTAAGAAGTAATCTGGGAGTGTTAAAATATTGTGCATACATACATACAGTCACATGAAAGGGCGCGAGAATTGTACGCAGGCGGGATGGTAAACACGAAACGCGCCTGTAAGAGTTTTGTTTCTCTTCCAAATCAGCTGCAGTCCAGCAAGAAACGAGAAAAATATGCTAAAATCTTAACGGATCCAAAAATTTGAATCAAAAAAGCCATCTAACGATACCAAATTGGAAAATTATCAACTAATCAGCGAGGTAGCGACATTTATTGATGTGCTCTTATCAACTGTGCCTTGTCGACACTAAGGCCGCCAGAGAAAGACCGCAGGGCATCTTATTCAGAATAAATTGCCCATTTTCGGATATTAAGCTTTTTTGCTGAACCTCTGCTTGTTTCACAACCCAGCAATTGCTTCTCAAGCGCGGGATGTGCGAGATACGGCCAATTTACTACTCAAGGAACGAGGGAACACACCAACTGTAAGGGCTGGACTGATTTGGGCCAGAAAGTTTGTCAATTGACAGGATGAGGTCATCTCACACTTCTTGAGACACTTAAATTACACAGAAGCAAACGCGTTAGACTCTGTGGCCTTTCGAGACGGGTTTGAGCGAGTCAAGAATATCATTCCCAAGGTAGAGTTGTTGATGATGACATTTATAGCTTCGATGAGGCAGGTGTGTCGATTGAACTTACTATATCAAACAGAGTACTCCGGAGAAGATTTTGGGAGGGCTCAGCCCAGCACTATCTATCAGGAAATCGTTACATGACAACATCCATCAAGTGTTGTCGTGCAGCTGGGCGGACAACTGCATGCGTCGTTATCAGAGGCTCGACTTACATGGAAGCTAGGTTGCAAGAAGCTTTCTCGCCGTTAACGAAATTTATCTGTCCTAAGGGCCCAAGAGACTTGTTTCGGAACTTCATTTTAGGCCGCAAACGCCTTTGCCCAAGTAGCGCAATGTGAAGGATGAGGATGCTGAAATGCCTAAAAATACCAGGGAAGTCAGGTAAGGTGAAGCCAAAACATTCGCTATAGTCCCAAAGAGAGCAGAAGCCCCGGTAAAACTCAGGTTCAATAAAGTTTTTAGAGGTCTAGAGTTGAATATTTACCAGTGCGCGTTCATGCGAATAGAAACAGCACAAAAGATCGCTGTTTTGAACGCACAAACCGGAAAGAAAAAGAAAAAACAATCAAAAGACATGAAAACAGCAAAGCAGACTATACTCAGAAGCAGACTTCTAAATTGATATCGGAGCCACAGAGCTCAAAAAAGCACGCAATTATAAAACGCGCGATACGATCAATGAAGGTTTCTCCACACGTAACCGGACTCGAAAAGCTTATGGAATTTGCAGAAAGCCAAGGTCTAAAAGAAAGACTTCTACTGAAAGAGACTTCGAAATCACACAACATAGTCTTTCATTTTGAGTGCTATATAGGCAATTTTCTTTGTCAACCCCATATATCCATACCGCCTGCGTACAATTCTCGCGCCCTTTCATGTGACTGTAGTTCATCCTATTTTTCGCGGTTTACTCCGAGATGCGGGGACATTCCGATCCAACGGTGCGGCATCGAAATTGCCATAAACTTTCATGTATATAAGCTACGGAACATTAACAAACATCGTATGGTTATGATGATTGACCTTTACTTGAGTGATCCGGAAGTTAGAAATGGGTTTACACTTAAGTTTGTTTCGAAATAATCTGAAAACTTTCAAGAAGAATCAAGAGGCGCTCATTTATCGTTATACCGTATTTATGAATTACTACTGCGGAGCGCCCTTCTCGGCCATGTACTTCTTCATGGTCTGGTCTTTACTCAAATTTTCAACAAGGCCGTGGCCGAATCACGTGAGTTCATCATATACTTTATTCGGTGTGTGGTTAAGAGACTAAATGTTCGGAATCGAAATTCGAGAATGAACTAGTTAAAATCGAGTGACGTTTTGGGGATGCAGTCCTCTTCCAGGCACTGACTTCCTTTTCTTAAATTTGCAAAGGCTTAGCTCCGGCTTATCGGTTTTTGTTCCCTGAAGTGTCTGATAAAAGAAAGGAAAGACAAAATTGATCATTCATTTCCCCATATAACTGTATGATCATCGATCATCGAATAACCTTAGCCAGCTTCGCTTACTTGTGCTCGGGAGAATTACAAGGACAAAAGGTGCCATGGTAGAGATCAAGACTTTGCAAATCTGAACGTGCCTTGTAGCTTATGGGCCCAACATGAAACCTGTGGCAGCAGCAGAAAGACTTTTGTGGTCAGAGACTTTTTTAACTCCATTGATTGTTGATGAATCTTTTGAAGCATCTCAAGACATGCGTTCCATCGTGTTTGAGTCAATAATACATGTCGCTGGGCCTGTGGCGATCACTTCTCTGCTTGATTTTCTGGTTACTCTTTTTATTTCAAATGCGGAGATGCTTACCCATAATAATTTCACGATTCCAAAATTCTCAGAGCCCACCGACTTCGCTATGAGATACCCTAAGACCGCAAAGTCAGACAAGAAGAGATAGTTGTATACATTTACAGACAATATGAAAGGGAACAAATGCTTTCATCATTTGAGCTTAAAAGTAGCAAGAACAATCGCAAAAAAAAAAAACTTCTTCTCAACCAAAGCATCTTCACATATATGACCAGAGCTACAATGACTGGACTCAACAGACCTGGCCCACGCAGGGCCGCCAAGCGCGCGTTGCAGCCAACCAAAACAAAGGGCGGCGCCAGCCAGCCACCACGCGATACTACATGCTGTGAGAATCGAAACATGAATCTGATATTGAGTGTAGTAACATATCATACTAAGCACGACTTCTATTAGAAACTTTTGTTGTTTCTGCTCGAATTCTATACCTTCTTATGCCGGGAATGTCTTTTTCCGAAGAATATACATCAAACGTTTTTGGAATATAACATGGGTTATACTTGTCTAGAGTCAAGTATTTCTAGATGGGGCCGCGGCCCTATTTTTTTTTTTTTCTCATGCCTGCCGCGCTGACCCCTCGCCGTCGCCCGCCCGCACCGTCGCCCGCCCGCCCCGTACTGTTTGTTTATTTCGTCGGGCGGTTTTTTCCCATGCCCTTTTCATTCTTTTTAGATCAATTCAAGGATCAATCCAGTTTTTTTTTCTTTCAGCACTATTCTGGCTTTGCTTCTGTAACATACAGGCTCAACTATTTCAGTATCAACATTCATTTGCTATCGGTGTGCCTGCCAACTGCCGCTTTTCCCGCCGTTTTCAAGCATTTTAGGAATCTTCACTAGCCTTAACTGATCAGTTCCGACTCAAACCCTGTTCACGTTTCAAATACAGGTTTGTATATTATCAGAAGAAATTTGGAGTTAGCCGCCGCCCCTGAATACAAGCACCCCTCAGAAGGAAGGATTTAATCATGTCTGACAACTCAAACCTGGCTGCCGCTGACGATTTTCAGAACGCGAAAAACGCTCTCGTGTCGTCGCTCTGCGAACTCTCCACCGCGGCCACGCAAACAGCCACTGCCGCGCTTAATTTCTATAAGTTTGCTGACGCGCACGGCGCCGAGGCTCAAAGCGCTGGGTCGTCGTTGAAAAAATTGGGCGACACTGTGCTTGCAGCCGCGAAGAGCGCCACAACTACGCTCTCCAACGGCACTACCGCCGAAGCGAAGAAGACGCCTGCGAAACAGGTGAAGAAAAAAGACACCACAGCTTCGCCAGCGACCCCTGTCGAAAAGCCTGTTGAAAAGACTGCTCCTGTTCCCGTGCCAGGACCAAAAGCCGCTGCCGAGTCAGCACCTGAGCTGGCTTCGAAACTGGATGAAGACGTGCTTGCCAAAACAGACCCGGCGTTAAAGCCTGCGGTTGAAAAGGTGGAGAAAGTACGCAAAAAGCGCGCAGAGAAGGACCCCAACGCGCCCAAGAAACCAGTCACGCTGTACTTGCGCTTCAATCTTGCTGTACGTGAGGAATTGCGCAGACAGAGAAACGAGAGTGGTCAGCCCACACTTCAAGCGACTGAACTTAACCAGATTATCGCTGAGCGGTGGGCCACGTTAGGCGAGCCTGAAAAACTGAAGTTGCAGAAGGCATATGAGTCTGAGTACGAGGTGTACAAGAAAGCGTTTGACGAGTACAAGACGAAGAAACAAGCAGAGAGTATTGCCCCATCCGAGAGCTCCGAACCCGCGCCCACTTCTGAGCCTGCCGAAGTGGTTGAGCCTAGCTCCCCAGCTGTCACTACAGCTTCTGAACCCGCAGCTTCTGAGCCTGTTTCTGTGCCAACTGAGGCTACGCCCGCTTCGCCGGTGGAAAAGCCCAAGAAGAAAAAGAAGGCACCAAAGAAGACCGCTGAGCTCAGCGAGGTCGAGGCTGTCGCTGCCGCCGCCACAGAGGCCGCCAAGGCTGCCATTGCCGCCGAGGTTGCCCAGAACCAGGCCAAGCCTTCCAAAAAGAGAAAGGACAAAGAGCTGAGTGAGAAACAATCCAAGAAAAAGAAAAGCGAGTCCCTGGCCTGAGATTCATAAGTGAATTTCGTTTCTAGCTTCAGTTCTGCCTTGTTTTCCATGTACTTTTGAGTCTGCCAGATTCTACCTGTTCCATATATATAATGTATTCTATTGCTATCCTCAACTTGACCTCAATGGCCCTTCTTCTTCTGCTTGTCGATATGGGCACGCAACACCTTCTGGCGATCTCTGAGCGACAACTTGTGTTTGCCCTGCACGGCCTTCTTGTGGATCATCATGACAAAGTTCTTCTTCCTGGCCTTCTCCTTGTTAGTGGACGAATGCGCCACATCACGCTTTCCGCGTCTCAGGCCGAATTTGTCTCTCTCCTCTCTACCCTCCTTGGCATGTGCAACTCTCTCCTCACGCAATTGCTTATACTTAACCTTACCCACCAATTTGGTCAGGTCGACCTCCTCCTCGTTCTGCTGCTTGCCCATGATCTTGTCGACACCGGCTTGCACACGCAATTCCTCCAATTTGGCGAAATCGGCGGGAGTCAAGAACCGGCTGGATAACATCTCATTCATGGCTTCTTCGGGCGAAACAGTCTTGGCCTTCTTCTGAGCAGGCTGGTCCTCAGTTTCAGCAGTTTCATCGTCATCGTCGGAAAGTTCGAGGTCAGAGTCCTCTTCGACACCCTCCTTATCATCATTTTCATTGTTTTCGTCCTTTTCGTCATCAGAATCGGAATCGGAAATATTGATTTCCTTATCGGACTCAACCGCGATCCAGTCTCCCTCCACGTCACTGGCGTTTTCGTCCTCGACTTCCCAGTCGGCATCGTCATCCTCGGCGCCTTCAAGGCCCTGGTCTTTTCTCCACTTTGCTAAAAGTTCGAGGCCAGGAATCGACGTTACTGTGGTGCTCTCAACACCGAACAGTGGCAAGCCCTTCTTCTCGCCATGCTGCAACTCCATCAGCGCCACCTTACCTCTGTCTTTCCGCTCCAACATCTCGGGTGCTACTTCTCTATAGAGCGAGATTAATGAGCGAGCAGCCATCATGACAGCCTTGGACTTGGAGCCCTTGTACTGGACCAAATCCTGCAACAATGGAGGTTCGATCGCCAATGGTGCACGCGCCAAGATTTCTCGGATGGTGTTGATTCCAGCAGCGGCCACTTCGGCGGCCACACCGTCACTGACGAACTCGTCGGCGATTTTGCGCACCACAGGTGAAATCAGCTCCGGTGGCACCAAATCGTGCGAAGCCTGTGCGGTAGCGGCCATGATCTGGGTCACATCACGTTGTTTGGGCGTCAAGAACTTGAGGAAGAACGAGTAGAGGCCCAATACAGTCAATTTATGTGTACCCACGAGTCGAGACACGAGGTTCATGAACAAGATTTTCTGCTCCAAGTTGTATCTGTTCGCGTTCTTGTGGCTCAAATGGCCGTCGAACAACTGCTCAGCAAAGCCTTGGGGATCTCTGAGCAAGTGAATCGCCGAGAAATTGAGGTAAGTGGCAGAAACTTTTGCACTGTTCTTCTTCTTCATTGTCTTGAGGGCGTGGTCCACCTTCCTGCTTCGCTTGCCCGACTTCTTGTTGTGCTGAGCCTTATGTTTCAAGGCATTCATGTCAAAACCTTCTTCATCCGACGAGTCATCCTCCAAATGGTCATTACGCTCCTTGTCTGCGCCCAAGAAAAACCTGGCGCCGGCAACAGCGATCTTGATATCCGGATGCAACGCGGCGTGCGTCATGATCTCCACCGTCCGTGTATCATCCCAGATTCCACGGCGCCACAACTCACGAGTCAACTTTGTCGCCCAGAATCCCTGCGAATCGCGCTGCTCCAACAAATTGAAGAGTAGCGCTTGCGTTGACCGATTAAGTTTCTGGTTTTTGCCGCCCGTGTTCATCGACTTCAACAAGGTGACCAAAGTACTGTAGATTTGCTTTCTTACCGCCTTGGCATTCTGCGTCAGCGTCAGCGAGTTCTGCAGCGTGCTGCTGTACAGCTGCAAGAGCGGGAAAAGCGTCAGGATCAACAGCTCCGCGCTGATCACGCCTTTATTCCGCAACATCGTGAGGCACTGCACGATTTTCTCTCTGAGGTCGGCGTGCAAGTCGCGATGGTTTGTGAGCAAGATGTTTTTCAATTCGTCGGGGAAATTCGCCGTTTCCTTAGGGTAGCAGCCACAAACAGCGCTGACAAAACCGATCAAATCGGCAAATTCCGTGCCTTGATCGGCGCTGGGGTTCATCAAGAAAATGTCTCTGAGCGATTCATAATGTGAATATTGCTGGACAAATTCCTCGTGGTACGATTCCGGGTCGCGCTTCACCACGTTCTGGAGCAAGATAATGTTTGTCGGGAGGATCGCGGCTCTTCTCTTTTTACCCATTTTGATGTTTATGTGTTTTTTGAAGTTTTTGTCTTTTTCAAAAAGTGGCCAGGCGGAAAAATTAGGGCCCGCTCATCGCTGCCATCGCACAGCACGCACAGCTGTTGTACAGGATCTGGGGTCAGCGGGGCATAGTAATTAATACTTACTACCTTTGCGGTTGTGTTAGAACTAGTAATTTCTGACTGATGTTCAATGTATGACAATAATCCAACATTTATAAACTAGCCCTCCGTTCTTTTTGGATCTGGAGGGAATGTGGCCACATCTTCGCCGTCGAAATGGTAGGGTTCGACTATATGCAGTCCAAGAGGTTGACGGCTTATCAGTTTTCTCATCTCTTATCACAAAAGTGGTCAATGTCAGTCAAGGATCAGTTCATAGTGGTTGGATTATTAGTATCTATCAATGGCGACCCTTTTTTCCTACACCATGCTTCCCGTAAAGAGCGTGATATTCTTCACCGTATGGCTTTGTCACGTGCTAAGAATCTGCTCTGAAATTAGCTGAAAGCTTGATTGTGGGCTTTTCCCATCTTCGATTCTTTTTTGACTCAGTTCACAAACAAAACGCTAAAATGCTAAATGCAGACTCGTAAACATACTTCCGATGCCCTTGTCACGGTTTTTATGACACTCCTCGTGAAACACTTAGATCATCGCAAACGTGGCCTTGACTGTATGGCCGCCCACAGACTTCGCTCCAGGCTTCCACGACTGCTATCTTAGTGTACAATAACATCAACAACACCCGCTATTCTTGGCAGGCGTTACTCATTGAACAATTCACCGATGCTGCTGTAGTTGATTTTTCTCGAAAAGGACTTTTTCTGTAACATCTGCTTCGCGTTTTCTGCCGGGGAGATCATGCGCCCACCCTCGCCAATCAGATGTATGGCTTGCGCTACTGCACCATCATCTAAAAGAGGGTCGGCTTCCTTAATCTTCCGCCGTTTCCGCAGTTGGCCTGAAGTATTACCCGTTAGCTCATCTGCCTCGATCTTCAACCGCTTTCTCTCTTGTGCTATCAAGAAATCGTGGTTGAGAGCAATCCAAATCCTCTCTTTTTGCGTCTTTTCCTCATCTGTGAGCTTCACATTTAACACCTCTTCATCCTCATCGTCCGTATTGATAGTCTCATCATCACGCACTCTCGAGAGAATTTGTCTCGTGGTGAGATTGTTAACCACTAAGTTCCTTGGTCTGTCCAAGTCAATTTGCTTGAGGATATCTGTCTCGTTCTGGAGCTCGGCCGGCGTGCGATATAATGAGGAGTCGAGGGATTTCTTTTGCCCCTGCAAAATCTTGTCAAGAGCTATTTCTAGGTCTTCTTCTTTGATATCGCCTCCTCGAAGCACGGCCTTCAAGAGTTCATCTTCACGCGCATCTAGCTCCTCTTTCTTCTTCTTCTCTTTGAGCTCTTTGAGCTTAGCCTCGTCCTTTTTCTTCCTCAACGGAGCAGTCTGCTTCGACGAGTTTCTTCCTCGACGGCCTGACGCGCGAGAATCACTGATACTTCCAAGTCTGGTGCTTTTGGAGGCCAGCTGTGTTTCCGATGACTTATTGGTACTAGAACGGAGGTTTCTGCGCGTGGCAACAATTTTGCTATGCACTTGATCGTAATCCTCATCAGCCTGGTCCGAGTTATCGGGAAGTGCATCATACCCGAGGTCATCCTCATCTGATTCTGGCACAAAAAGCTCATTCACTTCATCTTCGTCGTCAGTTTCACTCAGCTTTTCTGAGGTCTCGGTGGGCTGTTCCGGCTTCTCCTGTGCACTTTCGCTTGGTGTATCTTGCGTTTCAGGAAGGTTGGTCTTTGTTACTGGCACTTCATCGGGTGAAGCTGCCAGCTCAGGTAATTTTTGACTCTCCACGTCTTTTGCGCCTGTCATCTGTGCATCCGGCTGAATCTCAATGTCTTTCTCGCATTGAACCTCGGACGTGATTTCGCTTTCAGGTTGAGCCTTTTTTAAGCTTGCCTGGTCATCCTCAGCATTAGCGCTCAGAGCATCAGTTTCACTCACTTTGTCACTAACTTTGGCATTCTCGTTGGGCAGCGTTTGTATCGACTGACTTTCGTCTTTCCCTGCTTCTGCGTTTGTTTCACCATTGTGACTTTCAGTCACTGGGCCTTCTGAATGGTCAGTAGTGGCCTCTTTCTGCGGAGAAGCCGGTGTTGATTCATTCTCTGGGCTTTCTGGCTCATCCAATTTCAAATGTTTAAACAATTCTCGTTTCTTCGCGAGCTCCTGATATTTTTTCAAGGTGTGGGAGCGCTGCCGGAGCAACTTCTCAATTTTCAGCTCAATTGCACGGTTCTTGTGGTATGATGGCGGCTTAGAGTCATTTGTGTTCGAAGAGTCGCGGAATGCCAGCACCGAAAGCAGCGCGGAAGACGTCTTCTTGAACTCATTAAGTCTTTTTTGGAGAGTTTCCTCTCCGACTTTGGCGACAGCCACAATCTCAGCATGTGATCTCCTAAAGTTGTTCATTCTGGCAGCCAAAAGAAGGCATGCACCGGCGATTCCCGCTGGGCGACGACCCTCATAGATCCAGTCCGAGGACATGCGCTGAGCAATTTTCGTCGCATCTCGACAGATTTTGGCCGTGTGTTCCTGAAAATTCAACCGCTCTGCGAAATGCTGAATGAAAAGCGAAGGATCTGCCAACGGGAGTCGTTGAATCTGTAGCGCACGCACGAGCTTGAGATATGTCGCGCCTAGCGAATAAACCGAGATCTGGAGCCGCGAACTGAAGTCTATCAACAAATGCGGGGTTCTCTCGTGACGACATGCAACGTACAAACAGGCAGCAATAACGTTCTGCGAGCGGCGACCTTGAACAAAGTTCTGCACGAGGGCCAACTTGAACCAACCGCACGCAGATTCATGGATGTAATCTGGAATCCGCATCGACGAGGCAAGGAGCCTGATTTTCTGTTTGGCGTTCATCAAAGTCTGTTCACGACTTTCCAACGAGTTGCGCATGTTATAAACACGTGCCTGATCGGCGCCAACCATGGCACCTTGAACGGTGGCGGCACCACTGGACGACTCACCAAACTGGACCTCTGAAACGATGGGGTTTTCGATCTGCACCATACCACACAGCAGACACAACACATCACCGGCGGTTGCTTGGAAATCACGTGTGAACTCAGTGTGGCCACACCCCGCACAGGGCTTGGCGGCGGCTACTTTGCTCATTCTGAAACTCTTTCGCCTTCAAATTTCGAGAAAGAT
This sequence comes from Metschnikowia aff. pulcherrima, assembly GCA_004217705.1. Classification (NCBI taxonomy): domain Eukaryota; kingdom Fungi; phylum Ascomycota; class Pichiomycetes; order Serinales; family Metschnikowiaceae; genus Metschnikowia; species Metschnikowia pulcherrima. Next base: position 984,429 of record CP034459.1, on the reverse strand, counting down.
GGTTTGAGAGAAAGACTGTATGCTCTTTGTATAATCTAGCCTTTTAGCGAGACCTTGTTGTAAATAGTAGGTGGTGATCTCTGACCACAACTGGATAAAAAGAAGGGTTTTCTGCTGCCCTTTCTTAATTCTTGCACTGTGTCACGAGACTTCGATAGTGGAACTTCGAATCTGACTTTATTCCTGTTGAAGCTGATCAAAAGAGGGGTTAATCTAGCCGCCGTGTATCTTCGGGTTCTCTTTGGTGAATGATCAACAAAAATTATCACTCTGCTGCTGTTTTTATTCCGTCTTCAAGATCCACAAATACACGTGAAATCCAATTGTGTGTGAATCTCCCTATTTCCGTGTGAAACAGGCTGATTTGCTAGGCGTCGAAGGATATAAGATCGGGGCGAAATGGACCTATTTCGGCAAATGTATAGAGGGAAATGGTCAATCTCGATCAAAGAAAAAGGTATCTTTTCTGTGTATTTTATAGAATACCGCCCTTTTGTTGTTTCCCTTGTTTTATTGAGACCTCAAGTGTGATTCGGGTTTTTTTTTTTTTTTTTGGCGGTAAACAACTTGTGCGATGTACTTTTGATGGAGTATCTACGAAAAAGCGGGCTTGCAGAGCGCGCTTTCCTGTCTGGCCCGACGTGTGTATCGGCAGGCACTCAATGTTAAACGTTTCTCTATGTGTCTTGAGGCCATGAGAATTTCGTACCTGGCTCGCGAATAATTTCATCTTTTTCACTCAAAATAGCTATAAAAGTGTCAAAGCAACCCATAAAAGCTGAAAAATTATATATTCACGAATTGGTGTTGATTCGGTGGACATGTTACTACTAAATTATCTGCACTGGCATATCACGCGACGCGTGAGTTCGAGCCGCGCACCAGACGTGCCTTGTAAAAGATTTAGAAACAGTCTTCTCGATGATATTCTGGACAAACAACCATATACTTTTATTGTATAGAAGAGGTTTTAAGGATAAATTTATCTGTGACGCTCATTTAGAATTGTTTCATGGGCACACAGGCCAATGTACGAGGCAGGGTTCATGTGTGGCATTCGTACTTTTATTAATCTACAAACTAACCCCAGTCAAATGTCTTGCAAGGATCTAATTTGTTTCCTTCGCTTGATACATCTTATCAAGGGTGAATTAAGGTTAAAATGCGTTATTGGCTCTCCACAAAATCATTTATCTATGGAAAAGTCTAGCCAGTCTCGCTACATGCGCTAAAGTTGACTTGTTTCCTTAGCTAATAATCGACCTACGCGTTTCGGCTGCGCAATTTTATTCACAGGCTTTGCCAGAAGCAGGATTTCACTGTTTTTCGTTTTCCACGCATTTTCGTTTTTATTTTCTCTTTGTCTCGGTAAAGACCAGTGTTTTTCGCAATCAGTGAATCTGAATGATTGTGGCCTTTTTCGCATGGCAGAGGCAACAAATAAATGGTAATTAGCATTCAAAATCAGCATGAATTGACCAAAAGAGAAAAAAACACTTTTTATTTCAAAATGAATCAGATTGACTGGATTATCTTACCTTCTGTGGTATTGGCAACGTCTACAGGTAACTATCAAAATACCGATTATGAACGTATTCAGGCTATGATCCACCAGTGACACCCATACTTAGCACCCTCAAATCAATTCTAGCATGAGAGATTTATCGCAGATTTATGCTGCTTTCTCAAACCCGGACTTCTTGAATTGATCAATGCCCGATGCCCTATAATTCTCCTTAGATATAGGTCTGGTTGCAAAATAAGCCCATTCGGCCGGTTAGTCCGCGTGCGCCGAGAAGTGTGGCTCAAATTCGGCTCTCAATGGCTCATAATCAACCCCAGTCACATGACCAAGGGTATTCATCTCTTATCATACACCACAGCATCACGAACCAACTTTGGAAACCCTCCCTAAATTTCTTGCATTTGCTCCCTCAACTAAGCTATGCCACAAACAGAGCCCCTGAATCTTCTGCGGGCCAGCTCACCTTTGGAGCGGGACGACCCCAGAACGTCACTTATGCTGGCATCCGCTCGGTCTTTGAGCCCGTTCCCATCCATACCAATTACCCTGGCCAGCGCCTTTTCTCGAAGGCCTACTAACGTTTCTGTAGAGGGTATACTAGAAAACACTCAAGGTGAAGAAATCGAGGAGTTCCCGCCGAATTCCCGCCAAACATGGTTTCCGAAATCGCACATAATCAGGGTTGATCTAAGCGAGCCACGTGACGTGCTCCAGAGCGAACGCACGTTCCTAGGGTTTATTCGGTTTGCGCTTTCGTTGTATTTCACGGCCATAGGCCTAATACTCGGCTTTCGCTTGAAGTCAGATAGCGACGGCGATCTGGGCGCAAAAAACACGTTTTCGCTCTTCAATAAAGTCGTGTCGTTTATGCTCGTATTCCTTGCTTTCTCCACGTTGGCAATGGCTGCAGTGAATTATTTCAGGACGGTCAGGCGGTATTCTCAACGGAAGATCCGTACTCATGGCACAAATAACACGGTTCTGGTGGTGTGCGTGACCGCAGTGGTGGTGACGCTTGCGGGGCTTAATGTGTCGCTCATTGTGGAAAGGTATCTTCAGGAAAGTTGATCCCGATGGGAATTGTTCGATTCATACTGCAAACTATTTATTTTTTCCATGCATGTGAAAGAAACTAAATTGGATTTTGGTGGTGCACGTGACATCAAGTCAAACTCGATGATGTTTTTTTGCTATGAATATGAGACACAGTTTTTCATAAATGGATGTCGAACTCACGATGAGCCAGGTCTTAAGGGTATCAGATTCTGAACACAAAAATGTATTTATGATTTACGATTTTCAAAAAAAACTTATCATGTCAAGTTTACTCCAACACGCGCATGGAGGGAGAACCCAACCCCAAATGTCGACCCAAAACGTGCACGTGGGGCAATTCCCTGATAAGTAGAGGTCACAACCAGTAAGTGTGGACCACCTGATGAATAATGGACTTAAAAAAAGGAATTAAGGGTAGGTTGGTATTTTAGTCTTTCAGAAGCGGGCGCCCGTGTGAGATTTGTTGAGTTCCAAGAAAAAAAGTCCACACATCCGGACTTTTGAAAGTGTGGTCGGTATAACAATCATGCTTTTTTTTCTTCGGCCAAAAGGGATGAAAGAGTCTTCAACGATATTGTAATCTTTCTTTGTCTCATTGCCTGTCTTTATTATTTGGTAGCGGGCACTTCTGGCTGTGCAAGAAACTATGATCATGATGTGCAAGTCTTCGTTTGCCATTCCTAAAAGACAAAGCAAGCAACAAAGACTACTCTGACATGTATCTGAAACACCAAATTGCTGATCGAGGAGTATTCCTTTCTCAAAAAAATTTTACGTGCAATACACTTTATGAAGTCTAATTGATTAATTCATTTAAGATGTCTGTAAAGAACCACATATTTCATATCGTTCGGTGCAGGCCTAAACTTCCTTCGTAGTTGATGGCTGAAAACTCAAGAAAAAGCTTCTGCAAATTCCTTAACCTTTTGGGCCCGTCAAATTAGAAACATGCTATCAGGAATCGTAGGCGCTGCTCACGAAGTCCGGTTCTGAGGCTCGAAAGTGAACAAAAGCACTTTTTTAAACCTCATGATTCCAGCAACGAGCCCATGACCTTATCCCATAAACATATCTCGATTCACATAAATTTAGTAGACTCTTGTCACCCACTCAACCAGGGCCATGAGCAGCCACAAACACCCTGATTGAGATCAGCACTCCATCCATATTTTCCTCTTCCCAGCTTACTTCTTAGCCCGCTTCTTGCCGTCCGCATCTCTCAACTCCTTCTTGCGCTTGTTTATGTCGCGTTTCTCGCCAAAATGCTCCCTGTCCATGTCCATCAACGCCTCGCGCTTCGCATGGCCCAATTTTGTGAGCGAGGACGAAATCACCTTATCGTCCGACGCGTCGTCCAAAAGCTCCATTTTCTTATTCGCGCGCTCCTCAATCGCATGGATCCGCTCGACGTCTCGTTCAGTGACAATACAAACGGAATCGCCGTGACGGCCTGCACGCGCAGTTCTACCCGCCCGATGGATGAAATCGTCGGCGTCTGCAGGAATATCGAAATTGACTACAAGCTCGACTGTTGGAATATCCAATCCACGCGAAGCCACATCCGTGGCGATCAAAATCCGCGCGGCCTGGGCCTTGAATCGGTGGAGCGAACTGGTCCGTTCCAGCTGCGGCATCTGCGAGTGGAGCGAGGCCACGCGTAAGTCGAGCTTCCGTAACGTGCGGCGCAAGAGCTCGGCCGTGTGTGTTTTGTTGACAAACACAATCACATTTGCCTTCAGGTACTTTTCGAGCGACACAATGGTATGGAGGTACGCCTCCTTGACGTAGGACGGCACAAACACATAGTAAAGCAGGAGTGTGGGCGGGAGCGCCACCTTATCAACACTCTCGACCTCGTGCAAGAACACGGGTGGCTTATTTGCGCCCTGGGGCTTGTTTTTCAACAGCCTTACCGCGTCAGTGACGGTGGCTGTGAAAAGGAGCGTCTGCCTTTCGGTTGGCGGCGGCAAAACGGCCAAGCACCGCGCCACGTCCTTGCTGAACGTATTGCTGAGCACGCGGTCCGCCTCATCGAGCACAAGGTACTTCACGTGGCGTAAACCTTTGACTGTCTCCTCACCACTATGTAATATATGGTCAGCCAAGCGACCGGGCGTGGCGATGACAAAATGCGGTCTTTTCTGTAGCTCGAGCGCCTGCTTGACAATATCCTCGCCGCCCACCACCACGCTGAGCTTGATATTCATCTGTGCACCCAAGGCTGCAAACTGCTCTGCGATCTGCATAGCCAATTCACGAGTGGGCGTGAGAACTAGCCCAAAAATGCCCAGCGGGTCCTCGGACCATTTCGTGAGCATGGGCCCGGCAAACGCTATCGTCTTTCCGGACCCGGTTCTTGCGCCTCCAATGCAATCTCTGCCTTTTAGGATCTCTGGAATGCACGCTTTCTGGATCTGCGTAGGAGTATGGATTTTCATTGCGGCGAGCGACTCATCAAGCCATTTCGCGATCCCAAGGTCAGCAAATGACATGTTTATAGGTATTTTGGGGTTGAATTAAAGGTTAATAAGGTTTCAAAATGAAGATTAAAGCCTATTTTGGGCTCTTTCTGTATAGGTTAGAAATGACGTTAGTAGCTTTTTGAGACGCGCGACTTTTTCCGGCGATGCTCATCGGGCCGTATCGCTGCGCAATTTTGGGCACTTGACGAAATGGATATACCGGTTTGAAATTGTGAGTTTGTTTGAGTTTTTTGAAATCATTGACATCTCAATACATCAAGGGAGATGGAATTTCCGCAAGAATGAGTCCTCTGTGTGGATATTTGCCTTGCCGTAGTTCTCTTCTAGACGTCACGTGACACGGGCTCTCACGGTGCGCCGCGGTGAGAATGCATGAATGCATGAACCAAGTACATGGCTCGCTTACCATCGATTTTCATCCACTTTGATAAAGATCAGCTGCACTAATTGCATAAGTTCTGAATTTTTCTCTACTAGATTTCTTTTCCACGTTCATTTTTGCTTTCACAAAATCGCATACACGATGTTGCGGCAGATTCACGTGCCTGGTGCCATGCGCAGGTGCAAATTCAGCACATTTGCCAGAATGCTAAATGAAACAGTTAATACACCTGCTGTAAAGCAAGATCCATACGCGGAAATCCCGCTCGAAACGTGCAAATTGAGCGGGAACAGACTGGAAAATGCAGTCGAAGACTTCAATCATGGCGTGCACCACTATAAAAAGGGCCAGGATGAGTTGGGGCTACAAGATATAGAAGTCAGTATGGACCAATACTTCAACGGCGATATTCACCACACACACAAGATCTTCAGTGGCGGCCAGCACAACTATAAGCAGGGCCTGCGTATAGAACAGCGCACGTTTGTGGACTTGCGCATGGTCAAACTTCAAACGGGGAACGGCGGTAATGGTAGCGTTTCGTTTTTGAGAGACGCCCATCGGCCTGTCGGGCCCCCTGATGGCGGAGACGGCGGCGACGGCGGCAACATCTATGTGCAGGTGAAGAGCAACATATCCCTGTTGCACAAAGTGAAACGCACATACGTGGCGGGTAGTGGAAAGGCGGGAGCCTCTAGCCAATTGGACGGCAAAAGAGGCGACGACATAATCTTGGAGGTGCCCGTGGGGACCACCATGAGATGGATTCCGGACCCGTTACTAGTGCGAGACCAGATCCGCGAATCTCGTGGTGACCTCTCGAAAGTAATCATGGGCGTGAAGGCATCGAGAAATATGGATATCCAGCTTTTCAAAGACGACTATCGGCCCGGTGAAGGCTGGCTCTTCAAGGATAAAGATGAGGAGTACCACCAGGAACGTGAGTATTTCACGGAATTGAATGAACAGGTGAAAGATTACGACCGCGAAATCATTGCTGGCGAGCTTATATTCGATAGATTCCCATTGGCAGGCATTGACTTTGATAAGCCGGACGATAAGCCATTTCTCATTGTTAAGGGTGGCAAGGGCGGCATGGGAAACATGCACTTTCTCACGGCCAACGTGCGAAACCCGCGATTCAGCAAAAAGGGCCGTTTGGGCGTGTGTGAGCATTTCTTGTTAGAGCTCAAATTGATTGCCGATTTGGGCCTTGTTGGGCTCCCGAACGCGGGGAAACTGACGCTCTTGAGAGCAATTCTGCAGGCCCGTCCACGCGTGGGCCATTGGGAGTTCACAACGCTTCAGCCCACGATCGGAACCATTTTCACAAGAATCGATGAGGACCCATTTACGGTGGCCGATATCCCGGGAATCATCAAAGGTGCTTCCGAAAACAGAGGCATGGGCATGGACTTCTTACGGCACATTGAGCGCAGTGGCGGGCTTGTGTTTGTCGTTTCGCTAGAAAGCAAGGATCCGGTCGCCGATTTGCAATTACTCATTGACGAGATTGGGCCAAGAAGAATGGAGGGAAAGCGAGTCATGGTGATTGCCACGAAGGCCGACTTGGTGAAAAACGCTGCCGGCTACAAGGCATTATTGCTGTTCATGGAGGGCAACCAGCGCCTGTGGAGATGCATCCCTGTATGTGCTCCAAAGGGGGAAAACATCAATGAGTGTATACACATGATGGGCGAGGTGGCCCGCGGCGGCGAAAACACCGGGGCAGAGAAATCTTTGTAAGATTTGGAAGCATTACTTTTTAAGCTCATCCAGGGTGGTTTCGAGAAAGAACCCTGGTGGTGATTGTCGGCTTTTCTCGCGTCCTCTTCTTCGAGCTCAGCGGCTCTGAAGGACCCCATAAAGGGAACAAATTGTCTTCTCGATACTACGAAGATTATATGTACTTTTGCTGGAGGGCCCTGGTTCACCGAGCAAGGTTCTTCGTGTACATGCTGGTATATGTTTGACGGGACGACTCTGAGTGTTTCTTCATGATCATCGGTCCAATATGAGAAATCAATTCTTGGCCCACGTTCTCCGAATTCGTGAAAGCTAAAGAGATCCAGCCCAAATACAATAATGTGACGAGCAGCAATATACCAACGTATTTCAAAATACTGATCATCAATATATGTCGTCAGCTCATCTACATGATTTCGTTAAAGTGACTACTGTCATGGTGGAATATCAAAAATTTCCGTGACTTGCTTTTCATATCTATGTGCGCAAAATCTTCAAATGATTATGCGCGATGATAGTGTCATAGCAACTTCTCGGATATGTCTAATCTAATCCAGAGCGGGCTATTTTATCCCTTTAAAGCCGCAATGTGGAGCGGGATAAGAGATATGAGACACGGACGCGGACGCGGGCGCGGGCGCGGGGCTCGGGACGCGGGTCGTGGAAAAGACTGCTACCCGCACCAAGGGAAGAAGTGTGTTCAAACACTAATCCTGCCCGACTTTTTCTTGTATCCAATTCATTGTATGATTTTTCGGCAAGGCGTGCCGGCGTTGTGTCGAGTACAAGTTTTTGTTTAATGAATTTTCTCCCTTTGTTGGTTACGGTCCCCTATGCCATAGACTCGCAGTGTGTGCAGGTACAACGTGCTGTGTGCCTCATTGTTGATACTTTAATGCCCCTCGAGTGTAATTTTTTAGGGCGTGATAATCCTTCGAAAGAACGTTACAGAAGTGTCTTTGCATATAAAATGTGTGAGTTAAATACCTGTCTTGTTCGGTTGAACACGTGCTCTGTCTGATTTCATACCCACTCATATTCTTTATTGCTACTTTGCGGCGGGATGGATAGAGGCGCAACGGTAAGTGCAAGAGTTCCGGCAGATGCTCACGCATGACAAAGCGGTCCGCCTTGCCCTGTACTTCCTGCATCAGGCGCGCCAAGAATTGAATACTGCTTTCGGAAATATGCCTGCATATAACTCAAACCGCCCTGCTTTTACGGCAAGTCACCGTAAAAAAGTCTATATCATACTGATGCTCAGGACTGCAAAAACGATCGAAACTGACAAGCCCAGCCTGGGAGCGATAGTGTATGAATCGATGCGGGCTGTAAAATCCATCGCTTGCAAATCATCTTACACATTGATTGATGAGCTGGCACGATAGCCTCGAAAAAGAAAGTGGCCTACACTTTGACTTATTGTTTTCATCTATTATGCGTATCCACGCCCAGCCGAATATATATAAAAAATGTCGTTGAAGAAAGTACCAGTATTGTCAGAAACGAATGCCGCAAAAACGTAAACGCGGGCTTAAACGAAGTGAAGTCATCAAAAAGGAAAGTAGTCATGAGGAAAGGCCAGTTAGAAATTGGCTGGGTCGCATTGTGCAACAGAAAGAAGAAGCTCTGAAACCGCTGCTGTGGCTGCAGCCCTGGATGTAACGTAAGCAGACCCAGTTTGAGCAAAAGAAGCCGTGTCTGCAGCCTGCGCAATTGGGCGTGAGCTCGTAGACGTCGAATACAAGGCTGTGCTCGCATCGGTGTCTGGGATAAGCTCTGGTGCTGGGGCTGAGCGCATCGCCGCAGCCATGTCGCACATGCTGTCACCGCACCGGCCGGTAAGCACCTGCTCAATGTCCCGGAGTATACCACTATATCCTCTATGCACAGGCTTGGGAATGGTCATATCGAACCCGCATTTCTCGTAAAGTTTCATATCTGGGGGCGCGCTTTTCGTTGTTACAGCAACCAACCCGAGGTTATTCAAAGCGGTCCGCAGACGCACTGCATTCGCAATGTCCACGCCTGTAACCTGCGGCATTTCGATATCCAAAAACACAATCTTGTATTGTGAGAGTGCACAAGGGTCAACCTGGGTCGAGTCTTGTATCGTGTCAATAAGACTGTATGGGAAAAGTTTCTTGAGCACCCGGCGGAAGATGCGTAAATTGATCTCATTGTCGTCAACAACCAAAAATTTGTACACGTTTTGGTTGGGAATAAGCCCCAATGCCGATTTCAGCACCGGCGGAGGGTGTAGCGAGAATTGCGGCACCGTGTTGAGTAGCTTGGCCTCAAGTTGGGGGGTTTTGGGCGTGCGCCAAAAGTCGAGTTTGAGAGGACTGGTGTCTGCCAATGGCGAAATCATCATTTTCGAGGAGTGCAAGATAATATTCCAAGTGAGTTATGATAATGCGGTGTTTTGTTAAAATCTTTGTAACCCCGGGCCATTTGGGGAATGTGCATACTTTTATACAACTCGGGCAACTTCGCCTACACCTGCTGATGGGCTCGAGGCCCTGGGGCGAGCTCGCCTCATGCACTGCAGTCGGGGTAGAAGCCGCGCGTGTGCAGGTGCAGAAATATTGTTGCAATATACAGGGTATTGCCTAACGAATGTTTCCCTCCCGAGCAGAGCATCGCCTGTCGCGCCCAGTACTGCGCAAGGACGTGTGTATGGGTCTGGATCACGGGTGGTGTTCCGCGTTTGGGTTCATGAAACATTTGGAGCGGAATGCGTAGTCTCATGACACTTGAGTATTTCCGAACGTGTGTGAGCTCGCATCCTTGACGGAACACCGTCTTGGAACATGTTTGCCCTCGCTGGGCTGGGGCTCAGCAAAACTTTATTTTCTCCTCATTGCTTCTGCGCTTAGTCACCCACGCGCATTCAATGGTGGATGGTAACCCGGGGCGCGCAGAAGCAGCGCAAGAAAAAAAAAAAAAAAAAAACTGAGCGGTGCGCAATTGGGAAAATCTACGAATAATCTTGCTCCCATATGCGATGCCGAGGCAGCGGTCAGGCACAAAGATGTCTCTATCATGCTGACTTGAATTCTTGGCCCGCTCAATACGAGCCACGGATTTGTCTTCGCATTTACAACGTGTCGGATTTCGAAGAGCCAAAGACCCTGTTCTGGGTTGCATAAAGAGAATTATAGCTTTGAATTTCAGTGACGTTCCGGCGTAATCAATTTGCTAGGGCTGGTTAATTTGTAATTTTGATTAAATTGCGGTGTGTGGTGCACTGATGTTCGGACTTGCAAAACTTTTTTTTTTCATTTCCCGGCCCAGATCTAGAATCATCGTAACATGACCGCGGGCGAGCTCTTGCGCAGCCTCGTGCGTCGCAGCAGCTTAGCCACAAGTCCGAACGCAACAATTCACCACCTAATTACCTATATTGTTATTCCAAAAAATACTTTCAGGGCACCTCAAAAAAGAGATTGACAAAGTTCAATATTTTGATCACGATTCAACTTAAAAACAAATTCATTACTTACGATCGATAGTGCCGTTTGACGCCCTATTATATTGCTGATTCTAACGCAAGGCATTGTGGCGCGGGAGTTGACGCACGTCCGGGCAAAACCCGGTACGTCACCACATCGCCTTTTTTAGCGTTGCTAATCTCATCGTAAATTTGCATCCTGTCAATAATTAAGATGAGCATCTATTGGGCCAGTGGCAACACTAGATCTCCCATGGTAAATAGATTGTGTTGGTACTGGCCGGAGCTCAGAACGGCATTCACAAGCGACACAAGGCGGTCTGCAAGTGATCAATTTAGCGTGTGTTGCCGGGACTTGTATGCCGGTTTGCGGCTTCACCGGGCGGTTTTACGAGCACGCGCCATGATGAGTACAATTCTGCACTTATATGCACTCCCAAAGGGCAAATGTCCGCGACTTCAAGTATGACATTGATTGAGGCGGGAGAAGAGTCATTCTCCCCCTAATGGACAATTTTTTTCTAGGTTTTGTTGCAACTATGTGAAACAAAGGATAAAGTTATCACACAGGTGAAGCTAGATTTTCAAGGAATTGTCGAGCTAATTATCGTGCCTGTGAAATACTGCTTGCAGCCGACTCGCAGGGAGGCACGGGTTTATACTGACGGGACGACTGAGCATCTCATACATCGATTATCACTCACGTGATTAAATGGCGATGATGGATTCGCATAAAGCTCCTTTTTCAGCAGGCTGGCAAAACATGGGCTTTTCGGAGAAAATAATGTTGGCTTTCTATGAAATAATTATTTAGCGAGTGTCCAACGCTTACAGGGTATCCCAAAGTGCCCATCTGCATTCCCGGTTCTGACCAACTTGGGGCTCGCAGTCTCAGCCCACAAATTGATTTAATTGCGTTCATTTCCTCAAAGTTGATGCAAGTCTTAATTGAAAAATTGAAACAGAAACAAAGGCTTTGGGGATTGATTTTACGCCAAATATCCAAATCAAATTTCTGAGAGCGCCACAACTCACAAGTCACCGAAAAGAATAGTATGCAGAAACTATTCCAAGTTACATTGACTCGCTTGGCCTATAACTGTTTAGCAGAATAAGTGTTAATCGCCAAATTGGTATTTTTTTCTTCTTCTTTTTCACATTAGATTGACAATGTTTAAGGCTGGCTTTTCGGGGCATAATCAGTATGCACCCGTTTATGAGGGATTAGATGTACTTTCTCACGCTTACACTAGCGCTCATGCGCCTGGATACCGTGTTTATGCACGTAAAATTTCATTGTAGAGTCCTCTACGTCCAGATCATGCCTCAAATACCTTTCGTTATGAAGAAAACATGCTAAAGATCGTAAATAATCGAAAAAATTATAAGTCTCGCCGAGTGGATTAAAACATTTCTCCATGGTGGAAGCACCAATCTTGAACAATTCCAATTTGAATGCTCCTCCGTTCAATTAGCGGGTTCCGCATATCAAGCGGGATCATTTTGGGTCATTGGCACTGAACGCCCAAACCCCTTAGTGTATCTAAAGGTGGGAGGAACAAGAAAATATCAATAAGACTATTTTTTTCAATTTTTTTTTCAATTTGAGTATTCAAGCCCAATGCCAAAATGATATGGCCACGTTCACAGGCAGAAATAGCATTGCCATAGAATCCGATTCAGATTAAATTTCTATCTCATTGTCGAAGCCGGAAGCATTTTTACAGTAATTATCAGAAATCTTTCGGAGCACTTGAACTTATTAGAATTTCTGCCATGCCTTCACCGTTGTAAAAACAGCTCTGTGACATGGGTAAAACCAGTGATGTGAAATAACTCGTAAAAACGGGTAATGGCACTAAATACGCGCGCCACTTCGCCTGGAGGCTTAACAATTTCGCGCCCATGGGAGAAGTAATTGCGTAATCGTAAGTGTGCTGTTAAGAGTTCTTCGTATTTACTAAAGAACGAAGTACATGGAAAATGCAACTCAAAGTGGGAAAAAGTGGGTTTTTCCTTTTTTTTGTATCAAAAGGAACATAAATATATATCTACAGACAACAAAACCGGCAGGTGTCCGCTCCAAGCAATCAAAAACTAGCTAGTTTCACGAAGTCAGCTTGTCGTCTTCGGTGGTTACACCTTCATTGGATGCATCATTGATCCCCTCACCTGAAATCTCCTCCCCTCCTAAAAATTACTTTTTCGAACTGAAAGAGCGTTTTCAAAATCCGAGCGGACCGCAAAAAGAGTGACTAAGTAAGTAAAATTATTCTTTGAACAATTGAAAAGCCTCTGGAAAGATTCACAGTCGACAATATCGAAAAAGGAGTTTTGCAATGATGGATTTGAGCAAGTGAGGTTCAATCGTGTATGATGCGAAAAGGAAAACGATGCCGTAACAATCGTGAGGATAAATTTTTACGCTATTGATTACGAATTACGTCGTGCGCATGACAAATAAAAGTACGAAAAAGCGGAAAATATTTTCTTGCACGATTACGCGCCTACGCGCAACACCACAAAAAAAACCGATTCTCACAACACTGGGTAAAACTGCAGCCTGAATTTTCTTTGCGTACACCATTCTAGGAAAAACATTTATATCCAATAAATTCCCGCTCAAAGGTCACTTTGATCAATGCTGTATTTGTCTAGCCTAAGGCATTTAAGGCAAGCAGACATCCACAGATGAAGACACAGGGAAGGCGAAGCAGCTTTTCGAATACTGATAAAGTTTGAAAGTTGACAGCCTGACACCAAGGCATTCAATGGGCTGAATTGGTGCTTCTTCTGGGTCTGGGTCACAACAAGATTTTACGAATAAAGATCCAATTCCAAACACACGCTAAAAACGTTCTCATGCACATATCATCTGTTCAGGCCTTCCCTTCTCACTCTCTAAATTGCCCACGCACAACCTTTTCGACACGCTCGACAAGATTGAGCACACGTTCTGTTTCTGATATGATTCGAGCACATTCTCTTTTCCGCCAAAATGCTTTCATATCTTTCTCGAGCAAGTTCGCATACTCTTCGAACTTGTCTAATGAGGACGTGTCTTCGGGCTCGCCCATCTTTCTGCATGCTTGAACAATCTTCATCCTCTCTTCGAAACAAACAGAAAACTTCGCGGTCAACTCGTTTTTGACACTCTCAAGTAAATCCTTCGCCTCGGCTATTTTCAGCAAACTGAATTTCGCGAGTTTCTTCCGCGGATTTTCGGCAAGCAATTCATCAGCGCGGTCATAAGACCGTCTAATGTCACGCACAAACTCCAAAGAGCGGAGTTCTTCCGGTTTGGGTATATCCTTCACGCTTCCCATACAACAGCAGAGGGTCTCAGAAATACCAAAGTGTTTTTCTTGTTCCTCATCATCTTTACCAACTATATTGTTGAGCCGTCTTAAGATTTTTCGGAGATAAGTAAACAAGGAATACTCATCTACATCCATGTCTTCAGTGTCCACGTCATATAACTTGAGTGACGATTCTTCGTCTGAATACTCACCCGAATCTGTATCCTCCACATCTTGTAGCCTGGTCAACATAACGATCGACTCGTTATCAAGGCCCGGCCTATTCTTCAAAAACGACTTGAGACATCTAGACTCCAACCTGGTCCAAACATCCTCTTTTTGGCTCACAAAATCGGCCTCGACTTGGCTCAGTTCTTCAGGAACCAACTTGTGTGGGCGTTGTACGTCTTTTTGCGCAATTCCAGTTTATGTTTTGTCGAATTCTCCTCTATTTCCAGTTTCCTCGAAAAGTGAGATCTTTTCTTTGAGAGCATGTAACTGTGCCTCGTAATCTCTTTTTTGGGAATACAATTTCCGCTCGTACTCGTCTATGAGATCCAGGATCTGCAGTCTTTCGAAATTGAGCTGCCGCTTGAGCTGTTCGTTTTCTCGTTGAAGTTTGCTTTCCCGTATCGCTGTTTCAATTTCATCCGTATCCCCGGTTTCCCTCCGCGCGCGTTTCGATGCGTGAATCTCCGAAACTTGCTCGAAGCTTGATGGTCTCTTGGATCTGGATACACCGTTATTCAAGTCACGTTCAGGCTGTTCACAAGGGCTTGTCTGCACGCTCTCGTGGTCTTCTATTGATGCCGTCTCTGAAGTTTCCGGGCTCATTTGAATGTAAAAACTAGTGACGCGTAAGGCAATTCCGGTATAACGATGTCAAAATGAGGAGCATTTTCCATTTATTGACACGGCATATCACACGTACATGAATGACCTGTATAACGTGGTTCGAGCACCGCGGCAATGTGAACAGGGGTGGGCGCGAGTGAGTAAATCCCTGCACGGTCTGAATCTAGGGTACTCAATTACTTCTTTGGGAAAACACTTATAAGGCTATGATGCTAAGACACCCTCCCTAAGATGCTAAGACACCCTCCCTAAGATGCTAAGACAACTCTCTAAAACTACCGCCATTGGTGTGGCTCCAAGACTCGTAAGTGACTCAAATTGCCTTTCTTTCTTCTTTTTTTTTTCTTCTTTGTTTGCTTGATGTTCTTGAAATTGAGCCACAGACCATACTCACGCTTGTCGCAGTGCCATGGAATCCGGTTCACTGTGACCATTCCCGGTATAGAGACCTAGCGTTTCAA
Organism: Metschnikowia aff. pulcherrima; assembly: GCA_004217705.1. Lineage (NCBI taxonomy): Eukaryota > Fungi > Ascomycota > Pichiomycetes > Serinales > Metschnikowiaceae > Metschnikowia > Metschnikowia pulcherrima. Next base: position 969,168 of record CP034459.1, on the reverse strand, counting down.
TTATGGTCTTGTGCATGCAATTTTTAATAAGATTCAGAAACATGTATGGTGTGTTAAAAACGCCAATTTCATAGGTTCAAAATCCATATAGAGAGGGGGACGTTTTTGATGGGTTACATATTCAATGTTAGGTACCCCATTTGCCTTAGCCGCGTTCCATGTGGCTTGGCCGTGCCAAGCCTTTCTTACCACAGACGGCCAACGTGAGTTGCCCGACTCTCAAGTATATAACGATGGCTTCCCCCCTGTAATACTGGGAAGCCAGGCTGGTTTTACTAGATAAAGTACACAATAAATATCTGTCAGGTGTGAAGAACCTAACATGGAGGTCGTACCCGGATGCAGCAAGTTCTACTGAATACACATTAGTTACATTCAACGAACCTAACATGGAGGTCGTACCCAGACGCAGCTGTTTCCGGTCCCTCGAGACCAGAACCTTTGTGACCACCCTGGTGGCGTCTGTCTGTGTATTTTTTTTTTCGAACGAATCAGTCTCATCCCCGCCGCCCTACCGACTGATGTCTTTCTTCCTCGCCCTTTTCGCTGACTCGCTCGATCGAATCCTTCACTGGACCAGCAGTCATCGAGGCTGAAATCATCGGTATACCTAGCGCAAATCAATCTTCGCTAAGGTTTTCACGCCAATGTCTCGAATCAGTGTCCAACGCTGGGGAGCTGTCCCAATTCACGTGCCCCAGTTCAAACTCTATTCTGGTTATATACGGAATACTTTTTCGTCAGGGATACCCCCGAGAAAGTAGTTCATCATCAAAATAAGCCAAAAAAGAGATCTTCACTCAGGAAAAGTTGATGCACTGATCGATACATGCGGCCACTCCCGCTCACAACTACTACTGGTAAGTTGTCTTCCATGAGGCAAGGCCAGGTCATCATTGAATCCGCAATCTTCTGGCGTCTTGACCACCCCGAACTTGCCTCGTTTGATTCTGCGCGAGATGGATAGTAACCTATTCACTTCCACTCTTGACTTGCAGCTTCAAGCACTCCTCAAGGTTTTCATAGGAATCAAGCCAGCGAAATCCATAATACTTCGCTTCCTAACCTTCTTGGATTTCACCCCGCTTCTTGCTGCCGCGAGGTTGTTTTTTTTTTTTATTTCAGCACCATATCCGGGGAATAGTGGACTTGCTCACACTGCTTGTTTCTGAAGACTATGCTATTCCCGCTGTTGCCACTTTCAACGCCCCATTCCTTTGAGTCGCAGATAGGGGTACCGCGACCGTGTCGCTGCCGCTCTGCTTACGATTCACTGCCTGCTGGAGTGCTACACCACTTAGCCGACATACCCACGCCGCTTCGGGCTTTCAACTTTAGCTCTTGCCGGGGTAGGTCGCCGCCGATTTTTTTTTCTCTCTGAGTCTCTCCCATCGGTGTGTTCGAAACTGGAGGGGGAGGGTTACGATTCCTGCGCGATGTATACGCCGCCACGGCCCACTGGCTTCGCTGCCGCGTACACTTTACGCGATCTACGAGATGAATTTCTCTCCGACTGAACGTTGGCTACCAAATGTCCTCTTTTCTTGAAGTTCCAACCACTTCCGTGGCTCGAAACTGGGGGGGATGTTAGGTACCCCATTTGCCTTAGCCGCGTTCCATGTGGCTTGGCCGTGCCAAGCCTTTCTTACCACAGACGGCCAACGTGAGTTGCCCGACTCTCAAGTATATAACGATGGCTTCCCCCCTGTAATACTGGGAAGCCAGGCTGGTTTTACTAGATAAAGTACACAATAAATATCTGTCAGGTGTGAAGAACCTAACATTCAAAGCTACTTAATGTTACTGCTTAGTGCGATGATTTAGCGATGGCCAAACCGCCAAGACCTTCTTTCACGTACCGGAGAAAAATGTGAACTGAACTACTCTAATTTTCATTGTATTTTTTTTCCGAAAAATTCAAGTAAGTCAGACTCAACTCCAACAAAATCTCGTTTGTTTTGGTCAAGTTTGTTTTCTCACTTTTTCGTTGCACGCACAGATCAATAACAATCTTAACGTGAGCTTTAGAAAGACAAGAATACGTACGCAGATGTGACTGCGTTCTACCATATACTTGGCCTCACAGACTATTCATTGCATCAACCAGAAAGAATATGAGTCACTCAATAGATAAAATAAACTTTATAATGTATCATATATGCATTTATATTCGTTATCCACAACAATCACTTTAAAGATCAGTGCTGTCTCGCCTGGCAAGACCTGCGCGCGCAAGCATGTCGCGCCAATCCTACATCGCTTCATAGAGTCTATGTAGATATCACATTTAGCGTTAGCGTGCCAGGTTTATCCTCCATTAAATTCTTATCTGACCAGTTTCGGGTGTTTTCTTGAGAACAAAAAAAAAAGGAACCACTAGCACAGTCCTCCAATTCGAACGGTGTGTCATTTAAAAGCATCCTCACATAGTTTCAGAAAAAGCGTGGGAAATACGGCCTGATCGTTCCAGATATCGAGAACTCAAGTTTGAAAGAATCTTGTTTGAACCAAAAATATTCGTTGCTGGTAAAATTACGCGATTATCACATCATCAACACCGGGCCAGTTCAAAGTGGCCTTAATTCACTTGATCGATTGAGATTATTGCCTCCAAAAACCATATAGTTGTCAAAGAGGGTCAGAAGCTTGGTTCCAAACCGTCAACTTCAGTATCATTAGAATTTTGCTACTGTGCGAACCCCGAGGACATTTGTTGGACCAAGAAAAAAAGGCACTTGCAAAGGTCTTGAACAATTCACCAGGCGAACAAGCTGGTACAACTGAAGTCATATAAAGTGGACTGAGTTGCAGGTATCTACGGACCATAAAAGCAACCAAAGCCTCGTCTTTGACCAAAACATTGACGCATCTTTCAAAAAACATCAGTCACTTGGTTTTGAAAACAAGCAGAAGCTCCAGATTCACTTTACGGCTTTCCGTTATCAGGTTCAGAAGGATAAATCCCGCTGTGATTGTCCCTAGACTGAGAACAAGTGCTCAGCGTCTAAAAGCACACAGATCACTTGAGTGAGAGAACGTGACGTGAAGAAAAAAAAAACTAGCTTTTCAAGATCACTTTTACTCGAGACTTTCTCAAGTCCAACCTCCACAGTCTCCTCATAAAACACCACCTGAAACTACAACACTAAAAATGTCGCTGTTCAAGGCCACCGTCAACGAGTACCTTGAGGGCCTCCCGAAAGTCGTGCAGCTGAAACTCTACCATGCCCCGGCCACGTGCCTCTCGATCTACCGGCTTCTCCCGCCGCTCGCAAAGTTTTACATCGTCAGCATGATGTTTTGTGAGCGGCCCGTATCTGTCAAGGACTTGGAGAAATGGTGTCAGCCAGCGGCGCGTAAGCTTCAGTATGAGGCTTTGAAGCGGCTTAGGGCGCTCCATTTGCTTGAGGAAGATGCTAGCGGCTCTCACGTAAGGTTGCACCAAACGTTCCGCACCAGTTTCAGGGGCTGCTTGACAGGCACACAGCCGCCGAACGCGTTTGGCATTCTCGCCACGGCGCCCGAAAAACACGCGGTCGATATCCCTTTTTTGGACTCGTTTGCCGCGCAAAAATGGGAAACGATCTTGCATTTCATGGTCGGGTCGGAACTCCCGTCAATGCCGTCACGCTCGGTGCTCTCGCTCCTCAAGCTGGGCGGACTCATGGAGGGCTCGGGCTCGCAGATGAAAATCACCAATGCCGGGTTCCAATTCTTGCTTCAGGATGCCAATATCCAGCTCTGGACAATCTTACTAGAGTACCTTAATTTGACCCTGGATTTGCACATGGACCCCGTGGACGTGCTCAACTTCATCTTTATCCTCGGGTCGCTCGAGCTTGGCCGCGCATACTCGGTGACGTCGCTCAGCGAAACCCAGCTTTCGATGTTACCCGATTTGCGCGATTATGGTCTCGTCTACCAGCGGTCCGAGGGCCTGGCACGGTTCTACCCGACGCGGCTCGCCACCACGCTCACGTCGGAGCTGGCCGGGTTGAAGACGCCGCTGATGGCGTTGGACCAGGCGACGGCCCAAGGAGTTACTGCCCTGGGGAACTCGGAAAGCGCGCTGCAGGACACGCCGCAGGGCCAGATCGTGCTCGAAACAAACTTCAAGTTGTATGCATACACGAACTCGCCGCTCGAAATCGCGGTGTTGAACTTATTTGTCTCGCTCAAGACGCGGTTCGCCAATATGGTGATTGGCCAGCTCACGCGTGAGTCGATTCGCCGTGCCCTTTACAACGGTATAACCGCTGACCAAATCATCCGGTTCTTGGAGACCCACGCGCACGCGCAGATGCGGCTCTTGGCCAAGGACAAGTTGGACAAGAAAATCGAGTTTGACGCCAGCCACAATATCAACACCGCGGGCGGAGCGCCGCAGCTGAAAACTTCAGGCCTGGGTGTGGCTCAGCACCGCTTGGAGATTCTTCCGCCGAACGTAGTCGACCAGATCCGCCTTTGGCAGTTGGAGTTGGACCGGATCCAGACCTTTGACGGCTACTTATTCAAGGACTTCAAGAACCAGAACGAGTACGATGTTTTGTGCAACTATGCGTCCGAAGTGGGCGTGTTGTTGTGGTCTGATAAGGCAAAGCTCCGGTTTTTCGTGACCTCTGATGGGATGGCGCAGGTGGCTGATTTCGCGGGACGAAAGTTTCGATAGGCATCTGAGGTAACTTGGCCTCTTGGGACATGAGTTTTTCAGGATCAAAGCATCCGAGTGCCTCATACCGCTTGCGAACAAGTGGTTGAGTGACCAAGTTAGTGTGAAGCCAATTAAGGCTCGAGTGTTTCGGGATTCTTCCTGGATGTTGTGTTCTACAATATGTGTCTCACAACGTTTGACTCATGATTGTCAGGGAGATTTCCTCTATTTGACAGATGTGCAATCAAACTTGTATCTCGCCAGACAAAGGCCTTGGATCTCGAGGAAAGTCTTTGGTCAAATCACGATTGGCGTCCGTACTGTTTCTCGCGTCCTTTTACTCCCGGCCCATCCAGCTATTGAGAAGCCTTCTGACACTACATGCGGCAGGGGCAATTGCGCGGGATAATTGCTCTAAGACTTGTCAAATTCGTTCATCTGATGATTTTCGGGCTTGTGAAATCCGGTATCCCGCGCACCTGGCAAATACAGAAGACTTCAAGCCTTCTGAAGGAAACTGGAAATGAGAGCATTACGAAAAGCGTGCGTCATTTTTGTTTCCGTTTAGGTTTGCAAAAGTGCTCTGCTCGGACACTGAAGATTTGATCAGTGCCCAGATCTTTCCTCTGTATCTCCATTGTCCTTTTCGATACGAGAGGAGTCGCTTATGTTTTGCCGAGTGACGTATGCGCTTTCTGTGGTGGACATAGATTCATACTATTACCGTCGTGCTTCCAATGCACATGGAAAACGGTAAGGAAATCCACGCTGGCGGGTGCTAAGATACGATTTTGCTTGGGAAAGTTTGTGATTGTTAAGCAGAGAAACTGGATCATAGACATTGTATACTCGGACATTCACTCCAGGGTTTGACACGATCGACATGTTCATGTTCGCATACCACGCCGTAAGCAGCGTGTTTTCACCGTGATATTTAGTATATATTGATTTGCTAGTAATACAGAGGAAGAAGGGTATTTACAAGTTCTATTTACAAGTTTGAGTCAACCAGAGCAAGAGTCACAGGCCTCGGTGTATTTGATTTTGCACGCTCTGGGGGTGGTGTCGAAGATATCATGCGTAACCTCGTTGATGCCACCTAGTTCAGCCTCAGGCCTCGGCTCATGAAAGCTCCTTTGCCTTTTTTTGGAACTTCGCAATGACTTCATATTGCTTCCGGCATTCAGATCATGGTTGACGACTTTCTGAGCAAGGGCAGCCAGATTCTTGGAGGGGTTGCAAGCGAGAACTGAATCGGTGCGTGGCCTTTTGAGGCCTGAGGAGTCAGGTTTGATATGTACAGGGTTTTTTGGCGACAACTCCTTTTCCATTTGATCCGTAAACTTTTTCAAACTGAGATAGACATTCTTGTTTAGTCTCAGGATGTCTGGTGTTGGTATAGCAGCCACCTCTGAGGCAGTGGTGTCTTTGTCAACGGTGAACTGGATGGCCCTAGATGCAGCTTGTGTTCTTAAATAGTACATGCCAGTTTTGAGCCCCTTTTTCCAGGCGTAGAAGTGGCATGAGTTCAATGCGCCAATACTCGGAGTCTTCATGAAGATATTTAAGCTCTGCAGTTGATCGACGAAGCAGCCTCGGTCCGCAGCCATATTGACAATATTTTTCTGGCTCACTTCCCATACGGTCTTGTACAACTTCTTCAACTCGGTTGGGATCACGTCTATATTATTGATCAGGCCATTCTCGATAACAATCTTCTGCTTCATGGCGTGATTCCAAATTCCGAGAGCTTTCAAGTCATTGACAAGATATTTGTTCACGACCTGAAACTCGCCCGAGAGAACACGGCGCAGGTACAAGTTTGACGTATAAGGCTCAAAGCATTCATTGAACCCCAAAATTTGCGACGTGGATGCAGTGGGCATCGGGGCCACCAAAAGTGAATTTCTTAGACCGTGTTTTTGTACCTTAGCTTTCAAATCGTCCCAATCGTCGAAAAACTCGGGTTTGTGGTCCCACAAATCAAACTGAAGTTTTCCTTCCGAGGCAGGAGACCCGGCAAAACTGCTGTATCGGCCCAAGTCTATTGCCATTTCCACAGAGGCCTCAACAGCAGCGTGGTAAATGGTTTCGAAGATTTGACGATTCAAAGTAGCAGCCTCGGGTGATTCAAACGGAATTCTGAGCTCCATAAAAGTGTCGGCAAGGCCTTGCACGCCAATTGCAATGGGCCTGTGTTTCTTGTTTGACGTGTGAGCATCGTCAGTGGGGTACAAAGTGACATCAATTACTTTATCAAGGTTCCGTGCCAAAATTTTAGTATAGGCATGCAATTTTTTAAAATCATAGGTGACTTCATTACTCGTCGACTTGATGTAATTTGGGAGCGCCAACAGGCCCAAATTGCAAACAGCAGTCTCGTCCTTAGACGAATATTCAACGATCTCACAGCATAAATTGGACGACTTGATCGTGCCCAAGTTCTTTTGGTTCAGTTTGCGATTGCACGCATCTTTGTAAAGCATGAATGGCATCCCTGTCTCGATCTGAGTTTCCAAAATCTGGAGCCAGAGTTTGCGCGCTGGCATTGTTTTCGTGGCCAAGCCCTGTTCCTCGTACTTCTCATACAAATGAACAAATTCACCTCCATATACATCTGCGAGTCCAGGAGCTTCACTAGGTGAGAAGAGGGACCATTGTTGGTCTTTCTCGACCCGCTCCATGAACAAGTCTGGGATCCACAATGCGTAGAATAGATCCCTGGCCCTAAGTTCCTCCTGGCCATGGCTTTTGCGGAGATCTAGTACATCCTGGATGTCGCCGTGCCATGGCTCCAAGTACACAGCGATTGCCCCGGGCCTTTTATTGCCGCCCTGATCAACGTACCGCGCAGTATTATTGAACACGCGAAGCATGGGCACCAAGCCGTTCGATGACCCATTAGAAGACTTGATGAGCGAGCCACTCGACCGAATGTTATGCATGTGGATACCTATGCCTCCAGATCCCTTCAGAATGAGCGCCGCTTTGTGAAGTGTTTTATATATTCCATCGATCGAGTCGTCTCCCATTGCCACAAGAAAACACAGTGACAAGTAGTTGTTTTCTGTTCCGGCATTGAAAAGAGTGGGAGAAGAATGCACGAAATGCTTCGTAGACATTGCCTCATAGGTTTCACAAACCTTTTCCAAAGCCGCTTCCGTGGTCTCCATACCATGGATCCCCACAGCAACACGTAAGAACATGAATTGCGGCGTTTCAGAGACTTTAGTATTTCTTTTGAGTAGGTAGGAGTTTGCGAGCGTGCGCATGCCAAAATACGACACGGAGAAGTCCCTTTCGGGCACCACCATGGCATCTAATTGTCCGGCGTATTTCTGTACAAATGTGTTGGCCTTTTCAGACACTAAAGGGTGATGTTCCTTTGTTTTGGGGTGAACGTAATCTCTCAATATTTGGAAATTCTGTGCAAACAGTTCCGATACGTGTCTTCGGAGACGGTACGCCTCGATTTTGCCAGCTAAATCCGCAAAAAGAGGCTCTTCCGTGACCCTCAGCGCCAAACTTTCGGCGGCTAATCCCAAAAGCTCATCTACCGAGATCTTTTCGGGGAGAGATGCTGCCACGCTTATCAAGGTGAGATTTATCGCCAGATCTGCTAAGCCTAGCAGTGCGGCTAGCATTTTGAGTAAGGATCTTAGCCGCCCGCTATCAAACGGCGTGCGTGACCCGTCCTCGTGCGTTACAATCAGCATCCAATAATAATAATTTGACTTTGTTCTCAAGTAATCACTGATTTTGCAGCCAGTCTTTTTGAGATGAGATTGTGGCGATTTTGCCGCATGCCGCCAGGTGTGGGGTGGTGCACGGGTGTGGTGGCCTGCATAGTGGTGCCTTTTGCCAATACCAGATCTCGGGCTGGGTTTGCTGATCTTGAGCTTGAGACCTTTTGACAGAACCTTCACCTTACAAAGAGGTGTTATTGCTTTGAGTCTGGCTGGGCAAACCTTTTTAAAAGATTTCGGAGGTTACTGTCTGGTCGTGGATTAACGTTCACCCATTTAGCATGTCACGTGACGCAACGGCCTATACTCATGGATTAATGTTCGAGCTATTATCATGGTCTTCAGGAATATTGTATGTTTTTTTGATCGAGTGCCTTGATTTGCGCGGGGTGATTTCGAGCGAGTTGTAACAAATCCCTGAATTTGGGTGTCTCAGCTTGGAGAAGTCATGGCAAACTTTCATCAAAACCACCATGTGAGCTCCACCAAACAGAATTCACAATTTGAATCAGCCTAAACTTTAATCTGGATGTTTCAAAATTAATCCTCATGGTGATTCGGCCGCAGCCTGATACTCACACACTGCAGCGGATAAGTTTAAGTCTGGTTATCGATTTAGCGTCCTTAGAGTGTATTTGTCTTGTTTGAGGCGAGATGCCAGACTTGAGATGGGGAATCAGTTGTTTGGTGATCCTGCAAAATGAACATTGTTGTTTGCTCATGCCTTTTTTTTTTTTGTCGAGTCAATGCCGTAAAACCCAAGACACCACTCGAGACGCGAAAGTCAGATGATCCGAAAAAAAAATGAAAACAAAAAAGCTGTGGTTGATTTATTCAAAAAACAAGCTCGTGCTCAGGTTCGAACTAAGGACCAACAGATTTGCAATCTGCTGCGCTACCACTGCGCCACGCGAGCTTGTTGAAACTTTTTTGCAAACGTATTGATATAGTATGTGTTTCAAACTTACAAATTTTTTTCAGTTGCCTTTTGTCCGCAATTTCTCTCACTCGGCCCTTTTTCTGGATCCTACTTTCTTAAAATAACCCATGAATGCACAGCGCAGCACGAAGCATCGACACCTTCCCAAATACTATTATTTTCGGCACCGGATCGAACCCTAAGAAACCGCACCCGTGCACCCATTATTAAGCTGCGCAGCACGTTACGAAAAAACTGATCTGCGCATCTCTCATCTCCCCCACGAAACACGCCAGAATGGTCAAACGGAAGGCCACGGAGAGTGTCACGACCCAGGCGGACGACGCGTTCCTGCCGTTGTTGCAGGAGGAATATAAGGGTAAGAAATTGACCGATGCAATCAACACGGTGGATGACAAATGGCAGCTTTTGCCCGCTTTTCTCAAGGTGAAGGGTCTTGTGAAGCAGCATTTGGACTCATTCAATTTCTTTGTGGATGTCGATTTGAAAAAAATCATCAAGGCCAACGAGCTCGTGTTGTCGGACGTCGATCCGCAGTTTTACCTCAAATACTTGGACATCCGCGTGGGTCATAAGTCCACTCTGGCGCCAGGCACGAAGGAAGTGATCATGGCGCCGCATGAGTGCAGATTGCGTGACCTCACGTACCTGGCACCTATTTATGTCGATGTGGAATACACTAGAGGCAGGAAAATCATCATGTATAAGGACTTGGAGATTGGGCGTATGCCGATCATGTTGCGGTCAAATAAGTGTGTTTTGGACGGCATCGACGAGGCCCAGATGGCGAAGTTCGAGGAGTGTCCGATCGATCCCGGTGGATACTTCATTGTTAACGGTACGGAAAAGGTGATATTGATCCAGGAGCAACTTTCGAAGAACAGAATCATCGTTGAAGCCGACGAGAAGAAGGGCTTGGTGCAGGCGTCGGTCACGTCGCTGACGCACGAGCGTAAATCGAAGACTTATGTGATTTCAAAGAACGACAAGATTTACCTCAAGCACAATTCGATCGCTGAGGACGTTCCGATTGTCATTTTCCTTAAAGCTGCTGGTATCACGTCTGATTTGGAGATTTTGCAGCTCGTGTGTGGGCCCAATCTGCAGTATCAGGACCTTTTCGCCATCAATTTCGAGGAGGCGGCAAAGTTGGAGATCTTCACGCAACAGCAGGCACTCCTCTACATTGGAAAACGCGTGAAGACGATCCGTCGGGCGGGCGCCCCGAAATTGTCCCAGCTCCAAGAAGGTATTGAGGCAATTGCAACCACGGTGGTGGCACACTTGACTGTGTCGGACTTGAACTTCCGTGAAAAGGCATTGTACACGGCAACGATGGCACGGAAGGTGTTGATGACGATGCACGACCCGCTGATGGTTGACGACAGGGACTATGTGGGTAACAAGAGATTGGAGTTGGCCGGACAATTGATGTCGTTGTTGTTTGAGGATTTGTTCAAGAAGTTCAACTCTGATTTCAAACTCAACATCGACAAGATCTTGAAGAAGCCGGGCAAGACCTCGGAGTTTGATGCATTGTTATCGATCAATATCCACTCCAACAATATCTCGCAGGGTATGAACCGTGCCATTTCCACAGGAAACTGGTCCTTGAAGCGGTTCAAGATGGAAAGGGCTGGAGTCACACATGTGTTGCTGCGCTTGTCATACATCTCCGCGTTGGGCATGATGACGCGTATCTCCTCTCAGTTCGAAAAATCGAGAAAGGTTTCGGGGCCCAGAGCGTTACAGCCGTCGCAATTCGGCATGTTGTGTACCTCTGATACGCCCGAAGGTGAAGCGTGTGGCTTGGTGAAGAACTTGGCGTTGATGACCCATATCACTACGGATGACGAGGAGGCACCAATCAAGCGGTTGTGTTTCCTTTTGGGCTGTGAGGATATCATGAGTGTGGACTCTGCAACCATCTACGCTGAAGGTAACTACGGCGTGTTCCTCAACGGTACCATGGTGGGTGTCACGCGATTTCCCGTGAAGTTTGTGCGGGATTTCCGCGCGTTACGCCGTGCGGGCCGGTTCTCTGAATTCGTCTCGATTTTCACAAACAGCCACCAGGCCGCTGTTCATATTGCCACTGATGGTGGAAGAGTTTGTCGCCCGCTTATTATCGTGGACGCCAAATCGGGCAAGCCACGTGTCGAGGCCCACCACTTGGAAAAACTACTACTGGGGAAATGGGCGTTTGACGACTTCTTGAAGCACGGCCTCGTGGAATACTTGGATGTCAATGAAGAAAACGACTCTTTGATTGCGCTTTACGAGAAGAACATGGCCGAGAGCCCCAACCTCCGCTTCACGCATTTGGAAATCGAGCCGTTCACCGTGTTGGGCGCAGTTGCTGGCTTGATCCCTTACCCTCACCACAACCAGTCTCCAAGAAACACCTATCAGTGTGCTATGGGTAAGCAAGCGATTGGCGCAATCGCATATAATCAGTTCCGCCGAATCGATACCTTGCTTTACTTCATGGTATACCCACAACAGCCGATGGTCAAGACAAAGACGATCGAGTTGATTGATTACGATAAACTACCGGCTGGTCAAAATGCCACTGTCGCGGTTATGTCGTATTCCGGGTACGATATCGAGGATGCTTTGGTGTTGAACAAGGCTTCTCTCGACCGTGGCTTCGGCCGGTGCCAGGTCGTGCGTAAGAACACGATCCAGCTCAAACGGTACCCTAACCACACAAAGGATATCGTTGGCGGTATGCGTGTTGACGAAAAAGGTGAGCCCATCTTCCCGCACGCCGCGTTGGGCCCAGATGGATTGGGCGAGGTTGGCATGCGCGTCGAAAACGGACAGGTTTTCGCCAATAAACAGGTGCCCACCAATGCCGGTGAGTCTGTGTTGGGCGAGCAAAACCAGATGCAGTCCGCCGAGTCCCATAGAGAGACACCGGCGTATTACAAGGGGCCCGAGCCGTCGTATGTCGACCAAGTAATGATGTCTGTGAGCGACAACGACCAGGCCCTCATCAAGGTACTTTTGCGGCAGACAAGAAGGCCCGAGCTCGGCGATAAATTTTCGCTGAGACATGGCCAAAAGGGTGTATGTGGTATCATCGTGCAACAGGAAGACTTGCCTTTCAGTGATCACGGTGTCATTCCTGACATAATCATGAATCCGCACGGTTTCCCCTCGCGAATGACCGTGGGTAAAATGATAGAGTTGATTTCGGGCAAAGCCGGTGTTTTGAACGGTTCACTCGAATACGGCACGTGTTTCGGTGGGTCCAAGTTGGAAGAGATGTCGCAAATACTCGTTGACAAAGGATTCAACTACTCGGGTAAAGATATGCTTTACTCGGGTATAACCGGTGAATGTTTGCAGGCCTATATTTTCTTTGGTCCAATCTACTACCAGAAATTGAAGCATATGGTTTTAGATAAGATGCACGCCAGAGCCAGAGGCCCCAGAGCGGTACTTACAAGACAACCTACCGAGGGTAGATCTCGTGACGGTGGTTTGAGATTAGGTGAAATGGAGCGTGACTGTGTCATTGCATATGGTGCCTCTCAGCTTTTGTTGGAGAGATTGATGATATCTTCGGATGCGTTTGAGGTTGACGTGTGCAACAATTGTGGCTTAATGGGCTACAGCTCTTGGTGTAACACGTGTAAGAGCTCGGAGCACGTGATCAAAATGACGATTCCATATGCCGCCAAGTTGTTATTCCAGGAACTTTTGTCGATGAACATCGCCCCGCGCTTGAAGTTGGGTGATGTGTTCTGATCGGACTCTTGCATGGTAGGTGGCCCAGCCACTTATTCTTTCTGACCCAGCGCGTGTGTGCATTTTTGCTCCATGACATGTGCATATCTTGAGCTTTAAAGCTTATGTTCATAGAAAATGATAAAATCATATTAAGAGTGTATGCTCAGGATCACTTGAGTAATGTTGATTTCACACTAATAGTAGCCAAGTATTCGACATTCGGCAGCATCAGACGAAAAATGACAGATGGGCCACCCAAATATCGAACGTCGATAACTATTTTAGTATCCGGGTAACGTCTTTTGAAAGAAGCTAATTTTCTAGTTACATATTGCCCAAAAGTATAGGGAGAGCTCTGGCCTACTCGGGAAGATGCCTTTCAAATGTTTCCGCTCATCTTGCATTAAGGCTCCTTGAATATCAAACGTGTTCATTACTAGGTTTGAGACTATAATCAGATGTCGAAAGGAACATACTACTCCTTGGATTTACCAAGGTGGAGGCCCATTTTAAGGCCCTTACCAACGGTACCGACGCCCTTACCAAGTCCTTTCCCAACACCCTTACCCACGCCTTTCCCGACATGGCCAACGGCGCCGACACCCGAGCCAACTACGCCAAAGGCATCACCAATGTTCGTCGCACTTTCAGGGCGTACGTTGAGCACGAAGTCGGGCTTGAAACCCACCTTGAAATGTACAACACCGGCATCCTTGTCATCCTCGTCGCGCAAGGGCACATCGATCTCGATTTCGTCGTCTTTGTTCACCTCTGTGAGCTTCATCTCACCAATACCCAACAAATCATCCGGCTCTGGGCCAACATCCCAGTCGTAGCATTTCACTCTGATAATCGAGTCGTACTTGTTGGCGGTCGTGACCTCTGTGCGCTCGTTCCATGTCGGGTCTAACGTTTTCTTGACCTTCTTACTTTTGAAGAAGCTTTCCTTTTCGGTGTTCAAGTACAACTTAACGTATGGGTCCGACTTACCGTTGCGGTCACCGGCGGGCAAATGCTCTGCACTCAATACGTCAATCACCACATGGCCACAGTTATCTGCAGTGTCTTGAGGTGGAATTTCGCTGGCATAAATAAGCGGAATCCACGACACCTGGACATTGACCTTGGCGGAGTTGGCTCCAGACAATTCAACGGTCATGGGCTTGTCAAAAGCATTTTTCAACAACTGCAAAGTGGGGATCTTGGCTTCAGCCACGGGCTTCTCAGCCCGATTGTGGCCCAGCTTCTTGACAAGTCGGAAAATAGCCTCAGACCAATCGAGCTCTTTGATCACCACATCGCCTGTGGTATTGACCTTACTATGTTTTTCCCTCAACTTAGGGGACACATAGTCAGGAAGGCCATGGTTGTCGAAAAATGCCTGCAAATACAAGTCACTCTTGGTAGTATCAACTTCCTTGATCTCAAAGATTAACACACCACTCTTGTACTCCTGCAATTGCTCGAGGCTCAACTTAAGCTTGTTCGACAGATCAAAATCACCCTCATCTTCCTCTTCTTCATCATTCTTTTTCGACTTTTTACCCAGTGATTTCTCCTCAGCCGCTTTCTTTGCCTTCTTCGCTTTTTCTTCCTCAAACTTCTTCTTCAATTCCTCCTCCTCTCGTATCTCCTCCAAGGTCAAAACAGGCAACGTTGGATAGAAGGACAAGGAGTATGTCAAGTGCCCCTTAGGTCCGCGCTTGTGGATCAACTTCGAAGTCCGCTTCTTCGGGTCCACAGTCTCGATATAGTTGCCCTTCTCGTCCTTGTTGATGAGGTCGCTCAAAATGACATCAAAGGATCCTAGCGTACGGTCTGGACGCGATTTCTCAACATCCATTACCTCCAATGTCAATTTCTGGTTGGGTGACGACAACGTCACGTAATGGACCTCGTTCCAGGTGGGATTCAAAGTGGACTCCACTGCAGCGGTACGGGCCCTTTGCGTGCCATTGACCAAGAGACGCGTGTAAGGATCGACTTTACCGATACTCTCCAAATTGCGCAAATCTTCAGCGTTGTCAATAGCAACTCTCACCACACCAATCGGAGGCGTGTACCCGCCTGCGCCGGACGCGCCCTCCAACATCACTGGTTTCCACACAGTGCTAAGCTGGATCTCACCACCTTTTGACAACTGGAACCAAGGATCGTCTACCTGCAGGGCGTCGATCAAGTTGTTCAACGAGGTCTTGATGACACTATAGATCTTCTTGTCCTTCGTGCGCACCACGACCTTAACCCGGGTCTTCGCACGATCAAACACGATATGTTCCTTGCCCTCGCCGTATGCAGGGTTGTTGTTATTCTTTGCCACGGGTGTCTTGATGAAGGACTCATCATTGATGAACATCTCCACATACGTCAGCACAGGCTTGCCCTCGGCGCCCTTTAAGTTCCGCGCAGCAGTGACCTCCAAGCGTGCCACACCTGTATTCAACTCTGGCGGTGGAATCACCGCGCCATCCGCCTGGTGCTGGGCCACCAAGGTTGGCATAAAGTGCAAGCCGAACGAAACTTCGCCCACATGCTTGTTGTTGCGCACCACAGGCGCGGTGATATCCGACAACTTGTGTTCCTGGTTTAAGATGTCCAAGTCATACTGCACGGTGCCGATCAAGTTGTCCTTGCGTAACTGGTTACCGTTGTAGTCCATGACAGTGATATTCAAAGGCTCACTGAAAGAGGCGATGGGAATGTGCAATGTCTGGTTCCACTTGGGTGTGCTAGTTGACAGACGGTGCTTCGTTTGCGCCAACACATTCTTAAAGAATCCAAGCGTGCAATACGGATCTATGGTGTTGTCCACACGGCCGTAGTTTTTCAAACCCTTTGCCAGTTTCACCGTCACCACTAACACACCGATGGCGGAATTCAACGGCGCGCCCGCCATCAACTGCTGCACATTCAACTGGAAGGAGAGCGGCGCAAAGACGATCGAGCCAACGTACTTCTTCACCATCTCGTTGATGAAAGGATATAACCCAGGGAACGCCAAAAGTTCCCAGTTGAAAGGTGAGTCACCAAGGAAGCGCGTGGTGAAATCAAACTGTGGCGCCTCCAACAAGCACACACTAACGGTCTCGACGTGTGGAAATGCAGACATCATCCGCAATCTCACTCTAAGCAAGCACTTGAATGATACATCAGACACTGTCACAGGTACCTCAATACCAAACAATTTCGCCTTCACAGTCACTTTCTGGTTCACCTTGCTCTTACTCTGCTTGTTGTTCGTGTCCGCGACCTCGTTCGGCACAAACAGACAGCCCCAATCCATCACCACTACGTCGTCGGCGGTGCCTGCCAATGTCTTCACCATGTCAATCCGCGGCGGTTTGGTGCCTGCGGTGAATGCGTCAAGCCATAAAGATTTCACAAACGCCGGCGCTGGGCTGGCGGCTAAAATAGGATTCACCTGATCCGTCACAATCTGCGCCACGGAGGGCTCCAAGAAGTGCCAGAACTTCTCCAAAAACACATTGAGCCAGTCCATTGTCTCGTAATCGTTTTCAATCAGTCTGATAGAGAACTCCCGCTGTGCCTGCTCGCGAATATTCTGTCTGTACTTTCTCACAGAGCTGCGGTAGAGGATCGCCGAGATTCCCATCACGTAAAACACGGGCGCTAACGAGAAACGAAACCACCCAAATATCCACGAGAGCGTGCCGCCTACGATTAAGTAGCCGACATTATGGTACCAGTCGCCGTAAGCGACGGCGGGAAGATAAAGGTCAAAAAGGGATCCCCGCGAGAGCAAGTCGACCGCCTCGTCGTCGCCCGTGAGCGTATCGGCATTCTCGAAATGACCCACCTCCTTCCAGCCACGATACGTCGGCGGCACGGGTTGTCTTGGGGCCGGTTTTTTCTTGGCGTCCGACATGTCAAAGTCCTCGCTGACCGTCCAGTCCACGGTTGTCTCACGCACGTCACTGTCGTCCTTTTGCGAATCAAACTGGGCTGAGTCAATATCCTCAACCTGCGCCTGTTTCGGCGGCTCCAAAACCTCTGCGGGCTGGGCGGTTAGTAATCACGAGATAAAACAAGAAATTCGTAGTCTTATTAAATTGACTTGGAAGATAAGGGATGTTGCAGCATGACCGTAAATGTCGGAAAATTGGTCACTTTCATGACACCATGAGGGGCAGTCCAGGCCCTGGTTGAAGCGGCTAATAATGGCGGCCAATTCTATACCATAGATCCTGTAGATCCCTCATAAGAACATCCCTGATTGTTATTTCCTCATTAAAGTACATACTGTGGTTGCCACGTCTACCAGATCCATGTTTGTGTATTGGCAATTGGAGTTTTAAAAGGTTCCAGAAGGAATAAGCAAGGCTGAAATGATAGTCGTGCTGAGGGTCGTGCGATTACCATTGTTTCCTGTATATAAGCATGCAAGAGAATCCTCTTCCCCTGACGCGGCGCGCACGTCTGCAGCAACGTTAGCATTCCCCACCTTTCGAAAAGGCTAGAGGGGGGCTAGTGTACTGGTTTGGTTGCTGCATTTTTTCAATTTCTTTCATAAAACTTTTTCCTTGTTTTTTCTTGTTCAGATTTTGTTCTTACACCGTCTCTCAGAAACGTAGGGAATTTCCGTGAGCCTTGCGCCGGGATTGAAGCATGGAAGAAGCACACGACCAAATTGATCCCCGGGTTGAAAATATATAGCCATAATGATTTGACTGCAGTGAAGTTGGGACTTTGCTTAGTCACTATAAAGATTAGACCTAAACTTTTCGGCTCAGTTTCTCTGTTGGCAGTGCACCAACGGACCACTGTATATTGAGCTCAAGAGGAGCAAATTCGTAGGACGAATAATTTTCATAATAAACATAGTATGCTGATTGATATAAGTGCCCCGGCTGGCATTCTCTAAACATTGATTCCAGCAATGATATCACACTAGATCATCAATCAGGACCTCGGGGAGCAAATTAAACCTTGTTGAAGTTGCTATATGGTAGATCCTACGTCGGTTTTTGTCTCCGTCACAATGACCAACTCCTCGTCGGCTTCATGGAAAGTTTGGACTATAGTGGCACACAAAATGTGTCTCCTTGAGCTCCAAACCAACCCATGACAGCTTGCTTTCAATCCATTCGGCGAACCGCGCAGGGTGAGTAAATGACCGGATAGTCTCGACTAACGCGTGACTCAAGAGAAATAAAGAACGATTCTAAGTTTTATCTTTACCTTATGACCGGAATTCAATTAAAATACTTGGAAGCGATCTTCTAAATGAACTCGCGACTGGACTTGACATGAGCACCCCGAAGTGGAACAGAATGCGTCACGTGACTGAGTGATTGAAGAATAGACACCGATATAAATTACTTAGTGTTGTTTTATGAAACGGGGCTTTTTTCAATTTCATAAGATTCCGGATTCAAAAATCTTGAGTTTCTGTCTCTTGTTGTTGTCGATTTGCATATATCATACTTTCACAGTGAAACCTTTACCCGTGCTGTTACTTGAGGTCTTCTGTTTTTTCTATCAGAAGTCACTCCTCGCGATGAAATTGCAATTTCCTAGCACCACAAGCACTCACCTCATGAACTCGACTTTGCCACTCAAAAATCGAAATTTAGTCAAATCAACAAAATTCGTATAAGATCTCATCAAAAGTCAAATTAGTTTCCAGATGTAGCCGTCAAACGTAAATATTTCCCTCATGTGAAGCCTCAGAGTCGCCCTAGTTACTTTGGGATAACCGAAGCGGCTCGCACAGCGCACACAGCGAGACTCGCTAAGCTAAACACGCGCAGCGCCGTATCTCGCTCACACTGAAACGGGGGAACAATCGTGACAGAGTGGCCTTTGAACCCCAGAAAATCGCGTCGTGTTACCATTGACACATCTTGAAACTTCCAAATCGAATATTGTGAGAAATATGCGGAACTCACTCAAGGCTTTTGCCGGTTTTGCCACTGTGCTGATGATGCTTATACTCGTCTCGCTATCTGCGCATATAGGGCCTATAGATGCCATGGTGTCCACCGAAAACGCTTTTTCAACAGATGAGAAAAGCCTTGATTTCGATAATTTAGGCTCCAGCTCAACCAACTTGCAACTGAATTCTTTATTTGCAAATAAATGGCCTTATGGAAGAACGGTATGGGGTCGTGAGCTTGACCCAAACTTCTCTAACGTGGTAAACTCGGTTTTCCCCATAGACCTGGTGATTTCCTATAACGATACCAACGACGGGTCTCCCATCGAAATCATTGCTCGCTACGCGTCATTCAGTCCTATTTTGAGCCACGAAATGCGCGGCCATTTTGCTGTTGTCGACGGAGGCGCATGCCTGGAAATCGATCTGGATTTGCACCCACAGTACATGAACAAGATCCTCATAGTGCAAAGAGGAAACTGCACTTTTGTGAAGAAGTTGCACCATATCACACAGGCCAACTTGCGCCCGCTCGCGGTGGTGGTGGCGAATAATGTTCCACACAGTGGCCTCGTGACGATGTATTCAAAGACTTTTGACAGGGACGAAGAATTGGGCTTCCCTGTGTTATTCATGTCGCTAGAAGACTACGAAGACTTGCTGAAAATGAGCCCCGACACTCTCCTAGCTATCCGCACCGCGTCGTTTGACGGTTTCATCGGCTTGGTGCTTCTGATGGCGGTATCTCCACCACTCATGATACTCCTATGTTACCTTGTGATCCGAGCCATGCAGCTCTGGGGCCGGCGCCGGCGTAACCGCCGCAACCAACTCTACGTGCGCCTGCTTCCCGTGTACATCTACAACCGCAACCACTTGGTGCCCACGGCCCTGTTCTACGAATACTTAATGTGCACGAATCAAACGAGCGATATTCCGCTGGTGCTGTCGTCGACCGACGAGTTACCTGCAGGGCAGGAGTTCGACCCGTCCTCGTACGTGGTTGGCGGCACGGATCTCTACTCGATGCCCGAAATGCATATTCTTTTCCAGGACAAGCACTTCTATGCAACACAGAAATGCCTGATCTGCCTTGGCCGCTTTGTGCCACTCAAATCCCGCGTTTTGGTGCTCTCATGCAAGCACATTTACCACGAGAAATGCCTCTCGAACTGGCTCATCAATTTCCGCAAACTGTGTCCTCTCTGTAATGAGGCGCTCCAAATGCCCGAAACACAGCCATTCCTCGCCCAGAATGCGTCAAACTACGGCACTTTTCCCGTCGACATGGAGCGCCAGGAGCCATTAGAGCGACACGCGTCCAACACTGCCGTACGTAGCCTCCAGGTGAGCGCCCCGGTGAGCCAGGCTCCAATTCAGACCCCAATAAGTGAATCGGTACTGCATATAACCGATTCTGGCGATGCCTCCACCGGCCTGCTGCAGGGCGAGTTCTCGGCTATTAATGCATCGGTATCGAATAACTCGTTTGTTACGACGAAGCTGCAACAATCTACGAATGCTTCAAGAATTTCTGTGCCGTCTTCGTACCACACTTCTGCTAGCATGGCCGCAATGGACAGCGACGACGATACACAGCTGTACGAGTCCAGCAAGTCCACACTTCGGCTCAATTAAACTTGAAAATGGATCCTGATACAAACTTCTGGACAAAAATGTTTGGCCAATTCGCAATAAAAGCCATTTATGACTAATTTTATGTGGCCCCACTGACCCCACAGTTGGCGGGCCCGGTCCTGCACGTGATCAGGAACAGTGTTTTTCCTCGCGCACCTAAGCCACAGCTGAACAAGCCAAACTACAAACCACACCACCACACTAGCCAAACAAAACCGTCAGAATCGAATAATAGGCCCCTTCGCGGCATGTAGTTCGACCTACACATAACCCCTCACCGATGCCTGGGGTTTGGGAGCCACGCTCCTCTCAGGCACATATGTCTCGCGATTGTGTCCCTTATATATAGTACCAATACATGACTAACGAAAAAAAAAAAAAAAACCAGTGTTTGTTGGACCCTACATCGACACTCATCTGCCTTCGAGCTGCCCAGCACAAGTCCTTCCACATGGGCCTACGAATGTGATATAATCGCTTTAATTGTTTTCAAAACACCCACACATATTAAAATGTCATTTGATTCGCAAAATATGCAGGTATCCCTGGGCGAGCAGCCGCCTTTCCCCAACCATGCCGCACCCAGTGAGAACTCGGCAAATCTAGCCTCAAACTCCACCACAGGTGCCGCTGACCGAACGGATATGGAGCCAAGCACGCTGACGCTAAGTGAAAACGACTCGGCACAGGCGAAGGCGCGAAAAAGGAAGAAAAAAGTCGAGATGGCGTGCGTCTACTGCCGCCGGTCGCACATGATTTGTGACGATGCCAGGCCGTGCCTGCGGTGCATCAAACGGGGCATTGGCCACCTCTGCCACGATGAGCCGGCGTCCAAAATGAAGAAAAGGGGCACGGACGGGTCACGTGCGGCAACACCGCTAGATCTGCAGCCTCAAGCAGCGCGTGACTCGACGTCCCCCGTGCCTATATTGGCAAATACCAGTGTCGACTCTTTGCGCCCGGAAGTGCAGCCGCCAGCAGATATGCCTTTACAAAACGAGAAACCAAGCACACAGATGCGGCCTATCGCATTGAACAAGTCGCTTCCCTTTAATCAGGAACCGTTTTTCTACTCGGAACATGCAGGAAGTGAGTTCAGCTCACTCAACGATTTTCTCTCAATTATCGACGACCCGGAGCTTGTTAATGGCGCCTTGAACGATGACGCCGCCGCAGGCGACTCGTTGCTACCGTTTCTGATGAACCCAGATGGCAATTCCGGTGCAAACTTCAATAGTCTCCTCCAGTTTCTGCCCACCACAAATACCATGGGCACATTCCCAGACAATGGGCTTGGCGGCCTGTTGAGGCTGGACCCGCAAGTTTTGCCTCAGAACAACAATCATCTTCATGACGCAGAGGCCAGCACCCAGAAAGTTAATCCCGTAGCGGGTGTGCATGACGCGAAAGGCCAGCCCATGATATCAGATTCGGCTAGGGATAAGTTTTTCTTAACGGCTGCAGACCCGACAACTGAAATCTCTCCCGAAGAGCGGTTGAAGCAAGTGATCAAGGCAAAACTTGAGGCCGGCTTACTCCAGCCCTACAATTATGCCAAGGGTTATGCGCGGTTACAAAGCTATATGGACAACTTTATGAACCAGTCGTCGCGACAGCGAATCTTGAAACCACTCCTGATATTTCGGCCCGCATTTCGCGCCATTGCAAAAACATTGAAGGATGTTGACTTAGTATTGGTGGAGGAAAGCTTCGAGCGCATGCTTTTGGACTACGATCGTGTTTTCACACTGATGGCAATACCTGCATGTCTCTGGCGACGCACGGGCGAAATCTATCGAGGCAACAAGGAGTTTGCATCCTTAGTGGGAGTCACTACTGATGACTTGAAGGACGGCAAGCTTGCCATATATGAGCTCATGAGTGAGGAAAGCGCAGTGAATTTCTGGGAGAAGTATGGCGCCATAGCGTTTGACAAGGGCCAGAAAGCCGTGCTCACGAGCTGTAATCTCCGTACTAAGGATGGACGAAAGCGGAAAAGCTGTTGCTTCAGCTTCACGATCAGGCGTGATAGGTATAACATCCCGAGCTGCATCGTGGGAAACTTCATCCCGATCGACCCCTAGTATGAGCAAATTCTTATTATTTATTGAGTTTCATCATTTGCTATGCGACTTTCTTCATGTGAGCTATTGATAATCATCAACCCTCCATGCGTCTACGGTAAGTCAGGTTATACAGATTCTCGCGGCTGCTTTGAATAGTAGGGCATCGAAACCTGCACAAGTTACGCAGAGCGGTACGCTTGCGGATGGGCATGTTTGGTTTGGAATTTTGATAGGTTTATTGGAGGTCGGGGTCCGGGCCCAAAGCAAGCAAGGCTCATCCCAGATCCAACTCGCAGGATCAAACCTTCGTTAGTTTATGGGAAATAAATTTTTACAATCAATTGTTTTCGAACAACGGTGCTTACGTATATCCCAAAAAGAGTTCTTGGATTATTCATGAATCTCGACTTCTTAGATCAGATGTATAATCTACAATGATTCCACGAGCTTGTCCAATACACAATCATAGCGGAAGTCGAGACTGGGTGAAGAAAAGACACACACAAAACACATTTCTTTAACTTATCTTCAAAGGTTGCCACAAATTTCCGAAAAATTGATTTGTGATGTAAGAAATTTCATAGGTAGTGATCTCTATACTATTATCCAGTTTTTCATGAGGCACATTTTGGAAGGCACTCTCAGAAGCTCTTCAATTCCCTAAAATCACTTTAAGCGTCACCAATTGCCGAATCCCTGATTTTCTTGGATACCAAAATTATTGCATGAAAGACTTGGCTTGAAAATAAAGCTGGAACCATTTTCGTAAACTTCATACTTCTTTCATTCAAGGTTTGTTATACACAGGCGCAGCAACACTAACGCTTATTCGCTATCGAGATCGATCTCGTCGTCGCTTACTCCAACAGCGTCTTCCATGGAAGCATCAGCAGTCTTCTTCTTCTTCCTTGCCTCTTCCTCCGCTTGCACGGCCTCCTTCAAGATCCGGGCTCTCTCTTCCCTGGACCTTCTATGCACAACCACATATTGGCCCAAAGGAGTCAGTTCCCAGGCCTCTTCCTTCAAAAACGCCTGCACCTCGGCCTTGTTCAGCGGGCCGTACTCAACACCACTTCTCTTGGCGGTAATGTAGGTGGCATTACTGTTTAATTTCTCCACAAGCTGCTGTAATTGCTTGTTAAACTTGACGTTTTTCAGTTTCTTCATGAACCGGCGGAGCGACAACACCACGGGCGTGACCAATTCTGGGAACGCAATGCTCTTGCAATGCAACACCAAGAACTCGCTGGTCAACTCGAGAAACTGCTCACACAAGCCATCCTGGTACACCCTTGTGCCCAAGTACTGCTGCGAGACCTTGATCACGTGATCAAAGTCGACGGCGGGCAACAGAGCATTTTTCGGTGGCCTCGTGAATGCCGACAGCGTCAAGATCTCAAAGATCAACGGGAATATTGGGATGTACACGCCCGAGCCCTGCGACAACCGGATCAATGAACGAATGAGGTAGAAGCGCAAGGGGAAAAACTGCGCGGTGGGGATCAAGCGGATCGCACCCAAAGTAACCTGGACCAAAGGGTAAATCAATGGCCTCAATGGCGACTCGTGCAGCTTGTGCAGGACCAACTCCTTTTCAGGGTTGCACTGTTTGGCCAACACACGTGACCAGAAGTCTAACGAGTGGCAGAACTGCCAGTTGTAGATCTGCTTGTATGCGTCCTTGCCCAGCGATTCCGAAACGTTACTGGTGGACGAGATTGTGTTACGCAAATGCACCGCCAACTGACGCACAAACTCAAATCCAATCGAGTACGCCAACAGCTCGTCGATACCGAAAAGCTCGGCGGCAGAGTTTTTGGCGAAATTGAGTGAGTCCATCGTGTGCACATTGGTCTTTCTGCAATTCTTCAAAAACGAAGAGTACGATGCTCTCAACACAATGTCCAAGGTCGATTTCGGGTACTCCCGGGCGGCGTTATTCATGAACGCATACGTGGATACCTGCGTCTCGACGTCGGTGGTGGACGCCCACACATCCACAACAGCAGCCAAGATCTGCTTGAGGATCTTACGCTGGGAAATGTAAAATGGTAAGACTTCCTGCACAGAAGCCAACACCACGGCGGCGGTCTCTGTGTTATTGATATCCTGCAAAAGCGTGATGTAAGCGCCAGCCTGACTCTTCATCAAGCGGCCCACGACCTTGGACTGTGCGTTCTTCGCGTCAACGGACCGCACATCCCGCAGGTTTCTCTTGTATGGAGCCAATTTCTGCACCGCTTCTGGCACCCGGCGCAACCCAACAAACATCAAGTCGGCAAACACGTCCGGGTCATTGAAACTATATCGAGACTCGCGCTTATCATCGCTGCTGATGTATACCACGGTTTTGAACGCGGCAATCACGTTTTGGATCGTTTTGGCGTTGGGCTCGCCCTGCAACTGCGCGTCCCATTTGGCCACGAGCTGTTTCGAGATCTCCGTCTTGCGGCGAGCGGGGTTTGCCGTCTCTGCAGCTGGTTCACCCTCTCCTTCGCTTTCCCCGCTTTCACTCTCGGACATGGCGTCTAGCGGGTTGACCCCTTCGAAGTCGAGCAATTCCTTTTCATTATTCTTCAAGTACTTATAGAATTCTGGGTCCTTGCTTTCCAACGCGGCCATATCTTTCTTCATCATTTCCTCGTCCTCTTCCTCGGACGAAGCGTCCAGGTCATTTGCGTCGTTTTCAGATTCTGCAGCGTCAATTTCGTTTTCTGATTCTTCATCGATTTCGATATCGGAACCCTCACCAATTTCCGCATCTTCATCTTCATCTTCATCTTCAGACTCGCTTGCCGAATCTTCCGCCAGTTCAGCATCCTCGGCGGCTAAAACAGTGCCTTTCTTTGGCTTGGGGACCTCGAACCCGCCCTCAAAAAACTCATCTACAGACATGTCGTTGAAAATGGGCCTTGTGGATTTCTTTTCTTTGGGCTCTGCAGGCTCAGATGACGACCCATTGCCCTTACCTCTTCTCTGCGCCGCCTTCTTGTTTTGCTTCTGCACCTCGCGGCGGTGCTCAAGCGTGTGTTTCAAGTGCTTATTTTGAAACTTTTTCGTGGCTTTCGACGCTTTCCCCATGTTTACCTTGGTATATGTGAAGGTGAAAAAATCCCACTCGAGATGAGATGCTCTTCGCCAGGTGCCATGTTATATGCAGGCTGACCGCGTGGGTGCAAATTGACCGAGACTCACTCTAGTATAGTAAACACCTTTTTTGAGGATAGGACATTTTGTGAAGGTTTAAGTCAGAAGTTTCATTTTAAGGTTGTGAAGAGGTTTTGTTAGGGAATCGTCCTCATTTAGGTCTGAAGATATTTCACAAGAACTTTTGGAAAGTCTTTCCGGAAGTTTTTCCTAGCCACAGTCCGTGTAAAGACGTCTCCCACCAGCCACACTGTAGTCTTTTCTTGAAGCCTGTTTTATATACATACTATGATGTTGTTTCTTTATTTTTATAATGTTCAGACTCTTCTGTCTCAGTTTTCTCTTTTTCTTTTGTCTCGTACCAAGACACTTGAAAAATGGTGAAGTTTTCATTTGGCGTGAGAGCGAGTCAACCGGACCAATATCGGTTGATTCTTGAAGGCATGTGTTTTTATCGGAGAACCCAAGGAAACAAAAAATGTAAATAAAGCATCAAATTTTTAGTAGAATGTTAATGTTTTGGTAATGGCAATCCGTGGGAGACTGATCTTTGGCTTAGTTCGATCGGCTCGCGAACAGTATATATTAGGCCTTTTCTCGAAGGATGGTCTTGGGCTTGCCCATATCGCTTATGATGAAATTGGAACGAGTCAAATATCAGGCTTGTTTTATGTCTTTGATGAATGATGGGAGAGCTAGAATTGCTGATTCAAGTCATCACGAAAGTGTATACTAAAATCCCACCCCTAGCTAGCTTCGCACATGTATTGTTTTCCTAGAAATCAGGTATGGTACGTAACATATACATCTTCCAGAGAGTGCATTTAGAAACAAATAAGTCTTTTGGTGGAAATCCACTTATGACATCAACACTTGTTTCAGGATCAAGCTATTCACTCTTCTATTCTGGCGTTATTTTGCAAGCCTTGGATACATACTGATCCGTAACGGTTGGTCGAGGCCTATTCCTTTTCTACCACACACTGTCCATCTACAATGAAGCACGTACTCAGTGTCTTGAAAAGTCCATGATTCCCAAAAATGTCTATGATTCCACTATGGTGTATAATAGTTGCATGTTTATGCTTATTGTCCCTTTATTCAGACAAAGTACCCGCTGAAGGCTTGCTTGAGCCACCAGAACAATTTGTCGTAAACCACATTGTTCGCGTTGTGGTAGAAAATCGAATGATCGCTATCAGGGAAAAAGTGCACGTCGTAATTTTCAACTCCAGCCTGATCGAAATTGTCCATTAACCACAAAGAATTCTGCATGTGCACGTTATCGTCGGCAGTGCCTTGCATGATCAAGAACCTTTTCACGTTTTTGAAATGGGCAAACTCATTGATCCGCGAAATTGCCTCGTAATTCTTGTTTTCACTAGGGCTGCCCATGATGCGCTCCGTGAAGACAGAATCATAAAAAAGCCAGTTTGTCACCGGCGCAACTGCCATCCCATACTTGAAGATTTCTCCCTTATCGTTTTCCAACGTTTTCAAAGTAGTGAATCCTCCATAGGACCAGCCCCAGATCGCCGTCTTTTCTTCATCAATATATGCATTGGTCGCAAGGTAATCTTTGGTGATGGCGAGAATATCGTGTGGCTCCCAGAGCCCCATATGGCCTTTCAGATGCGCCTTTAGTTTCCAGTCGTCCGTGCCTGTTCCTCTGGGGTCAATTATGAGCACCACCGCGTTTAGTTGGCTGCTGACAATATCCTGGAAATCAATCCCGAACGCCCTGGTGACCGTGGCAGACCCAGGACCGCCATAAACGTGCACCATAAGTGGATGCTTTTTGTCTCTTTTGAAGTTTGGAGGGAAAATCTCAAGCATGTTCACCTCTTCATTTTCGCGGCCAACCTTGACTGAACTCAAGACTTTTGTGGGTAAATTTGTGTTTGTGAGAACGGCAGAAAGATGCCCCGACTCATTTATCGGATCGAGAGCGCCGACATAACCAAGGTCGTTCGCCACCAAGGCCAAGCTAACCAACTTGCGCCATGGCTGGTCAGGCCCATTATATCTGAGTTCTAAAAACTGTCCGTTGGGGCTGAAATTGAGACCGTAATCGCCATCTCCAGCAAGAAATCGCTGTTCCTTGTTCGCCAAGGAAATCAGTGAGAAGGCAGAATGGAGATTCGTGCCGAAAACGCCGTATACGCAGTCCTCAAGTGCATCATACGACAATGGCGACCCAGAGGTGACGGGGCCGATAACTTTTGAGTAATTTTTAGCACCTGCCAGTTCGAATAAAGCTAGCTGTACTAGATTGTTCACCACCACCCGGTCGAGGTACTGCACAGTGTCTTTTCGCTTGATGACTGTGATCGGCGAGGCTTTCTCTATCCACCCATTATAGTCCGAGGCATTTTGCATGGATATTAGCTCTGCATGGAATGATTTCGAGGGGTTGACGAGTCGTTTCTCAAGCACTGAACTGTGCCTGTCGGAGATCTTCAAGAGCAAATTATCGTCATCAATCCAAGTTGCATCGTAGAGTATGAAATCATGCCCTACTGTTTCATCAGCCAAACCCGTGACTTCCTGCGTGAGATTCAGCGCTGTATCAAAAAGAAAGAGGCGTACAACAGGATTGGCAGTGCCGGGTTTTGGGTACTTGACCGAGGTATGTTGCGGATACTGATTGATCTTGGTATCTCGCTTAGAAAGGTCATCGTAACTCATGGCCACTTCCCCGGCTCCTTTCACGTAGTAGTCCAAATTATACAGCGCCACATTTGTATCGTTGATTTGAGCATACGCCATAAACTTCAGCTTGGGACTCCACCACAACATGTGGTCCTGCGGATAGACTTCCTCTTCGTACACCCAGTCTGGTTTGCCGTTGAATAGATCTGGGCTCCCACTTTCTGTGAGAGCCATAATTTCGCGTGTTTCCGGGTTCATGATGTAAAGATTGTGCTCGTATCCGAATACGACGTGTTTCCCCGAAGGGTCAAACCTCGCAAAATGGATTTTGACAGGCTGCTCTGTATTTTTGGAGTGTATGGGGAAAACCTCTCCAGTGACCGGCTTCCAGAGCCAATAATACGAAAATGCAGAATGACGCCATTGCGAGACCAGATCAGAACGTAGCACATGAAATGCAGAAGGATCGTCTACCGCCAGGCCCGGATTTAAAGTCACGTCCTGCGCATAGTAAAACTTGTTATTGTATGAGAATTGGTTCAGGTCAAGGATTGTTTTTTCATAGGTTGAGTCTGCCAGGAGCACCTTGAGCTTATCGCCTTTTCGTGTCAAATAGTAGCCTTTCGCAGATAAGTCACTAGACCGTGGGAACTGTGCTGATTCAAGCCACCTCATAGTGTTGAAAGAGGGCATGTATAGACCCTTTCTGTAATGTTCAAACGTCACGTTTTGGTTATTCGGATCGAACTTATTGAGAGTGATGTTCCGGTGTCCCAAATTGGCAATATTCGTGTCTGCCCCGTGCCATAGCGAGGATGCCTTTTGGCGGGCATTCCCATTGGAGTAGACTACCAAGAATATCACCCATAGTAGAAGGCAAATAGCCGCCGAGAGCACAAGCATAAGTTTGCTTGAAGAAACGCCATTTTTAAAATCATACCACAGTTTTTGAAAGCTCGGGTCATCCTCGAAAGTTTCGTCTCCAGCAACAGTTTGCGAGAATTCGTTTATATCTGCAAATAAATGTGACGTCACCGATGAATCTGAGTCATTATCGAGGTTTCCATCTCTCAAAACATCAGAAACTCCATCGTGCAGTCGTAGAATTTTCATTGGAATCGCCTCACTGGACTCGAGATGACTCAATTTCTGATACTGGTCTGTTTTCATCTCTCTTAAGAATTGGAAGTAGGTGTATAAGACGTGGCAGCCAGTCGAACTAATAGCGCAATCAACAGGAAAGAACTTTCTGTATGGAAAAAATTTTAACACAAAAATAGCGTTTATCGATGTAAAATCAAATTTCTGGATTGTTCAACCCGAACGCTTCACCAATTGGTCTGTTTTGAGTGACAATATCTCGGTTGCGAGGCATGCGCTATAGTGGGGCTGAGGTTTGGTTAGACCTTCGATGTGCGCAGTGGAGCTTCCAAAGTGAGGCTCGCCAAGGACCTTCGAGGAACAATGGGGGAACAATAGATCTGATAAAAGAGCACACAAATGTTGCCGAAATCTTTTCGATCAATGGATTCGGAAATCTCAAAGCGTTGATTTTTCCTGCAAAAACAAAAAGTCAATGTTTCAGCTTGAGACGGTACTTTTTCTGGCTTTATATCGCACATAAAAAAGCTAGCTCTGCTGGGTACCGATTTGGCCTTGAAAGGCACAGCTCCGACGCGCAGCCGGGCCCTAGAGCCAGAGCCAGAGCGTGGGATCAAAGTGAAACAAGGAAGGTCCATCAAGCAAGCCCAAATGGCTGTAAATAAAAATCAGTAAAGCAAATATAGTATTAGAGAATCATAAGCAAAAAGCATGACCCCATTTGAGGCGGGCTTCATCTCTCCCAGCTATAAAAGAATGGGCCCTCCCCCACGTTTCAATCCTGCCACAGAATATTCGTGGGGCCCCAGCGCGATTCGGCAAATCGCTCAGAGTCAGTGGCCCGCAACTCTGTGCGTGTCTCGTGTCCGAGCTAGGCCCAATGCGCTCCACTGTGCTCCACCATCAATCTTGGCCGGCCCGGCCACACGCTATACCCATTTTACACTTATAATCTCAAGACTTTGTGCACTTTCATGAAACGCATGCGCTAGGGTCTATTTTTTTTGTTCTCCCTCTTTTTCCTTGCTCTGTGATTCGAAGTTCATACTTTTTCTTTTATCTCTAGTGCAACTAAAGTATTGAGGCTACGCTCATAAGGCGATATGGACTACACTCGCATATTCGACAGTGACGCCTCAGAACAGGAGGTGGGTGCGTTATTTACCGCTGACATCAATGAAGTGGAATTTTCTAAAGCAATTGATTCGGCAGCGGGCCATTTGTGGACAGGGCCAGATAGATCAGTGGCCAGTATAGGGCGGGTCTTTTGCCATGGCGTCTCTTTATTTCAGGAGATCATGGATACTAAGGGAGACGCTGAAGATATAGATACGGTGCCGGATTCCTCTAGACACTCATATAGCGTCATAGCATCGCCGAAGACTTCTTCTGAGACGAAATTCGCGCCGCCCAAAATACCAGAAAATCCCGTGGGAACTATCGACGACGAGGACGGCGAGGATATCACAAACTTGCTGAGTTTTCAAAGAAGACCCAGCTCGGTGCCGGAACTGTTTGATGCTGTCTGTATTCCTGATGTGGTTGACCTAGGAGAGGCGCAAGGGTCCATGCCAAACCTGGAATCCGAGATCTCTCAAGACCCCGAGACAGACTTGGTTTTCTCTGTAGAAACCCCCGAGCTTGAGCTTTCTGATGATCAGAGAAACGCAGCTGTATCTCGCATTGCAGAGGTTCTTACCATATGGTTTGCAAGGATCTCCAGAAACGCGAAAAAGCAAGGAAAAGATGCATTTTCAGTCATTTTCGGGCCTCCGGGGTCAGGCAAAGCTCCAAGCGATACTCACTTACATGCGCTCTTGGAGCATACCAAGACATTCATTGAAAAAGCAATTGAGCTCAATGACCTTGAAAGGGCGAGTGCCCTAAGAAAGCTTATCATTTTGCTTCACGAGATCTTGCATTCACTTTTCTTTGCATTAACGCTTGGCGCTGGAACTGCTAATTCGAATGAGGCCGCTGTGGTAAAGAGCTTGCTTTTCTGTTTTTTTCAGGTGAATTTTGCACATACGCTTCTGGCACTATTGAGTAGAACTACAGCTAAATCGTTCCCACTATTAGAGGCAAAGGATGAGTCACAAAGCAAAAGCATTTCAACACCCGAGCTCAGGCTATCCTATGAGACGGTGATGAAAATATATGGGATCTACCTCTCGCTAGCAAATTGCCCCATCACTCTCATTCTTGTGGACAAAGTTTCTTTATCGCTCGATATCACCACTCCGGAAGATACTTCGCCCAACATTTACTCTCATTTTCTCGAGCTGCTTGATATTACGAGGGAAGGCAGTTTCGACAGTTTGAACACCAGGCTAGTATCGCAGTTGGCAGCAATCTTCAACTACTACTACGAGTTGTCTCCGGATATACTCAGACACTCCTTGAGACACTCATCTTTCCTTGGATGGATCACAGGAAACACACTTTCCACTGGTGGATACTTATCAATCGACACCACAATCACCGTCACTTCTTTTTCAGAGGTAACGTTGGATCCAGTCGACCCTTTTTTATACGAGGTGGACCTTTACGAACATAGAAAGCGACTCAAGTATGTGAAAAGCGGGTCGGATTCGGAAGTCGCTGTGCGAAGCCCGTCCTACCTTGCAATAACGTTCCAGATATTCCAGCTATTGCGCAATAAGGCATTCACGAAAGAGTTTATCTCCCAGAATGGTGACAAAATTGCGTTGTTCGACATATGGCTTTGTGTATCTCTGTATGTGCACCACTACCAGTACAGATCAGGCTTAAATAGCTTTGGAGCAAGAGTCTCTTTGCTTCTGATGCTTAAGTTGACGTCTTCAAAATCGGACAGTATAGAAGGTTTACGGAGTCGGAAAATCAACGAGAACAAATGGAAGTTGTGTCACCACAAGCACCCAGTGATTCCCTTGGACGAGAACAGTGCCGAGAAAGATGCGTTACTCTACATTATCGATGTTCTTCAGGTAACTTTCAGGTACAACCTCTCCAAGAAATTGGACCTAGAAAATGCAAAGATAGCACTAACCGTGTTATATCAAATTCTTCTTGAATTTGAGGCTAATCCTACAGAAGGACTTCGCACTTATGCATGGAACGATCTCTATCAGTCTTTGGTCAATTTTATGAGATTCATTGCGAGAAGCCAAAATGAAGAGGGCGTGAAGTACTTGATTGAAGAGATTTTCTCGGTTTTTGAGCTTTTGCTTAGCCCTGTGTTCGACAAAGTCATCGAAAAAAGCCCCGATTTCTTTTCGCTAGGATACCATCCTGCTAAGTCCATGAACTTTGACTTGCTTTATATTTTGCTCCAGCAGCATGAGAGCTTGGAGGCGCTTTTCGGAAAATTCATTGTGAAGAAGACAAACTTCAAACGCATTGAAAGAGCTTTTGCAGGCTTCAAAGAGAAACTCGCCTCGGTCAAAACAGAGGTTCATCCTAGCGATGTCACCCGCATTTTGAACGAACTCTCGCTTTTTGTCGATGAAGGCTCTGCCTCGACGACCATCAGCATCGAAGCTAACAACTACGCCGAGACATTCAAGTACCTTGACAAGTATAGAGACTATGAGGATTTTGCCAAACAAAGAGAGCTT
This sequence comes from Metschnikowia aff. pulcherrima, assembly GCA_004217705.1. NCBI lineage: Eukaryota > Fungi > Ascomycota > Pichiomycetes > Serinales > Metschnikowiaceae > Metschnikowia > Metschnikowia pulcherrima. Next base: position 935,994 of record CP034459.1, on the reverse strand, counting down.
GTTGACGCGTTTGTCTCTGTTCTCGAGACAGACTGGGTCGGTGAACGCAATAAGAGAAAATAACTACGCAAACAATTATCTAAAATCACCTTGAATGAATATATACAGCTGGCTGCTCAATCCTTTTGGAGTGTTCTGAAGAAATCCATGCACGTAGTGAACACCACCAAGAGGATACCTCCACCAGGGCCCAATCTCAAGACCTTGGGGATGAAACCTTTATATAAAGCAGCAACACCTTCCTCCTTGGCCACAGTGAGCACAGAGGGGAACGTCCACACGTATTTCGAGGAGCCGGCCTGGATTCTGGACTTGACCACGTCAAACGGCGTGTTCAACATCGTACCAAAAGTACCACCAATGGTACCACAGGTCAAATCTATGAGCGTCTTCTCAGAAGAACTCTTGGGCTTTGGCATCAACGATCTCACCTGGAAGATCAAGCCAAAGTAGCCCGCGTTCCACGCAATGTGTCTCCACAAAGTCGACTCCAAGCCTTTGTACAAGCCCAAAACACCGTTCGATTTTACGATATGTTTCACAACCTCACCCGCCGAGTTGAACTTGGAGGTTCTGTCTTGCAACTGGATTTTGACCAACTCAAAAGGCACCACCACAAACGATTCCGTGGCTCCGGCAGTGGCACCGGTCAAAACAGCTAAGGACTGTGTCATTTGCGGCATAGAGAAGGCATTTCTATAAAACTTTCCCCACTCGTCATTTGCTGCAAATTTGATGGCTCTCTTTGGCGCCTCCATCAAAATTGGGGCAGAAATTCCCTTGTACAACCTCGAAAAACCTTCCTCGGCAACGATTTTCTTCAAACATCTAATGGTACCGTTGTAGTCAGCAGTGGTGGCCAATTGCTGTCTTGTTTTCACCACATCCAAGGGATACATGACCATGATTTCGGACACGCCGGCAATGGCGCCTGAGAGAAACTGGTACACGAAGGGCAACGGCTTGGGGTCAGACATATTTGTATGGGGTGACTAATAGAGAGAACGAGTCTGGATAATCAGATAAATGAGCAAAAACCACAAATATTCTAGCTTAAAAACAGTGAAGATCTATCAAGAGTGCAGAAATATAGCGGGTATATCCTGGCGTTGTTTCGTGGTGTGCTTGAAGAAACCGTGCTTGAAATTTGGTTATCAATGGAAAACTTTTGAGGCTTTACTGTCCTGTGCAATACCGGCCCGCTTCTCCACCACCACTGCTACTTTATTGATCGCGCGTGAGTAATCTTAAAACGCGGGAAAACGATTGACCAGAGATACGCGGGGCCCGCCAAACTCCGAGGTGGGGATTTGCACGAGAACGAAAACAAGAAAAAAATAGGGGTTTTGTTTTAGACTGCTTGGATTGAACTCTTTTCAGTAAGATTTATTTTGGAGTTTCTGGCTTTGTCAAGGCGGTTTTACCAGGCACGCGTTCGTTTGTTTGGGTTGACTCTTTTTCCTCATAATCCTTTGACCCGCGCCCGTCTAAATTCGGGCCCTCAATAATCGTAGCATCAATGAATCAGAGAATATGAGCCCATATGCGTACACACTAACCAGGACCTACATTTAATCACAGCGCGAAAAAGCTTCTTTTCTTCTTTTCTTCGATCGTCTGTGAAAAGTTGTTCTTATGAGTTGCAGCATGCCTGAAGTCAGATTTATTACGTTCTCTCTTTCACTAGCTTGAGCCTTCTTTGGCATGCCCCGGTCCTACCCGGCGAGCCGCGCGCCGAGCGCTTTCGGCCCGGGACTGCATATGATTTGATTCAGAAAACGCACGTGATTTTTTGTATTTTAAATAATATGCAGCACTTTTCATCACATCTATTCCTTATGATGAAATTCTGGGCCTTCAGCAAGAAAACGCGTGGAAAAAGTATTGCCCAAAGCCTAAATAGCTGCTCAGCGTTCATTTTCCAGAATTGATAAGCTTTCTTTGGATCCATATGCAGGATTTGTTAGCATATGCAGTATAGTCATAGAAATTTTTGGCTCGATGTCGAAAAAGACATGTTGTATTTAGCATAGCGAAGTAAACAAATGCATTTAGGTCTTTCCAAAAGTGGAATTGATGTCTAGCAAACAAAAGAGCACCAATTAGGTTTTGGTATTGAATACCCTCAAATCCCATATTTGCCCTGAGTGGTTCTCTGGGGCATTACAGAAAGCTCGTCGCGGGTAACCCGCACCGCGCGGTATATAAAGCAGCGCATCGCCGCTCTCACACGGTCTTTTTTTTCTCCGTGCGGCGCCAGAACTTATACCGTGTTGCTTGTCTGTTCACGTTATCCCTACGAGTTGGCGAGTGTCAAGTTCTGGTCTGAACAACATCCAGTGATGGAGAACGACCATCTTAACGCCCTTTCATGGATCTGGCTAACGCCGCCGGTGGTTCTGCTACCGTCTGCATGGAGATTCTTGAGGGCTGGCAGGTCAGACATTTCAGAAAAAGTCATTCAGTAGACTTGTAAAACTTTTGTTCCGTGGCCTTGACACATGAGTAAGATCAAATTTCGAAACCCCGCCAGGATTGTGTGGGATTACACAATACACAATATGTGCCTCTCAAGTCTCAACCGAGCACTCAAGCCTCAAACTGTTCGAGCGAGGGAGCTCTTTTTAAAAATTGACGAGTCTTGCAAATCAGTCAAGTTTGAAACGTGCCGTGGTGCTGCAAAAACAGAATGGGGTGTTATTCCATATTATTCTCTTTTTCCAAAAGGAATCCGCGTTCAATCCCACACGCGTTAAAACTGGTGGTGTCAAAGAAAAGTAGAGAATACTATTCATCACATGCTTTTTAAGCCGTGAAGTATGTAGCACAACAGAGATTAGTACAGAGTTGACTCGCTGAGCTATCAACCCCTATTTCATGTGTATTCAGCATGTCTCGTCAGTGTCTTGAATGGGCGGTCACGTTGTAAAAGTGTACGGGCTCTTGGGCCAGCTTCACTCGTGAGCTTCCGTTCTCAAATCGATGGAAACAATTTTTAGAGCCAGAAATTGATCAGTCCACAGACAAAGCACAAAATCTTGAAGTCAGACTTTCTCTTGAACAGTGAGGTCCCATAACACAATCGAGTCGCCAAAACTAGGGGCTATACTCAGAGCCGACCCTGAGGAACGCAATGAATACGTTGATGCCGATTCCGAGCACCATGGCCATTTTCTGGGCGTCATTGAACAGCGAATCATCCACAAGCAAGAAGATAAGCGCGACAACGCCCAAGAAAGTGCCCAATAAAAGACCAACAAAGAGGTTTTCGTTATGATGCGTACCCTCTAATTCCGCTGCGGCCCTTTCTGCTAAATTTCCGCGCCCGCCGCCCATTTCTGTGTCTTCGGGTGCCCTCGAGCTGGGCCTGCTGTTATTATTTCCACTTCCATTCGTAGACTCGAGCCAGCGCTCTTCTAACTCGCGTATGAATTGCTGTCTATTCTCGTCCTCCTCAATATCGGCCACGCCATTACTGTTGCCATTTGTCATGCCCTCGGGAAAGTATATCTGCTGGAATTGGCGGCGCAAATCATCCACATCCAGAGCGCTCATACCCTGTGATAAGAGGCGGTCAAACCCTATTACAGGCGGGTCTGTCACCAGACCTTGTGCCTTTCTGTCTAGTTCTTTTTCCTGCTCGAGCTGTGCCTGAGTCATTTCGTCTCCAATCAAGCAGTGTACGTATATTTTGAGGCTTTCCTCGGGCTCTGGAAGGGCACGCATCTGGCGCAATTTCGGCTCAAAAACCTCTTCTTTGATGTTTGTTTCATCGTTGAGAATCCGCCCGTTGTATATAAGCCTGAGCCGTTTCCGCTGTGTTGGGGCCACCTGATTTCGGATCATTAGCTTGAGCCACGACGCATTCACAAGCCTATTCACATCGTCCCGCTTAAAGTTGATCATAAGTGGTATATCGAGGTCAGAGTGCTCACTAGCGCCCGAGTTAGCATCAGAAAACCGTATAACTATATTCACTTTCATTCTAGTGGGTATTTTAAAAAGGTTTTGTGGGTCTTGTGTGTGGTTTGGGATCTGTCTTTTATGGTGGGGCAGGGCCATATTAGTGGCGCGACTAGGGCGTGAGCGATTGGGGCTAGAATTGAAGGCGTAATTAATCAATTGCCTTTAAGTTTAGCTTCAGGTGTTTTTTCTGTGACTTTAATGGGCGCTGTCTCACAAGACATTTTCCTTCCGTCTGGTGCAAAATCGAAGATTTGTAAAACGGGCTGACCCGGAGTTTCTGACTTTTTGGCAATTTCATACAACCATATGTATATGACTCCTCAAAATACGAAAACGGCAAGCTTCGTTCCTCATGGCCCAATGGTCAAGGCGTCTGGCTACGAAAGTAACCACTTCTGTTGGAACCAGAAGATTCCAGGTTCGACTCCTGGTGGGGAAGCTACTTTTTTGATTTTTCAACACTTGATGCTAAGCACAACTTTTAGAAAAAAATCGATGGTAAACGCTCTATTAACTGTGTCCGAGTCTTGATTGCTCAAAGGTGTTACGAATAACACAGCTTTCAATTGTTGATAAAGGTTCTTTCGCGCTCGCGGAAAAAAAAATGTCTCCAGCCAAGCTGGGCAAGTTCGAGACAGCCCTCGTTCATGAAAGGGAAAGACATCAAACGCACAAACCGCCCGTAAAGGGTTAACGTTTTACATGTGATTTTCCAAAGGCTCAAAGCCCGATTGCTTTTGTCCCTATCGCGCACAGTGATGAGTGCTTCCAATGTTTAAACACTGTCTCATCAATGGCGCAGGCCTCAAAGACTGGAAATAGAATATTGGCCCCGATCGCGCTACTTGCATGGGCCCACCTGGCACGATCCAGGCCCCGAAACTCGCCGTTTATGGCGCGCATCGATTTCTCATCACCATTTATCGCCCCACAATTATTATATCGATAGTGTGAGTTCTCTCATTAATCTTCTTGATTTAGCTAAGAAATAAAATTCTGTATAGTGATTCATTACCATGCTTGCTCCTCCCATCAACATCCAGAAATGGATAGCCGAAAACTCCCACCTCCTCCAGCCACCGGTGAACAACTACTGTCTCCATAGAGGCGGGGCCACAGTGATGATTGTAGGTGGCCCTAATGAAAGGACAGATTACCATATCAACCAAACGCCCGAATATTTTCACCAATTGAAAGGGCATATGTGCCTCAAGGTTGTTGATGATGGAGAATTCAAGGATGTGATCATCAATGAAGGCGACCTGTTCTTGTTGCCGGGAAACGTTCCCCATAACCCGGTCAGATATGCCAATACGATAGGCTTGGTGGTTGAGCAAGACAGGCCTTCGGGCGTTAACGACAAGCTAAGGTGGTATTGCCATGGATGCAAGGAGATACTTCATGAAAAGGAGTTCTACTGCTCAGACTTGGGCACACAGGTGAAGACTGCCATCCTTGACTTTGATGGTGATATGGAGGCCAGAACATGTAAACAGTGTGGCACCTTGAACTATTCGAAGCCGCAGTAATTGATGTGGAGGAAAGGGTGCATTATAAGGGAAAATTACGTTTAAAGAGATGTTTAAGGGAGTGGTGAGAAAAGGCAATATGTGGGGAATATACGGGTATAATGCACTTGCACAGTGAGGTATAATCAATGAGTAGTGATCGTGTAATTATCGGAAAAACAAAAAGAGAAAAACACTTTTGCTGCATGCAATATCTGTTTGTTTTCTGTATATCATTTTCTGATGGTTCAGGTTTATTCTACCATTTGCTGATCATAGCCTAGGCCGTATAAGGCCACTTTTTGGGTTCGATTTAAAGAACGCTACGTTTCGAACGTGCGGTTTTCAACTAAATGAAAAGGAAACAATAGGAAACAATTCGAGGAGACCTCTTTTTTTCAAGCCTGATGACCGTTTATCGTCGTATAAATATATAAGTCTAGCGTCTACTCTAATGTCTGGTTTTTCCTGTAAAACTCCTCACCCTTCTCAAAGACATAGTCGACCGCGTGCTCTACAGGCTCGTCGAAGATATATGGCAACAACGGAACAATTCCTAAGCCGACAGCAACGGGTCCGTACGTACGGAGGGACTTGGTCGTACTATTTTTGAAAAGCACACTTGAATAGCGCACTGCCGAGTGGATCGTGAACGCCGGAAGCGCCATCAGCGCCAATCCCTGGAAAATCCCACGCTTCACAAACATCACGCGCCAGTCCTCGTCGGCGAGGTTGCCGCTGACCTCTTTTTTGTACAATTCTGCCGCCTTGGGGTCTGCCACTGGGGCCAGGTTCCATGGCTTCAAGCCCGGCGTGAATCTGCCCTCAGATTTCATTTTCACTTTCCACGACGCGTACGAGCAGTCACCCAAAAGGTACGCCCACGAGACTCCATACCCGAAAGTGACTAGAAAAGGGTGTGCCACGGGACGGAAACTCTCTCCAATGTCAGAAGTATATGCCACATATCTATGAGAGGCGAGAAGAATCGTACGCAAGCGGTTGGCATAAGCTGCGTAACGCAAGTTGCCTTCCTCTTCCAAGGCATCGTTATTGCTGACGCTTCCGACCGTCTGGGGGCTTTTTGATGCGTCCATTCTGATAGAATTAGTGGTGTCTGGGAGATTATAGATTCAGGTGAGCAGAGTACACGGTATTTTGACTCACGCTAACAATTTCCTGAAAATTAGGCCTGGATCGAGTCGTGCAGGCAATAAATATGATATACGAAGCAAAAAAGAGTGATTTGGCTTTTTCGTGTGGCCAATTGTCAGGATATCAATTTTTCTACTTGAAGCTCGAAGATTGGAGATTGGAGACTGGAGATTGGAGATTCGGTGGCACTGTGCGAGCGAGTCGTCGTCGTCGTCGCAAGCCTGCAACATAAACGTGCTTGCGCGGTGAGGCAGTGGACGCCGTGAAAGCAGAAACCGAATAAGCCATGAAGGTACTTCACCGGGCGAGAGTCAAATCCGAGTTTCTGCTTTGAAAATTGGACTGAAATTTCACCTAATCACTTGGCGAGAAAAGTTTCACATTATACTCTAATCTTTAAAGTAGGTGCCGGCATACACGGCGTCGGTTTAAGTAGTGGACTGCACGCAACAGCAAACCTGGGGTGCTCTCTCCTCTCTCGGCCTTCCCGTTGCTCAACAATAAAAACATCGATTTTCGTTTTTACACCAGCAATTGTTGGCATATTCGAGCCAGCATTCTATTCAGATTATTCTTCGCACTTTAAGAAATTTAAAAGTTTGCTTACTTGCTCCTTTTCTGATAATTCTGAATTAATTCAGGAGTTCTCAACATCCTAATTATTTCATAGTTGTTAAATCGCACATCCATATTGACTACTCGAAGAACCCTTCCGGTTGAATCCCAGAATTTATAATTTGACCCGAAAGGTCAGCCCTCACAAATCGATCTATATTTTTGCGAGTAATTGCTTGCCTGAATAAGCCAAAAGAAAGGCCCGAGAGCTTCACAATTGTAAAGAGCTTAGAACACTAAAGTTTTCTGACTTTCCATAGGGACGCAAGCCATCTCGCATAGTTAATTTAAAGTCTAATTATTGGCGATGTGCTTGTCCGCATCCAAGTCCGAATTAAACAAGAAGTGGAGTTTCAAGTGTATCAAATCCACGAGAGCTTCAGTAGTGGCCAATACTCAGGATTTATGTGAATGTGTTGACGAGTTTTTTTGTCAACTCAATACTATAATGAATATCAGTGATACCGGCAGATGTCCTGATATTCAGCTTCAAATGGGGCCCCGCAATTTTTTTTTTTTTAATAAAAGAAAAGAACTACAGCGCTAAAACTAATCTACGCTTGATCAGAACCACAGGGGTGGCTTCCCCAGGGCTTCTAGAACCCCCACACCCGTGGTCCCATTGTCTCCATAACCCCATTGCATCAACGCTTGGCACAACCAGTGTATAAACGAATTGAATCGGAAGAGCATAGATTAAAGTTGACCAAAAAACAAATCAGTAAAAGTTTGAGCCCTATTTAAAATCTTATACCATTACAAGGCTTTTCTGACGGTGTTTGCAGCCCACGCCCTCATAGTCCCTTAAGGCCCCTATGGCCCAATGCCCCAGAGCAAGTGGGTGCGCGGCCCCACAAGCGCATACCACCAGAGTGGCCCATGCGCATCCGGGAGAATGGGGTTACGACAGCAGCCCCGGGAGTCTCGGCTGCGTCTCCACAAAAAAAAAATACTCAATTCACCAAAGAGGCCCCGGACAGGGATAATACATCAACGGATCAGGGCGAATATGCCACTATCCAAATTTTTTAGTAAGATTAAAAAAAAAACTCAATTGATTCAAAAAAACAATTAATTTGGCCGCGTGATTAATTGAAAATACCTCAGTCCTCTCCAAGTGTCTCACCACTAGAGTCTACGAGAATGACGTGATTTGAGTTTGCTCGGACTCGGAGTTGCGTGGCGAGCGGACAGCGTGGGCCCGGGCGCATGGTTTTCTAAGAACATTCGGTGAGCGGCGTGCACACTGTGAAATATGTGCTTATGGAGCAGATTGCCCCGGTGTGCGCGCGGCTATAAAACCCGGCGCAAATCCCTCCTTCACTTCAACTTTTCTTTCCCCAATTGAATCACATCAATCAACACTACAAACACTTATTTCAAACATGGCTATCACTATCGGTATTAACGGTTTCGGCAGAATTGGCCGTCTCGTCTTGAGAGTTGCTCTCTCCAGATCCGACATCAAGGTTGTCGCTGTCAACGACCCTTTCATTGCCCCTGACTACGCTGCCTACATGTTCAAGTACGACTCCACTCACGGTAAGTACGAGGGCGAGGTCACCTCTAAGGGCGACAAGTTGATCATCGGTGGCCAGGAGATCACCGTCTTCGGCGAGAGAGACCCAGCCCAGATCCCATGGGGTAAGGCTGGTGTCGACTACGTCATTGAGTCCACTGGTGTCTTCACCACCTTGGAGGGTGCCCAGAAGCACATTGACGGTGGTGCCAAGAAGGTCATCATCACCGCTCCTTCCTCCGACGCCCCAATGTTCGTTGTTGGTGTCAACCACGAGAAGTACGCTGGCCAGAACATCGTTTCTAACGCTTCCTGTACCACCAACTGTTTGGCCCCATTGGCCAAGGTTGTCGACGACGTTTTCGGCATTGAGGAGGGTTTGATGACCACTGTTCACTCCATCACCGCCACCCAGAAGACCGTTGACGGTCCTTCCCACAAGGACTGGAGAGGTGGCCGTACCGCTTCCGGTAACATCATCCCATCTTCCACTGGTGCCGCCAAGGCCGTCGGTAAGGTCATCCCAGACTTGAACGGTAAGTTGACCGGTATGTCTTTGAGAGTCCCAACCGTCGACGTTTCCGTCGTTGACTTGACCGTCAGATTGAAGAAACCAACCTCTTACGAGGAGATCTCCCAGGCCATCAAGAAGGCTTCTGAGGGTGAGTTGAAGGGTGTCTTGGGCTACACCGAGGACGCTGTTGTCTCCACCGACTTCTTGGGTTCTTCTTACTCCTCGATCTTCGACCAGAAGGCCGGTATCTTGTTGTCCCCAACTTTCGTCAAGTTGATCGCCTGGTACGACAACGAGTACGGTTACTCCACCAGAGTCGTCGACTTGTTGGAGCACGTTGCCAAGAGCGCTTAAATTTTGGGGAAACTATAGGTTCCCTAATTAAGCCTGCCGCCTGGCTTGTAGAACAAGCCCGCGTATAGCAATACAAAACTCTGATATAATTAAAATTGTAGAAATAAGTATAACTTTAAAGCTTCTATTGTGGACTTCTTCGAATTGGCCCAAACAAGATGACTACAAACGAAATGAAAGTCGCTAAATTATAGAGAAGAATTGGTATAAATGCGGTGAAGGGTTTTTTTGATGTGAAAAAGAAACAATTTGTGAATGATGAAAATTTCAGAAGCCTGGTATTTCAGATCTCGTGATTCCGAATCCGATCTTCATCCTATACTTATATGCACACTAATCGGCTCGCGAGGCCCTTAAGATTTGATAGGTCAAAACATAGATATACAAAAGTAGTCAGAATTCTTGTCAGAGACCATTTTTGCCCATTTGGCTCCGTGAAGTTTAAAGCACTTGTCCAAAAATAAGGCTGATGGATCTACAGTTCCTACGAGACCGTGCGTTTCGCGTGTTCCGGACCAATCAGCTTCCTCCACTAACTACATCCCATAGAGATTTCATCACCTCTCTTGTGGCACAATACTACTACACCAAGTACACAAATACAACAGGCGATTTGATCCCGAAATACAACAGCCCCGAAGATGTGCATGTGACTGCAAATATCGAGAAATTCGAGCTCCAAGGTCTCAGTCTATTGCACCTTCTGATTGAACATGGCTCGGCAGTACAGACAGTTGCATTTATTGGAAAAAACGAAAAATATGCTGCGTTTATTCGACTGCATTTTTCATTATTCTTGACAGAAGCCTTGGAGAGCCTAGATCTAGAGACTCCTTTGGCTTTGCAGCCATTAGCCATATCACACGACTTCATAACCAATTGTGCTAATGGATTGGGTGATCTAGTCAATATAGAGTCATCAATGTTGGGCCAGATTGACATGAAGTTTGCACCTGACCCGCCGCTTACAGGCAATTCCTTAAGAGAGATCGCCATATCGGTCCCAAAAGAAGATACTAAGTATATTTTGCAAGGGTCAGAGCTGCCTCTCACCAGCCTACATGATTGGCTCACGAAAACGACATCTTTGAGGTTTGAAAATATCAAAATTGCCGCATTTTCGTGCAGCGTAGTGGCCATGAGGTCGAACACAATTCTGATTCTATGTTCATTAGACCCAGAAACTACATTGATATCGCTACTAAGCATCATACTAGAATGTGTGCACAGATAAGATTAAGGAATTATACATATAACCGACCAGGTGATTGTTAGTATCACAAGTATGAAACCAGTCCATATGATACCAAGATGCGAAGTGGGTGAAGGCTCAAAACGCTGGAAGTTCAAGTTAATGCTTGTCATGGTGAATGCTAAGGAAGAAAGGAACCCGAAGGTAAGAAGCACGATCACCAAGAAATTGTCCATGATATTGAACTGCGTTCCTTCGTTCACCATTTCAACCAAGGAAAAAAGAATGCCAATGTTAATGCCGGAGATGAAGATTGAACTGAAGCATAGTGAGAAGTAAAGGAGCGAAAGCACATAATCATAGTCGCGCACGAGCCTTTCTTGGTAGTCGTTAGACTTATCAAAGTAGTTTGTGTCCTCGTTTATCGAGTCATAGTAATGTTCTTGGTTGTGTCTACCATCAAGATTTTTCTGGTGATGGCGATAGGACTCATGCGAGATGCTGGAGATGTTGAGAAGTTTTTTCACTCTGTATTTGAAACGAATGAATGATAACACCACACTGTTAAGAACGTTATCTTCTAGTTCGTTGTTCAAGCCGAGATACGCAATGTAGCTGTCCTCGTTTGCCTCTTCATCATAATGGTCCAAGTCAGCCAATTTTTGCAGGTGGATCTCGTGAGCAATGTCGTGATAAGGGTTGTTGGAAGTGTAGAAAACCTCTTGTCTATTCTCTGGGAGCAGGGGTAAACTCTCGGTCTTGGCCACATTCTCGTTGTAGACATCCTCTCGAAGCGATTTGTACGACATTTGCCTATTTAGGATAATCCGGGACTTATCCTGAATGATCGAGCCATCCACATCGTGCTGGCTATTGACGGCATCAAAGTTCTCGTAGCTTTTGAACAAATTCACGTTCAAAAGGCGTGAATAATGATTGTTGATCTCGCGCGGGATCACATTAAAGTAGCACGAGCGCATGTAATCGAAAATTTTGAAATCCTTGAATAGCTGGACAGAGGTCATTTTGAGAAAGTTTTGGATTTTGACGGGTAGTTTTTTCAACGTGATGGCACGGTACTTGTTTTGGAGCAAATTGTCCCGGATTTCCGTGGTCAATGAAGCCTCGAAGTTGTGCAAGTTGGAGTCGTTTGAGTAAATGCTGAAGGTGTTGAAAGTAAATGGATCCATGCCGTCCACCTCGAATGATATACCATCGGGGACTTGGCAGGACGTGTATATGTGTTCGTTCAATGTCATGTAATAATTGTCCTCATACTGCTTATTGTCATCCAAAGAAGGTGCCACAGACTGGATCTCCATCGACTCTGGAGACTCGGATAACCCTTCACTTTTGGCCAAATTGGGTGCGGGCGCCACTCTCTGGCCTCCTTTACTTAACAAATACCTTGTTCTGTGCATGACTAGGCGGAGAGACGGTAGAGCGTCGCCCTGGAGCATGTATGAAACCGCGAGTTTTGTCATGTACAGCAAGCTGTCGTCTTGCAAATATGCAGAAACATTTTCACCGAATCGTTGTCTCTGTGCATCATCTTTGCAGCCCAAATAGGCAATAATGCTATTCACCACCGTATTTGGAAGACAGCAATACGAGTACTTCCGGAGCCCTCCCGTAAAGGCTATCACAGTGGATACAGGCAGATCCTCATACAGGATAATCCAGGATGGAGACTCGTCATCGGCGCCGGTTGTGAGAAAAACTACCGATATTCGACAAGTATCGGCGACTTTTGGAATGTTCAAATAAACGTCCATGCTCAAGTTGACATCGTTGCGCGAGGCCACATCTCGTGGGATGAGACTGTGAAGTGCGAAGTTTTTCTTCAACAGGGTGATGAGATCAAAGCGGGCCAGAGGGTCGATGTTGAGCTCGAAATTCACATCCAAGTTGATGTCTTCGGGAGACGGCTGGCCCAGAAAAACTGAGTTTCTCATGGTTCCAATCGACAGCGCCGAGTGGTTTTTCTTCAATTTCGGAGTGCTTAGCTGTGGCTTTCTTTGAAGACTTTCCTGTAGCAAACGCAGCTCGTGGTCAAGATCAAGTAAGAGGTACAGCAAGCTCGCTGTGAGCTCCGAGGAGTCAAAGTTCATGAATGACGCCCGGTTCGTGTGTAATGCCTTATTGAGTGATGCAATGAATTGCTTCCCAGCAGCCAGATCCGGATAATGTTTAGTGAACTTCTTGAAGATTTTCTTCACCGCAAGTTTTTGAACGAGCGTGAACTTGTTGAGCTTACGAAGCTCGATAGAAACCTCGTTGATGCATCTATAATGAAGCGAATCCAAGCGTTCGAGCTTTTCCATGACAGGCTCATTGCTTGCTTTTAAGCGTGCGAATTCCCTCGAGTCGCTCTTCAATTTTCGGGCCAATTCTCCCAGTTTTGTCAATATGAAAAGGTCTAGGGCGTCGAAGTTGTCGAGAAATAGCCGCCGGAGCCCCTTGAGGTCCGGAGTCGGCGTTTGTGTGGCCTGCCGTATATGCTTTTTCAAGTCATTATAGTCTAGGTTATAGTCTTTCCACTCCGGTATCGAGAGGTGGGCCAAGTTCTTGCCGAACTTCATCGAACCGGTAAAAAAATATTGTCTTGCGAGGGTTCTGGATTGCGGGTTCTCCGATACTCAAAGCCTGGGCTAATTTATTAAATCAAAGCCTCGGAATGCAATTCTTTTAGTGGCCGATTAGATTGATCGAAAAGTCACGTGCGTCCGCAGTTATTAGCCCTTGATTGTATGCGCGTTCGGTTTCGGTTTCGATGCCGCGGGCTGTATGCCGTCCGCAAGTCGTTAGAATTATTAGTGCGTCGTTTTTTATCGCCGGAAACCTCACTGACTGCGGCCCGCTGGGGTAATATTTTATTCAAATCAACAAGTGAACTATACGAATATTGCCACGCAAGTAATTTGTATGTTAGAAATTGGGCCCTTTCAGTGACCGATCCGATGAATCTGACTAATTACTGTGATAATGGTTTAGGGGGCTTCCTTAGTGTTACATTGGGAAATGTCCAGCTAAGCCGAAGCTACGGGTTGGGCATAATCATAATACGTGCTTTTTTTGGGCAAACAAGTTTTCAAAAGCCAGGATCTGAGAATGCCAAGACTCGACAATGCAATGATGAGATCCAGCCTAAGATACGGTCACGTGTTTTGGGTCATTCAATTACCAGTACCCTAAGCCATAACATGAATCTCTTTTCAACTCGTTTTTCGTAAGCATTTTGGATACTGGTCGTGTGACGAAATACTTGATTTCATGGTATCCCAGGATGACCCGTTTGTCCGGGCCCACGTGTTTCCGCACGCTCAGCCAGAGTGTGAGGATCCTCGTAAAGCGCGAAGAGGCTCAGTGTGAGAGAGGGGCTGAAAATCATCGAGAGCTGGGAAAAAGTAAAAAAAAAAAGAAAATAAAAAGGGCGGATAAGAAGCTCAGGGGGGAGGGCGATCAGGTACGAGTCGATAAGTGGGATAAGATTGTTGTGTGAACATTCTGACATGCTTGATGAATATAAATCTTCAAAATGAGTCTGGTGATTGTTCTTTTTTTTTTCCTGAAAATTTGTAGAAGGTGCTTAATGAGCCGGAAAATGCACGGTAAACCTTAAATTCAAGTGTTGTGTGGAATCCTGGCCAATGGGCAACTATAGACGGAATTGGACCCTGATCGTCCAATAAGATCTTCGGTCGTGTGACCTAGAACATATTTACGCTCGAAGCATGCGGTGTCCTGCACACTATGGTCAATCTCGATTCTCGATAGTTGGAGAAATAGAGAAAAACGTTCGCCTAGCTTCTATAGACTTGTCTTTCGCTATGATATCGGTTCACGTTTTGCTACAACACAATTCATGTAGGTGACTTGTCAAGAGAAACTGCTCTCAGATTTGCAATTAGAAAACTAAGATCATAGATCTGAAAAACACTTGCCGTAGTGCAGTCTCATTGCTCACTTTCTCACGATATGTGAGGTGGCTGTCTGCTAAAACTTGCTCACTGTTGCATGAGATTATTAAATTCTCATTGACAAATATTACCCATTTTTTTTGCGTTTCTGACGTGACCCAAGACAAGCATTTTTCCCAACCTTCGATAAGTCAGAGAAGGCTGCACCAAAAAGAAGAGATTCAAAAGCATGTACTCGGTCAATCTTTGCTTGGCTTGTGAATTTTCACTTCTCATTGTTGAGCACTCAAGATAATCTCACAATGTCGCAAAGGTTTGTCGAAGAGTTTCACAAAACGTATCTGTTATTTAATCTCATTGTTCGTCACTCGGCGACCATGAAACTATATTTGTGTAAATATAATTCTCCTGGTGATTTTTATAGAATTCGAACGCCAATTGCCAGGCAATGTCCCTCTCAGGGCAAATCACCTTGAAAATCGGTCAATTTCTGCACTGGAATCATTTGTATTTTTTATTCTGGCTGGAAGCTGGCTAGCAAGTCCATTGTATCTTCTCTAAAAGCGGAATAATCGCACCGGTATTGTTATAATCAGACAATAGTGTAGACTTTTGACGCGTAAAGTTCCCCGCTCGGTTCCCCAACAGTGCACTCGGGCAAGCTCAGAAAACAAGTATAATTTCATAGGCTTATATACCTCAAAAGATCCGCACATCATGATAAATAAGGAAAAAAAGAATGATGTTTTTAAGGGTCATTTTAGCCGCGGCTTTTGCTCTTGCTTGCGATACAATATGCGTCGGGACCATGCATATCTCCATGATTGAAAGCAAGCTAGTGTATTACAGTTTGGGAATTATCGACGAAAAACTCACAGTTTCGGACGAGAAATGGCTCTTTGACTATGGAATCGATGGGACAATCCATCTACCTGGCACAGATAAATTTTTGGGAATTGACGACCAGGGAAGATTCATATTAGTCACCCAGCCGCATGCAGGTTTTCTTCTATTGGCATCACCAGATTCAAATTGCCGAAGTACGCTAGTTTATGATGGTGAGGCATTTTTTCGACTCAATAATGATAATCTGATAAGCTACGCCCAAGACGATAGGGGTGTCCAGATTTTGGTGACATTTGAGGACATTATACAGCGTTGCTAGGTAACTGTGAATGGTTGTGAAACCAGGAACTCGAGAAAAGTGGAATCTGGAAACAAAAAGCTCTTGACATATAGTGTAAAAATAAAAGTCAAACGCCATCAGCCTCGTAGGTACGCAAGCCCATAGACCTGCAACCAAATTTTACTTTACAGGGCGCTCTCATGATTCATCAGTGTCGGACTCGCACACGCCCCAACAATTGCACATAAGTACACAATATATCGCAGAAGACATTTATGATGGATCGCATGCCGTTCAAAAATCATTGTCGTTGAACCTTTATATCTCACACCACATGGTATATGTGACTTCTAGGTTGATTGATTTAGACAAAAAAAGCCCTCTATGCAGGCAGAAAGTTGCCTCTGCATTTCGAGCGTGTACTCTTGAACGGATGAAAATCCACATCTTTCGGTTGCGACCAGTCCAGGTAGAAAGCACTGTTTCCCGTCCGATCAACGTTAGTTAACCTGCCTAGGGCCTTACTGAGTAGTGTAGTGGGAGACCATATGCGAAATTAAGGTGTTGCAATCTTTTTTCCCTCTTGTGATACAGACCCTGGTATCGGTTGTGAGTTTTTTTGATCAGTTGTACAGTCTTTACAGTCGTTCGGGTTTGTGAGATACTTCCAAGAAGTCCTCATCCTTCAGATGGAGATTGACGAACTCATTGACATACCACTTAAATACTGTCAATTTGATCCAACTTAATCATGTAATTCTCAAGGAACGGGGTTCTTTACTCAAGCCAGGGCGTATCCAAGTGTCTGTGGTCTCGTGTATAGACATGACAAGATCGCCAAACGTGTTTTACACATTTGTCATACTCGCCAATGGTAAAAGCCAAAGTGTAGCAGTAATTGTCAGCGAATCATCTTGCTGTTATCGAGGACCCATTTTTACAGTCTGTAACATACGGATTTACCCAGTTCATGAAGTCTGTGTAAGCTTGGTGAAAGTTCAATTCCAGCAGATTTGAAAGCCTTTGAAACACAAACTTGTCACAGAAGGTGGCATTCAAAGGCACTTCTTCCATTGACCCCTCTAAAACGTAAGCAACCCTTGGTGAGTTATCATACTGCAAAACAGGCTTATTTGCTCCATTCACCCACGTATCGTTGAGTGGTGAGGATTATTTGAAAGCATTGAAATGAAAGACTCATCGTCAACCTCGTAGTACCTCCAAGAAGGAATTTGGCATGGACCGGCAACCAAAAAAGCTGCGTGCTCTCACCCAGAAGCCAGTGGTCATTTTGACCGGGTGTATCAAAAGAACAATATACTTTACTTGTTTCTCTCGTATTCTGGATTTCTTCATTGAATATATAGATTGAACGGTTATGTGTAAATCAAAAATTACCTCAAGCAAAGCAAACAGGAGAAGAAAAAGCCAATGACCAGATAAACACTTGCATTTCCTAGCTCGAACTGAATTTCTCTTAGTCTGTTGCCAGAAGCGCAATCAAATTGTGAGAGAAAGCTTTCTTAAACTTGTTCCAGTCTTTTACATTCGGATCGACTTTGATGAACCCGATGTTAAGACCCTTTTTAGCTGTGGATATTGCGGTCATTTCGTGTGTCCCCATGAACGCACCGGCCATTGGGACAAACAAGATATCCTCAATGTGGTACTTGTCGGTGCCTGAGTGGTCGAGAATATTCACCCTGCCCAAATTCGTATTACCCAAAAAGAGCGTGTCTTTCTGCAACCCAAACTTGTTGCTCATATAGTTCTCCGCAGTCATCCCCTCGCATGCCATATAATACCCTTCCACAAGTGATTTACTATTGACGGTTTTGTGAAGGGCATCATGGTATTTTCGACAAGCATCCCATGAAAAGTATGAGCCAGGCGGAAGACAGAAGGCTGGGAGGTTTACATAGAATCCGTCTTCAAACAGTCCCTTGTCACCAAGATAAGTGTTATGTGATTCAAATCCACCAAAAACGTTCCTGAAACTAATTGCAACTGCCGTGTTCAAGAACTTATGAGCGTACAATTCAGGGTATAGTTTGAGCATAGTGTGAACATAGACCATGATCAAATAAGTCTGCAATTTCACCTGGTGTTTGCGGCACGCGTTCAAAATGATTTTCAAATTCTTTGGATCGATATTAGTGAAGCCTGGGGATGAAAAATTGAGTGGCGATTTATCGTCGATTATGTAGTCACTTTGAAAGAACCTGTCTGGAGAAAATGGCTCTGGCAGACAGCCCACAAATGACCGATTAAGACGTCTTTCATCCACTTTGTTTATGAAGTTGGGCCAAAAATCCAGCGCCATTTTGAACGCCTTTGCCTTGCACTTGCTAATAAGCCCAGGCTTATAATTGGCCATCTCGAGTATGGGCGGTGGTAGATCTTTCTCAATCAACTGAATATCATTTTCAAGAGAGAACAAAACATCGCCAGCCTTCAGATTTGCCGCATGATTAAGGTTTTCGACAAACTCTTTCAAATAAACCACCACTGAGCTTCCGTCAGATATGGTATGAGAGCAGTGGAAACTAAACCAGTTGATATTCTTATAATAGATGAGCTTCCATAACGGTTTCCCAGCCTTATGGTTGTGATGAGCCAACACTGAAGTGAGAACGGAAGCGCTCTTATCGCTATCCTGGAAACGCTCGGTCACCTCGGTATTCACCTCGTAAACGTCCCGAAAATCGATTCTTTGAAGCGGATTAAATTGGACATTATAACCTGCGCCCAGGAGAGAAGAATGCAAAAACGGGTACTTCAACAGCAACCGTCTTAAGGCGCCGAAAACAACGTCATCATTCAACGGCCGGTTGACTTGCGCCGCCATGGAGATGCTCTTGAATATATTTTGCTTTTCCCATAGAAAAAATAGGCGCTCGACAAAGTCGGCTTTTCGAGTTAATTTCCTATATGGCACCAGCATCAGGGACAGTATCGATTTTCTACTCAGATATTCTAGAACAGCAGCAGAAGCTATTTAAATATCTGTTAATCCTAAGATGGCCGAATCGGACCTCCCCAAAACATCATTGGCCCGGGATGAACATACTTCGGAAGGTTTTGCCGAAATATGTGGCACCCATGTTGTTCCGAGGAAAGCGCGCATGCATATGACGTATGTTAAAGGTGTATGAGCTCTCACATGAAACATCACGGTGTTTTCGTTATTTTCGTTTTCATTTTCCATTTTAAACAAGAAAGTAGTTTGCATGATCAAAAATCATTACTCAATGTTACCTTGTTTAAAAACAATAAAAAAACATCTCGGCTATACAGTGGGTACGCGTTATAACGATCTCCATTATAACGATTAATCGCGTTATAACGATACTTTGGCGGTCAAAATTTTGATTCCCCATAGTTAAGGGGCAAAATTCCCGGTTTCCCCGATATCGGTAGTCTTTCCGGATATATCGGTCTAAAGGGAAATGTGCTTTATCTCGGCGCTTCTCTACGTGTTTGACCAGAAAAGCACCCTCACAATTTAGACTTGGCCCCTATCTTGAGATAAGGTCAAAAACCGCGTTTATATGACGAATAGGTGCGTCTGGGGGTAGAAAGATCGCCCTTGAAACAACTACAAAAAAAAAAAACCCGACGCCCGACGGCGCACCAAAACAGGACAAGAAAAGCTGATCAATCAGAGATAACAACAAAAGAAGCAAATTTCGCCAGACAGCTGTCTTTTAATGATAAAGGGTACCCAGTTAAACTATAGGGCACCTTACATAGTGAAAGTTGTTAAGGAAAGTGTTTCTATCGTTACTAAGTGGGATCGGGCTGTCAGGGACCCTCACAAAGCCATCGATATAAACAAATCGCCTCCGCGGCTTTAGCAAAGACTTGGAGCCGAATTGGTTTTCGGTGCCTAAATCCAAAATACTCAGCCAAATGGGACTTAATTTCGGCAGGAATGATGCATCTGCATCGATCTTTTGAATATTTATATTAATTATATACAGGACGCGAAAATTCCTATAACGATTTTACACCTAAATCGTTAGAAAATGCTCTACACTTTGACATCGTTATAACGCGTACCCACTGTAATACAAATCGAAGCTGATCGGGAATCTGGCTATCTGAGGGCTCCTAACCAGTTTCCGATGAACCAAAACGGCCGGGAAGTTCGGAACTATGTGCGCTAGACGCTAATTTCGAGTTAATAGAAACAATCACCACATAAATTGTATAGTGTAGCAGGAGTAAAAGTTTTCGGATGTTTCAGCAAATCTTTTCGATGTACTATTGGGATTCTAGCACGCGCATTTTAAAAACTCAATGCTAGTAGACCTTAGATATAGCTCTGTGACGACCATAAGGCATTTGTGAAAGGTGTTCTGACGAGATGAGCTATGATATTGGCTTTTAAATGAAAACCCTTGAATGTAAATAAAAATTTTGAGATTCTTGAAAATAAGGGCATTTGTTTGTGAGACTTAAATGACTGTGCTCTACCAGCTTTGGCTTTGCTTCATGAGCACTTTTGTCCGAAGTTTCGGCCCAGAACAAGGTGCAATCATCCAGACATAAGGTTTCGTTCACGATTTGTGTGGAAAGAAAAAAACCATTGGCCGAATCTCATTTCAACCAAATCAATTCTAAATAGGGTGATGCCCTTCCGTAAAAGGTCATACAGGCCATGCACTAATCGTTTAGAATAGACCGGCATATGAGAAACTTGAAGTATCGATTCTTTGAGTTTGCACAATAAATCTGTTTGTAGATGGTGGACAAAAAATTGCATAGCTAGCTTCGCAAAATATCTACATCATCATCTAATACTCCAAGCTGTAAAATGTATTTACCCAATGCTCTAGTCTGCTTCGCCACACATCTGTAGGTGACTTTCTTAAATGGTAGCGTTTGATAGCCGAGTGGTTTGTGATTGCCTAATTGCGGTGATTCGCTGGTTGTCGCAGTATTGGCAAGAGTAAGAGCAATAAGGTGTTCTAAATTTCTTGGAAAAACTATTTGAACTTTCTTCTGAAGGGGAAAAGCAAAAAAAGATTCACTCCTTTTATATGCGCAAACAATGAC
Organism: Metschnikowia aff. pulcherrima; assembly: GCA_004217705.1. Classification (NCBI taxonomy): domain Eukaryota; kingdom Fungi; phylum Ascomycota; class Pichiomycetes; order Serinales; family Metschnikowiaceae; genus Metschnikowia; species Metschnikowia pulcherrima. The sequence goes on along the minus strand of CP034459.1, from coordinate 915,064 downwards.
TTTAGTGAAAAGGCTGCTCTGAATGATAATGCGTGTGATATTGTAGGGTACGCGTCACCAGTGGCCATCACAAACACCGAAAACACCGGAGACGGTTTTCCTTTGATCGGGGAATACTCTGCGAATGTTTAAGACCAAATAACGTATATCGAGCTTCACAGAAGTTGAAAACGCCATTTTATTACGCAAAAATCCTTTTAAAGAAGTAATTTGAACTTGTGAGTTTTTCTTTATGAGTACTGGCAAGTAGTAAGGAATGGATGGGTTTCCTGGGATAGAATGAAAACAAAGATTTCTCAGACGTCCCACAAATTCGACACCTACCATAAACTCATTGATTGTTTACTCAACATATGTTGAATTGGTGGAATTTCAAAATGCAAATATTGCCCTGCGCCAAATTTTTTCCCATAAATCTTCATTCATGTACCTAATTGTTTCCTTTTATGGGAATTGTGATACAATAATTTGAGGAAAGCGGCCAGGGTTCTACCCAATCACAATAATTGTATGTGATTTCTTATTAGAAACAAAGAACAATGCACACGTTCGCAGATTTCCGACGAGAAAACGAAGAAGAAGAAAGAAGCCGTTTTTACAGATATAGCCGCCGGTTTCCCAGGTAAATTCACAAAACATCGAATGAAACATGAACATCTCATCATTATTGCTTTTCATAACGTTGGCCTTGACAGAGGAAATTCTCTATGCTGGAATAATGTACGCTTCAAGAGTGGATGCAACAGGTGATCTTCAAACCCTCATCATTGCCGGAAATAGGCTAATTGTGGCAGATGAATGCTCCAGATTTGACTATGATTATCGCCAGGAAACACTCAAGTTCACTGGCTCAGACTACTATTTAAGCATTGACGAAGAGGGGAATTTGGTACTTGAGGACCAGCCCCATCCAGGCTTCTATTTGACGAATGCACAAGGAGGCAACGGGAAGACCCATAAAAGAGTGTCGTATTATGGAAGCACGATTTTTCAATTGTGCGAGGATGGTCTGATCGGCTTTATGAGTCTTTGCCAAAACCCATCGCACATCCTTATCACTTACAGAGACATCAATTTTCAACCAGAGGGGTACTATAAAGCCTGTGGAAAAGGAAGAAAGATGATGAATTGCTGTCAATGAACTGTCAACAAACAGGAAGAAGTATTTTAAAAGATATTTTGTTCGTGGAAGTTCGTAAGAACATACTTCTCAGTCGTTGCAGTAAGTGAAGATTTGACTGTTACAAATCGATATTCGCTAGCGATTTAAAAATCAATGATGACTGTTCTTGCACCGAAAAGGAACGCTAGTAAATAAACTCAGGGCGATGCAAACTTCTTTTTATGCTAAATGGTTTTGACTTCTTTTATTTAGGTCCCTTTCGTATGTGAGTGCTGTTTATTTGTTGAGTCCTCAATTTTAGAAGAATTGCATGCGACGCGGATGCAAATAAGGCTCGAATCAGCTTTTGAATCTCGATTTGAGACTGAATTTTTTTAGTGGCTTCTGAAATTTTGTTTTTTTTAGATTACCGTTCTGGAATTTATAAGCCGTTTTTTCGTTTTGTTTCTAATGATTTCTTTCGCGTCATGTGCTCGAAAGGGCGTACAATGATCATCTCCCAATTTAAGTTTAAGAAGTCCCTTATGCCTAAGCCACTTTTTATCAGAGTGACGGAAATGGGAAAGATACTCTTTGTAAAAATGAATTTCGCAAAATTCCAGAGATTGAGCAGATTTCTTGACAAGATTTAAAAGATAGGTGAACATAGGCTCTGCAGCTTAGCGTGAAGCATTGAATATTCTTTAACGTTTCGGCCGGTAGGACCATATCTAGCTGCTTGCGGCTCTGAAATTTTATCCGGGAGACATACGAAGGAATATGGGGGCCTTCACTCGATTTACAGGTTGATAGAAGATTATAAAGGTACGGAAAAAAGCTATACATCGGCGTGGTGGAGCGGATTTGACTGTAGAAATGGACCAGGCAGGAAAAAATAATGATATTGGAGCGACCTTTTCTGACGAGAAAAGCTTCCATAGCCCCGTTTTGCCTGGTTTGCTTGCAAAAGCCCGAAAGAAAGAAACATGAATTTTGCTCAAGAGGATTTCACAATCATCCAATGTTTGCAAGTCAAGAAGGTGCAAGATGTGACAATACACGGAAAAAGGTGAAAAAACCTCCTTAAAACCAAAATCAAACAACGCCATGTGAATCAAATTCGGCATTGCCTGGTGTGTAACTGAAACTGGCCCGATGAACGCGGTTCTCTGAAACAACTTTAGTTCAAATGGAGGCTCCCGTAAATTGCTACGGTATTGCTTCGGAATTTTTTACGGACTTGCGAAAAACGTGATTCCTGGAAATTCAGGGCTTCAGTGTATCAAAATAACAAAGCAAAAATGCAGAGATGAAGAAACAGCGTAGACACTCTACGCTGCCCCAAAGCAGAAATTTTCGAAAAGCCAAAAATATTGATTTTTCTTGAATAGAAAGATAATTCAGCTTATGGACGTATTCAGGCCGTTTCACCTTGAAAATGTGAGGAGTCCACAATTCTGGATTGCAGAAGAGAAAAATGAAGAAAATCATAAGATTGCCACAAAAACGGGTTAATTTCCGGTAATTGAAAACCTATTGTATCAGGAAAGGGAAGCCATCAATGCTCATACATTGCATGTGTGAAACGGAGGAATATGAACATATTATCGTTGACAACGAATGGCAGGAAAATTCCAAAAAAGTAACAATCAAATTCCACATTTTTTAAAAATTTGCGCGAGGAATCAACTCAAAAAAGTTGCCTGTTTCAAAAAACGTGAATAATGCCAGCAAATCAGAGCAGAAATGTTTGGAAATGCGGTTCAGGTGCACCGCGCAATAAAAGCTCATGATACTTTCAGATCTCTTGGTAGTCTGGCTTCTCTTCTGTCACTTTTCTTTGCAGGTTCTTTGCTTTAGAGTTTTACAAAATGAAACGAGGCAGGAAAAGAATTCGATTCAGTTTTTGCAGATAATTTGTGCATGTATTGTTTGTGGAAACTGACCTCCTACGACTGGTTTGCGACAAAAATTGCTGAAACAGGAAAGGCGGAATCTCATCAAAATTGTAAAATTCTTGGAAAAATCGCCGATTTCGTCATTTTTACTTTCCGTTTGAAAAAACAAATTGATCATCTTCGAGTCGCATCCCGACCAGATCCGTGGATACTACCAAACCTCCATGCAAACACCACTTCACCATGAAGAGCTCATACAGATTTAACTTATTGCACTTTTCATACATCATTATGTTAGTAGCACAAACCTTGGCCCTTCAACGCATCAATCCCGGAGCGATATACATCACTGAGCTCGCGAATGGAGCAGGCAATAACTTACAGGCCTATCCTGAACGGCCCCGTGTAGTAATCTCAGATGAAAGGGCTTTTGCCAGTGCACGATTCTCTATATTCCGATATGACAGAGGCGGATTCTTGAACAAAATAGACACGCGCAAGTTCTTGATGGTGGATGACCTCGGGAAGCTTGTGTTGGGGCCGTTGCCTCACACCAATTTCTCGTTAATGGGCCAGGAAGAATTATTAGGCATAAGCTTGCTACACCACAATGGCGAGTACAACTTCGAGCTCTGTGCCGACGGCCTGATTGGCTACAAAAGTAGGTGTCCGGGAGCCCGCAATGTGACGCTTACATACGAGGAAATCATTTGATATGTTTTTTTTGTTGGGAAGATATTAGAACTGGTCCCCATCTCGATCATGTTTTGCCTGATTCATGACTCTGAATATTTTTTTGATTTGCTTGATACATCTCATTAAGAACTGGGAGCCATAACTTCTTACCTAGCCCTTCACAAAATTATGTATGAATATTCATAAATCTCCAGCCAGCTTCGCTATCATGCCTTGCGTTGATATCTTGGCTTGGCAGCGTATGAGATTTAACTATAGGTATTGCAGATATTGAACTTAAATTTCCAAATATGAAGTCACTCAAAAATTTAATCACCCTAGTCAACTTCGGGGTTTACTTCCCTTGGATTCAGTAAAAATTGGCTAATAGTAGATAATCAATTGCCGCAAAGGCCTTTGAGAATGAGATCGATGGCTGTGCTGAATGCGCCACTAACCCAGGACCTGGACCCCAAGTGAAATACGGAAACGAAGGTGATTTCCATTGAAAGTCCTAATGATCTTATAAAACCCTCCATACTATAGAGAAGATCCCATCAAAATGTCCTTAGATCCCAATTCTCAATCCATTACAGGTCCAGACCACTCTAATTTCCCTACCATTTGCAGTCCCTTTGATAAGCAGCAGGCCATGTCACGTGAGATGAGACGTTAGTCGCGCTAAAACACGGGGCATCTAACCAAGATGGGCCCACCACCTATTAGAACACGTGTGAGTTCTTTGGTAGTGTTTATTCAAGTATGTAATACTTCGGACTCAGCTTAGAGTTGTCACTAAATCCTTGAAGAACAAGAGTCCTTTTGTGCGAGCCAGAAGAGTTTTCAATAGCTCGTTCCCCGATGCTCACTTCGTCGTGCCCGAACCACTACAACTATATCACGTGACACTACGTCACTGCTCTCCACGCGTCGACACTCCCCTGAAGGACGGGACAGAGTTTTGTCCTTCCCCACGCTGGTGCCTGATGACTAGTGATCTAATTTCGAATTTCTCATCGAACCCTAAGTACGGATAGTGTCTTCCGAACGCCGTACATTGCAAGGGCTTGGTGAAAGTGTCAGCGACATTGTCCAATGTCCCGATGTATTCCACCTGTACGTCACCCCGTTGTGCATGATCCTGTGCGTGCTTATACTTGACGTTCACATGCCGACTGTTGCTCGGATTACTTCCGGTACCATTCACATTTAGCACGACTCCCCTGTTGTCCTCGAATATCTTGGGAGCTCCGATAGTTTCGATTCCCATCTCGCGATATAAGTCTCTGAGCCATAGAGTTTCCTCCACGGTCCTGCTCAATGCGACATATTCCGCTGCGTAAGTACTTGTAGTAACTAGGGTCTGCTTTTTCGACTTCCATGAGATGGGAGTACCGTTCATGTAGATGATGTACCCTGTTCTTGACTTCCCGTCATCTTCATTCGCGAAGGATGCATCACTGAACGCGTATAGTTTAACTTTACCTTCCGGATGGTCACTCCTGTTGATCCTGAGCGAGAAGTCCATCGTGTCTCTGAGGTAGAGCAATAGACGCTTGAGCTGGTTGAGATCATCACCTGTCACCGATTTGATAAAGGATGCAAAACGACTCACACATAGACCTAGATCCGGCCTAGTGATTCCTGCAAGCCAGTTGAAAGACCCAAGCAATTCTTGATACAATCTTATTTCCTTGTCGCCTAGTGTAGGCGAATCTTCTTCGCGATCGTAGTCGTTCATGGGTGCTCGTTGTCTTTCAGGCGTTACGAAGTCTCTGTATTTGTTGAGTAGCTCGTTGATGTATCCACGCTGATGAAGTTCGTATCCGCCATCAACACTATCGAATTCCATTCCACAGAATTCCTTGACGTCCCCGAGGTCCTTGATCTTTATCTTAGCGATGTCCAGCATGTATACCTTGAATTCCTCGTAATCCCTGTCGTCTTCTATGCATACTAACAAATCGTCCACGTAGAGTGCCACAAGAATCTTGGAATTGCTCGATGTGGTTTTGACGAAGATTCCATGATCTGACAACGTTCGCTTGAAACCCCAGGCCTCCAAATGTGATTTGAAGGTAAGATACCATGATCGTCCGGAATTTCTGAGTCCATAAAGAGCCTTTTTGCATTTCCAGACTTTGTTAGAATCAACTCCCTCAACTCCCCTCGGAGGTAATACGAAGACCGGATCGTCAATCGGCAGGTGCAAGTATGCTGAGCTAACATCCATTTGTTTGATCTTCATATTCTTGATGACCGCGGCAGTTATCAAAGCACGTAGGCTGTCCGGCAGTATGACTGGCGAGTATGTGCTCTCTGGTCCGATCTCCTGTAGGTGACCTCCTGCGACATACCGCGCCTTGAGCGGTCCGTTGGCTTTCTTCTCGCTTAAATCAATGGAATATACAAACTGTCCTGGTAAAGGTCTTGTTCCTTTTGGCATGTCTCTCCGATCGATTTCGTCATAAACGTTCATGAGCTGCAACTTCTCTATCTCCGCTTGTTCCGCTCGAGGCATGAGTGGCCCGTAGTGTGCGTCTGCCTTCAACGCCTTTCTAGCCGTATCCTGTGCTTTGTGTACCTGATGAACCATGGTCGTTGTACGATCTCCCTTGGAGTCATTGGAGCACTGGGATAAGGCGTGTACGTTCAGCTGATATTCTCCCCTGGATTCGTGGGCGAATGCGAACACGGATCCCAACCGCTGAATGCTGCGTACATAGGCACGTGGGCCAAGGTGCTTCCCCCAAAGGGCGTTGAGGGAGGTACGCTGGCGCTTCCGCGAGGGGCGCGGTGCGTTGACATCTATGAACGTGGGTACGTCGGTGATACCTCGCTGGCCTTTGTGTGGGACAGCGCGGATGTCAGGGACGTGGGTCGTGACCACCGTCTCCTCTTCGGCCGGATAATCTTGAGTTGGAGAATCATCCCGAGGCTCGGCGGCAGGTGTAGCAGAAGGGGTCACCATATCCTCAGGACCCGCGTCAGCCTCGGCAACATCAGTAATCGTACTTGGCTCCACGTCTGCAACAGTGGAATCCGGGAGTGATGACTCTGGTGGTGGAGGCGAAAGGGAGTCAGAGTCCCCGTCCGGTGGACGTTGGGGAACGTGCGTAAGAAGATACTGTGGCTCCGAATGGTATGGCACATCGGCAGCGGTCGTGTCTGAAGTGACAGGCGTGATGGAATACAGACCCTGGTGCGTATCCGATGGAGAGAGGGCGATAAGCAATTTGTCCGGGAGGCGAGGAAGTTTGAGTGCTTCGCTCAAAAGGTGATCTTCCACGGCCGGCTGACGCAGCTGGTCAGTGACGCGCTGATCCTCGGAGTACTGCTGTTGAATGTATTGCATGTGCTCAAGTTGAGTGAGGCGAGTGTCCGTTGAGGCTTGTATTCGTGAAATCGCTTCATTCGCATACGCTGCAAGATCGCGTTGCATTTGCTCGGTGAGCTCGGCATGCTTGGCAGTGAGTGCTGTGTCGGCATGGGCTAGCCGCAGGTCAAGCGTGCTTCTAAGTTCGTTGTCTCGCTGTGAAAAATGGTTGTCAGCACGGGCGAGGTCGTGGCGAAGCTTGTCATGGAGCTCCTGGTCGCGTTTGGTCATTCGCCCGTCGGCCTCAGATAGGAGGTCGCGTGTGCGTTGCAACTCGCGGGCCACGTTCTCCTGCGACTGTTTGGCATCGGCGAGAAGTGATGTCGACTTTTCCGACTGTTGACGTGCAGCCGCGCGAGTGGCGTCCTCGGCTTGTTGCTGCTGTCGCTTACGCTCGTCCTCTCGAGAGGCCAGCCTGTTCCATACGTCCAGGAGCATGGTAGTGATGGTGTCCTTGAAGTTGAGCAAATCGTCCTGAGTGTCAAATCCCTCCTGTATGTCCGCTTCAATACCAGCGAGGCGGTCAATAACGTCTGCAGATGTGGTCGCCGTGCGTACAGCCGAAATGGACTGCAACGCCTTTTTGAGGGCGGCTATCTCTGCTTGGTGACGTTCCACGGAGGCATCAAGGCTTTGCATACACGCGAGTCGTTCTGCGGCAGCTTCCCGTGTCTCCTGGTGAGAAGTTTTGATGGCCTCCAACTTGGACTTAAGGGACTGTCGTTCTGTGTCGTCAAGGTCGGTGCGGTTTTGAAGCATTGCAATGTCGTCCTGAAGCCTGCGCATATTTTCCGTTTGAGCTCTTGCGTTATCCTCGATCTGAGCGGTGAATTCCACGCGAGCGTCGTCTCCCATGAAATATTGCGGTATCGGTTTCTTGGGGCGGATGTGCCGTGAATACTTGCGAGAGGCGGGGGCGGTGGCACGAGCGGCGGATAAAACCACGTCAGGATACCGGTCTGGTATGGGTGCGTCCTGGGCGGGTTGTTCCGCCACCTCTTCTTGTACCTTGACCATTTGTGCCTCGGCAACCTTCATGTTGTCGAACGATGTCAGGAAATAGACGTTGCTTGCATATAGAATCTTCATACGGTCTTGTGGATTCATGTAGTTAACCCAGATGGCATGGACGACACTGTTGCCCACGTGTGTGCCGACAAATATACCCAGACGGCAAGTATCCTGGTGCTTCCATTCACGTATAGCTTTCTCATTCGGTAGCTTGATCCTCACATCTGTGCCAAAGATTGGTGAGACACGGACGTTTGATGGCATGCCTGTTAGCAATGTCTTAGGTGTCTGGCCCTGTTCATTCGGTGTACGATTATGGATGAGGACCGCATGAGTGAGAGCTGAGAGCTGAAGGACCTGTTGGAGTACATCGTTTGACGTCGCGTCAGTCAATAATGACTTTGCGATCAGCAGAATCACGCCATTCGTGCGTTCCGCGCGTCCGTTGAGCTTGGGCGTGTACAGCGGAATGGGTTCTGAAGAGGCATTAATCTCATCCTTGAGGAACTGCAATGTAGGTAACTCAGTGCCATTGTCCTTCGTGACGAATGCAATTTGATTGGGCAAATAAAGCTTATTGATGTGTCGCACCTGCATCTTTGAGTCTTGGAGAGCTTGGCTCTTGGTCGAAGCCGGGACAGCCCATACATGAGATGAGTATTCATCTGTGATGTATGTGATATGTAGGTCTGAGCGGTATTCTGCTGAGTCCATGTGCACGCGGTACAATGAGTGTGTCGCTGGTGTGCTAGTGTGTCCATGATGCGTAGCTGCACGTCCCTTCGTCTTGAAACAAGTCTGACAGTTGCGAATGACTTCCCCATCGCTGGCAGTGAACGGAAGTCCACGTTGCCGACAGATGACCCGAATGATGCGTTCGTTGAGGTGGCCTTCTGTTCGATGAATGTAGAAAGGGGTGAAGTTATCCTGCTTATTTTGCAATCCCACAAACAGAATTTTGAAAAGTCTGCGATCTGAGGCACTCCCTATCAACTTGAGTTGTTTTTGGGCAGAGTTGGTCACGTATATGTTCCCGTCGCGACGGAAAATCACATCTTCACCGACGTCCAGCAAATCTTTGACGCTAACCACGCTGACTTTGAGGGTAGGGCACCAGTAGCATGGTAGTGTATTTCCCCCGATAACAATCGTACCGAGGCCTTGGCAGATATGGTCAGCGCCTCCACTATCTGTCAAGAGTAAGCCATTATGTGGTCGACAATCCGTGATGAGGTCTTGTCTGTTGGTGACCGTGGCGTCTGCTCCGCTGTCGAGTAAGAAGGTGCGTTGTACTTCGTTGACCTCGACATTATCATCCACCGAGTAGTCCGCGTAGGTGGGAGGTACTGCGGGTGTAGATGGGGTCGTTCTTACATTCGTTGGCAAACTGAGCTTATTAATTTTTGCAGCTTGAGATGTAAGCCCCTGCGGTTGTTATTTACTGTTGCGTGATACCCAGTTGTCGAACGACACCTGACGTTTGTTGCGCCTGTGCTTCGTCTTCTCCACGAAGTCCTTATCCGTGTAGGCGGCGAGATTGTCCCAGGGATCCTCCTTAAGGTCCTTGCACGCCAGCAAACTGTGTCGGTCGAAACAGTTGGTGCAGAGTTCAGGACGCTGCGCAAAGTGGCTGAGGATGCGAAAGAAATACTTCTCGGCCACTCCGATGGTGCGAGACCCTTTCGCGTCAACATCTTTGCTCTGGTTTCCCGACGCATCTTTGATCTGGGTTCTCGAAGCACCAATGGCATTGACACCTAAATGCTCCAGTCTGGGAGTAACATCGTAGAAGTGTTGGCTGAATCTTGTAGTCTTGACCATGGCGTCAAACATGATTTTGCGCTTATCGCTAACGACTATTGGATCATGGATCCGTGGCGCGCCTAGGTCCGGGAACACTTCGACAGCAAACTTCTTGATGTGCTTGACAACCGCTAAATCCAGATTGGCCTTTTGCTTTGCCTTCCAAGCGTCAATCTTCATTGTCTGCGCAGTTGGATAGTTTAATGTGAGACTATGAAGCAAAACTGTGGGCTTGAGGTAGGCAACCAGTTCGTATTCGGCCTCTAAAGTATAGGCCAATTCAATGAGCGCATAGAGTGCGTCTCTGGACTCGGAATCGCCTTTCCAACATCTGACCACGTAATCGAACACTTGTATAGCTTCTTGAAAACTTGGCAATACTTTGTCATCTAAAGTCCTAACCCGGAGGAGAAGCCGCTCGAGCACTCCGCCAAAAGTCCGAGAGGAGAAGTCCTTTTCTGGGCCATCTAAATCTGGCTGCTGATCGATGAGTAATCTGGCAATCCTTTTGTTGGCTCGTGCAAATGACCCATACATAGGCATCCAAGGAGCGAAGTGCTTTCTGAACATTGATTTACCCTCGGCCGCCAAAGTGGCTTTGAGCAAAATGTCGGCCTTGAGCGTGCGGAACAAGGATCTTTTTATCGATGGAAGCATCGACTTAGGAGTCAAGTCTGCCGCATTCTTGGACGCTTCGGTATAGTCTGCAATAAGATCGTCCGTGAATCGAGTAATCTGCTTGTCTGGATCTGACTTATCTAATTCGGATCCATTGGTAAGGGCCTCTACTGAGGGGAGGTCCTTGAGGAACTTTTTCCGAATGGTGTCACTGTAATGGGTGATATCCGGAGTTGCTTCTTCAATTTCCAGGTCATAGTCCGAATCGGAATCCGAATCCGAGGCACTGTGGTAGCGGTCCAGGTCAGAGTTTGACATGTTTCAGTGTACAACTGCCAACAGGTTTTCTTTTTGGTTGATCAAATCGCTCAACTGATGCTGGTCAGGATGATAGCGAGATGATGCTGGTTTTTCAATTCGCTCTTCTGATGCTAGTCAGGAAGGCAGCGAAGTTGGGTTGGGAAATAGATCAAATCGCTCTGCTGATGCTTATCGGGCGGCAGCGAGATGATGCTGATTTTCTTTTCGATTCGCTCGGCTGATGCTGGTCAGGCTGGCAGCGAAGTCGGAAGTTTAGCTCGTAGATTCGTAATGGAGAATCGGTAGAGGCTATTTGACTCTTAATCTATTAGAACACGTGTGAGTTCTTTGGTAGTGTTTATTCAAGTATGTAATACTTCGGACTCAGCTTAGAGTTGTCACTAAATCCTTGAAGAACAAGAGTCCTTTTGTGCGAGCCAGAAGAGTTTTCAATAGCTCGTTCCCCGATGCTCACTTCGTCGTGCCCGAACCACTACAACTATATCACGTGACACTACGTCACTGCTCTCCACGCGTCGACACCACCAGATCAGACTCACATGTAGGTAAACGAAGCAAAGATGTTTCGAAAGGTAAACAACTCAAAAAAAAAGCAATGTTCAGATTCCGGAATCTTCAACTAATCAAAAAGCCATAAAACGCCAAAAAAACCCGAAGCTGGATATATTCTTTTTCGTCTCACCCAATGCCAGATCGCGCAGCCAATGAGCGCCTTGTGCAATGGTATTATTTGCGGGCACGTGCGATTACTCAATATTCGAAAATTTTGCAGCTGGCTGCCTGCAGGTTTATCGGCAGAAGTATGGGGTTGCCTCTGAGTCAAACAAAAACCCCCAACGATCTTACATTTTTCTTTAGAGATCTGATTTTTCTTCTTTGCTTTTTCGATCATCTTTAGATTTCCGAATTCCGGCATAGATTCTGCTTCTGTGTGACTCTCGCTACACGCTACAAGCTATCGGTATCTGCCTCGCATAGCCCAGCACATATTTTGCATCTCAAGATCCAGATCTGGGTTCGAAAATAGCCGAGTCTACCAGAAAAAAAACAAGGGTTTTTCTTCAAAAAATGGCCGTTTCACAAACAGAGGCCATAGCCGCCGTGGCCAAATCGCAGGGCCAGCTTTTCGCCACCCAGCCCACTAAGGCTCAGGCGTCGTCTTTTGCGCAGTATGACTCGTCGTATATCCCGTTGATTGACAGCAACGAGCCGTTTGCGTTTGTGGCGCAATATGCCGACGAAAACGCCGCTGAAACAAAGCCTATTTCCGTGGCCACAGACGCCGTCACGCTTTTCAAAAACTTGCCCCTCTTGTCCTTATCTGCGTACAGGACCCAGCCCGTGGTCGTGCATGTGGAGATTGTGAACTTTGACTACGACATTGTCACTGCCTTGACCGACTCGCCCCATACTGTGGTTGTATCGCAAGGAGCCGCCGACGCGTTTGCCGCCGCCCAGGCCGCGTATGCGATTGCCGCGTTGCAACTGAAGGCTGTATTCCATTTCTATGCTCCTGCTCAAAGCGCCAATGTCGATGTAACAAACATTAAAACACCCGCCGAGGTTAGCTCTGTGGCAGAGATTTTGCAGTTTTACAACATCACCCCATTCCTGTCGCTAAATAACGTGTCAGGAGCCAAGGACGCCGTCGTGTTCTTGGGCCAGGTCACACCCGAGCTCGTGAGCGCGTTTTCCGCCGAAAAAGCCCTTTTCTTGGCCGTGAACGTGTTCCGCCCGCTAGATTTGGCTAGCTTGCTCGCACAGATTCCATCATCCGTCGAGACGTTGACGTTTGTCGAGCAGTCTTTCAAGCAATCGTCGTTTTCACCTTTGCTTTTGGAATTTTTCAAGAACTACGCCCAGCACCAGCAAGTGAAGTCTTTCAGCAAAGTCGTTGGCGCCAAGTTGGGCCACGTGACAGCGGCCACTACCCCTTCGGCGGTGGCGAACTTGTTGGCCAATACGAGGGCGGCAAACCCAGCACAAAACGTGCTCTTTGGGAAAGTCGCTGAATTGTCTACAAAAGCCCACCAACAGAGGCTTAGCGCCAAGCTGGATGGCCAGGAGAAGGCCATACAATTGGAACAGGCATACACTAAGGTTTTGGCGCAAGTGAACGACAAGGCAGTTGTGTTGAATGACTTCACCGCGCCTACTGTTGGCGCCACCAACCCTGAATTTGGATTTGGTGCGTTTTTGTACGCCCAAACTCAGGCCAAGGCATTAGCTGCCGCCGTTTCCACAGCTGTGCAGGAGAAGGCCTTCAGTTCTTTGAACAACGAGAAACTAATCGAGCTCTTGTCGCTGTGGTTGGTGCACTACCAGGAGGGAAAGCCTTTTGAGCAAGTTTCCGAGCTCGTCAAGATCTTGAACACCGACAACTCGCCTGCGGCGCAACGGATCTTGGAGTTGGCCGCCTTTTTCGAGATCAAGTCTAACTGGTTGGTTGGCTCCGACGCCTGGGCATACGACTTGGGCTCGCTGGGAGTGCACAGTGTGATTTCTTCGGGTGAAAACATCAACATGTTGGTGATTGATTCCGAGCCTTACTCGGCCAAGAAGCTTTCGGCCAGAAAGAAGGATATTGGATTGTACGCCATGAACTACGGTAACTGCTACGTGGCATCGATCGCCATCTACCTGTCTTATACACAGGTCTTGCAGGCGTTGATCGAGGCAGAGAAGTTCAACGGGCCTTCGGTCGTTTTGGCATACTTGCCCTATGAGACGGAGAACAGCGATGTTTTGAGTATCTTGAAGGAGACGAAGTCCGCCGTGGACACGGGTTACTGGCCTTTGTACAGATATGATCCTACCATTGAGGACGACACGCTCCGGTTCCAGCTTGACTCGTCGGCCTTGAAGACGCAGTTGAAGGAGTTTTTGGACCGCGAGAACCGCTTGACGCTTTTGGCTCAAAAGAACCCCCAGCTCCTGAGGAACTTGACCGCGCTGGCGAATAGCGAGATCAAGAAGCAGCAGAAACAGGTTGAAGACGAGTCCTTCAAGCAGTTGTTGCAGGGTTTGTCTGGCCCCCCATTGACAGTCGCTTTCGCCTCTGATGGCGGAACTGCCGAGGGCGTGGCGAAGAAAATCAACCGCCAGGCCTTGGGCCGTGGCTTGAAGTCCGTGGTGCTTTCGATGGATGACCTTTCCGTTGAAGACTTGCCATTGGAGACTAACGTGATTCTTGTTTCCTCTACTGCAGGCCAAGGTGAGATCCCCAACAACGGTAAGGCGTTCTGGGACGCATTGAAGCAGGCGCAGGACTTGGATCTTTCCGCCGTGAAGTTCTCTGTGTTTGGTCTTGGGGACTCCAAGTACTGGCCCAGAAAGGAGGACAAGCACTACTACAACAAGCCTGCGCAGGACTTGTACGGCAAGTTCAAGTTGTACGGAGGTGTAGAGTTGGCTGACTTGGGTTTGGGTGACGATCAGGACCCGGATGGATTCAACACTGGCTTTGAAGAATGGCTTCCAAAGATCTGGAAGGCGTTGGGCGTTGATAATGTGGAAGGTGTTGAGGAACCCAAGCCATTGACCAACGAGGACATGAAGATCCAGTCGGACTTCTTGCGTGGTACGATCGCCGAAGGCTTGCAGGACCAGTCCACAGGTGCCATTTGTGCCGTCGACCAGCAGTTAACCAAGTTCCATGGTATCTACATGCAGGACGACCGTGATATACGTGATGAGCGCAAACTGCAGGGCTTGGAGCCCGCTTACTCCTTCATGGTGCGGTTGAGATTGCCCGGAGGATTCGCTTCGCCAAAACAATACCTTAAGTTGGACGAGCTTGCGGACACCAGAGGTAACGAGACGCTCAAGATCACCACGCGTGCCACATTCCAGTTGCACGGAGTTGTGAAACACAACATGAAGCCGGCCATCAGAGGCATGAACTCGGTGTTGTTAGACACGCTTGCTGCGTGCGGTGACGTCAACAGAAACGTCATGGTTTCTGCGCTTCCAGAAAACGCTAAGGTGCACAGCCAGATTGCCGAGACGGGCGCGTTGATCTCCGAGTACTTGTTGCCTCAGACGACTGCGTACCACGAGATCTGGTTGGAAGGTGCCGACGAGTCCGACAAGCCTGGCGACAGAGATGTGTGGGAGAACAGAAAAGACGGCCCAAAAAAGAAGAAAACTATGGTTGCCGGTAACGCTTTGGTCGACTACGAGCCGCAGTACGGACCCACGTACTTGCCCAGAAAGTTCAAGGTCGTGATTACGGTGCCTCCATACAACGATGTCGACGTTTATGCCCACGATATCGGCTTGATTGCTATTGTGCAGGACAACGAGGTGATTGGCTACAATCTTGTGGCCGGTGGTGGTATGGGATCCACTCACAACAACGTGAAGACGTACCCTAGAACTGGGTCCATGATGGGCTACGTCGCCAAGGAGAAGGTGCACATTGCGTGTGAGAACATCATGTTGGTGCAGAGAGACAACGGTGACCGTACCAACAGAAAGCACGCCAGATTGAAGTACACCATTGACGACATGGGCGTTGATGTGTTCAAAAAGACTGTGGAGGAATACTGGGGCGAGAAATTTGAAGAGCCAAAGCCTTTCGAGATTAAGAGCAACATCGACTATTTCGGCTGGGTCAAGGATGAGTTAAACTTAAACCACTTCACCGCGTTCATTGAGAATGGCCGTATTGAAGACACGCCTGAATTGCCGCAGAAAACTGGTTTGAAGAAAATCGCAGAGTATTTGATCGAGAACAACGCTCTGGGCGAGTTCAGACTCACGGGTAACCAGCACATGGTGATCTCGAAGATCGACGACGAGCACTTGGCTGCCGTGAAGGACTTGCTCGCGAAGTACAAGTTGGACAACACCAACTTCAGTGCCTTGAGATTGTCGTCGTCCTCTTGTGTTGCGCTCCCAACATGTGGCTTGGCCATGGCCGAGTCTGAGCGGTACTTGCCCGAGTTGATCTCGAAGTTGGAGGAAGCCTTGGAGGAGTACGGGTTGAGGCACGACTCTGTCGTGATGAGAATGACCGGCTGCCCTAACGGTTGTGCTAGACCTTGGGTCGCCGAGGTGGCGTTGGTGGGTAAGGCTATGGGCGCATATAACTTGATGTTGGGTGGAGGCCATCATGGCCAGAGATTGAACAAAATCTATCGTTACTCGATCAAGGAGGATGAGATCCTCAACATTCTTAAGCCGTTGTTTAAGAGATGGGGATTGGAGAGGCACGAAGGCGAGCCTTTCGGTGACTTCTGCATCAGAATCGGCGTCATCCAGGAGACCACTGAGGGCAAATACTTCCACGAAAACATTCCTGAGGAGGCCTAGATTTAGAATTTATCATTTAATTAATATAAAGCATACTGAAAGATTGTTGAAGTGGCCTTTTTAAGGAAGCGTTACTGGATAAAACGGCAGCCAATGAACGCACATTGATCTACAACAAGAAGTTTTCCCATAAAGAGGGCAAATCAATTGGTGTAAAATGTATATGTGATGTAGCTTCCGAGAAAATCAGGCCAATTTGAATCTTGAACCACAATATCTAGGATAAGGCCAGACCGCAACTCGTTGTCTGCTTGCGCCGAGCCCCAAGTATAATGTATGTAATATCGGAGTTATTCCTCGCTAAGCGAATTCCTCACACATAAGGAAACGAGTATCTCTTTCGCATCGAAACACTAGCCATTTGGTTAGTCAATATCATTCATGCTATCTCTAGCCACAATCCTGCTCAAAGAACCTCTGCTCCAGCTGATAGTCATCCTGTTGCAGGATCTTCCGCTGGATTAGTAATTGATCATGATATTGACATATCACTGGCCAATGGTGGGACGGTTGTCTCTACTGATGAATCTCTCGTTGTTTTTGATGATCATGGTGGTAGAAGTGTCTTGACACAGACTAGGAACATGATCCTGCTTTTCTCCAGCAAATACATTGTTTTCATGAAGGTGATGTTGGTGTTCGTGGTGCAGCCTTAAGTCCGGGGTTCAGCTGCGTGGAAAGCACTAAATAAGCAGAAAACAGACGAAAGCGGAGTGACTTTCCCAAAAATTGACTCCAAATCCAAGTGATTGTGACCCAATCATGTCCAAGTCTCGGTTTTCGGTCTTTCAAAACCCAAACTTATTGAGGGAAATGATATAGCATGAACACATCTGCTAGCACTCTCCCCTCCATCATGCTTATCCTATGAATGTTGTTCGCGCCATACACATAATCAAAGAAATCAGCTAGGATCATTATTCGATCATCAATTTTAGAAAATTTTCCCATTCTTGAGTACCTGAATTCCAATTCCCACAAGTGAGGTTTTCAAATCACAGATTCCTCGCAAACTTTCTGATTTCGGCCATCGTGGGCGTGTGCAGCCACTCACAATTCAAAACCTCTTGAATCGGCACTGACCGGACCATAATGCTGACTTTTTTCAACCGTTTATGCACTTTTGACTCGGTCCTCAACGCCGCCTTACTGGCGACACTCTGTAGGTGTTTGATATGGGCCTGCTTGAGATCCCGTAGATGCTCTACAAGCTCGATTTTCTGCTCCTTCGTGAGTTTTAACGTCATCGGATATAGGCATAAGCAAGAATTGAGAAGCAAATTAAAAAAATCGTTATTGTTATTAAGTTCTAACGATTATCACTAGATAGTATACGTTTTGACAAAGCTACGAGTGCGAGATTCATGCCGCGGGCCAAATCGCGGGCCAAACCGCGCCAGTGGCCCCAAAACAGAGTTTCAGACATATACTGGCTGGTCACAAGGGCCCATCAATTTCACTCTACACACCAGAAAATGAATTCGTAAATTGGATCATAATACTATATCATCTCTTATAAATACATTTCGATTATTAAAATTTTTATCCTCGACTTATATGTGTAAAAACACCGGCCCTTTCGTGGACTTTGCCCGCGCACGACCGCGCCGCCTCTGAGCACGTCTAACGGCGCTCCACACTACATCACATCCACTCGACTATAGTCCATAAACGACTAATTCCCCACACGCAACCACAGAAACTACTCTTTGAAAATGGTGCTTGAGGCGACAATGATCGCCATTGACAGCTCGGAGTTCATGCGCAATGGCGACTTCCTAACGACCCGGTATGATGCGCAAACGACGGCGATGGAATTCGTGTTCCAGAATAAGCTCAACCAGAACCCAGAGAACACGGTTGGGTTGTTGCTGTATGGTGGCAATGGGCCGCAGGTGTTGTCCACGCTCACGACCGATTTCGGCAAGATTCTCTCGGGCGCACACGGCACGAAAGTCAGTGGCGAATTGCATTTTCTGAGCGGGATCCAGGTGGCTGCATTGGCGTTGAAGCATCGTCAGAATAAAGTACAGAGCCAGCGAATCATAGCATTTGTTGGGTCGCCGCTTCGTGAGAGCGACAAGGATTTGGAGAAGTTGGCGAAGAAAATGAAGAAGAATAACGTGGCGGTGGATATCGTGAATTTTGGCGAGGAGGCCGCCAACACGTCCAAGTTGGAGAAGTTCCACGCGGCGGTTAACAACCACGATAACTCGCATTTGGTCACGGTTCTGCCAGGACCCCGCTTGCTTTACGAGGTGATTGCGCTGTCGCCGATTTTGGTGGAAGACGGGTTTGACGTGGGCGACTCGGGCGACTTCATGGGCATGGGCGGTATCGACGCCAACATGGACCCAGACTTGGCCTTGGCGTTGCGATTATCGTTGGAGGAGGAAAAACAGCGCCAGGAGCGCGAGGCCGCGGAGCTGGAGCAGAAACCTGACTTGAGTAAGATCGAGGAGGAGGATGACAAGAAGGACGACAAGAGTGCCAGCGCTTAGAGTAATTACGCTGAATTCAAATGGATAAATCAGATGTATATCTGAAGAGTTATGTAGTACATGTGTGGAAAGAAGTTTTAGGTGCTAGGTCTGGCAAAGCATAGAGACGAAGATCGGTCTGAAAATTGATCGCTTCGTTGTGTTCCTGAGCTTGCACTCTATTATGAAAACAAACAAATGTACATATTCAGGGTATCTCAAAATTCTGCCTAGCGTGTTTCGACTAAACAAAAAGATCCAGCTTGAATATACCCATCGAAACCCGGCTTGTTATTATAAGACTTGTATTCCAAAACAAAACGACAATGCGTGCCAGAATAGGGTTTGTGTAGAATTTTCAAATCAGACATTTATCTTTCCAGTTAAGAGCCAATTTATATCAGCTTACTATAAGGCCGGACCAGATTGGAACAAATAAAAAAAAATGACTTCCACCAAGTTCAGGTGTTCTCGCTGTATCTTTCTACTATAAGAAAAACTCACGTCACTTGATGAATGTTTGAGTTTGATCAGAATTCTTCTGCAGATTTCAATGGCCGATAGACTTCAAATCATCGATTTGAAGATGTAGAATGGCTTGTTCCAGCATGATCATGACAATTTTCCCAGACACCACCTCTCAATATTCACATGGTTTGAGAATACATACGGAATCCGCTTCGATATAAGGATGAATTATGAAGCCATCCTCGTAGAACATTCTTTGTAGCGAAAATAAAAAAAATAACAACAACAACAAGAACAAATAATTCTCTCCAGCTCGAATAACTTTTAATGTCCAGTTTCATTTTCTGCCCCTTGATTTTCCCAGATGCCAGGAACCACTCGAAATGGGTGCGAAAAAACAGAACAAAAAGCAGGCCAGGGTTTGTGGTTGAGTACCACCATTGCTAGAAAAACAAGGCCCCGATTTAACCAAAAATCAGACAATTCGATAAACAAACTAGACAAAAATGGGGTTTGAAAAGTCCGCAGTGAAAAGCCACCTTTTGCCCAGTTATCTGGAAGAAAACTACGGCTTGGTGCCTGTCACTATCTCGCAGTTTCTCGACGCCTACTCTAAGGTATGTAAGGCAATTCATAACACCCAGGAAAGATTCCAGAACAAAAGCATGACCTCTTGAAAAAAAAACATACTAATACCAGGGCGACCAAAACCTCTCGGACATGCAGTGCCCCAACTGCCTAAAAGTTAGCGGGTTCATGGCCCCGCCGGACTGCTATCGTGAGCAAATGCGCACGGTGGCCGTGGAGCGATACCTACGCCTAGAACACTGGAAGAACCGGCTAATTTTCCATATAATCACCGCTGAGGTGCGTAGGGCCATTGGCACGTATGGTGTGAGTGTTTCATTGATCCACAAAAACACTGCATACGTAAAGTACGAGACCAAATTGGAGTTCAAGGAACTCCCTCGCGTGGTTCTGCTTGACGCACACGCTATCTTGTCAAAGGGTGGCTTCGTGCTCAAGGACGCCGCCGAGGATTGGCGCACAAGCCAGAATCCGCTTGTGACGGGTCCTCCCACAATAAGGTTCTACGCAGGAGTCAGTTTGTTGACACTGTCCGGGATTCCAGTCGGAGTGCTAGCCATTTTCAGCACTTTACCCAAACTGAGCTTTTCCTCCACGAAAATGAGGCTGCTCACAAAGATCGCGGCACACTTGATGAATTTGCTCGATACCCCGTTTGAGAATATGGAACTATGCGACGAGAAAACGCTTCCTGAAAACCCAAATGCAGGGGACGTTGAGCTTGCCGAGTTGATCTCCAAATTGGGCAGGGCCACAAGTAGCGGGGGCCACATGACGATCTTTGAGCGTGACGGCCTGGGTCTGTGCTATTCACACAGCCATATTTTCAAGTTGTCGCATTATGAAGAGCACCAGCTGGTCACCGATAGTGTGATGGCAGACGCACAGAAACAGGAAATCCGTCTTTTGTTGCGCCGCGTGCGGAGCCTTAAGAGCGCATGCAAAATCATCACCAAACTGATTGCCGCCCACCACCACTTTGATTGCGTGGTGATTGTGGAGATCAGATTTATGGAAAAGCATAAAGTGGCACGCTCCAGTATTCCGGATATGGGCAAGGCTAGCCAGGGCATTCCACAACGGTTGCAGAAACTGATGATCGCCAACTCAAAAATCAGCTCTGAGCGGTGTAAAGTGCGCGTGTTGGCGCTGAATATCACAGAGCATGATGTGACCAATACAGATGCAAAAGTATGGCTGGAAGCGTTCATGAGCGAGCGCGGCTGTGAAATCATTGGCGCACCGGCCACATGCGTATACAATTCTGGCATGATTATGCCGTTTTACGTGTCGAAACCAAATTTCATTCGCAAAGCAAGAAAGTCCACGGGCGACGACACCATTGACATATACTTGCGCTCGGGCGGGTACTTGATTGGTGCTTTCAACAAGACCAGCAACCGCAGTTACATGACGCCCAGCTTGATTCTGAAAGTTTACGACCATGTGAAGATTGCCCGCATGATGTACTTGAATAAATAGGCGCATGCCGTAATGTTACATGCCCATCTCGCGCATAATTGCAAGCTCCTCGTCGTAGTCTTCCTCAGGCACGTTTTCCTTTTCTTGTGCAGAAATAAAGGGTTCGTCAAAATCGTCATCACCAGGGAAATCATCGGTTTCCGCAGTGGCCTCTTCTCTTCTTTGCCCTGCGGGCTCAATATGAGCAGGAGTTGAATCGTCTACCTGGTCGTCATCCTCATCTTCGCCTATGAATAGCCCGTTTCGTCTCAGTCGGTTGGTAGATAGAAAGCCCCAGTCTTCGTCATCGCTATCGGCCGTATTACTATTCTCCATGCTTTGTTGCTGTGCCCCAGGGTCATTCCTTCCTTCGCCATTTTCAATATTGGCCGGCGCGTAAAGGTCTTCTTCATCATCATGATCATCATCGCCGGGTTCACCATTTTCAGGCTCTTCAACAATAATGCCTTTTTCGATTTTCAACCGGCGGATTTCGTTATTGATGAGCCCGCGCCTATACTCCTTTAGCGGCAAAGATTTATGATTGCGCAAGATTCTCAAACAGTCTTTAAATGTGGCCCTTGGGAAAAGCCCATGGCACCAGAGCTGGTAAAACAGCAACACTTTCTGCAAATTGTCCACTTCAGTGGCAACTTTTGCCTGATGTGCAGCCAGTTTCGAAAGCCTTTGTTTCAGTACACGCTCAGCACATTTAGCGTCGTTTTTCCGTATCGCCTTCAGCAACTTGGGGTAGTTGTTTCTGATCTGCGGAAGGCCCCTATTGTTCTCGAAAAGAAGGTCGTCTGTAATCTTGGGGATCTTCAAAACACGCCCGAGCTTGAGCGGCTGATCTAGACCCAAAGCATCGTTTTCCTGGTCCATTTTTTTGTACGCTGGTATGTATAATGATTCGATGAAAAATGATCGGGAATATGAGCTGGTGCGTTTTGATGAGAATACAGTAGAGGGACGAACGCGACGCGACGCGACCTCTGCGAGACGTGTTTTTTTGTATTAGTTACGAGCAGTGTGTGTTTTGACGGAAATACCAAGTGAAAGTATGGAAAATGATGGATTATAAAAGAGTTGACTCTTATTTGTTTTCTTTTGAACGAGAACAAAAATATTTCAAAAAGCGGAACAGTTTCAAAAAAAGCATACTTTCTGTCTAACCTAAGTGAGCCGTCTGCGTTTGATCTTGATGGCTGCGCCGCATCCTTTCAGATATTTCCCTTTGGAGAAAGAGCGCTTGTCTTTCTACCGAAAGTCCCACGATTGACTTTTTTTTAGTGGAAAAGTTTCGTAGCCTAGAAATTTGCTTTTTGCATATATATGTACAAAAAAAAAAAAAGACAACACAGGGCACCACTTCAAATGTGATCAAAAAAAAAGTCTCTTGAAATATACAAAACCTTGGCCCAGTACGGTAACTGCGATTTCCGTGCGAGATCTTGAAAATCGCAATATGTTATGCTGGCCGTGGCAACAACAAGATAGCCAGACAAAAAAGACGAATATGCATTGAGCCTCAATCAATTAACTCTCGTAAAAGCAATTTTTTTTTTTCTTTTCTTTTGAATAATTGACTTTAGCAATCCATCACTAACACACGTCTCTGATTCTTTTTTTTCTTTCTACCCTTTTTCTGCTTCTCTGCCAGCCACTTTTATAATGCTTACATGCGAAATCATCGATGCTGCGGTTGCGGCTTGCGGGTAAAGCCTCTCGTCTTCGATGCTACATATGTACCACAGCCTGGTCCCAATTATTACCATCCACAAAACCTCAAATAGCAATCGATAATTGGAAAATCGACAAATCATACTCTTTCAATCACATTCGCTCTTTTTTTTTCTTTCTAACAGACCAATTTTCAGTCAATTGCTCAATTGCTAGGGCATCAATTACTTTCGCATCGAAATACATTTCACACTCATATCTTCATCGCAGAGGTATTTGATAACTCTATGACGAAATTCACACACACGCATAAATGCTCGGTTTTTTAGGCATACAGCCGCTAATATCGCTATTCAGTTTCTGGTGGCCGTTGCTTCTCTCGGTCAAGGCTTTGCAGGCTCCTGGCGAAAACGTCCAGTTTTTGCTCACATATTGGCTCTTCTACGCATGCATATCGAGCTTCCAGTTTCATGTTCTGGCCCTGAGCATTCCCCTTTCGTCCATCATGTGCTTGGGTGCCGATGTGTTGAATTTGTGGATGTTTTATTCTCACGGGTGCTTATTGGTGACGCATTACTATATTCCCAATATGACTGGAAGGCCTCTAGTTCATGTGATTGAAGGCTTCGACAAAAATTTGCTAGACCCATTAATCATGAATTTGTGGGTCCGAAATAAATTTTTGCAGGGATTTCTCCGATCAAAATCCCCCAAATCGCCTATCATTGATGATCTCATGCTGTTCAATCAGAGCTTATGTGATCACTTTGCTCAACCCAAAAGGCTTACAATTCTTCAATTCAGTCTCGAGTATTTCTGTTATATGGACCTGGAAAACGAGCTAAATGCAAGATATTTGAAATCTCGTGGCAGCTATGCTGCATTAAGGGCGGCGATACTGCCACGAGAAGAAACCAGCGTAATACGAGGTGACAGTCGAGTTTCATCGAAAACACCAAAACAGAGAGATTTGTCCTTGAATATTGGAAATGATGAACAATTTGCTTGGAAGTCAGCCCCGCAAACAAGACACAATTCCGGGAAAATTTCAAGAAATATTAGCTCTAAGGACCTTTACGCAACCGATCCACAGTCACGAACGTTTTCCGAAAGCAAGAACGGTAGAATACCAGAATACATCAATAACAAACATTTCGCCAACAGTACCAGGCCTGTTAGGGTCTCGTCCTCCCCAGCCAATTCGGCAGAGGTGAGAATTGGCGGAGTTGAGGGTACTCCAATTTCTGGGCATTACACTTCTAAATCCCGAAACGCTAGTGGCAGCGAGAAAATACACGTGACGAAACGAACGAGAAATCGTGCTGATAGTATCACGAATGCAGATCCACCGTACCCAGTACGCTGATCAGAAAATGTATAGACTATAGTAGGCTAGTAGCCATATCGCGCGGCATATTGACATGTGCATTTACGACAAATGGGACCATACAGTATTTCACATAGATGGGCTCTAATCTAATAAACGAAAAAGTAAAACAATGCAAATAATGGTGTTATGGCAGGAATTTGTATCAGAAAAAAAGCTGTAAATTAAATTAAGGCCACACGTAATTACCTTCGGTCAAGCCGTTTATCGCGTCCCTCGATTCATTTCATCGTAGCGTGCGCACATTCTCACCATCACTTTCACCATGTCTTTAGGTGAATACCTTCCTAGATTGGGTCAGATATCCGTCACCATTGAAATTCCCAACGGCCATAATGCCCTCAAACGCCTCGCATTAGAAGATTCGCATCTTATTCTCGAGACGGTGAAGAAAGATTCTGCCGAAAATGCTGATTTGTCGTTGTCCAAGCCTGGGTCCCGGCAAGTGATTAAGGTGCCGCTCCCGATTGATGATAAGAAGAGGTTGATTGGCGCAAAGGCCACGAAAATTGCAATTGAAGATTCTACAATCCACATAACATTACTGCTCGAGAACTCACACCAAAAAATGGCAGTCACACCGTTCACGGGCCTCACAAACTCCAATGGCGTATGGTCTGTAGATGATCTCCTAAAAAAGACGCCAAGAAACAAGCAAAATGTGAGCCAGTTCCAATTTACGTGTGCTGGATGTGATTCGATCATTCTAGACTCAAATCTGCACAAATTTGTCGACATGCCGCTGGAATACTGGCACGAAATGATGGACTTCTGGCATTGCCATAAGCCGCACGAGGACCATCACGATATCAACGACAAAAACTATAATGGCAAACTAAATCCTAAACCGGGGTTTGTACACGTGGGCACGTATTATATCCTTGTGCCGCTGCGATCGGAAACCTGTGATCTGTGTGGGCACACGCTCGGTAAGACAGATGGCGCACTCAAAATCAATAAGTGGGACTTACATTTACAATATGCCGGGAAAACCGAGACGTACCAGCCGTACACATTTGTATATTTTGCCTTATTGGACCGCGTGAATGCGTCAGGCGTTCGTAAGTTCACAGTGAGGTTAGCGGGGTCTGCCCTGGCGTATAATGTATGGGTCACAAGCGTAGGGCTTGACGTTTCACTAAACAACAAGTTTTTGAAGCAGTGCTTGAAATTGCTCTATGTTAAACAGGAAGACGCAAAAGATGATGATGTTTTGGAAATTCCAGCTGAAGTCTGGCAGTCGCTCGAGCTGTATTTCGCCGATATCAACGCCCTACTTCCAAGAACCACACAAAGAGTGGATATAAAAGACGGAGACATTTATCGGAACTACAACGTATGCTACCTAGCGCCACATCATGAAATAGTTTGATAAGCTTGCTGTTATTCTATTAAGTCTATACTGGTTAGTTGATGATTTACCTGTATTCAAAGCCTCTGCTCAATAACCTGCTTGATGACAGGCACAACCTGCTTTCTGGAAGCAGCGGTATTCTGCTGGTTGTAAACTTTAAACAAGACAGAATTATTGATTTGAGCCAAAGCTTCGGCAACGGAGTCCTGGTCGTGAAATTTGGTGTTTAATTGCAATTCTTCAGCCAAAGATGCCAAATCCTGGAGGTTGTTATTATGCGTGCTGAAACAGAACTCTCTGATGTAGATCCTAGATTCTTTTTGTGTGAATGAGGATGTGATGATAACCACGTCAAGATGGAAAGTTTCGGACATTTGTTTCAACGAGAGTAAAATCTCCGAAACTGGGTACTTGCGCAACACCCAGCTGAGAGACTTGCCAATGGAGGAAAAGCCAACAGAGACAATTTCGCCCTGCGCGCTTTTGAACTTGAACTGCTTATAGTCTTTCCGCAAAATGTCGAAAAGCAGAAATCCTTTCAAGTCCTTTTTTGCCTCCTTCAACTCGGCGAAAAAGCTTGAAAACGGACTGGTACTTACAGTCTCAATGGTGGCTGAGTCAGATAAGACTTTCTGGTATTCAGTGAACGCTTCGATATCATCCGCCTCGACTTTTTGCAGCATATTCAGAGTATCGATCAAAAGCGGGCCCAATAAAAGCAGCACCACATCTCTATCCAAAATCGGCCCGATCTGGGAATTCCAATAGTTGAACACTAGGGCCGAGCATGAGCCTGTGCTTCGAATAATCCGGGGCACCGCATCGAGAAAAACGCCCTCGTCGGCATGATGGTCGACGATTCCCGAAACGATCAATCGTTTTTGATCATATAAATTTGTCAAAAGCTCTCCTTGGAGGTTACAGTGGTCCACCAAAACCACGTCTAACAGCGTCTCCACAGACTGCTCAGTGAACTTCTCCACATCATCTAGAAAATAAACGTTTGAGCTTGAAATATCATGTCTACTCAAAAGTAGAACAATATCTTTTCTGAGACGAAACTCGTCGCGTGAAATGTTCACAAGTGGTAGAATCGGCTCTTCTTTAGGGTACTTTTGATGGTGGAAATAAGCATAGGCGATAGCACTCACCACAGAGTCCATGTCTGCCGACTGGTTCCCGGTGACGAGTTTGAGGATTTGCTTGTTTTTGGGCACGCTCAATTTCTCCAAAAATGTTTTTATCGTCATTCTATATGGAATATTGATGAATTGATCAGAAAATGAATTTGAGTTTTTTTGCAGTGCCCAAATTTCAAGATAAGCCAATGAGCATTATTATGAGCGCGCGCTGCACGGCTCATGCATGGAACCATTTTTCAACTCTATTAAATTAAGCCTACTCAAGTATCTACAACCCCCAAATAATTTTCTGTTTCATATGATAATCAATCATATAATCTAAGGTAATTGTCACTGAAACCAACAACGCGCAGAACGTCCGTTTGCACATCGGTCTTTGGACGGTGGCACAACGGACTTACTTCACGTAGTGCAACACTATATCGAGCCATTGTCTCTTCTTGATCTCCTCTGGTGGCAAGGTGAAGTTGCCGTACACAATGAATCTGGTGTACCAGAGGAACCAGGCTGTGCTTGCAATCACGATCACCGTCAAGGCGGCGAACTTGGGCTTGTCAATTCCCGACGGAACCACCCCTCTGCGTACAGTGTGGCCTCTGTTAGAGCAAAGGAACTCGGCAAACCCACCGGTGAACAACGCGGCAATCAAATGCGCGGGCAAGTAATGATGCAAGAACTTTTGTCTATTCATCAAGAAGAAGGGGAAGTAATGTGCCGCCCAGCCAATGAACAAAAAGCCCAACGTGTTGTACATCTTGGATCTGGCACGGGCGCTCAAAATGTTGCAGTCTCTGCGGCTGGTGACCAAATCAGCGGCAACAAAGCCGGCGTATACGGCGAGGAACCCCACCTGGATCCAGAATCCAATTACGTTACCAATGAAGAAGATCTGTTTTCTCTCGTCATTGTCGTTCCAGAAAGAAACACCAGAAAGCGCCAATGGCCAAGCGCCTGGCTGAGACGCAAATGGGTGTTCGGAAGATAATTGGTTGTTGTGCAAGAACATGAGGCCCTGCAACTCCCACCATTTCTTCAAAAACGGCATCTTGATCACTGTTTTTGGAATGTAGTGGTTCCTGGCGTCGTTTTCGGCCAAACTGACAATGTTGTCAAACACCCAGATGTTGTCGCCGTCGGTCACCTTTTTGTTCCCACTGACTTCTTGCTGTCCCAAAGCCCATTCAGGCAACAACTCGTCGTTGTGGGTCCACATAGCGACCACGGTATCAATATGCACGATTCTAAGCGGGGTCGCTTTCGTCTTCACGATCTTGCGTTTACCCTGGTTGCTGCTACCGCCTGCTTCGGCCAAACGCAAGCGGAAAAGTGTCTCATTGAATCTGGTTTCTGCAGCTTCTCCATGCACAACGACAAACTCTTCATTGGTCGCCTTCAAGGGCGAGGCAACATCATGGGTCAATAAGAAGCCACCGGTGGCAATGTGCCTCAAGCGAATAGCATCATTGGTGAAGACGGCTTCGCCCTTCTTGGCGCCGTTTGAGGGCACAATCTCCCACTGCGAGTTCGTATCCTCAAGCTCGCTGCCGTCTTGGTGGGAGAAACACGTGACCTGCTGCAAATTCGACGATACTCTTCCATTTTCGTAACGCAATGGGTACACCAAGTCGTGCGAGTGCAAGAACGTGTTGGTGTCCTTGTGCTTGATGGTAAGAACATCGTGGTAGTTGACTGTTTTCGAGGTCTTGACCAAAGCTGACTCTTCCAAGGTTTCCTGGAAATCAGACGTCATGAACGCGTCGCCAGGCCCGGATTTGGTGAGAATCAGAAAGTGCAAGTGGAACCAGTACAAGTAGATGCAGAATGGAATAATGATCAAAGTGAACAAGCGGGCGACAAAATGCTGCATAAACTCCTCGATAGTGAGTCCTTTCTTGATGTCCAATAAGATCCACAACTCATGCACAACAGCAATGCCAATGGTGAAATACGTGAACACACCGACATATTTCGTGGAAATCACACACGACAAGCCGACGCCGGTGAGCTGCAACCAAATCCACCACCATTTCGTGAACGGTTGGCGGCGGTAGAGACTGAACTTACAGTAGGCGA
Source organism: Metschnikowia aff. pulcherrima (assembly GCA_004217705.1). Taxonomy (NCBI): domain Eukaryota; kingdom Fungi; phylum Ascomycota; class Pichiomycetes; order Serinales; family Metschnikowiaceae; genus Metschnikowia; species Metschnikowia pulcherrima. The sequence goes on along the minus strand of CP034459.1, from coordinate 886,311 downwards.
AAATCGTGAATGCCACACTCAAGATCAACGTAGCATCCAAAAGAATCAACCTAGAGTCAATCACCTGCGCGTTGTCGAGAGCAACAAGCGACGACGACAAAATACACGCAATCACAGAAAAATTGAGGGTCTTCATCGTCAAAAACATGATGGGCACAACCAACGTGCCCTGGATCGCCGAAAATGCACGGAATGCCAAGTAAGGAACGTTATTAGTGATGTAGTTATCACCAATGTTATCGAACTTGAAGCTCCCATCATATCCCACAAGCCACCCGGCAAACGCGATAAGCAATTTGGCAAAAGGTGGGTGCAAGTCGAAGAAGTAGGTGCCCTCCAAGTAATACGAGGCGAACTTTCCAAAATGGACTTCGTCGAAAACGACCTTATCCGGCCAGCCGAGAATACGAAATCTCAAGTATGCGGCAATCGAGGTGACTATAGCCAAAGCGATCCAATAATGATGTTCGGGGTCCTTGGCCGGTGGTGGATATGTAGTCTTTTCTTTAACTTCAATATCCACCGCGTCAGCAGCCGCAACTGGCGCCGCGGACTTCTTGCCTCTCTTCTTTAGCGTCTGAGACATGTTGCGCAGAATTGCTTATGTCAGAATTCAGAACAATGTGAAAAAAAAAAACTGTCCTGTCGAATCTCAAATTTACGTTCGGAACAACACTCGTTTGAGATTCGTGTATAGAGGCAGGTTGCAGGCGCGCGTGTGCGTATTGCGGCACGTGACTTCCCACTTGACACGTCACGCTTAATTCCATTTCGTAAATCTTGTGTTCATGTCGTGATAAAAAAAAAAAAAAGATCACATGATCTTTTTCGATCGTTTCTGGTAGCCTCCTCTGCCCCTGATTATCGGGATTGATGTATTTGACTGCACACGTGGAGGCTCATTCACGCGTATACCCTTAAAGTAAGGGTCTCCAACATGTAGATCTGGTGCTGTGAAATTCAGTGAAGCGCTTTCCAGGGACGGCATTGGCAGGCCCCGGTGACTAGCTTTCCCGAAATGCTCGTGTATAACGGGCGTCGAAGGATCACGTGAGAAATATTCACCATCTCTATCCAGCAAGAATTTAGGCCCTGCAGAGGACGGTCTTGTGCCTACTTCAAACGCAGGACTGGTCTGTTTTTGGCCCATTCTTGGAATGTGGATCGGTTTTGCTTTCGATAATTGTGCAATTTGAGCACTTTGCTCCTCGATCACCTGCTCGTACCTCAGCTTGAGCGCGTCAAATTCCTTGAGTTTTCGCTCATACTGGATCTCTTTTGAGCGGTAGATTTCCTCCAACTCACGGCTTTTATCGGTGAAGTGAACTTTCAAATTTCGTTCGTGCTGCTCTAGCTCGGACAAAGTCTCTTCGAGCCGGGATGAAAGAATGCTGTTCTCTGTTTTAAGACTTCCCAAGTGCATTTTGAGGTCAGCAACAACTTGTTCTTGTTCGTTCAAGAACATCAGAGGCTCTACCGATTTCACCTCTTGTGGTTTGCACTTTATCGCTGACTTGGCCTGTATCTCCTCAAAATCGTGAATCTTGGCTTGCAAGTCTCGGATAGTATCCATTTTGCGATTTAACTCGGTCTTCAATCGCTCAACAAGCAAGACCTTTTCGGCTATTATTAGCTCAGACTTTTCGCTATCCCGTTTGAAAATAGCAAGCTCATTTTCAAGCGTTTGCATTCTCAGAAGAAGTGCATCGTTTTCGGTAAGCTTTGAGGTTATTTCTGCTTCACTCGCTTCTTTGAGTTTCCTCAATGACTCAATGAGAGTTTCATATTCGTGTTGACTCAGGCTCGTGCCGGCCATATTTATGTCTTTTGGGGCTCCGTTGTTCTGGTCTCTCAAATACCTGTTAAACTTGAGCCTGAGCTTGACGTAATTGATCTTGTTGAGATGCTTCATGTAACTCGAAAACTCCAACTCGTTTTTCATCAAAAGTAACTCTCGCTGGTAAAAGTCCAATGCCCTGCCCGCAGATTGCGCATCCTTGATTTCCGGCTGAACTTCTTTCCCTTCAGACTGGAGCTGCCTCGAAAGAATATCTGATGCCGTGCTGACAGACCCTTGGAAATGACCCTTAGTACTATGCGCAGTATCTGTATTGACAGTGAGTTGATTTGCAGTCACAGTGGCGGATGAAGTGAAAAGCTTTTCGTGAACGGTGTATAAATCCGAAAGATAGTCTTTCTTCTTGATTTCCACAGGTTTCTCACTCTTGAGGGTTGTGTCTGAAATAACGCTGCTTGGACCGTCAAAGTCAACAGGTTTGAATATAATGCCTCCGGATTCTTGTTGCAGCTGAAGCTGCAATGGCAGCTGCGGTAGATTGTTTTCCAAAACTAGCCTCGTGGGCACAATTGAAACACGTCGGTCCATATTTAGCCAATGGCTGGGTATCTTCGACTCAGCCGTGATATTCGAGGGTCCCATTGCTTCATTGGGCATCTGAAAAGAACCTCTTTGCGATGGAGGAAGTGAATTGTCATGTATTTGTGTCGCTGTTGAGAACCGATGAAGAAACCTTAGGTCCGATGCATCTGTGGTGAGGCTGCTAGAAGACTGGATTCTTTTGAGTAATTGCTCTGGAAGAACAATGTTTTCTGGGATCGTGAAGATGATATCGGGGTTTAACCCGAAACACTCTAGCAAGACTTCTTCTTCGCCAACGTCAAGGCCTTCATTCTTGGACAATATCCATTTCATGGGACTCTGTATCTCTTCTTTAAGTGTGATATTGTTGAGGATATTCGGATGAAGCATGAGGCGTGTGAGTGTGCTATTTGATTTTGCAAATAACATGTTTTTCAAATCTTCCTCACGTGATATGCATTCATAAATGATTTTTGTTTCTGGAATCATCATATTTGGTGGGTTTCGAAGTAAGTACTCATCTGGAGATTTGCAAAATGCCAACAAGTTCAAGGGAAAAAGCCCATATAGTAGGGTGGTGAAATACAGCAAGTTGAATTCTCCATCGGCAAAAACTTGGGTTTGCATAATCAGGGTATTCAGGTCGCTTTCAGCGATAATCCATGAGATCTCTGCAACGCGTCTTGCAGATAGCATAGGGCCGTGATCTTTCCACAACAAGAGCCTGGTGTATACGAGAAGCAACTCTGGTAAGTACGCAGAAACTCGATGGCAAATCTTGCCCAAGACCATGAGCACAGTGCTTAAGCAGCTACCTAAAATTGCCTCACTGCAATCTAGAATGAGGGATCGAAGTAAATCGAGAAAAAACGGCGTATCAAGTATTTTCTGAAGTTGCGACACGTTGCTCGAAACGAGCTTAGCGGCTAGATCAAGTACCTTGAATCGTTTCACAGGGTTCTGGTAGTATTTATGGAGGAGCATGAAGAAGTCATATGGGTTTTTGAGCCCCCACTCTTTGAGCAAAGAATGGGCATTTTTCTCAATGAATCGTAACCGTTCCACGTGTATTTGCGTATCTCTTTCCAAATCCAGAACCTTCATTTCGATCAATTCGTATGCAGATGAGTCGCCGCCAACATAGATTTGCACAAGATAATCCATCACCATATTAGCGATTGCGGATCTACGCAGCATCAACGCCGAGTCTTCCGAGGGGAAAACCTCCAAAGTCACCAGATTTATAAATCCGCGAGCTTTTTCGACAAAACTAAGGTCAAAGCCAGCGCTATCGACGGCTGGACGGAGATATGTGCGTAGCCAGAGCCGTACTTCACTGGCACTAAGAACCGGCAGAAGCCGCGATAGTAGCTCGAGGAAAAACACTTCTCGCGAGATATCTCCAGCTGTCTTGACAAACTTCTCGTGTGTTTCTCGCATCTCGCTATTCGCCACACCACTCACTGTGGCCATCGTGTTGTGCCGCTCCGTGTAAGCATAGATGGTGCCATAAAGGGCTTTGATCTCAGACGATGGCTCTTTTTGCCAATCTAGAGATGCATCCCAGGTCTCAAAAACGCTAGAAAGCGCACGCAGAAGTGAGCGGGAGGATCCTGGCATTCACGACGAAAATTTGAATACTATTTATTTGAATCTAGTGGTGTTTTTATGTGGGACATATAATTGCAAATTGCATCCAGAACATCAATATGCTCTGTGGTGCACGGGTGTTGTGGGGCTTTACTCTGATAAGCTAGGCTCGTCTTGGCACCGATCAAGTCATTGTGCACTACTCTATTGCAATTAAATTAGCAAAAGAATCATCTTTAGGCCCCACTGAATAGCTATTTTTGAACGCAAACTCGAATGTCGCATGCTCGATCGAGTCCCGGCCCGAGCTTGGCCGAATTCCACGACGATAATGACCACAAACTGCTCATGGCTCAAATTGATGCCCATTTGAACGAACATTTAGCGCCATATGCCCTAGTTTCGGGCAAAGCGGAGTTGTATCATGCATTGCAGCAATTTTCCGACACGGCCATGGAGTATTTCTGTATTTTGGCCAAAACTGGAATCGAGGGCCACCACTGGCTATGGCTAAACGTACTCTATCGTCTTGCAGGAGTCAGTAACAGACTTGTTGATGAGAAAAATTCGCTTTCTTTGGATACGGACATGAACTTGACCAGCTCGAGTGCATACTTGACCCCTCTAATACAGCAGGTGGCCAGACACTGTGAAATGTTCTTCGAGGCTGTTGATGTGGCGTTTCTTGCAAGAGAAAAAGAGGCACGTGGGCTATTTTTGAAGTGTGTGAGCGAGAGCTTAAGCCTAAGCATGCCAGAACAGATACATCTCAAACACGGGTCACTTGTCGTAAGTACCGTGCAAGCGGTTTCGAGGCTTTATGCAGATCTCAGCGCTCGATACGCTGAAGATGATATACTTTTGCATGTTGGGAAAGTCGAAATGCTTCCTACACTTGTGAATATAGGCAAAACAGCGTTTTTGTCAGGAGCCCCCTCTGCTGTCCTCCCGCTAGTCCTTGCGACGGAAAACCCTCCCGTTTCCGAATCGTTCCTTCCTGAACTTGTTCTAGATCCAAGCGTCACTCTACCTCTTATCACAGACTACTATAGATACTATGCATTTTGCCTCGTGACCAGTGTTGTGGAAGGAGCCACAATCGATGAAAGAGCTGCAAATAAGGCAGACACATTCTTGAAAGTGCTACTTAATCTCCCGCATCTCCACTTGTCAAATTACATGGCCGATACAAGCTCCGAATTGGCGTCTTCCGAAACGAAGCTAGTTTCGAGTTCTGATCGCGAGGAAATAGCGTTTTTCTATCTCATCAATTACTTGCTTCGAATGCGCAAGCTAGCAGACTTTGTCGAGCCAGAAAAGTACTTTGTACACGAGAGACGCTTTTTTGTGGCATCCTTCAATAGAAGGTGCGGTGCGGAATTGGATTTCTCGGTTTCCGCTTCGCTGTCGCGTACAGGCAGTGTGGTGTCCATGACCCGGGCTGCAGAAACGGCTATAGGCCTGCTGCCGCACGTGACCCTCAGCTCAATACTATCTGAAGGCACTTATAAAGAGAAAGTGCGGCTTGTGGCTGAGTTCATGAACCTCACAAGCGAAACTGGTGGAGCGGGCTCCATTGAGCGTTTGGTGAAGTCATTTGACATGAGCGGTTTGCACCACCGCACAAATAACTTTACTCAGGGTTCACATGACATTCTGCATATCTATAACCGGATCGATCCCCAGCAATTTCCTGGCAAGGCCTTGTATGTGAAGGCAGTAGACATGATCGTGCGATTGCTACAATTGGTCACGCTCAAACACTTTTTGCCTGCTTTTAGCCGCTCGATCCAGCCAGCGCAGTTTCTTACAAACTTATTTGGGACTAATTATCTGCTTCGCGATGTGTTGCTGGTGAAAGACCTTTTGTATGTGGATGAAGAGGATATTTTACAGATATCTTACCGCGCTTTATCCGAGGCAGACCGAATTTCGAAACAGTTCCAGCTTTTACGAACTACACGATTGCTCAGCAACGATGTGCAGAAAATGATATAGTAAGAATGGGTACTTCTTTTTGGTTCAGCCTTCAGAGACTGTGTGAGACTGTGTGTGACTGTTTTTGGGGAGATTTCCATGAGCTCCTTTGCGTGCAGATAGTTCTTTGAGTAGCTGATCTGCTTGTTCTCCATTTACATTTCAGTGCCACATTTGGTGCTCAAATGTCTATGTATGTGATCTTGAGATACTTGCCGCCTTGACAAGTCTCGTCACCTCACTTATAGCAAAAGTTTTTCATGTTTCTTTTTTTTCTGTCATGTAACGACGTGTATTGGATGAGATCATTTTCTCATTGCTAACCTATAGTGGAGTGGTATCACAAAATTGTACTACTAATTAGACTTATTCAGAGTAGGAGCCCCAGGGATCAGCACGTTTTTTCCTGAAGGAAACAATTTGTGTTAGCAGGAAACAGCGGTCAAACGGTCAAAAATAACGTTTTGTTAATTGACAATTCATCACAGATTTCTTTCCATCGCACTTCCATTTTTTTCCCATTACTTTTTCAGAACTCGGCTCAGAGAGGCCTTCGCGGCACACTTGGCGTTTTTTTCCTCTGTTCTTAGGAAAAAAGACCTATTAGCAAGCGTTTGCGGCACCGAGATCAAAGTGGTATGACATGAAAGACTTAAAGCCTGATAAAGCCCGCTTTATCTCGAGGGATACTCAAACCCACTTATATATCTGAGCACGAGTTGGCATCGACACAGGAAGCTTCACTAGCTCAGTTGGCAGAGCGTCAGTCTCATAGGCAATAAGCTTGTGCAATCTGAAGGTCGACAGTTCGAACCTGCCGTGGAGCATCCTTTTTTGGCTGAACTCTGTTTTTTTTTGTCTTTGATGTCCAACTTGTGCGAAAAATAGTGGCTGCGAATTACGGCTGTAAATCGTGTAAATTGTTTTACAAGTACTTGAGGTGTGACTTGAATGTATTGCACTCTATAAAGGCGCGTTTTTCGACCTTAGAAACACCATTTGTTCGACTAAGTCAGTCTCTTAGAATAAGTCAGTCTCTTAGACTAAGTCAGTCTCTTTGACGCCAGTTGCTCCACGCCACTAGTATCTTCAAGTCTTCGTTTTCGGTCTGCCTCCGGTGTTCTGGCCTCGTCACTTTCAATCTCAACGGGATCATCAACTGTACCTTCATAGGCTAATTTCTGAAGAAGCTGTCTTTTCCTGGCTATCTCTGCCCAAAACAAGTCGAAATTACCGGGTTGTTTCAGAGTTGTGGTTCTAGCATCTGAAGTATCGGTTCTTTCGGAAAGCTGGTTCGTAGTCAACCCCACCCCAGGGTCTTGTTTCGAATCCCGGCTCGCAATAAACTGCGCGGGCACCAGTACATTTGCGGAATTCCAGTTGTTCGGCGTGGCTTGGTTCGAACTGCTCCATATGTGTTCTCCATGGCTTGAACCGCCAACAGCCTGGTTTATTTCTCTCATGCCATGAATGTCCAGTAACGAAAGAAGATTATAGCCCATGGTTTGACCAACATCCAAGCTATTTCCCGGGAGTTTGGCCCCTCCCTCTCTGGCAAAACGTCTCTGTTGATTGAAGTCGGCGGCAAGTGCTTCAGGGCCACAAAAGTCTATGCTTTTTTGGATTTGACGTGGCTCGCTAGCATTTGTGATCATTCTCGCATTACCTATTGCGCCTTCGGGTCTCGTGAATGCCAACATTTTGAACATGGCAATTCTCTGTCCGCGGAAGAGAAACTGGTCATTCAACTCGCGCTGAAATTTATAGTGCATCGTTAACATATGTCTAGCCTGCTCTTCTGCCTTTTGCTGGCGCAAGAGCTCCATTTCTCTTTCGTGTTGCGTGACGTAAAAGTTAAAAATATCGGGATTGATTTTGAGAAAGTGCTCAACATCACGTTTACATTTTGTGGCGAGTTCGATCGCGAAAGGAAAGACATCCTTCTTTGCAAGCTTCTTTGATTTGCCATTAGGTGAATCTGGTATAGTTGTCTCTTCGAATTCTCGATGTTTCAGCTTAAATTCGTGAAAGATCTTGATGAAAATGCCCGAAAACGTGTTGTCAATCAAAGCTGTTGGACCAAACCCATTGTTCAACTTTCTTATGTCAGTAACGATGTGAAGAAGTGATAGGCTTCTTTGCATCTCACTTTCGGGACTTTTGCTTGCAATGGCGTCCACCATTTTTTGGGCGCGAGCCATAAATGTCAGATAAGGCATCGAGAGTAAAAAGTATTTCACGGGGAGCGCATCGACGTCGAGAATTTCTCTCACGATTTTACAGATCAGCGTACACAACTGTTCCCAGACGATGTTGAGCAGGACCATGGTAGAGTTCGCCCTCCTCAATTTGGGGTACATGAGAGCCAACGACGTGAGATCTTGATCATGTGTTAACAATGAAATGTAGAACCTGGTATACTGAAACATGTAAACAAAGTGCCTACCAGGTCTTTCGTGTTCAGGTTTCCACATCTGCAAAAAAGTCTTGTTGTTCGAGCGCAATGTGAAATGCTTTGCCAACACATTTTTGGCTCCTTTCACGTCGTTAAATTCCGTGAACTGAATAAATGCCAGGCGGTACGCGGGTTTGTGGTACCATCCCTTCTTGTCAAGTTGCATAATCCTCCTCAAGCAAGCAATGATAAGTTGATAAAAACCAGCGTCTTGGGTCAAAGGCTCGCCAATTGGCATCAACATCAGTTCTAGACCAATGTATCTTGCGCCATCTTCCCCGCTAAGTTTTCCCAACTTGACATATTTGTATAACAAACTCAAGAGTTTGTAGGTTGGCTCAAGGATTAAATCTCCCGAGCTGCTTTGCTTCTTTGCGGCGTCACTTGCGCGAAGGAGAAGATTTAATACAACTTCTGGCGCATAATTTAGTTTGGCTCTCACTTTCGCGGCGTAGTATAAGGAATTCCAATCATCTTTGGAGGCCCGGAGAGCCAAGTCTAGACACTTGCTCATGAGTACCAAGCAAAATTTTCGGCTTATGCTAGGTGTATCCGAAAGCTTCATAAAGTGAGTTTTGTCATTTTGCCTAACAAATTTAGAATTGCCGTGAACTTGAAAAGCAAGCATATCCATGGGGCTTCTCGAAGCGCTATAGAGCTCTTTCACAAAGCTATTCATAAGAACATTCATGACTGGTTTGAGCGCCTCCGAATCTGTGAGATTTTGTCGTGTGATGGTGCTGATAGCCATCAAATAACACACGAGTGATTTGCGCTGCAAGTTGGCTGTGGCGATCTTTTTTTCAACTGTATTTATCTTGTCTGAGGTCCAAATCAAGTCATCCTCCACAATGTAACCATACGCTTGGGCCAAGAGAACCCAGCTCTCGACTCGGTCGCTGCCATAAATGAGATCATACGTGAGAATGGTGATGATTCTCTCCAACTCCACTGTCCGGCTCTGCGCGGATTTCTTCCTGATCTTGTAGGTGTTGAAAAGCAAGACTGCTTCCACAAAATACAATCCCTTTTGCGCCACCTTGTTAGCGTAATGCAGTGAAGCCATTTCAAGGGCAAGTAAACCATAAAATGCATCTTTAACAAATCTTGGCCCGATCAGAGATCTGTCAATAAACTTTTCCACAGTGACTGTATTTTCACTGAGAGCCGCATCAGCTTCCACATCTGGGTCTCCGATAATCTCAAAAAGATCGTCCACCACTTGTTTCAAATCGTTTCTTGGGGTTTGAGTCAAAGGGTTTGTTCGGAAGCATAGCGGCAAGATAAACGAGGCTAATTCTTCCGCACTTTGCTTGTTTAGATCTGCACTTTTAACAGTGTAGTGGTCTACCGGGAATTGCCCGTATAACTTGACTCGGTAATGATACCTGCAAGACATGATCTGAGTGAGTTCAGTTTCCGGAAGTTTGGATAAATTCACAAGGCAATCCTCTGAAAATCTGAGAAATAACCCATTTGAGGAGTCGCAGAGACGGCGCAACCCAAGTTGGTGGTGAACAAGAACCAAGTAATCGCTTATTAGCGAATCGGCGGTTTCGATAGGGTTCTCTGCCATGTAATTGAAGCAATAAGTCAGGAGCACAGTGAGACATTCAATGAAGAAATCTTTGAAATACTGAAAAGCGCCTCCTACTCTCATGGCTAGCGAAACCTTTCTGCTCGTGTACAATGCCGCCTCTTCGTGTAAGCTGAAAAGGTAGCAAAGCTCGTACATCCTTGAAATGCTCTTTATGTTATCGAGACTTATAGCTCTTGCGGGAAGCAGCCACTTGTTTTGGGACAAGTAGCCCAAAAATGTCTTGAGATGGTTTCGGTACGACGCGATAAGACTGAGCAAGAGAATGTGTTTCTCCTCGACAGAATTGTGGTATGAGGGAGATTCCCAATGATCAAGAATAAACGCAAGAAAGTATTCAAGACCTCTTTGGAAATTGTAAAACGAGTCCCTTTGATAATACAGGAATAAGATATTCCAAAGACTGAGCTTGAGGTCAACGGGACACTCATGAAAGAACTCTTTCACGCTGGAGAGAGATGTCTTGTCCAATACTGCTAAGCCATGAATGACCGAGCTCACTAGGCGATTAGTATCTTGCAGCTCACATTCATCAGACATCAAAATGTTGTGATTTATCGATGACGTGGCCTCTTCAAACAAAATACTTTCAAGAAGTGAAATTGTCTCATTTGTGCTCAGGGTCTCGGAATCACTTTGATCCAAAATTTTGGAAAATATGGATAAGATTGAAGCAGTAGAAAGACGCTTTTGCAACCCTTCGCGCGAAAATTCTCCAATTTTAGAACAGTTGGGGTATGCAATTTGAATGCCTTGTGATATGGGCATTTCGCTGAGGATTTGCGCCAAACTGTGCAAATGAACAACAACAAATTTTTTATCGTTCCACGAGTAGCTCTTTGCAGCGATATAGTAGTTAGTAGCCCAGTGATATCGAATCATAAGCTCGATGTCAGCTTCCGAAACTGCCGAAACTGACTTGGTCAGGAACGTAGCCTTCAAAACTTTTTTCCATTTGTCAATTCGGTCCTTCACTCGCAAGAGCTCTATGGCAGAAGTATTGAAGTTTGCCTTCACGGACTTCACAAAAGTCGTATGGGCACCGTTCTCCAACAAAGATTCTATCATCTCTTGTGTAACGATGTAGCAATTTATAAGACATTCATAGATCCCCACTGCAAGACTTTTATCTTCGATTTCGTTTGAGTTACGAAGATCTTGAGCGCATATTTCTTGAAATGTGCCTTCGAGTTGAATGACCCATTCAGAAACTGCCTCGTATAGTTGCTCATCCCATGCCGTACTTGTTATGGTCTTCATGAATTGCAGGAGGATTTGAAGCTTTGCCTGATTCACATGGCAATGAGTAGAAAACCGACTCTCGAGAAAAGTCCTGATAAATTCTGTATTCTGCGCAAAATGCAAATTTTCATAACTTTTCTTCGAGTGGCTGAATTGATTTCCGAAACTTGTGAGCACTTCAATGAGCCGCTTTCTGTCGCTCTGACCGCTACCCCTCGAGGAAGCTTTTGACTCAGGAAATAACACCTCGTCATACTGCAGGACTTTCCACTCATTAAGGGCACTCAAGAAATCATAAATGTAAGCAGGCTCGCCATGAGCAGTTTCAGCTTTCACTAAATGCCCCACCATATCATTCAATATGGGCTGATCAAAGTTGAACATGGCTTGAAACGAGCCATTGAGATGGTTGAAGAATACTTCCGTCTCGATAAAGTAGCGTCTGATGAGAGCGATATCATCGGCATATACTGGCGCCGAGTCACCTGGGTTTAGCCGTTTTGAGAGTCTCATAGACGCCTTCTCAGCCAAATTCGATGATTCTTGCCCTGAACTTGGCGGATTGTGTGGTTCGACTTCCAATGGTTTTGGCTCACATTGAATAGCCTCAGTGGTCTGTGAATCTTCTGGCTGCTCCTCTGTAACTTGCACTATTTCTGTGTCACGGTCCAAAAACTCGAATATGATGTCATCAAGCGGGGTTTCCGAGGCCAGGTATGGATCAAAATACTTGCAAGCGATCTTCAGAAACTCTTGCACTCGTTCTTTATCTTGATGTTCGCGCATCGCGAGATTGACACCATTGATCACATCAAGCCACGAGAAGTCGGGCTTTAGCGAGACTCTTAGACTATTGAATCGTGCTTTTTGCAGCATCTGCAACATGAAATCTTCCTTTATCGGCCGTAAGAAGGCTAGCTTTTCCTCGAGCTTATCTTTATCCTCAAATGTGAGCCCAGAATCTCTGAATTTTTTCCATAGAGGATCAGCCCAGTCGCTGAGGAAAGATATCCCTGCGGATTCTTCACTTTCACCGGGGTATGAGATAGCGTACTCGAGAGTGAGTTTCGCGAGTCTTCGCACGTCCAAGTAAGTGCAAATGTCGTATAAGATACGGAGTATCGACTCGTCTGCCTCTTCGTATAGAAAGCAGTTGACAAACCCATCAAACATGGTGTAGAAAAGGTCTTTTTGAAGCTCGAAGAGCGTGAATCCAGGCTCATTCTCCACTATTAAGATCTCGTTTAGCACTTCCTGGCCCGCTTTCAATATATTGAAGTGCAAAAACCCGCGATTTCGAAAGAACAAAAATCGGATCTTTTTCACGTTTTGCGGAATGAAACTCAACTCGTCGGGCTGTAAGTTAGCGTTACCATTCTGAAACCCTTTCACAAAAGACACTTCCTCGTAGAAATGGTTCACGATTACGGCAGATTCCGCCAATTCTTTATACTTCCTATACGCATCCACCCATCGTTTCTGACTTTGCAAGGCTATCGCGTCCTGGTATGTCTTGTACGCGTTCTGGATCTCAAGTTCGCGTGTGTGTTCCTCCTCAAGATCTTTCTTTGACGCCGACACGTCTTGCACCAAGTTCAACGGCGAAAACGCAGACTAATGTTAGTATGGATTAAGGAAGGGTCTTTCAACACATGTTTAAATGGCAGCGTAAGCGAAATTTTTGAAAACTTATCATACCATTGTGGATTTTTGAGCCCTCCCCTGAAAGATATGCAAAAAAAAAAACGGGATGCCTCAAGTACTGCAATCAGAGTCCAGGGCTGGGTGCTGTAAAGCGTATGCTGAGTGGGTGGTGAGAGACGCCTGGCGTAAAATCTATGGATGTGCCAAACGCGCGCGTTGGCGAAATAGTGTAAGTGTAAAGCTGAAGAATATAAAATTTTGAGCAATAATGCACTTTTGTGCTCGAAAAAATGGAAGGTTGGATTTGACGGGAAAATTTGGCTACTCCAGTTCTCGGGATTTAATTAAAAATCTATCAATACGTAGAATACTTAAGAAAGCCAGTCCTTGCATCGCATTGACGAAAGTGTCCCGGATGGCCTCGCTTCGCGTTTTGCTTACAGTTCCCGTACCTCTCCTATGTCACATCGGAAACACGTGATATGATTGGATTCGCCGCATCCAAAACCTCAAAATGCTCTGGTGATTTCGAAGCCAGGCCCGTAGACTCGCCGTCCGCGTCATGCTTTTCACTCCCCTCTATCCTTGCTAGTTTTTCCTCTCTGAGAATATTGCGCCCGCCTGTGAGATACCAAACTATGTAGCACCCAAAGATACCAAGCTCCATGACGAGCACAATGGCATATAAAGCAAGACTCATTATATCCATGGTGCCAACGACGATACTCAACATCGAGAATAATGCACCTGCAGAGTCCATTCCCAAGAAAAGGAAATTTAGTCCTACAACCCGCCCTTTCCTCTTGGCAATCTCAAAATATGGCGGGACCAATCCCAAGGCAAGAAGCACCGATGCCATTATACCAATGATCAACATCGGCCACGTGATACCCCGACGATGTAGCGGGCGGAGCCATAGTATGAAACCAACCTCGGCTCCGATCGCCAACACAACAAAGGATAAAACGTAAGTTGTGAATTTGCGCTTGCCCATGCTAACAGGTGGGTAGTAGAGGGCTTGGGCCCAGGAGATAATGCAGAAAAATGTGAATAGTTGCGGTTGGATTCGAAGCGGAATCGACCCGTCAGTGCCAAAAAAATATATCAGAAAAGGTACTCCGCTTAAAGCCCAGAGAAACATCATCAAAGGTGGAAGTCCTGTGCAATCTTTAGCACGGTAGTTTCTGACAATCTGTGGGGTCAACTGGATGCACCATAGCACGGTTCCAATCGTGCCCAACACGTTAACTGCCACTTCATTGGCCATGTTATACGCCTGTTAATTTTTGTAAAAATATGGTAAGCAGAAAGTGCACATGGGTCACCTTTAAGTGCCATCGACGAAATTCAGCCCATGAGCCATTGTATTTAAGTCTCGCCAGACATGAGACCGATTGCGCGCGCAGGCACAGTAGTTTCCTGTATGAGATCTCCGATAAGAATGGCGTTAAGCGGAAAAATACCCACATCTACGCATCTGTGTGCGAGAAAAAGCTCGGCATTTCTTGCGCGTAACCATGCCTCTGACAGATTTCTCTGACCGCTTCTAACTGCCAGGAGAAGCTGTTTGCAATAAAAGACTGCTCACGGAAACTTGTGTTTCGGACTAAGCCTGTGTGGCGCGAGCGCAAAACTGCGCGCGCAATTGCGCTTTATGCAAGTGGTAACCATGACAACGACGGAATTCGTTGATCTGCATGAAATTATTCATGTGAGATTTCACTCATCGTCACTGTATTCTATTTCCAATTCTGCTTCTTCGTCATCCGTGTCAAGATCGATATATGCATCAGCTTCAGAGACACGTTGTCGCCCTGAGCGAGCAGCGGACCTCAGACTCCGTCTAATATTGGCCGCTTTAGGTACCTGGGACCGAGTGGCCAGTTCGATGTGGTCTCCAGATTCATCGGAGTCTAGATTGATGACCAGCATGTCCATATTCGGGCTGCCATTCCCACCATTCGCATATTCAGCCGTGCGTGAAGCACGCAATTGCGAGCGTCTGGCGCGCGGATATGTTTTCCCGTTTAGGTCAAGGACACCGGTTGGAATTTCCTCTTTGGGTTCAACGGGCCCTGGTGCCGTCTCTGCTACATCTTCTTCTGAACGTATTGAGTTGACATTTTCAGCCGGATTGAGATTTTGATGATCTTGCGAAGCATCAGTTTCCATCAAAAAACACTCTTGATTATCAGATATTGCTTCGTCAGAGACTTGCAGGTCAACCCGTTCACCGGATCCGTCAATCCCCATTGATACGTTGACACTTGTCTCTTCAGGAAAAAATCCTCCATCTGTGAAATCAGTATTTTCTTCCCCCTCACCAAAGTTAGAGTCCTCCATGAGAAATCCCCCACCGACGTCATCAAAATCGTCATCAGACGGAGTTTGACGCGCCGTCCGTTTAGTGGGGCGAGGGGTGTAGGCGTCATTGTCGGAGTTGGCATCATCGCTACCAACACTGTAGTAACCTTCATCATCCTCATCATCCACTTGCTTTGCATTTTTGGTGCCAGATTCTTCCCCATCAACCTTACCATGGCTTCTATCTAGCCGTTTCACAATCTGTAGTTTCTTCAAGAAGAAGTTCCAGCTACGCAATGCATTGAGCTCAACAGCTTCTCTACGCTGCTGTTCTTCTTGCTCCTTGAGACCTTCAATCACCGCCAACATCCCGTCCCTGTACTGCTCATCAATGAGAATGCCCCCTTCCTTTGCAGTGGGCGCCCTCTTCGTCTTCTGGCCTTTTCCGAACTCAAACGATACTATGGCCTTTGCATAGTCTATATTAAGAATCCACCTCGCTGCCGTCTCAAGCATCTTCATGGAAACATCACGTGACACAGGTACCAAATACCCGTTTTCGGGAACCATCCAAGGCCGGAAAATCTCCACGTTTCCGTAGACGTTCTTCGTGATCTTTCCGTCAACGATCGGCGGTGGTTTGTAGAGGTCTGTTTGAAATTCGGCATATAGCCGCACTTGCCCGTCGTCATCGCCGTCTTCGTCAGCAAACTGAACCTGCGCCTTCTTGGTCTTGAGGGGCTGGGCCCCGACTTTCAATACTCGTCCGCTCATGTGCCACGCCTTGGGCGTCTTGAGTCTGTATACGCACGACCGCTTATACACGGGCATGACGCTGCTTTTGTTTGAAGACCGGAATGTGCCGCATTTGCTTGTTTCGTCTTTTGGGTATATGATCTCGTCCTGCCTGAGCTGCGGCTCAAGTGCATATACGGGATGGTTCTTGAAATCCGCCATGTTATTGGGGGTTCCTTCGCATATGTGCCTGTCGTGAAACTCCTTGAGTTCCGTGGCCTCTGCCTGTGTAATGGATGACTTCGGCCGGCCCACGGCCCGGAGCATACGCCCGTACCAATGAGCGTCTTCCTCTGAGGCAAATCCAATGCGCCGTTTTGCAGTTTTTGCGTTGTAGTATTGCGTATACCGCCTGGTAACATCCGTTAGACATCCCTTGTGGTCGTAAGCAATCACGTACCACGTTTGGTGAGTTTCGTCCGTGCCTGGGGCGTCAAACTTGCATTTGCGTCGCATTGGTGCCACCTCCACAACCTTGAACACGACAGGGTCAACTGTGATCCACTTTTTCGAATACTTGTTCCACACCTCGATCCAGAAAATGGGAAATTTTGCCGCCGACTCGGTTTTCTTGGCCTGTGCCTTTTGTGCAGCCTTTTTTTTCCGCAGCCGTATCCCCGAAAGTAACGCCTGACGCGAATTGGGAATGAATACAGGGTCAAACTCCAGTTTTGGCTTGCTGGGAGATTCCGCAGGCGTGGGTTCTCGTTCATCTTTCGATTTATCCTTCACGGGCCGGATCGACCTGTAATCAGGTACTTGCACAGAAAACACCAAGCGGGCATTTACGCCTATCGAACGTAACACGGCAACAAAGGCCTGGGCAGCCATGTCACGTGAGCCTCGGAATCCTCTCACAGACTTCATGAACTTATCGAACGTCACTTTTTTGTCCTTCTCCTCCTCTGTGATTTCCGTCAGCCCCCAGTCTTTCCGGGTTATACCTGGTGAGCTCACTTTGAACTTGCGTGAAAATACCGTCAGAAGCTTACGTAAGCCGTCGATGAATCTCTTCGCTTTCACGTAGTCCAAAACGTCTTTCTCGTCCTGGTTAAACAAATCGACAATTTCCGCAGAAACGCTTTTCCGAAGCTGTTGTAATAAAGCTTGGTCGCTGCACCACTTATTACGGACTGCACCATGGCACACCATAGCGAAAAGCACAAGTTTATGCACGAGTTTTCTTGTTTTGCGCTCGTGTTTGGAAATGGGAACAAACGTGCGTTTCTTTTTCGCCAGCTCTGCCTCTTTTTGTCCGCTGCTGATGTTGAACGTGAGCGTTTCGTTGCTTTTATCATTTGCAGGCGTGTTTAACATATCCATATCGACGTCTTCGAGGTCATCGAAATCATCTGAATCAAACTCCGAGCCCAGATTCTCATCGCTTATATTTCTAGTCATCTCATCATTGTGTGAATTCTCGCCTATTGGCGTGGGCTCAACTGAAGCGCGTCCCGTGGTGGCAAGAGCCTCTAGGTCGACATTTTCTAGGTCCACATCCTCAAAGTCGTCGGTACTTTCCAGATCGACGTCAACTGTTTCTGCAGGAACATTCACCTTTCTTCTTTTCCTTTGTGACCCGCTGGTTTCATTTGTTTTTCGTAGGTTTTCTCGTACTAGCGCCTTGTGCGTCTGGTTTAACGACATAGTCTCATTAATGATATGGAATCAAGTAGGGTTCTATGGGAAAAAAGAAAGCCTTGAGGTGAGAGCACTATTTGCTTTAATCACCAGTAAATGAACGTGTACTATAACGTTTTCAAGTGCCAAAGATGTAGGCCGGAATGCTCGGTTATTGCTAACTTCAGGTTCACTTGATCGATCCATGTTTTTTTGGAAAAGTCGCGCTTGTTCGCCAAATGGTTCTGAAAGTTTATCATGACGCGTAAGTAAACGAATTCAGAACTACACCAAAAAAATAGAATTTGTGATATTTTCATGGAACTTACACCTTTTCGAGAAGATAAAAGTAAAAAAAGCATAGATTATCAATTTCTCGCAAAAATAATCGGGAAATGGGTTTTTGAAAACATAATTCTCAAATTCCCCCATTCTCCAAGTTGTGAACTGGGAGCCCAGCGATGCGTTCCTGGTGCGTGTAAGAAGTACCATATTTCATCAAATAAGCGATAAGAGATTTTTCGTGGTATGAAGATACTCCTTCAATACACTGTTTACGAGACAAAACAAGAAAGTGAGTCCCATTAATGAATAAAATTCGGTTCAAAGAGAAACCTCTTGATGGATCATTCAGTATGGGTATAGCGTTCGCGATGAATATACTTTGTACAGTGAGAGACC
Source organism: Metschnikowia aff. pulcherrima (assembly GCA_004217705.1). Lineage (NCBI taxonomy): Eukaryota > Fungi > Ascomycota > Pichiomycetes > Serinales > Metschnikowiaceae > Metschnikowia > Metschnikowia pulcherrima. The sequence continues at coordinate 868,026 of CP034459.1, read as the reverse complement.
TGTGCATGAAGATCATGTCCGGAGACACAATCTGGCCATATTTGGATCTGAAAGCTGGTCCAGAAAACGATTTTTATACCAGAAAGACCTCATATTACAATATTCTGGCCAAAAATTCAGTTCTTTATAGGCAGGTGCTATTGGAATATAAAGTATGAACGATTTTACCTGCACCCACTGTTCTGCCCATGACGGCCGTTTTGGTGGAAGAAAAACGGAATCAAACGGCAACGAAAACTAACTCAAAACAAAAATTCAGTTTTCTGCTTAGAAGATCTCTCACATAAAATTCCCTTCATTCTTGACGCTTTCTGGCACGGTTCTAATCCCTATTTATGGCTCGGCCCAGGGCCTCATAATCGGCAAGTCGCGCTTGGGCCGAAGTTGACTATGGTAATCTGAAAAATCAAGATTCCAGACAGTGAACAGAATTCGATCTGCCAAACGCAAACTAATTTAAGCCCGAGAAATACCTGCATGTTTCACAGAAACGCCTCAAAACTTCGACTACGACCGCGGCGTTGGCTAACAACTGTCTCTGAGCCTGCAATCTACCGTCGGTTGACAGACCGAACTCATCGCAGTGCATATGCTAGCATGGAACGGGAAACCACTGTGCACCGAAAACAAAATGCCGAGATCAAATTGAAGCCGAGCATTGCTCATATGCTACTATGGCTCCGGCGAAAACAGGAACGCAAATTATGTGAAACGACCTTAAATCCACAAGGGCTTCCTCTGCTGTTCAAAGAGGCCGCGGTGACCGAGGTAATCTTGTTCCACATATTGACCTGTCTCAATTCCGGTGCAGCCGATGAACACTGGCTCGATTGTCAGCTGGCACAACTCAGATTTTTGCATTCCCAGCTCCAGAAGCGGAAACTGCCGCGAGAGCTTTCCCCACAAACCCTCACATTAGAAAATGCATTTGATCTCGCTCGAGCACTGGAAGCTTCCATACTGGAAAAACAAGCTAGTGTTATTTTTAAATCGCTCGCTTGCATGGCATTAGCTTGTCCCAGAATACGCGACCATAGAATGCTAGTTCCCTGGATCCGATCACTTTCCGCTCCCAGAATCACCGAAGCCTGTGCCGAGCTAGCCAACTTGACATATATCCCAGCATGCGTCACGTCAGACATTCTTTTACGGACGCCACTTAGCATTGACGAAATCGCTTTGCAGCATGACCTATGGCACACATTCATCGAGCCCATAGCACAGGATAGCCACGAAAAAAGAGCATATGTGGCCAACATCATTGAGAATCTTCTCTTTTACACAGCGCAGTTTGACCCACGCAGACTCGAGCATTTTTTGAGCTTCACGCTCTCAACGTTGACCTCCACAAGGTCTGGGTTCCACTTCAAAGTCATGACTCACGAATTTGTCAACGCTCTCATTTACTTGTTAGCACTCACGTTCATAAAAAACGGGTCAAGCTCATTATCGCCAATGCCGATCATCAAGGCACAAAAAGTTCTTGTAGAGTTTTTGGGCCATGACAAACTAACGCAGAAAGGGTACGTTGGCATTGCGTTACTTATATCTCACGAGTCCAGGGAAAAAGCCACCCGTTTGTTGAAGATCACCAAGTCTCATTTTCCCGATCATTCCGATCTCATTCACATATCCAGCATTTACCTCTCCAACACGCCCGAGGAACTTTTACATCATTTCAACCTTGCCATAGTACAGTACCCACACTCGGCCACAATGTGGCTTATGCTCGCTAAGAAATTGCAACAACTCCAGCTTTTGACCGAGGTACGAAGCCAAAAATTATTATCAGAATTGCTAGCACGCAAGAATGATATTGTCATATCCAAAGACATCATTTTGCTTTTGCTTGGCCCCATCGAAAGCATCAATGGCATCGAGGATTTCATTCACGCCCTTGAAAAACTGGGCTTATTTGTCAAATACCAGAATGTTGTCTTGAACAAATATATGGCGTTGCTCTACCGCTACAGCGACGAGCGGAGTGTGCATAAACCTTATCTTGATAAACTCATTCGCCATAGCTCAAACATTGAATGTGCACGATTCCTCTACCAGAATATCAAATGGAAGACCATTAGCAGTATAGGCGTCATGTTGAATGGAGAGGTGAATCACAGGCCAGGGGATCTTTATGAGTTGTACTGCTCGGAGTTGCAGGGGAACATACCCGATGAAGCCTGTCTCGGAGCCCTTCTTCGGGCAAGCACGAAACGCGCTGACGGACAACCATATACATGGGGCCGACTTTATGCCCCACAAGTGGCAGTTCATGAATTCAAGAAATATGTTCTGAACGGCAAGGACGCAAACGCTGTGACCATTCTTGCCTCTAACAAATTGTGGCAGGTTTACATTCATGCACTCCGCTCGGCAGACTATACAGCAGAATTGGCCGAGATCATGCGCTGGTGGGAACGTAGTCTGTTTATACCTTCGCGCAGCACTCTCATGCTTCTTCTTCGTGCGTTACCCATAGAGTTCAGTGAGCGCCACATCAAGCATGCGCATTCTCTACCACGCACCAGCAGGTCCTGGCCGTGGCCCACAATTGAGGATTTCAAAGGTTAGTTTTTTTTTTTTGATTTTGTGAGTTTGCATAGCTTTTGCCACACGTATCATCCATTGCTGACAGTCGGATAGAACTAGAAGGAATAGTGATATATAAGAAATTCGAGGATATCAGAATTGTGCAATAGTGTTTGGCTCGAGCAGAGTGCCTCGTACTCCACGGGAAAATGCCCCTGAATGTTGCCTCCTTAGCACTATTTTTCGAAGTAGGAGATCGCAAGATCATTCACATTTTTTCAACCAAAAGCTTGATTTTTGACGATAATCTTGTAATGCCTACTTGGTCACCAGCGGCTACAAATGCTGCAAAAAGACATCTGTTAAGCAACTTTGCGCCTGGTTTTGCAGCCGCTTTCACGCGCTGTAATGACTCTTTGAAGAGTGCCCACATGCAAAAGTATATCTCATGTCCTTCACTAGCTACATAATCTAGAATCAAGTTCACTAGTGAAAGGCGTTATCTCATGACATCAACACACGCTTTTTGGAGAATCCCCACACGCTGTATTCCCAGCCTCGGAGCCGGCGGCACATGAGGCCCGATTCGCGGGGGACCAATCAGCGACCCGAATTCTGCCGGGGCGCGTCCTATATATAACGGCGCGCCGACCCCAGATCACCAGAAGCGCACGTTCCCAGTCAAGAAAAAAAAACCCCCTTCATAGTCTCCACCATGTTGAGAGTCAGAACAGGCATTGCTTCCACCGTCGCTAAAAACTTCAGCTCCAGCGCAACGAAAATGTCCGGCACCAGAATTGAAACCGACGCCTTTGGCGAGATTGAGGTGGACGCCTCGAAATACTACGGCGCGCAAACAGCCAGATCGAAGAAGAATTTCGACATTGGCGGGACCGCCGCGAGAATGCCTACCCCTGTGGTGAGAGCATTTGGTATCTTGAAGAAATCTGCTGCCATTGTCAATGAGTCTTACGGCACTTTGGACAGCAAGGTCGCTGGTGCCATTAAACAGGCAGCCACTGAGGTTGCCGAGGGTAAGTTGGACGACCACTTCCCCTTGGTTGTGTTCCAGACAGGTTCCGGAACGCAGTCGAACATGAACGCCAACGAGGTGATTTCAAACCGTGCCATTGAGATCTTGGGCGGTGAGTTGGGCTCGAAGAAGCCCGTGCACCCAAACGACCACTGCAACATGTCGCAGTCGCTGAATGACACTTTCCCCACCGTGATGCACATTGCTGCCGTCACCGAGATCTCCAAGTCATTGGTGCCAGAGTTGACTGCTTTGCGTGACTCTTTGCAAGCTAAGGCTGACGAGTTCGCCGACATCATCAAGATCGGCAGAACCCACTTACAGGACGCCACGCCGTTGACTTTGGGCCAGGAGTTCTCCGGCTACGTGCAGCAGGTTACCAACGGTATCGCCAGAGTCGAGGCCGTGTTGCCTCACTTGTCCCTTTTGGCTCAAGGTGGAACTGCCGTAGGTACCGGCTTGAACACCAAAAAGGGCTGGGACTCTAGAATCGCTGAGGAGGTTTCCAAATTGACCGGCTTGCCTTTCAAGACTGCACCCAACAAGTTCGAGGCTTTGGCATCGCACGACGCAATTGTCGAGGCCTCCGGTGCCTTGAACACCGTTGCCGTGTCCTTGTACAAGATTGCCAACGACATCAGATACTTGGGCTCTGGCCCTAGATGTGGCTACGGCGAGTTGTCTTTGCCAGAGAACGAGCCAGGCTCGTCTATCATGCCTGGTAAGGTTAACCCTACTCAGAACGAGGCCTTGACCATGGTGGCCTGCCAGGTTATGGGTAACAACACCGCCATCACTTTCGCCGGTGCCTCTGGGCAGTTTGAGTTGAACGTGTTCAAGCCTGTGATGATTGCGAATTTGTTGAGCTCAATCAGATTGATCGCTGATGGTGCCAGGTCCTTCAGACTCAACTGTGTGGACGGCATCAAGGCCAATACCGACAAGATCGAGAAGGTGTTGCATGAGTCCTTGATGTTGGTCACTGCCTTGAACCCTAAGATCGGCTACGATGCTGCGTCCAAGGTCGCCAAGAACGCTCACAAGAAGGGCTTGACCTTGAAGGAGTCCACCTTGGAGTTGGGCGTGTTGTCCTCCGAGGAGTTTGACCAGTGGGTTAGACCAGAGAAGATGATTGGTCCTAAAGACTAAACGTGGCATCCTTCGGGCCGCATTCACGAGTTGTATATATTCATACCCAATAAATTTTATTTATCACTCTTTTCCCACGATCCTCCAAGTGGTAGAAGCTAAAACTTCCTTTTGGTTAAGAACACGGCTCTGAGAGCATGAATGGGGCTCATAACCGGGAATGCGCTAACAAGGGATGATAGTGCGAGATTTATGCATGAGCATGAATTCAACATATAACTGAGCATGGACGTGCCAGTTCCGCCATTAAAAAGTTCCAATAACCAACATTTCTTCTTTTTTCATTGACCAATTACACAAGAAATTTCTCACTTGATACAAAATGCCTTCTCCAGACTACAGCATATACCTCGTGACGGATTCCACTATGGTGCCTGAAACCAGCACGTTTCTCTCCCAGGTGAAACAGGCGGTGGAGAATGGGGCCACAATCGTACAACTTCGCGAGAAAAAGTTACTGACTTTGGACTTTGTCACGCAGGCACAAAAAGTGCATGAAATTACACGTGCACATAATGTGCCATTGATCATTAATGACCGGATCGATGTGGCTTTGGCTATTGATGCCGAAGGCGTGCATATAGGACAGGACGACATGCCAGCAAAAGTGGCCAGACAGCTTATTGGGCCAGATAAGATCTTGGGTGTTTCATGTGCATCGGAGGCTGAAACAATCCAAGTTTGTGAGGACAATGTGGCAGATTACGTAGGCTTGGGCACGATGTTTGCCACGCAGACGAAAGACGTGAAAAGCGTGGTTGGCCCAATCGGGACGCGCAGAAAGTTAGAGGTGTTGCGGAATCATAACGAAAAAAGCGCAAAGAAAATCTCGTGCGTGGGTATCGGCGGGATCAATCAGAAAAATGTCGCAAAAGTCATGTACCAATGTCGGGTCCCGGGCCAGACTCTAGATGGCGTGGCCATCGTCTCGTGTATAATGGCTGCGAAAGATGCTGGTGCGGCCACTAGGCAGTTAGTCAATAACTACCACGGCCAATTCAAATCTGACTGGGCACATTTTTCAGAGAAACTCACTTCTTTCTCGAGTAAGCCATTGGTGCATCATATCACGAATAATATCGTGAAAAACTTTAGTGCCAACGTGACCTTGGCCACCGGTGGTCTGCCTATTATGTCCGAGTTGCCTGAGGAGTTTGAGGAATTCGCTTCCTTGGACATTCCAGCGAGCTTAGTGATGAATTTGGGCACGCCAAATACAAGGTTGATGCATGTATTGACCACTGGACTCCACATTTACAATCAATATGGAAAGCCTGTCGTTTTTGATCCCGTGGGCGCGGGCGCATCCAAGCCCAGATTGAGTACCTGCAGAGAATTATTGAATGCTGGGCAATTCACTGTTATCAAGGGCAATCTCGGCGAAATCATGGCTCTCCAGAAGCTATCAATCAGCTCGCAAGTAGAGGAAAAATCGGAACAGGCCACGATGCAGGGAGTCGACTCTACAGTGGAATTAGATAGCGAGCAAGTTGGCTCGATCGCAACGAAAGTCTCTCAAGAGTTCCGCGCCGTGGTGGTTGTTTCAGGCGCAAAAAACACTATTGCCGAGTATGTTGACGAAAAGGCGTCACGCATAGCTGTGATTGACGGAGGCCATCCTATAATGGGATCTGTTACTGGCACTGGATGCTCCCTAGGCAGTGCCATTGCGTGTTATGTGGCATGTGCCAGTCACAACAAGTGTGACATCTTTGAAGCTGTGGTGGATGCAGTCAAGTTCTACAATGAAGCCGGTGCTCGTGCAGGCGCTCAAAGTAAAGGACCTGGTCAATTTAGTTCCAACTTCTTGGACGAATTGGCACTGGGGCAAGCGGCCAGAGAAGCGTGAATTATTTTATCCAATGTGTGATACAAGTGAATGTTTTCTTCGTTTATTTCTTCATGGGCAGAAGCGAATCAAAATCATCAGCTTTTTGTCACACCACATACCATAATAGGTAGTAGTTCAGCATTATATGCTGTTTATTTGCCTTAATATCAGTTATCTATGTACATACTCAGCTAATTTGCACGAATGGCGTGCACCGGTAAAACCATCAAATAAATTCCGAACTCTCCACTTATCTTGAGCTTTAAAAGTAGGGCAAAGAAGCATGAAAATCAATCTTGTTTTGTAGTTTTGCGACTTGCGGTCACCTGGAGGGCTCTGGCTGCAAAATATGGAGTCACGGTCAAGCCGCCTAGGCCCTTTACTCAACAATGCCACAATGCCAATCTTGAGGGTCAAGCACGAAAAAACACAGGGCTGTACTTTGGAAAAGTCTACCTTGGACTATAAACCGATACTTTCCGACGAACGACGTCATGACATGGGTACGTTCATGCATTACTTGTCGCCCCACATAAACTGTGCCGCACTTGTTCAGTTTTGGCGAGACCAGTACACGATCGTAGACACGGCAAGGCAATGCGTTTTTGTAAATTATACAAAAATTAGGTATTCTCACCGAATTATATGTTGGCTCCAAGATGAATATGTGATTTGTAGCAGGATTTCATGTGTCATGTCTATGGGTATGAAAATATTGAAAACGTAAAGCTCATTGACGACACTAGAGAGATGAGAGCTATCGTTTTATGAGACATTTTGACAAATTGATGAAGTTTGCTTGTCAAGAGGCACAATTCTTTCACAACAGTTTAACAGGTGGATGGCGACTCACAGATACGTGCCATGTCGAAACGAATTTCACAAAAGAGGTTGTTAAAGCATCCGTACCATCCCTCATCTCTCATCAATTTTCGAAGAACTAATCATGAACGAAAATTGCCCTGCAAGTTTTCATGGATTTATTTATTTCAAGCAAGAAAAAGAAACCCCCTTACGACTTTTTATTCTTAAAGATATTTCACATCAGAGGACGCTCTCGTCAATGTGTGACAGGCATACCCAAACATTCGCAAAAACAATACAACACATAGAAAAAGCCCATAAAAGATCGCAGCCTCACGCCAGGCATCGAAATCAATCAAACTACCAATTCCATTTGGGAAACGAATCAAGATGTCTAAGATCAAAATACTAAAAAGATCTCCAATATGTTTGCAAATTTTGTGACAATTATCAAGAAAAAGGGCCGCGTATATATAGACGAAGCGTTTTCAATGCTTTGAATCGTGATTTGAATTTTTCAATATAATGTGAAAATTGAGAATTGAACACTGACCTCCTAATCCATGAAGTTTGCCTCAGTTTAATTTGTATAGTCATTTATTCCTCAGAAAGCGATACCGAATATGGCATTGTGGCCGAGTGGTTAAGGCGATGCACTCGAATATTTCGGGCACATGCATTGGGATTTCCCGCGCAGGTTCGAATCCTGCTGATGTCGCTATTCTTTTTTTGCTGGTCTTTTTTAGTACGATTTGTTTCTTTTTTCTTTTTTTTTTTTCGAAAAAAAGGTGTTAAAAAAAGGAGGTGTCTACGAAATTAGGAGCAGCAGCCGTACCTGTTTGAAAATCATATGTCAGCAGTATTAATAGGTACTATAGAAATTACGGTGGGATGGCACGCGTGGCAACATGATCTCAAGGGTCATACAAACTGCTTTTTGGTAAATAAGATGTATTGAGAAGTAAGTGATAATTAGGCATATTCATGCAGTAATACATGAAAGTTAGAATTGGTCTCAAAAATAAGTGGGACGTTCATGATTATGAGATAATTCAATCAACCCTGGTTGCAGCTTGTCGCGACTGTGTAAAACAGTCCTGCCTCCAAATATCACATCTTTCTAGTGAAAATAGAAAAAGCAATGATAATATCCTTTTATGAAGCGTGATATAAGGTGAAGAGTCTTTTGTCGCGTGTTTCTCACTAAAATATGGACGAGTCATCTCTTCAACCAAGATCAACCAAGATCTTTATCGACTGGTAGCTCTATCACGAAAGTCGATTCCACGTGAGCGATCATCACCGAGATTTTTCGATGTCAAAAGTTTCATACTTGTCTAGCTATAGCAACTCTAGGTCTGCCATCATGCAAATGTGGTCCGACGGAAACATGCCTAATCTAGGCTGTGCACAATCCGGTCGCCCCAAATTCTCGCACGAAGGCATTTGAAGAAGTGCCATGAGTCTCATCTGTGTCTCCTGGGTAAAATGCGTCAATGATTCTATTTTGGTACTTGCCTCACCATCCCACTCGGTGACCACAAAAATGTAATCCAATAATTCCTGCGAATGCGTACCCCAATGAGAAAACCACGGCTCGTTAGTGATTGGCTGACAGTTTTCACCATCCACTGACCCGTACCCAACAGAGTATAATGAGATGGCTCTTGCATTGATTCTATTGTGTAAATGTTCAAGTGTGGCGACTCTTTTCACGGTTTCTGGTGTTTTCGAGTAGGGCCGGGTTCTGTGGTCACGGCCATCCTCCATGCGCCAAAGAAACGTGTTCATTGAGACGATGAGCTTATCGTGAGCCCAGCGAGGGAATTGCACCGGTTTTGAAACTAGCGATATATACGCTGCGTCATCTACGGTCGAGTTGAAATCGCCCGCTATGAAAGTGTAGAATTGGAACGGAGTCGCCGCACACGCTATTCGAACGGAATCTGCGAATTGTTGTGTGGCGGTCATCAATGAAGCAGTAAATTTGGTTCTTTCCGCGGACCGGACGCCTCTCAGAGGTAGGTGAGTAGTCCCCACAATAATAGCATCTTTTGACGGTAGCTTAAACCCATCAAGAAACTCTTTTCTGAATTGCAAACAAATGAATAGCGCTCCGTGACGAGAGGCTGGTTCTACTTCGTGCCCCACATTGAAAGGCAGAAATGTAGTGCTTTCATGGTCAAATTCTTGGAAAAGCTCACATTTATAGCCGATTGCTATTGAGTGATATTTATTTGGATGTGCCACCCGTAGAATGTACCCATACCTTGCAAATCGTTCTATCCATCTGGAATGATCCGAAAGTTCCTGAAGACAAACAATGTCTGGATTGTACCGCGCGATTTTGTTCATGAGAATGGTGGACCGTGCGTACTTCGGGGTAGGGTATTTCTCCCATTCACAGGGCTCAAACAAATTATAGGTCATGATCGATAATTGCGGCCCATTGGTATATTCTGATTCCTGAATCCGCAACATTGGCCTATACCAGCACAAGTCATTGAGTCTCCGCCGAACGATAGGTGGACATTTGTCATGAGATCTTACGAACAGCCATTCTGCCTCGGCCATAGCTTTCTTTGCTAAAGGCCTTCTTTGATAAAAATAAATGTATTTGTGAGACGTGCCGAGTCTAGCATTTGTCAAGCGAGTGGCCGTTGGAATGCTAAGATGCAAAAAATGAGGATGTGTTAGAGATTATGAGATACGATGACACTTCTTTGGCTGATTTTCACTTGTTTCGAGCCGACTCCACCAGACGATTCTTCTAGTATTCCACTTTAATTGAAAGCACGTCCTCCAGGCCAGTGATAATCCCGATATAGTGTAGATGAATAATGGGCATCTCAAGATCTGGACCATCGCATGGTTCTTGTCCCCGGCGACGATCTGTCGATAGTACACAGGACGAGCCTGCACAACAGAGATCATTCTGATCAATAGACAATAAAAAAACAGCACTCTGCATAGTTACGTAACCAATAGAGCAGAGGTTGATTTGATTGGTCCGATGAGGTTCAAATGATCGGTCGAAAATTCAAGAGATGAGATGGGCCAGGTGAACACTCCATGACTTCTATAACTACAGCTGCGAATTGAAAACAAAATCTTTGCGCTGGCTATTTGGTTTCATTTTCCTAATTTTCAATTTCACATTTTTAGTAAAGTGGTCACATGCTCAGATAAGTGAACTCTTTCTTGATTTCTTTGACTCGAAAAAGTTTTGCCGAAACTAAATTCAAGTCTCTTCGATTTGAGATCTGCCGACGTGAGCTTTGAGAACTAAGGACCATTGTAATGCCTAATATAGATCCGAGACAGCCAAAAAAAGCCTTTCGAGCCTTTGAGTGCCTCAGTATTCACTATGAATCAATAAAGTTTGATGCTTTTTGGGTAGCCAAACTGTGGAGCCCGAGTTTCACGAAACAGCTCAGCCTCATACTACCCATGACTAAAATTCCTTGTTTGACTTACCAAAATCGCGGCCAGAAATCCAACCATTGTAAAGACAAAGAGGCTTCGGTCTCATAGTGACGAAATAATGGTGTGCTGTATCCAAATCTTAAATAGCGCTATACTAGATTAGCTGCAAAAAAAGAGTGGCACGTGCTCTGTATAGGCCAATCTCGCGGCCGCGTGCGCCACCCATGGTGCTTTATCTAAATTCTAGATAGGCCCCGCGCTGTGCGGCCTCAGCTCAGCTCGGTTTCAATTCAGAACGCTAAAACTTCACTAATCTCGCGTCCGCAGACTCCGACGAAAGTGGATAAATTCCTTGGGTTTACAACACTGGGTGTTGCTTCAAAATCAATAAACCAAACATATCGGATGAAAAGCTGGTCAGGTAAGGCAAATTCCTTATCACATTTCAACTGTTATCATTGTCATTGTCGCAGATAAGCGTCTTATTATCTATTAGCAACTTCCAGGCAAGTCCACAAAAGGCGTTTCAAAATGGTCATTCAAGGCAAAACAGGAAAAAAGGTTGCAAAAACCGAGCCGCCTCGACCATCACCTGTGTCACGGATCGAGAAAATTGCATCTTTAAAGCGATATCCGGATAAGGATTATGCATTGGATTTACTCCACCAAATGGCACGGGCAGTGGCGCCGTTGATCCATGAATATAAGTTCAAAGTAGGCACACTTTGCGAGATGTTCCCTAAGCTGCCAAATCTTCTTGGGTTGAATGTAAACCGTGGGCAAAAAATCCTCATCCGGTTGCGGCCGCCTCATAACGACCGGACGTTCTTCCCCATGGGGGACCTTATCGGCACGTTTCTTCACGAGCTCACACATAATGTGCACGGTCCGCATGACGCGAAGTTTTATGCGTTTCTAGATGAGCTTCGGCGGAAATACGAAACAGGAGCGTTTTCAACTAAAGATTATGTCTGTGAAGAGAGCAAGTTGGGTGGAGGTTTTCAGGCCCCATGGGCAACGCCACAGTCGATGCGCCAAAAGAGGCTTGAAGCATTGTCTAAAGGTATGTACAAGGCCGAATCACGTAGAGTCGGCGGCAAAGCCCCTGTGGGTGACCTTAAAAAGGCAATGTTGGAGGCCGCAGAAAGACGGCTACGAGATTCTAAATGGTGTTCGCAAAATCAACACGTGGAAAGTCTCAATGAGGATGATGATTTGGAAGTGCAGGTGCTTTCACCAATGAAAAGAGGGAGCCCTACACCAGCCTCGGATCAGACTTATAAGGACGTGATTGATCTCACAAAGGAGGAGACTGGGGACGATGATAATATCGAGATTATTGCTGTGGATGCATGTGAACACGACTCCGCTCAAAAGAGCGGGTTGGCTCTGCTACGACCATCGATTCTCGAGGAGTCGTCTTTCACCGCCGGAAACTTCGAGATGCGGTCAACTGTGCGCTACTACGTGTCAAGCTCTCCAGGTAGAACATTCATAGGAGACGAGATGCGCTCACGGCGCAAGGTTGTGGCGGACCTTGATTTCGAGCACATCATTGAAAGCTCGTCGTTTGTAGAGGTGTCAAGTCTGCGTTCAGAAGCGGGGAATTTGATCGAATGCCATTCCTCCGAGTCCAGCATTTCTTCAATTGAGAGCCCATGTGACGTCTTGGGAGCGATTTCAGGGAATACAACGGATATGAAGGGCAATTCTCGGATGAATGAGGCACAACTGGTTGAAGTCAATACGCTCAAAGGGAATTCGAAATCAAAAAAGGCAAAATCTGTCGAATCGAGATCGCTCAAAGAGAAAACATCAAGCAAAGCAAAGAATCAAAATGGAGGAAAGAGGAGAAATGGGGCTCTGCTGGGCGCAGCGACCGCCAGTGGCGAAAACGCAAAGTGTAATAAGCGGCAGGGAAAAGTGTCGAGCAAGGACCAGAAAAAAGAACTAAAATCTAAACTGATAAGAAAAAAGAAAACCAGCAAGGAGCCGCTGGCTGCCGAGAAAAAGAAACGAGCCCGCAAGGAGGTACGGTGTGTTTCATTCCTGGAATTATTTTAAAACTAGCGCCCAGCGCGATAGTTAATAACGGGCTCGCGGGGGTGATACGAGAACGAAAGTGGCAAGTGGAGAGCGCGCGCACGTGACTTTTGCGTGGGAGCGGCACACGGAACGAGGTGTTATGCCATTATCCTGAATCAGGCCACCTATAAGAAAAGAGCACCACATTAGCCTCTTCTTTTTTTCTTTCTCATTGATAGACTTTCGAGAATGCAGAAAACTGATTCCGTTTTGAACTTGACCAAGCCGTCGTTATACGGCATTTACAACTCGTCGTCTACGAACTTGAACCTGGAAAACGAGGAGGTTGAGGAGTATATTGATGGAGCCAAACTTCACATCAAGTCCGAGGAAAGTCGCCCTGCGACATCGAGAAGACCATCCTCCATCGAACGGAAAGCCCCACCTACGTCAATTCCCGTTTTGTTGTTCAAATTTATGTACAGAGTGGCTGTTGTCGTTGCCGCGGCACTGGCGTACAATGAGGTGACAAGGAACATTCACACGACACATGTTGACGGCAATGGAGCCGATATCAATGCATTCTTGACGCATTTCATGGGCAGTTTCAAACCCACAACCATGCTTCCGTCGGAGAATAGGCTGGGTTCGATGGACATGATCGACCGTTTGCTTACATTGTTTTTCGAGGGTCTTGCATTGAGTAGCATAGTGCCTGCTTTGGACAAGTACATGCCTTCCTGGGGCACCAAAAGAGTCTTGACGCTGAACCCTGACCCCAAGCATCGTGCCAATTTGACGAACGACATCATTAGATCGCTGATAGCATTCCTTGGAATCCTGTATGCGATCAGAAACATTGAATGGAAGTCTTCGCTTCAAATGGCCATGACCTGGACGCTCATCAATCCTGGCTTGTGGCTTATCTTGGACGGCACGCTAAATGGATTCGTTGGTTCTATTTCCGTGGCGTTTGTTGGATCAGCAGTCATTTATATGCAAAGTGGTGGTCAGTTTGTGGGAGACTCCGAAAACTTGTTCACCATTTTCCTCTTCATTGCAAGCTTCTTCTTTTGTGGCGTCATAATCTTCGGAAAATTGGGCCGCTTTCTTTTTGGTCAGCGATAAATGGAAGTCTACGAAGAATACGACTATGGAAAACAATCATGACAAATTTGAGTAGACTGCAACGCAGGAGCTAAGTGTTAGCACTCGCACGAAGGGGTAAAGTTAAACTATCCTGAGAAAACCTGGTGCTCAACACCGACTATCAGGCCCGAATCAGCCCATTTTCTTTTAACTCATGGCTCATATGAATCGTTGCTAGCTTCAACTGCATTAAGAAGAAGCGCAAATAATTTGTTATGTTCTATCGTGTAGTCTTTCTTCCTGTTGGGTAATAATTGTCGTAGGGTGCGTGCCCGGAATTGCCTGTGGTCGCGAGGCTGACTACGGTCATCTTTAAATTGCACAACACGATTCTATAGAAACCCAACACTAGACGGTTTAGAACCCTCCAACAGACATCTGTAAAGTCCATTTGCTGCAATACAAAAATATTGAAAATTACCTGATATTTAAGAAATATTGTAGAGGCCAGAGGTAGGGCACTAGGGAGTGCATACAACGTAACCAATGAAATGAGGGTCAAATCTCACTACGCCAAAATCCTTTCTCCAAAAGAAGACCAAATAAACACCCTACAAAAAGCCACACACGAGAGCAATGAGCGGCGGTCCAGTTCCAGTGTGGAAGAAGTACACGACCAGGCCTACGGGGATCTGGGAAAAAATCAGACAGTGGCTCGTGCTTGTGCCCAACAGATCCCTGGGTAACCCAGTTGTTGAGCATTTCAGAGCGGTGCCTCCCGGCGCCAGAATCGAGGAGGCCAAAAACTATAAGGACCCAGTGACGATCCCGGCTGGTGACATTAGAGGCAACCCATACTATAAGCGTGACTACAGACGCAATTACCCCCAAATCCGTGCGTTTGACCAGACCAAAGTGCTGGGCTTGTTGACGTTAGGTAACGCCGAGAAACCTAGAATTTCGATCGGCGAGAAGGGTTCTAAGGAGTTGGCTGCATTTTCGGCGGGCACCACCGTCAGCTTGGCCTCCACTTTGACCAGCGCTGATCAAAACATGATCAAGGGCCAGGTCTTGGGTTATTCTGGTGAGCCTATCGTGGCGCCTTCCTTGCACAAGTTCAAATGGAAGATCTTACAGGAACCAGAGCACGGTATGTACACAGACGACTATCCATGCCGTACGTTCACCATGGAAAGACCTACTCAATAAACCACATCTAGCCCGTGAATTGGGCGCCTGCATGCATCATATGCACCACTGTATATTTAAAGACTATTCATTGCCAATGATAGAAGAAACGTTGCCGGCCATGTAACTCAAAGATTGACGCGAACACTAGCCCAGCCAGTTCTTTCATGGGCCTTGAACGTCCAAGGGCCTCAACTTATATTGTAGACGATCGAAGTCGTAAGCACGTAGCAGGAAGTCGGCGCATTGTGTTGGCTTCCATCTTCTTGCTGTTTCAGGAAGTATCTTGTTTGAGCCTAGATCCAGCCACGGGCTGTCTAATCATACAAGTGCCTGGATACGAAGTACGCCCTCCACTATCGAATACTACTGGGTATGTGGAAGATACTGAAACCGTCACATTCGACGTCTCTCAACTATTGCAAACCATATGTATAAATAAAGAGTTTTTTGGTGGTTAACAAGATTGATCAACTCGATCAATTACTTCGCCCACTTATCGTTTCAGCACTTTGTCTGCCTCGTAGCTCTATTTGCGGAAAAACCATTGTCATTTGAAGAGCGAACCACAACTTAAGATACTCAACTCCGTGCAAATTCGTCGGTGACATCATGTTTTCGGTCTCACATGCGTGTACTACTACATATGGCGCCTGAAGAATCGGGTGGATGTCAATTGCCGTGTATTGGCTCGCATAGTCCACTTTATCGTCGACACGAAAATGTAGTACTGGCACCTGATAAAACCGATCATAGCTTATAACCATTTCAATGGTTTGCTCTTTATTCTCGCTATCTCTAGCTCCCAAGCCAGTCTCAAATATCAAATGGATATAGAGGTACTTTGAGCCGTAATACTGCTTTACATACGCATTAGTGATGTTCATCGGTTGCTTAGCATGGAGATCAGCGAAAAGAATCTCCGCAAATTGTTCAAATGACTCATTGAAACTGGCGTCATTCATATTTAGTATTGTATGACCAAGACTTTTGATCTTTTCATTGACACACGCTCTTTGCAGTATGTGGCGCAATCGGTCGAAGCGTCTTTTTACGTCAAACAAAGACTAAGATCAGTTTCGCACAGGGCTCAAGATAGGTCATACATTCCGATTCCAGGGACTACGGCGAAATGGGAACAAAAAAAAAGTGAATAATGAAATTTTGAGACTTTCTCGAATTTTGAAGAAAAACAACATGAAGCCTCCAAAGAACAATACATGCAGCATAAATGGATGAGGCGTTTAGTACACTCGTGCACGTGCACGTGCCAGGAATGCAAGCCTTGATAGCCAGTGTTTTTATAAGTCCAAAAGCCAGAAAAACTGGACGTCACTTAAAGGAATCTTACAAGAGAAAAGCTAACTGTGCCGAGCTTGCAAGGAAGCGAACGTAATAATTTCACAAAATTTTCAGGACTACAGTTTGCAGAAACCCTTCGTTAGCCGTGCATTATATATATAAGAGACGCCTTTTTCGTCATTGACACTCCTGAAAACCAGTAACAAAACCCCAATTTCTCAACTCGCTTAATTCAAATTCATTTCGCTTTCTTCTCTTCGTCCTCGGGCATCGTGGACTCACTCAACAAGCCCAGCTTACCATTGAACAAGATGCCCAGGTTGCTGGCGCTAATGGAGTTTCGGTTATACATTTCCTTGACTTTTTCTGCATTAGGGTGTTTCAAGGGAACGCCACTCACGCCCGACTTGTTACCACCGAGCTGTTTCTGCATGGCGTAGTCTCCACTATCAAAGTACTTTTTGTCCTGTAGTTTTGAGGAGAGGATCTGTTGCTTGGTTGGGAGCTTGCCGTACATTTTGAAAATGCGCAATTCCTGCGGCGACAATTTAGATAAATCAATGCCTTGCTCGTTGCGGGGAGGCCCCAAAGGATCCTCGTCTGAAGACATATTTATTAGTCTTATTTGTGTTTGGGCACTTTTCATTTCGAAGGGGTTAAAAGGCGGTGAGAATTTGGCGCAGCGCCACGGGCGTGGGGCAGCCTGGCCATGTCACGTGCAGGACTGCCAGAATTGACGGCCAATTTCAGTGAAGCAAGCTAGCGCCAACGCCAGGGCGGGTTCAGGTAGAATAACCAAAAAGAATCTTGCTTCAAATTTTTTGAAACCAAGTTTTTTGTCCATATAGACGAAATTTTCTGTGGGTATATTATTGCAATTTGCAAGCGCGGTGCCCCAAGATTATACTGTTCGCACCCGGCAGATGTCATTCAGATGATCTTTCGATCAAGAAGGAAAAGACAATGTTCGCCATAAAATGATAACAGAATGTTTGAATTTGCCTGTTGTACCACCTAGATTTTCACTCAACAAACCATTTAACGAACAAATGTTACCGAGCTTTGCTTCACAAAGAATGCCCTTGCGAATCCTTGACTTCGCAGTATTAAAAACTTTTGAAGATGAAAGGCCTAGCTTTTTGCCAAATGCATGAAAACGTATTCCGAGATCCATGGCCAAAAAGTGGCAACTAGAATCAAGAGGTCAACCAGGTAGATAATGAACCCATAGAGCTCAATTGGAATTGGTAATCTATTGGGAAGCCTACTGACCGCGAGCACTATCTCGAAATCAGAATATGTTACTGGCTCTGGGGCATAAAAATCGGCTTGGTAGTCAATAACAATGTACACGTCTAGATTGTCGGTATTAGACTCTAGCCCCAGAAATTCATGCTCTTGTATGAATCGATGAGTGATGTTGAAATTGACTGGTGTCGTTGCCGGCCAGCATAGTTTCACACTGATGAGGTCGTTTGAATCAAACATACTGTTATTGTAGTTGTTCAATCTCACGTACAACCGTTGTTTTGGTTTCGAGAGATAGTCGTATGGAATCGTGAGCACCAGATTCTCTATACTGTATGAATCAAGCGTGAGAATTGGGTGGTTTGTAAGAATAAGTGAGGTCTCGTTGAGAAATTTGACCTCGTTACTCAGGGAACTGTCCGATCTGTGCAAGGGAATATCGTAGTAGTTAGGAATCTGGAATCCATAGGCTTCTGTATTGGCCCACGCTAAGGCGCACAATGAGAGTATGAGAAAGCGCCTCAACATGCTAGAGATGTATGAACAGGATACAGGTTTGTATCAGTCGAATTGCACGGCTGGATGAATTGTGAGGCTTCTTCACATAACTTTTGATGCACTCCAAATCAGGTCTTTTCGCGTGTTGATTCTCGGATGTTCGGGTGTGTTAACAACGTGTGGCCTTCGCATGATGAGCCTAGCGCATATCATACAATCTTCGTTTCCAACGGATGACATGGTGTTTCAGCTCATTGTGCTGATTTTGCCGCTCGATATCCACGTCCACATCGATCGGGAAATTGAATGTGAAATTGGCTAAAATCACCTTAACGTAAGCCTCGGTCGTGTACCAACCATATAAGTGTAAGTGGTGTAGGTTCGAGAACGTTTCAATGAAGGTAGCCAAAATCGTCAGCGTGAGCAATTTTTTATTTTCTGTGTAGTTGTCAAAACCAATTGACAATCGGCGAAGCGAAGCCAGGTGGCCCGGAAATGGAGCTTTCAAAAACTCAATGAATCTTTCCTGTAAGACGAACGAATTGTTGTGTGAGTAAGTGATGGCGAGCGTGCGAAGCGAGTCTTGCAAATTAAACAGAGCTAGGTTAAACGGGTACTGCCATGTGCAGTCGTGGAGGTTTAGCTCGGAAATCGCCGTGCTGGGCATCTCCTCGGCATTCCAGTCGAAATGAAACTTGTGTAGTGTTAGCACATGCAAATTAGTGAAGTTATCTAAATGACTCAAGCAGAATGTCTTGCGGCTCTGGGTGACCTGCGCATTAATGAGATTGAGGCTGCGTATATGAGTACACTTGTTATATTTAAGCCAATGTGACAGGCTGGCCGAGGCAATTGCCACAGCTTTGAGGTTTGGAAAAGTTTCGGCATTTAGAAGCTCGCCAAATGTATTTTGTTGGTACTCGTTATACGCGTCTGGCGTGGTGATGTGGATGAGTTCGCAGCAGAACCGGGCCAGCAAATCTGGACCTACTTCCGACTTTAAGCTTTGTAACTCAAGTATCTGCGTCCATGTCACGTGTAGCTGCCTCATAATGTAAGAAATTAGCCGCTGACGGTATCTATGGCAAGTTAGCGCAAGATTCTTCACGTCCTTGCGAGTCGCATATGCAAAGATAAGCTCGAGAATTTCCGAGGGTAGGTCGACAAGCGTGATAGCCATGGTTCAAACTGTTGAAACCTTTGTTTTTATGGTCTTCGCTGGCTATGAAAGATGCCGATACTTTGAGGGATGGGTCATGTATATGATTTCAAGTAAGTCGAATTTATCACTGATCGAAACCAGTGGCTCGCCATTGCGTCCATAGATCGGAGCTCGGGCCGCACACTGGCCCCGCCGCAGCAGACAGGCTACCCCGGACTTCGCACCTTTCATGGTTGGATCGATATCATGAAATTTGCAGTTCCGAGAGTTTTGTTTTCTCCAAAGAACGAAGCGTTGAAACTTGTTCATTGTTTTGGAAGAAAATAAGCAGTCGAATTTTAATTTCGACGTGTTTTAAGAACAAAGTGCTCTTCATTGTATTCATCCAGTGTTGCGAACTTTTCGTACACCATCGTATTTGGGGCTGTACGATGGTACGAAAACGAAGGCTCATCGTATCGGATATCCGAAAACGAAGGCTCATCGTATCGTACTTTCGTCTATATCAAAGTACGATTTCGTACAGGGTTGGTGAGTTTTTTTGGGCTACTTTGTCTCTTCGGTGGGTGTGAGAGTTTGGGTTGTAATAAACGACTAATCATCCTCTTTCTGGAAGAGAACATTTTTATCGACCCATGCTAGCCAGAATTGGCTCGAGCACTGCTGCTGTACTCGCTGGATGGCGCCTCATTATGACGTGGCGTCTTTGAAATACAGTTTTCTTGACGCTATCAGTTTGTTCCTCAACTAAATATCAGATCAGCGGCTAGGATAGGTCGCACTATTGATTAGGATACCATCGCCATGAGAAAGCCTATGAAAAGAAGCAGAGCAATGAAGCTTCGAAAACCTCAGGAATTGAGGAGAGGACTTGCACCCAATCGTCTTTTGAGGAAGCTCACGTCATCGACAAACTGTCTGTTGCTGAACTTGAACGAAGTTGGACTCTACCTTTCTACAAAACGAAATAGGCGATACAAGAGTCTTATCGAGATCTATCAAGCCGAGAAGGCACATCATATCCCGTTCTTTATGATCTTGCAAAAGAATACTTAGCCATACAAGCTATGTCCGCACCTACCGAGTCGTTACTTTCCCGCATTAATGACGTTCTTACCAAATAATGGTCTCGAATGCTCTCGGTAACGGTGAAGATGTTGGCGTTTCTCGAGTATAGAGAAACATTATCGGACTCAAACGAAACCCCTTCAAGCTCTGACGGCGGAGGAGAGCTGGGCGAGCTGGACGAGCTGGAAGAGCTGGATGAAGAGATGGATGGGGAAATGGAAGGAGATTCATGTGATGCTGCGAGAACAAGCAGAGGCGAAAATCCGGCTGCCGTGGACATCGTTATTTAAGTTGACAAGCTTTCGCAAGACTAATTTTTCAAAAGAACTTACCAGACTGTCGAAAGAGATTACAAAATGAACTCTGAATAGCTTATTATTCTGGCGTGCATCGAGATTATGCCGATCCATCCCCAAAACATTGGTAGAAACACGACTTTCGTATTCCATCGTATTCATCGTACTTTCGTACGCGTGGTACAGGATCGGATATCCGTATCCGAATACGATGGCCCATCGTATCGGATATCCGACATGTACGTCGTATTGGGCTGTACGATGCAACACTGTATTCATCAGCGTGGCCTTGTGTGCCGGTTCATCTTGTTCTCGCGAATCGCCCAAAGGATGCCTATGCTAAGACTGATACTCCGCAGAGCATTTTTAAACCAGCATTGATTCTCCAAAGCGGTCTCAGGTGACTTAAACTGCTAAAATCTCGTGTCATATCTCAGTTCTCATTTGAAAAATAAAAGAAGAAATCAGAGAAAGAACGTGTTTTTGCTTATCTTCCAACCCATACCATCTCAATTCTTTAAATAAATTCAGCCTTCCATTCCGGCCCACTTTCCTTCCGTCCACACCTGTCATGTCTCCCAAGTTCCCTACAAAAAGGCTCCTTTTAGGAGCTCTCACAGTATTGGCCCTATATCTACTATGGGCCCAAAATTCAAAAACAATCACAGACTCTGTTGCTCATTTGGATTTCCAGTTTGATCCCATAGAAAGGTATAGTCTAGATTTCAAGAACAGCTGGATCATCACTGCCACATTGATTATACTTGCTACATATCTTTTGGCATCATGATTTTTTGAAAAAGACCCAGTTCTCTCAAGGTAACTTGTCATCGGTCACTGCTGAATAGCATTATTGGGTCTAGTGAAGAGACATTGATCAATCAAGATCCGAAAGATCACGGGACATTGAAAGTGAGAATACATGCTCATGAGTGAAATTCAAAAAAAAAAAAAACTACTATTTCTGTTATTGGCGGTATCTGGAAATGACTGTAAAAACGTTATGGATGCCCGCACAGCTTTCCAAAGTCTTGAGGCCATTGATGATGGAACGGCACCGACAGCACATACAAAACGGTTAAAAATCCGAAACAAGTGACCTCAAACCAAATATCAGAGGCTGAAAATCGGGGTAATTATCTCTTGAAAAGGTGGTGCACAACCGGCCATTGCCATCATTGGGGCATGTAGTGTATCAATTTCCTCAGAAGCGAGTGAACCTTGATGGGGCACCGACCTTTTCAT
Source organism: Metschnikowia aff. pulcherrima (assembly GCA_004217705.1). NCBI lineage: Eukaryota > Fungi > Ascomycota > Pichiomycetes > Serinales > Metschnikowiaceae > Metschnikowia > Metschnikowia pulcherrima. The sequence continues at coordinate 846,133 of CP034459.1, read as the reverse complement.
ATGGCCTGAAAATGATGCCTTTGAAAAGCCAGATCTCATTGGCTATCTGCTTTTTCTCTTCAGTTTCATTCTTTGAATTGAAATTTTTTAGGCCAATTGGGTTTAACTCACGGTCCACGCTTGGAAATTGGGGATATAGCTGAATTCGTTGACATTGCGCGCAAGGAAAGATGAGCTTGGTTTATGATATCTTGACAATTAGCAGCGTGAAATACTGTCTTTTTTTTATTAGGGGTGTTCAAGGGGAGGAGGATTTGGCTCTAAGAACAATTATTTGAAGAATGAACGACTCAAAGGACTAAAAGGTGAAGAAAATCGAGGAAGCATATACGAGGCCACGGCGATTTTGACCCTACCATGATCAGACAGTCGAGTCAGGCGACCGTCAAGTATATAAACGCTGGCTCGTTCTCCTTGAGGGCAAGAGGTTCATACTGGTTACACAACAAGTCCTTTTGAGATACAGATTAAATATAACTTTTCATAGTTTCGTGATCGTGAATAGCTGAGTGGGATCTGTGACGGTTCTTATCCTCGATCAAGGTGAAAAAAAGGCGAGAAATGAAAGCAAAATTGATAAGATCACGGCTATAATTATTTCGATCTTTGCGGACATACATTCTTCCGTTTCGAAAAAAAAAAAAGTTTTGAGGAAACAGGTAACCACATAATTCCAAATTGGCATTTCTGATTAACCGTGGTTGGCCGAGAATTGCAGTGGTTTAATAACTGCGAAGAGAGCCAGGCCTCTCATGAAATGGACATAAAAAATAGATGGTATAAAAGTCACGCATAAATAGACGACTTAAGTTAAGTACATGCTCAATTTTTTATTCCATTTTACTGTATCCTTGAAGTCAATCGTCCGCGGTAGTACATCTGTCACTTTTAACAATACAAAGAAGATTAGCGTTGTCCTTGCATAAAGATGACACGCTATACAAAGAGATTTACCACTTTTTTTTGGAGAGCTAGGTAAGCAACTCTGGCTCCAGTCCTTAATCAGATGTATCAAGTAAGAAAAAAAATCAAGTGGGCGGACAACTTACAGTCAAATAACGATTGTCAACATATGCGGCACAATTCCGTGCACTTTGGTGACTAGTCAATATCTCCGGGATGCGCATCGCAGAATCCAGAATATAGATCTCCACAATACCCATCATGGAAACAGAAATCGAAAATCTACGGAAAAAAGTCGCCGAGCTCGAAGCTGAAAATCGACGATTAAAAGGTGAACAGCTCACTGAAAACAGCGCCAAAAATAATGTGTTAGTAAATGAAACAGATACTGCATTGCCCATGTCCTTAGAAGAGTATAGACGGTATGGACGGCAGATGATAGTGCCTGGATTTGGCTCGCTTGAATCACAACTCAAACTCAGAAACGCCAAAGTTTTGGCGATTGGGGCAGGCGGCTTGGGCTGCCCTGCATTGCTATACTTATGTGGCGCTGGAATAGGCAAAATCGGTATACTAGATAATGATGTTGTTGACGAAAGCAATTTGCACAGACAAGTGCTCCACACCACAACCTCGGTGGGAAAGCTAAAATGTGATTCGGCAAAAGAGTACCTCCTGAGGCTAAACCCGCATGTCGATCTAGCCACACACCCCGTTCGCCTTCTGAACGAAAATGCATTTGACATTATATCCATGTATGATTTGGTGGTGGACTGCACGGACACACCAGCCACACGGTACCTTATCAACGATGTGTGTGTGATTTTGGGCAAAACAATCGTGAGCGGGTCAGGCGTGAAGACTGATGGACAAATCACTATCTTAAACTACAAAAACACCGGGCCTTGCTACCGTTGTTTCCACCCTAAGCCACCTACCCCGGATTCGGTTCCCACGTGCTCGGAGGCGGGCGTGTTGGGCCCCGCTATTGGCCTTACGGGTATAGCCTTGGCGACGGAAACTATCAAGGTAGTTTCTGATTTTTACAAGGACAATTTCACGCCATTCATCGCAATGTACTCTGCATTCCCACAACAATCTATGCGTGTGTTCAAGATGCGCAATCGGCAGGCGAGTTGTGCTGCATGTGGCGATAAGCCAAGCATTTTGAAAAAAGACATCGAGTCAGGTCTTCTCGATTACTCCGCCTTCTGTGGGCAGGTAACATATAACGTGCTTCCGGCAAAAAACAGGCTAAGCGTATCGGAGTTGCAGCAAAGAATGCGGCAAAAGGGCCCATTGCTTTTGTTAGATGTTCGCCCGAAAGACCAATTCGAAATCACAAGTCTTCCCAATGCATTGAATGTGGACTGGGAACGCACCTTGTCAAAGTGCAATAAGATCGAAGAAATCCTACCGGCAGATTTCGATAAGCAACAGGACGAAGTCTACGTGATGTGTAGATTTGGCAACGACTCGCAGCTTGCTGCTCAAAAGCTCATGCTGGATTTTGGGTTGGAAAAGGTTTATGATGTCAAGGGAGGCATCAACAAGTGGAGCTGCGAAGTCGACAAAAACGTCCCCATATATTAGTATGTATATTCTCATGGCATCAGCGTGTTCATATCAAAACAGGATCGAGCCGCTCCAACACAAGCAAACCGGTGTAAGTCCCAAAAGCATACGTTGAGCTGCCCTCAAAGTTCTCGTTCCACGCAGCAGCAGAGATGACCACCTCAGGCGGCGTGAACGTACACATGATCTCATTTTTATCGGGCGTGACCGGAATATAGTCACCAGAAAGCGTGAGCGCAGACTCACCAGGAGCCTGAAACAAAGTCCAGATCTTGAGAGGCACCACGAGCTTATTGAGAGCCTTGGGCATGCCGAAAATCTTACGCCCGATGTTCATCACGTACACATCCCCACACGTGTTGCCCACCACGGCAAACGGGTGATTTAGGTACTCACTGATGTGGAAAGTGGAGATCAACTCCGTCTTCAAGAGCAAGCTGTGCTTCATGTGTGGGTGCCGCGCAAATGTGTACCCTATGCTTTCGGCGCTGTCAGGATATACAAATATCCGGTATGTGTGGTGAAAGAGCGGTTGGAGCGTCGACACGGTGTACCCGATTTCGACGCGGCCTTGCCTGATTTGGTCATACTGGATCGCAAACGACTGTGCCGTGGCGGTATTCACAAGAATCACTTTTGACTTGTTTATGTCAGCAACGCAAATCGAGTTTATCATAGAATCGGTGATGTAGGTGACAAAAGACGGAATGCGTGCATCAGCTTCAGACTCGCCACTATTGGGGAGGGTAAATTCTGCCACTGCGCCATCAAAAGTGCCGACTATGACTCTTTCATGGTCGAGGAAATCGAAAGCAGTCAACGGGATCGGCAGCTTTTGACTCTTCCGTTCCGCATCTAGCCACACCGACCATGACGGCTTGGTCACCTTATAGTAGGTTGTTTCTGGCGTGTTTTGCGCGCTGATTTCAAAGAAATGTAGTTTGCCGTCGGTGAAAATGCCCAGGAGCACCCCCGAATCGCTATTTGCGTATTTGGCAGGGAGCCACGAGAGCCTAGACGTGGCGCCGAACTCAGAAGTATCGTACACCTGCGATAATTTGAGAGAAGACAGCTCCACATCGTAATTCCATATCTGGAGCGCTGTTTTGATAGCCGCCAGGGGTTCTACTTTCTTCGGGAACACGCTGAGCGCCGGATCATTGACCACACTCGCGAGTCCCTCCTTGCTGTTGATCACGAAAACTGCCAAAAGCGAATTTGACGAATAATGGAGCCATTTTATCGCTGTGACGTACCCGCCAACATTAAGCGCGAGCCCGTTTCTATCGATTGCTTCTTTTAAAGAGACACAATCGCCCTTCTTGAGCGTGTGTTGGGCCACGTGACCGCCCTTTGTGATCTTCAAATCGATATCCCCAATCGCCCCAAAAGACTCTTCAAATTGCTGTTTCGGAATCTCTTCCAGCTCGAGTGCAGGAAAGCCCGATTGTTCTTTTGACATGGGGATCTCTCTGATTTTGTGTTTGCCTTTTTCAACCCATTGACTGAATTGTCTCTCATTTACATAGAATAGCTTGTCGCCCCACATATCCTTCTGATCTAGAAGGTAGTCAAAAAGCCCCTCCTCAAAGCCGAAGTTGTGATGAAATCGCCCCACAAAGCTGAGGTCGCTCGTGCGGGGCAAGCTGGCCTTTAAGATAAGCTTGTTTGTTGTTTCCGAAGACATTTCTAGTTAACAAAACTTATATAGCAGCAATTTTTTATTATGAGCTAATCTGATTCTAACTGGTTGGGCCGGATGCGCGGCTGCCACACACAAGGGCCTGGGCCGTCGATGGCAGGCTGGTGCGCGTCCCTGGACATTCCAGGGCCCCGTAACGGCTCGCCCTGCAAACAGAAAAAAATGAAAATTAAAAAGACAATGAAATAGAATGAAATGAAAAATTTGGCGTTGCGAGACTGTTCCCTGGAATTCCCATTTTCATCCGACTATAAGCCAATGTTCCAAGGCTCACAGTGTTATTTGACATAAGATCCACCTACTTCTTTCATTGAGGAGACTGCGCCTTCTAATTTGGGCCCTAGATGCTCCTTGAGCCCTTTACGCGTGAGTTGAAGCCTCAGGCACTGGGCCATTTTGTTTTTAATGATACATTGATACACATGAGGCTACATGGGAGATATCTTGTAGTAAATGCTAGAAACTTTAGTAATGAATGCACTTCAAGATCAACTCTCTGTAAAAAAGAATTTCTATATCCGTAAACAAATATGTCAATACTCTGATGTTTAGTTGGTTTACGTGAATTTTAGCCCTGTGACGAGACGTACCGAAGAGTCCGGCCTGAGCCTGGGCCTGCATCCTCTGTATGTTCAGAGTTGGACAATCGAGCTATCATATGCACTTGAAGTTCAATCATGACCACTACCAGCAAGTAACGAAGAATATATAGATAAATTTAAGTTTTGTTGAAAAATTTCCTATACTTCTGAGTTGTACCCATTTGCTTCCATATGATATTTGATATGGATGCAAATCTCTTGTGGGCCCAATACATCTGAGAGCATTCGCGCCTCTTTATTGGGCCCTTCCAAAACGTGAATTTCAAGAATTCTTTCTGGATGCTTTGACTTTTTTTCCACTAACCATCGGATACAATAATCTGATCTCATACAAACGGTTAAGCGAAAATACTAAACTATCGTTTTATGGGCAAAAAATATCGAAGTGTCTCACCTATATGCCTATGATTATCGTTGGTCGAGCGACTCGAGCCTGAATGCAACGCAGTGATCCACGCTGCGCAGAATTCGCGTCGCGGGGCCTATGTGTTGAGATGGCCCCAAACCCAGCCGTACACAAAGCATCGGCCCATTACACCAGACATGAACGACAACCCCGACAAACCAATCAAGGCCAAGAAAAAACGGTCTTTTTTCGAAGACGATTTTTTCGTCAAGAAACCAAGGGTCAAGCTGTTGCTGCAGGATTTGGCGAAAAAAGCATCAGCAGATTCGGTAAAACCAGAGGTGCGACCTAGTATTGATTTAGGTGAGCTGTTAAGCCACACTCAAGTAAGCAACAGTCGAGAAAACTCTGCTTCTACTGACATTTTAAGCTCAGAGGATCACTCGCATGCATACCTTTCGGCCAACGAGTCATTCACAGAGTCCGCTAACGCTAAGGCCGAGTCACCTCTTGTCCAGACGCACCATAATTCTCAGCTGGGCCAGGCACCTAGTGCTACACATGTGGCTATTGAAGACGAGAATCAGGTAGTAAAAGATGATACTATAGTGCAGCAGGCGAAAACGCTGCATACAGAGATATCTCTCAGCTCAGACATGCTCAAAAATGATGAGTTTTCTGCCACTCCAGAGCTGACTCAGGTCCACTCTAAACCCACATCTCCTGAACCCGCACCCGCCGGCTCCACCCAGGAGGACGAGGATGATATAGTTGATTTGGATTTGCAAGAGTTTCTCAGCGGCTTGGCGAAAAAACTGGTGCTGGTAGACGAGCACAGTAGGTTATACCGAGTGGAGGTGTCCTCTCGCTTAGGCCTTCATGTCACATACGAACGACAAATCACAGGTGACACCACTTTTGGCGAGCTAGCCGAACAGCTCCTGCGACAAACGCTACGAGACTATAATCTCGCCAATTACTGGAAACAGGGTGCTTTCGTGTGGATAGAGGGCCGCCTGGAACTAAAACCGATCTTCAAGCCGAGCACGCTAAGGATCCCCGAACCTAGGGGTAACGCCATGACAAAGATAAGCTGTCTACATATACCCACAGAGCAGCTATCATGCTTCGAAAAGCTACATCCCGAATTCACCAAAGATACACTAGAAGAGGAAGATGATCTTCCTCCAGAAGAGAAATTGGAGGTATATGCTCTACTGGATGTGGAAAGAAGCGTCACTCAGAAACAGGCGCCCGAAAAAGAGGAGGTGAACAAAAGCGAGTTTTTTGTGATTGGGCTAAAAGGGAAAGACAACAAACGGATCGAGGCCGAAGTGGGGCCCACAACTAAGATACGGAGCCTTCTCACGTATTACATGCAGGTGAAAGGCATAGAGGAGACTCCGGGCCAAAAAGGTCGTATTGTGTTTGAGGACGAGGAGCTAGAGCTTGATGCCGTCGTCGCGGACACTGAGTTGGAGGAGGATTTCGAGGTGCAGGTGTACATATGACATTGATTATGGTACGAAAGAAAGACTAGAATATGCTCGAAATAAGCCCGCCGACATAGCCCACTAAGTAGCTGGAGAACCACGTAATGGTGGTCGTGCCAAAGGGGAAATAGCTGAAAGCGTAGTAGAGAATGGCAAACACCTCGATCACACTGGAGATGATGGTGAGAATCGTCAGCTTGAGAATCACGGCGCAATACATGGTGGTGAGAATAGACCCAAAAAACACTGCTGAAAACACGATCCGCCCCAGACTAGTGATGTGGCGAATATAAGCGTTGGGGCCTTGGAGCACGCCAAACGATACAACAAATAGAAGCAGGCCCATCAGCCAAAGAACGGCGAATTTGGTTGGTTTTAGCGCTAAAACAGGAAACATGAAGAAACCTAGCGTGAAACAGAGAATTGATGCGCCCAAGCAACACCCAAATGCAACCACACGCTCGAACCGGCTAAGCTGAAACCACAGCGGTTCCTGGGCGGCAGTATTGCTTGTATTGTACGATGGCAAGGAGTCATATAGATTGTTTGCGCCCGAGCGCACATAGTCTGACCATTCTGAAAACGCCGGGGCGGAACTGCCCAGCTGATTATTCAGGCGTGATGCCCAGCTCCCGAACTGGGCTTTGAAATCGGACTCTGGTTGTGACATTGTGCAGAAATGTTATCTTTTGCAAGTAGGAATATTCGTTCTGTAGGCTGCTACGCCATATGTGATCTGCACTGGTGTGCGGGTCTTGCGAGGCCCCAGATCTGGGGTAAGACTCTCGAGCTCATTGATCACATTGAATGTTGTGGGTTTTCTCTTTTATGAATATAATTTTGGTAAGGTGCTTTGAGCCTTGTATGCGGAAAACAGGAAATGCTCCAAAATAATCATAACCTGCGGGGATGGAAGATTCGATGTTGGTATTAGATCAATCGCGAGCACTTACCTATGCATATTGGCCAACTAGTCCAAAGCTTAGCAGATCTGATACGATCCATCATAAATCTGCACTACTCGTATACTTTCGAATCAATCTCATTGTTTTTTTGTTTTCTTATTTTCAACTCCTAACACACCCGACTCACCCGAATCATCCCTTTTCCTCTTCCCCATTTCTCCATATTCCTCCTATTATAAACCCCCTTACAACTTCTCCAAAGCCGACTTCAACGACTCGTGCAACTTGCCCAATTTCTCAAAATCGGTTTCCTGTGCAGGCCAACCAACGCCCAAGCCAGAAGCTTCGTCTTTCTTGGGAATCAAATGGAAGTGGACGTGGTCCACAACCTGGTGCGCGATTCTGCCGTTGTTTTGCAAGATATTGTAGCCCTCTCCTTCTGGAGAATCGTTCTCGTCAAGTTTCAACACCTTTGTCAATTTCTTGACAGTGGGGAGCAAGTCCGCCAAGTATTCGTCGGGAATGTTGTGCAACTTGGCCCCATGATGCTTAGGGATAATAAGACAATGGGCCTCAGCGGTGGGCTGAATGTCCAAGAAAGAGTACGTATACTTCGTCTCAAGCAATTTGAAAGAGGGGATCTTACCCTTGATTATGTCGCAAAAAATACAAGATGCAGAGCTGGCCATTGTGAAATTGGATTGTTTGTCTTCTTTTGGCCTGAACTTTATGCTTATGGATGGTGCGACGGAATTATTGGTGTCCTGAAATGCGCGGTTTTCCATCATCCATGACACGCGCAATGTGGAGACGGGTGTGAATTGTTATGATTTGCAGTCACCGTAGGGAGAGTACAGGTATACAGTAACATACAAATTAGTGTCGTTACATCATTTGTATTGAACTTGCAAAAGGGTTCGATTCTTGAAAAACGTTTGAATCCGTATATCTTATGATATTCTAGAAAAACGCTGATAACTTTATTTGCTGTTCACATGTGAGGTTCCTCGGACATGACTGCATGTAGACCGTGTATTTTATATTCCGATTACGGCTTGAAAATGACACTTTTGGGATACTTTATCCTCAGCATGGTAGGATACTGTGCTTGAACTCGATGAGTCCGCAATCGAACCTTTTATGAAAGTTCTTACATTGAAAATTCAATCTTCAATATGCTGTTTCTCATTATTGTTTTGCAAATCAATAAAAAGACACTTCTCCTTCGACCTCAACGATAATTGTACGTTAAATGAAAAACAATTCAGAATACACCCAATTGGATTGTGAAAAAGCATTGTCAGCAGAACGATGAGATAAGAATTAATTCAAACTTTGTGGTGTACCAAGAAAAGGGCAAAGGAAAAGATTACAGGAACTGCCAAGACGGAACGTATGCGAAACGGAACGAATGCGGGATAGGGATTTACAGATGTGCAGATACAATCATCTCCTCTTCGAAAGATTTATTCAAATTTTACTTCGTTATTATGAATTGCGCTGACAATCAAGAAAACTGGCTAAATTTATCGATAAGTTTTTTCTTTCTTAGCAACTCAACTGTGATTCTATAGTCTATTGTAGGGCAAAATATACCCAAGACATTGAAAAGAAAACAATGGGCGCTCGGGAAAAATAAAACGCATTTGATTAATGAATCAGCGGCAATCATCAAAGCAAAATCAGGCTGAGAACAATGACTCTTCTGCCAAGCAGTACAAGGGCTCCGAGACTACTATATAAAGTCACAAGAAGAATTCAAGTATCATAGAAAGACTTATTTGAGGGGACTTCATTCAAAATGAAATCACTCTACTTTGTCCCGTTTACGCTTGCAGTGTTCCTGGTACTGTATCCTTTCGGTTCGAGCCTGTCTTTAAAGGTAAAACAAACCCATAGTGACTGTGAAATATTTGATACAGCTGTGAGGCAGAATCTGACTGAGATAGCACCAATAAAAGATACTTCAGGGGAAGAAGAAGTCACAATTATTGCTAAAAGACTCGACCCACCATATGCAACACCCGAACATGCAACAAGCTTGTTGGAGAATTTTGTGCTCGACCTCAAGTCCTATATTCATCAAACAGGCTTTGACTACATCCGCTTTCGGGAACAAAAGGCGTTTTTGAGCCATGCACTTTTAGACATTGGCAGTTTGGTTCTGCAGTTGGGTCTTCTAGAAGCTTCGCTAGATCGCCGGTACAGTTTCACAAAGCATCGGTTTGAAGTTATGGTGGTTGTCAGTGATCACATGAGAACTGCTGCATCAGAAAATGATGCTCCTCACTGTTTACTTTTCGAAGTATGTGATCTCCGGATTATGGCATTAACATTGCTTAACTCAAAAGGCGAGCCCGATCGGACAAATAACGACTATGATGAGAGTGTTGGGTTTTTCTCAGAACGTTTAAAGATGTTGGAAAGACTGCATCATCGTCTTGTGGATATGCCCTTGAGTGTTCGGATGGTTGTGTGGGATCATATAATGAAAACAGAAATGCTAATCAAATATTTGGAGCAATCGGAATAGCCGATTTTGTTATGAATGCTCATGATGTCAACAATTATGCTTCAAGCTCTGAACATAGGCTTTTTACTTGAAACAGCTTTTGGATCCACATAATGTCTGATTTCTGTAATTCTGACTTCTTCGTAGTTTGCACGTGGCGTAATTTACATGAGAATAGTACAACTTTCTCCTTTTACGTTTCGCAACCACAATTTGCATCACCACGTGCTACATGGTGTGGTAAGCTCCAAGCGCATGCATTTAAGCAAACAACTTACTCGGAATTAGAATGAAAAGAGGGACCTTTTTGGGAATGTGCATTCCCTCGCATCGATTACCAATATTTCAAGCCCATAATTTACACAATTCAAGCATCTCATCTAGATGGTTTTGACCAGACCCCCGAAAGGCAAGTGTAGCTTGTGTAGTAATCACACTCATCTAGAAGGGCGATGACAAAGAAGTCGGGTGGTCTCGAATCTTGCGTGATTTGTCACAGCTCGGATTTAATCTGTTGGGCCCTAACTTATTGGGTGCCAAGATTTCCTTCGCTGCAGGAATATACGATCTGATAGTGGTTTGCAGCCATGTACCTGTGGTAGTTGACATCATCTTCTTTTCGTCACGGAGGGCGTCACATATGGTAATTAAGTAATTGATTTGAAGGAGTTCTTTTTTACATTATCTTTGCAGCACAGCTCACAAGATAATCTCGTATCACTCAAGAGCGATCGCTATTTGTTGATCAGGATTTGGCAGCCTTTCCAAATTGTCCTCGGACTTGGGGTCGTATTTCTTTTCTGGAGTGCATGTACTATCGAGTAAGCTTGCTTTTGAAGCCCAAAGCCGCGACTTCAAACCTCACTGGTCATCGTGTGACCCATGCGGCGTCTGTACAGGCAATTTTGGTGGGGCAAAACGAGATCCTCAAAATAAGCCCTCGACCAAATCTTCTTCAATTGGTTGACTATTGAAAATGCTGCAGGCATGCATTTCCCGTTTGCGGGACATGGCAAAATGATCGGAAATTGGCAAAAGGGCACCTAAAAAAGTCTTGTAGATCAAGTCAATATCACGATTCGATAACCGCATGTTTACCACCCTGTATTCCGTCATAAAATCCGAGGCGGGACTTCATAGGAATCACTCACCGGCAAGTTTAGCCTATTCTTCACTCTTTCGAGTATGTGGCTGAGATCTTTGCCAAGCAAAATGGGTTGAGTTGAGGATGCAAGATATGCCAGTGATAGAGTGGTGTGACTCCATAGTTGGCTTTCTGACGAAAGGCAGCATCACGAAGTTGAATTGCAAATTTCCAAAACTGTTTCGGCGGAGTAGCAAGACAGCCATGTAGCGACGGCCAGCTGATGATGATTTCACAAAATGGCCACAAGAAAAAAGAAATCGGGCGGTTTGCTTTTTTCAACGGCGCAACGGATTTATCAGCGTCCACGTGTAGGCATGCACCCGAACGTATCAGAGGGTGGTTTGTAATCAACGAGCAATATAACGATTCCTAATCTGTAAGTCTTCAGTATGTTGATTGCTGTCAAGATTTGTATAAAAGCCCGAAATGTATCAGCTTTCGATTAGGATTTTGTTATCATCACATTCTCTCCAAGTCAACAACCTCAAAACTTTGCTTTCGACTGCATCTTTTCCAACAGTTCTGGCTACAGATTTTTGTTAATCTTTGATCTTATACAATGAAGGTGTTTTCATTGTTGCCAGCCTTCTTGGCTTGTTCCAGCGCATTGCTTCTTCCCAAATTGACAATCGTCAATGATGTGGATGCAAAATCGCCAGCTTTGAAGAAGGCTGATTACGCCAGCTCCAAAAAGCCACACACGCTTCAGTTCAACCGTCGTGATGGTAACTCTACCGAAGAGGGCGATGACCTGACCCCACAGCAGTACATTGTTGTGTTCAAAGAGGGACATGAAGATGACGAGTATGAAGCCCATGATGACTGGGTATTGGGCCAGTTCTCCGAGCTCAGAAAGAGGGGTGAGTTGGACGGCCTGACTGATGCAAGCCTGGATGACGTTGAGTTCTTCAATATCTCATCGTTCAAAGGTTACCTGGGATACATACCCCCCACCTTATTGGCAGACATCGAGGCCGATCCATTAGTGGACTTTGTTGAGCCAAATTCCTTGATCCAAGTGTACGAGACCAAAACACAAAACAACGCTCCATACGGTTTAGCCCGTGTTTCGAAAAGATTGTCTGCGCACCCGGCAACTTTGGACTACACATATGATACCGAGGGCGGAAAGGGTGTCACTGCGTACGTGATCGACTCCGGTATAAAAGTCGAGCACCCCGATTTCGAAGGTAGAGCAAAATGGGGTCTGGCGATTGCACCCACCGCCAAAGTTGACCAACATGGCCACGGTACGCATTGTGCGGGCACAATTGGCGGAAAGACATTTGGCATTGCGAAAAATGTCGATTTAGTGGCGGTGCGCGTGTTGGATCAGACAGCAAGGGGGTACATCCTGGACATCATCAAGGGTATTGAATTTGCCGTCAAGGATCACCAGGCCAAAGTAGCCTCTGCGCAAAAAGGATATAAAGGTGCTGCCATCAACCTTTCACTTGGAGCGGGCGCCTCGAACGCTTTAGACCAGGCTGCAAATGCCGCCGTGAACGCGGGCGTGCACGTGGTCGCAGCTGCAGGAAATGAAAACCAGAATGCATGTAACGTTTCGCCTGCACGTGCGAGCGGACCCATCACTGTGGGCGCCACCGATAACTACGACACCAAGGCCTCTTTTTCGAACTGGGGCAGATGTGTGGATATCCAGGCTCCCGGGGTGGGAGTGGTATCTGCAGGAATCTCGCTGAACACACAAACCATGTCGGGAACATCGATGTCTGCGCCACATGTGGTGGGCTTGATTGCTTACTACTTGTCGTTGCAGCCCGGTCTTAGCTCCGACTTCTCTGCAGGTGACCTTATCACGCCAGCAGAAATGAAGCGGAAGCTTGTTGCTTTTGGCACAAAGGGTGTGATTAGTGGGCTTGACAGTGTCACTCCAAATGTGCTCGCATTCAATGGCGCAGGCGAAGATTTGTCAGCTTTCTGGTCCTTGTAAATGACCGAGCAGGCTGAATATGCTGCTTCTTGAGTGGACTGGATCCGCATTTAGCAGGCCTCGTCGCATGGCCATTGCTCTTGTTTGATTTGAAAAAGAAAGAAAAATTAGAAAAAAAAGGTCCGAAGAAATCTTCAATCACATTAGGTTTGATAAAATAAAAATAGATAGTCTGCTTTGATACGAAAAAAAAATACATGTTGTTTGAATTTTGCGCTCACCTCATGGCTTGTATAACCCACGACCCGGAGATAAGAATATGTGCGTGGCTTCAACAGTCAGCTAGAAATGATACTTAAGGAATAGAATATCAATATGTGTAGAAGGCGCTTGGGCTATTTTCTTTTTTTCGAATCTTCTTTTTCCTGTATCTGTTTTGATGTGCGGCCCCAACATATAGCTATACCAAGTTACTAAAGCTGAAGGATCTGTAGTGGTCCGGGGTAGTGGCCACCGAATCGCATGCGTATGGGGCACGACAGTGTTGGGGCTGGGCAGCACACGCAGCCAAAACACGAAAAATAGCTCATAAATAATTTATTCCCATGTTTTTCCAACAATAGGGAAGAAATTCAATCTCGCACTCATTAATTCAACACGTCCTTTTCATCATCTGTATCTTCTCTTGTTGGCCGGGGCCGCAACAGATCGCATGCCGAGGAGCTTGCTTCGCAATGCTTCCACTCAGTTCCGGGGGAACATGTACACCCGTGCACCAGGAAAGGGAGCGGGCGCACTCAGTGGCCATGTGGCGGCGCCAGTGGCAACTATATTCCATTCGGGCAATTGCAAAACAGCACACCCTTTCTTTTTCACGTATATTGAATACATATAAAGCATGACCGCCGACCAGAAAAAACCATTGCTAGACGCCTCGGGCGCAGACAGCAAGGAGGACAAGACCGCTACCGCAATCTTGAGGCGCAAGAAGAAGGACAACGCGTTGATTGTGGATGACGCCACCAACGACGACAACTCCGTGATCACGATGTCGCTGGGCACGATGGAACTCTTGGAGCTTTTCCGTGGTGATACCGTGCTCGTGAAGGGCAAAAAGCGCAAGGACACCGTTTTAATTGTGTTGGCCGACGACGACATGGAGGACGGCGTCGCGCGGATCAACCGGTGTGTGAGAAACAACTTGCGCGTGCGCTTGAGCGACATCGTGTCGATCCACCCATGTCCCGACATCAAGTATGCCAGCAGAATCTCCGTGTTGCCCATTTCTGACACCGTGGAGGGAATCACCGGCTCTTTATTTGATGTGTACTTGAAACCATACTTTGTTGAGACCTACCGCCCTGTGCGCAAGGGAGACTTGTTCACCGTGCGCGGAGGCATGCGACAAGTTGAGTTCAAGGTTGTGGATGTGGACCCTGAGGAGTTTGCCATTGTGGCGCAAGACACCATTATTCACTGCGAGGGCGAGCCAATCAACCGCGAAGACGAGGAAAACAACTTGAACGAGGTGGGCTACGACGACATTGGTGGATGCAAAAAGCAGATGGCTCAGATCAGAGAGTTGGTCGAGTTGCCCTTGAGACACCCACAGTTGTTTAAACTGATTGGTATCAAGCCTCCAAAGGGTATTTTGATGTACGGACCTCCCGGCACAGGGAAAACCATCATGGCACGTGCTGTTGCAAATGAGACAGGCGCTTTCTTCTTCTTGATCAACGGCCCAGAAATCATGTCGAAAATGGCAGGTGAGTCTGAGTCGAACTTGCGTAAGGCGTTCGAGGAAGCCGAGAAGAACTCTCCCTCGATTATCTTCATCGATGAGATCGACTCTATTGCGCCTAAGCGTGACAAGACCAACGGTGAGGTCGAGAGACGTGTTGTGTCGCAATTGTTGACGTTAATGGATGGTATGAAGGCCCGCTCGAACGTTGTCGTGATTGCCGCCACTAACAGACCAAACTCTATTGACCCCGCCTTGAGAAGATTCGGTCGTTTTGACAGAGAAGTCGACATCGGTGTTCCAGATGCCGCAGGCAGATTGGAGATCATCAAGATTCACACTAAGAACATGAAGTTGGCCGAGGATGTGGACTTGGAAGCGATTGCTTCTGAGACCCACGGTTTCGTCGGTGCCGATATTGCATCCTTGTGTTCCGAAGCTGCCATGCAGCAGATTCGTGAGAAAATGGACCTCATTGACTTGGAGGAGGAAACCATCGACGCTGAGATTTTGGACTCATTGGGTGTCACTATGGAGAACTTCCGTTTCGCCTTGGGCAACTCGAACCCATCTGCGTTGCGTGAGACCGTTGTCGAAAACGTCAACGTCACCTGGGATGACATTGGTGGCTTGGATGGCATCAAGAACGAATTAAAGGAGACTGTCGAGTACCCAGTGTTGCACCCAGACCAATACCAGAAGTTTGGTTTGGCTGCTTCCAAGGGTGTCTTGTTTTACGGTCCACCTGGTACCGGTAAGACTTTGTTGGCCAAGGCCGTTGCCACAGAAGTGTCGGCAAACTTCATTTCCGTCAAAGGCCCAGAGTTGTTGAGTATGTGGTACGGTGAGTCGGAGTCTAACATCCGTGACATCTTTGACAAAGCCAGAGCCGCTGCCCCAACTGTTGTCTTCTTGGACGAGTTGGACTCGATCGCTAAAGCTAGAGGCGGCTCCAATGGAGGTGACGCTGGTGGCGCCTCTGACAGAGTTGTCAATCAGTTGTTGACCGAAATGGACGGTATGAATGCCAAGAAGAACGTCTTCGTTATTGGTGCTACAAACAGACCCGATCAAATCGACCCTGCGTTGTTGAGACCAGGTAGATTGGACCAGTTGATCTACGTTCCATTGCCGGATGAGGTCGCGAGATTGTCGATCTTGGAGGCTCAATTGAGAAATACTCCATTGGAGCCTGGCATGGACTTGAAGGAAATTGCCAAGATTACACACGGCTTTTCCGGTGCTGATTTGTTATACATCGTGCAGAGAGCAGCTAAGTTTGCTATCAAGGACTCCATTGAGGCTCAGATCAGGATCTCGAAGGCTGCCGCCGAAGCCGCTGAGGCCGTCAAGCTGGAACAGACTGAGGATGTCGAGATGACTGACAAGGTAAAGACTGAGGAAGAGGAGGAGGACCCTGTGCCTTACATCTTAAGATCACATTTCGAGGAGGCCATGAAGACTGCCAAGCGCTCTGTATCCGATGCCGACTTGCGTCGCTACGAGTCATACGCCCAGCAATTGCAAGCTTCGAGGGGTCAGTTCACGAATTTCAGATTCTCCGAAGGCGGTGAGGCCGAGAGCAGCACTGGCGCTGCTGCCTTTGCAAATGAAGCCGAGGAAGATGACTTGTACAGTTAGAGTATGCGTGTGCTTGCAACTATCTAGTGGTGCTACGTAGTTACCAATAAATACCATGTTGAGAGATTTCGGGCTGTAACACTTTTCAAACTGTAAGTGGGAACAAGCGGCAAATGTTCAATGTCAACAACTGCAGTATTCATTTTTCAGTATAAAAGTCCAAAACTATATAAGTCGAACTACCTTCACTTTCTCCGGCTGCCTTTTGGCACCCTGGCCATGTAGTACAACACGACCGTCGCCATCATGTTGAACCCGATATAAGCAATGAAAATGCCAATATCCCGCCATCTAGTCTCGAAGTTAGCACTAACCCCATCCAAAAATGTATTTGTGGAAGACATGGTGCAAAACTTGCACGCCCCAGTAGCCAGCTCAGAAAGCAAATAGCCGCCTTTTTCGTTCATATACTCACGCATATATTCCGCACAAGTCTGACCAGCTGGGGGAACCACATTCAACAATTCCGAGTCTGAACATTCGACCGAAGAGTTCGCTAAACCGACAGACAACACTACCGACACCAAGTAAGTGAATGGATTGCACCTGTACATGAACAACCAGAACTTGGGCATGCTTTCCTTCGAAAGGATAACGCCGCAAAACGTAAGACACATGGTGAAGAGCAAGTTTGCCAAGTTCGCCGCGTTGTGCGCAAGCTCAATGAAGGAGATGCACAATTGTCCCATTGTCGAAGTGTAGATGAAGAAAAGCACAAGTGCAAACCACATCGTGGCGCCTCTGGAGGCCACTGCATCAGTTTGAGCGGCATTGTTGTAGAGAGCAAGTGGATAGTACCAGCAAAAGAAACCAATAGTGCCACATAAGATATTCCAAGGTATTTCTGCGGTGATCTGGGCAGTGATGAAAGCGAACCATGAAAACGTCTTGGACGGTCTCTCTCTCACCTCATATAGCGACCGTTGTGAAACAAAATACGGAAGGTACTGTTCAACCAAAGTCTCAAATATGAGCAAGAACATGAAGATAGAAAACATCTGATTCTGCAAGCCCTGCTGAGAATTTGTGGCCTTGAAAAACACAAACCCGTTGAAAAGCGATGAGATGATCGTCAAAAACAACTTGTTATAGGTGTAGACTGGGCTCCTCCAGTTTTGCTCGAGCACTCTCTTGGTGACCAACATGTATTGAGTGAAAAAGCCGGCGGCATACGACTTCGTGTTTTCAGCATTGGTTTCCACGGGAAGTTTAGAGAGATTCGTCTCCATCGAAGCCAACTCGCTCAACACAGCCTGATACTCCCTGGAGTTCTTCCACACTTCATGGTAGTCCTGGTTCGCTTGTGACCCTGGTGCCGCCCCAATTACTTCAAGCATCCATTCGGCAGGGTTTGCCTCTGGCGGGCACCTGGGTGCGCCATACAGCTCAAAGTAGTCGATCAACACCTTCGAATTCTCGCCAAGGTCACCAAAGTAGATCGTCTGACCACCTCTCTGCAAGAATAATAGACGGTCAAACTCTTTCATCAACATTGCAGATGGCTGATGAATTGTACACAAAATGGCTTGTCCGTGGTTGGCCAATTTCCGAATCAACTTGCAGATCGACCAAGCTGTTTGAGAATCCAAGCCCGAAGTTGGCTCATCGAGAAAAACCAACAATTTTGGCTTCGCAACGAGCTCCACGCCAATGGTCAATCTCTTCCTTTGCTCCACATTAAGGCCTTCACCGGAGACACCCACAACTGCATCACTATATGCTCTCATCTCCAAGAGATCAAGAATATGCTCCACATATTTGTCCTTGCTGCCTTTACTCACCAGCGCAGGCTGCCGGAGGTAGGCCGAGAACCGTAAAGCTTCGCGTACCGTGGAAGTTTCCAAATGAAGATCTTGCTGCTGGACATATCCAATCGATCTTTGGAATGACGAGTCTAGTGGACGACCATTCACCATTCGCACGCCATCCGTGATTGTGCCACTTGTCAATCTGTCAGACAACGCGTTCAATAGAGTGGTTTTGCCTGCACCAGACGCACCCATCAATGCCGTCACCTGGCCCGGCTTAACCCATCCATTTATATCATTCAAAATGACTCTCTTCTCACCCTTGATGTTGACCTCGTACTTCAAATTCCTCCAGTTAAAAATATTTTGTGGTCTAAGCTTCTCATCGGGAGAAAGATCCGACTGCAGCTCAAGCTCTTCCTCTGGCGCAACCTTCTCATAGTCTCCAGTCTCGACATCTTTTCTCTGTTTCTTCTGCTTTCTATAGCTCGATTGTTGGAAGACAAGCACTTCACCTTTCTGCATGGCACCTTTGTTATACTCCACAGCAATGATATATGTGAAGAAAAACACAATCACAAACGCCATGACAATGCCAAAATTTCTCCACTTTCGAGAATTGTTGTACAGAAAGGAGGCCCTGATGAACGCATCGCCATTCACATACGAAAGACCTGGCTCGCTTCCTTTCACTGAACAGATTCGGTTGTTTGTGCCCACATACTGATTGTAGCTCACTCCCGAGGGAACAAAATGTGAGCATTCGAAATCTCTTGCATGGAACTCATTAGCAACTAGGCCCTCAAACACATACCCGATTGGATCGAGGTAATAGATCCAGTGACACCATCCAAGGATCTGTTGCGGAGGGATCACAAACCCAGTGAATATTGACAATGCCAACAACAACACCGACGCAGGGGTCATTGCCAGGGCGAGATTCTTCGTCAACGCACCGATTGTGCGGAACAAATGTGACATGGTCAATGTGCCAATGAAGTTCATCAACACAAAGTAGAAGAAATGGCCTGGGCTGCGTCTCAAATGAACCATGAAGTACAATATGATGTTGAAGAAGAGACACGTGGCGATTTTCGGTGGAAGCTCAGTGATGATCGAGGCACATGCATCCGCTGCAGGATGGTAGAAGGCAAACTTCTTGTGTTTTTCAACAATGGGCCTTGCCTCATATAGAGAAAGGATCTCCAACAAGGACGAGAAAGCATTGAATAAGACCGCAAAAAACAACACTGCCGTGCGGGCAAAAAACGCATCGGTGTTCTTCTCCAAACTAATAAACAAAGAGCCGATAATGATCGCCATCACAGAATTGCCAATGACCGTGAAAAGCGTCACCGAAGGGTCACCCTTAGTACGCAAGAAGTTTCGACCCATGAGATACTTCACTTGCATCGAAAAAGACACCGTAAACGGAGACTTCGGTCTTGAGGAGGTGGCCTGGCGAGCGTTATAATGCTGCCAGAACTCAAGTCTCTTGGCCGCGACCTTGCCATCCTTCAACTCACTGTCGATGATAGCCACAACTTTTGCTCTCTCAACTGAATCATTCCAGCGGTCACTGAACTCTTTTGGCGTGCGCGGCACAATATTCTCACATCCTTCTTGCACCTCACGCTCCATGGGATTTGTCAAGGAGGTTAAAAAGTCTGCAGTGGTTTGGCGCGGAGGACAATAAAAGCCCATGTCAACAAAGTACTGTTTTGCCTCCCTGGCGCTGCCATAATAGATCTGGTAGCCCTCATAGAGCAACACAACATCGTCAAATAAATCATAGGCATCCTGTGAGCATTGATAAATCGCCACCAAAGAAGTCAGTCTCGATACCTGTGCAGAAGTCTTCAACGCCCGCACAAATTCGAGCGCAGTGGCTGAATCCAAGCCTCGCGTCAGATTGTCCCAGCACTGCACACGGGCTTGGGCCAAATATACTTCAGCGATCGAAACTCGTTTTCTTTCGCCGCCAGAAACGCCCCTGATATAGTCGTTGCCAACTTTTGAGTTTCTCGTGTGTGACAAGCCAAAAGTTGCCATGGCCACGTCTGCCATATGCCGGGCATACGTTTCTCTAGACACCCCCAATGGCCGGTTCTGAGGCGTGCGCATCCTGGCTGCAAACGTCAAGGTGTCACCCACAGACATGTGAGGGAAATGAGCCTCTGTTTCTGCACAGTACACGACCTCGCCACGGAAATTGCGTTCGATCTCCTCGGGCAGCAATCCGTCATACGAAATCACAGAGTTTTTGTCGACGTGGAATCCATAAGTCTGTGCCGCAATCGTCTTGAGGAACGTGGTACATCCTGCACCTGGCCGACCCAACACGACAGTGACTTTGCCCAGCCGGATGATTCCGTCCATGGGTTTCAAGATATCCACTTGCGATGCCGGATCGTGTTTTCGGAACTGCTGCAAAAAACTAGCCGCCGCTTTGAAAAGCGTGTTGCCAAAATTGGACTGGTAGTCGGCCCCGGTATCCTGGCCATAGGTGCGCAAGTCCTTGTACACCAAACCGAGAGACGAAGGCTTGTAGTAGTCCGTGTCACTATAGGCCAACTTTTGCAAATTTTCAATCCAAAAGCTCGTGTCGAATGCACTTGCATTAGGGTCCAATCGTGGGTCCAAGTTACCCGCAAAGGGGCTGCAGCCAGGCACGTCGGCATCGGGCTTGGTCCTTGCTAAGTAGAGGTCCTCAGACACCCCAGGAGCAGTGCCCCTGCTCACATGCCGAGCTAACTTCCGGATTTCGGCTTGCGCTTGGGAGTCAAGACCTTCAAATTCGGTGTCGTAACTACCTTTTTTGGACCCGGCCAAGGTCAGGTCGCCAGAATAAGTGTTGGAAGTATTGGTCGTGCTCATGCTTATTCAAAGTGTTTCTCACTTAATCACGTGCAACCAATCTATACCCGAAAAAGGAGATTGCGTTTTTTTTTTATGAAAATGTGGAAAAGAGACGGTTTCATGGTCTGAGAGGTAAGTTATATACTGCCCTTCTATTAGTCAGGCCTGAGTGTGGCCGGCCTAGGCTGCAAGAATTCGAACGCCTGCCTTCAACGGAATATTGCGCTGCGTGCTGCAACGGAAATTTGTGCTCCCAAGTCCTTGAAACCAGATGCTACAAACCTATGGCAATCTGACATAGGGAAAGCTGATTACTATGAGGAATTGCTCGGCATCTCTAGTCAGCAAAATTCTTTCAATGTATCTGGTAATCGAAAGATCTATATCTTTTCACATGTAAAAATTGCCAGCAGATGCAATTCAGAGCAATGAGAAGCAGGCGAGTAGTTTTGGCCAACGGGCTTAGCGTGAGTCCATGTTGCTGGTTTGCTCAAAGTGACCCAATGTGAAATTGGCGGCACGCGTATATGCACTCATGACTGGCGATCTTCGTCTCAGCGTCGTAGACGCACTCTTACGCAGTCTAAGCCTGCACAGGTATCGTTGCTGCCAAGACTGGAAAGACCGAGCTCCGCATTGACATTCCACATTGGGATAGACCTCACACCAGACGCTAAAGTGTTCCTATTTGGGAAGCTCTGAAATGCTTCAAATCGCTGAAGGCTCACGGCTGTGCATAGATCTTGCGCCTGCGCCTGTCGGATATACCCACCTGTTCCCATGTAAATCATTAGCAATTAAATCATTAGCAATTTTTTTTTTCCACCAAGTCACCCAGTGACGAGAGCCGATTATTGGCCTTCAATTTGCGCTGGAATTCGTCACTGACGCGATTTCTAGGATTTTAAGATCAGAGTTCATGAATTCAACGGCTGGACCAGAATACATAATCACACAACATCAATAGCCCCGACCACGGCGAATTGCCCTTTTTTTCGTCGTTTTTGGAAGACAGTAAAATATTGATTCTTTTCGCGCCTGCTCCTATCACCATTTTCAATCTTCGACCATATGTGGCTGCTGATAGGGCGTATACACCCTGGATCACCTGACACTCACATTATTCATCTTTGTTGCATGTTTCATAATACAGTTAGACCTGTTTATAAGGATTACATCTAATGATCAGAAATAGAAATAGTACCCATGTTATCTTCTTAAAGAGCGCATTTTTGGTGTGAAAAACAATTTCTCGCGCTGTGTTTTGACGAATATAGCCAGGTTATGTCCCTAACCAAGATCCTTTTAAACAGGTCTTACTGTAATCGCTTGTTACGCAATGCAAGTACGTACGACGACGCTTGGATAGCCGTTGATTTCAACAGGCGCTTCTCAAAGACTTTTGACTTTTCAAAGGAAATGTATCACTCACATGACACGTCTTCGGTTCAAGACCCGATAAGATGGACATGTACCCACGTCTGCAGAATAGTCGAGCACAGGATCTGTTTGAGCCCGCTTCGCAAGCACCACATTGCTCACTATCGGAATCACTGTCGAATCGGACATTCTGCGGACACCACCATCGTACCCAAAGTTGTATTTTACAAAAAAGTCCTCACCAAGTGTTATCGGAGCAACCGGGTATTTGAAGACAACAAATTCATGGCTGAATGCACCTGTGACTCCCGGGACTTGAAAGTCGAGTTTCACTATTTGCTCGACAATATGGATGCGGTCTGTACCACCAGCCTGAAGTTCAAAAGTGTAGCCTGTCAGTATTGGCAAAAGCCCGAGATGTGTGACTAGGTCTTCTGATATGAAAGACATCTCGCCCGTGAGGTGCCAGAATGAAAATGTGGCAAAGTTCAGCGGCTGTAAAAAAATTAGTGAGCGATTAGATGACTTAAAAAGCGCGTTGTCTGCTTCAAGTGCAGGAGATCTTTCGGCAACTTCGGACCGTGGGCCGGTAGTGGTTCTAGCTGAGGGTCCTTGAAACGAGGTTCGATTGGCGCGTCTGGCTGGACGGCCTTCAACAAGCTGTGATATTTGCCACCACTTCCTGTCTAGAGCCTTGATAAATTGAAAATAAGATGGATATTGCGTGTAATGGTCGATCAAGGCGTGGGCAATGGGAGGATGTGACAAGGCACCTTCAGTGACAAGCATGTTGAAAACTCGTGGGAAATCAAAGTATAAGTAAGGTAAAGAATTCAAGGCATGGAAAATGCCACATGCTGCGTCGTAACTTGTGGCTTTAGGAAGGTTAAGTGCAACTAAAACGGAGTCCTCCGTCGCCTGGGATACGACCTCTTTGGGCAAATCCCACTCTAGAAACCAAGCCAAAAACTCAAATCCGTGCTTGAAAGTCTTCATTTTCGTCCGGCAAGTTTCGAATTTCGAGCGCTCAGGCCACTCTTTGCCAGCCAGTGCTTGTAAGATCGCCCTGTGAAGCCGGGCGCCGTTGTAATAGCGGGCACGGCGGAGATGAGGAGCTAAAGAGGCGACTAGATACAGGCGAGACCGGAAGTTGATGTCAGAGAGCTCGTATGGTTTGAGGTCAATATCCAAGAACCGGCGAGTCTTACCTTGAAGCCCTAGCATGCCTAGTGCGCTCCACACGAGCCAAAGTCCACTTGATATTGCAGTCTTGCAAAGGTCACCGACGGCTGTGGGAAAGAAAGTCACCCCTGTTGTTATAGGTTCAAAGTGATCACCCATTCCCGTCATGATCAATTTGTTGTCTAGAAACCTGCTTTGCCCAAAATGCCCTCTAGTCTTGGGAGCACGCTCACTCGAGGGTTGTGCAGCCCAAAGAGCTTCGAACGTGCAAGAATAAATCGTTCTGCTCATGTACCATGTCAGGGAAAGCACCTGCAATACTTCGTAAAAGGTAATTGCGAGCCGATATGACTCAGAGGCAGTCACCTGTACCGCCTTTTGAAACACGTACAGCGTGTTATGAACGACCCCTGTAGCACGCAAAATCTGAAGAAATGTTACCCAAGAGAAATGGAGAAGTGAAGTCAGCTTCAATTCCAAGACTTGTTCCTGTAAAGCCAGTTCTTTGAGTAATAACACATAATAAGGACTGACAGGTCCCGCCGCTTTGTGGGCATATAACGGGCTTTCAAGGCTGGAGGGCAGCATGCCACACCCTATGAGAACCGCTTGACATATCGCCATGCAAAGAGGGTATAACATGTCATTTAATGTGGAGTATGCCCGAGGGAAAGAAATAAGGGCTAAGACCGTTCCAATTAATACTTTGTTTCGAAAGGATTCCCGAGGAATTATGTAATTAGACATGACTGGAAAGTGCAATCAGAATAGAGAAGTATTTGGTACAAATAGTTGTGCTGGCTAGTTATTTATGAATGGCAAATGGGGGGGACTAGCCTCGGCCGCGCAACTCTGCTCCCTTATGCGCCGGTCATATCAGATTCAGAGTCCTGGGATAATGCATACACTCCCATGAGAGTTCCGAAAGGTGTCCAAATCTCTGTCTCCCTCGGTGACGTAATCTACTGACGCCACTAAATTTTATGATGTCGTGGTCTTACTTTTGCCATTGTGGCTGTTTCAAGCCACATTTTCGAGCTACTAACGGATCGGTCGAGCCCTCTCTAGACTGAGGCTCCCCCGCATGCAGGACGGTAATCTAGATCACGTGAGTTTAATCATGTGCTACCTCGCTCACGTGGTTTTTCTGAAGCACGGTCTCTGGTTATAAAAAGTCCTATTTCCACATATTACTGTTGGGTTTGGCCGTTCCCTGCGCTCATATGAAAGGACCGTTTTTCTAGACGGTTGCTGATTCTTGACTTTTTTCATAAACTAAACTCCACTGCCTGATATCACTGAATCAGTGACCACTGAATATCTTGTGGAATGATTCGGAGAGTTTAGCTTCCGTCTTGGGACTTGATTTATCCATAAAGATGATAAATTCGTCTTTCAGCTTGACACTGCAGAAACCGCTTCACGACAAGTCTAATTAGATGTATCTTCCATACGCTTGAGACCGTTATACAGTAAAACCAGTTTACAAGGATCACATTTAATGAGCAAAATTAGAAATAGTGTCCAGGTTTTCTTCTCAAAGGGCGCATTTTTGGTGTGAAAAACAATTTCTCGTGCTGAACTTTGATGAATATAGCCAGGTTTTCTCTTTAAACAAGATGCTTATAAACAGGTCTTACTGTAGCTCCCCACGTTGAAATTACCGAAACCACGTCTGTGTTGGTAAATTTATCGCGTTAATATGAGAACCTCTGATAATACCTACTTTAAAGAGTAAAGTAAAAGAGAAACGCTTCTATTTTCAGTATTCATACCGTCACCACATCCTTGCGCGTCTCATTATTGAACGATTAATCCTCTTTGATGCAATATCACAACTGTACAAAAGCCCATTTTGGGTAGCCATTGGCGCCAAACTAAAACCTGGGTTTTCTTTCTTCATACAGTTTCTTTGGTCAATGAATCTGGAATTTTTTTTTCGGCAACAACCTGTTGCAGGCTGTACCAGGATACACTAGTCATAACCACTGAGCTGTAATGACCTACTTAAGTGCGATAACGGTTGTACTTCCAAACTGGAAACAGCCCAAACCCTAACACTTCTGCTATTCTAGAGGCTACGAGAGAAAAGGCTTTGGGGTAAAGCAGATTGGTGTCTTAGCAGTGCAATTTCATCGGTTGGTCGATGCGGCTGACCACACTCGAGTAATGACACGGCATAGTATATTGCTTGGCAAATCATGTGCGTCCAAGCCTTTTTTACGGCAGACGGTTAGGAGGACTTGTCCGGCAACTAAGTCGGGCAAGCTTTAGGTACACGATGATGGCTAGAACTTGTAACACTGAGAAGCCAGGCTCGGCTTACTAGACGAAGGGGTTCCAACCCATATCTGGCAGGTAGGGTATATAGAGCCTAGCAGCTATATTTGAATTTATCCATTATCATGTCAGTACTTTGCAAAACATGAAAATAAATGCATCAATTTGATATCTCATCACTCATAGTAGGCTTTATGGCAAATTCGGTTCCTAGGGCACTTCACCTAGGCTAACATCATATGCGAGTATAGGGCTCAGCCGCGCCCTTTAACTTCACCCCAAAGACAATCGTTTATTTTCGTGGGCATAAGTACTACAGGTTTTGACAGGTAGTGACATGCACCGCATGTTTCCGCATGGTTGGCCGCATATACGTCCCTACAGGAACGTGTAAGTCTAGTCATATTTAGTATTACGGGAATGAATTGACATACAAAAACCCAAACAAGATTGAATTATCATAGCTTCATATCCTAAATCTGCAATCAAGACCGGCCGTGCTGTTCACCAAAATTTGGAAAACCCAACCCTCATCTCTCAAACTAATAATCATACAGGACTCAAAGAACTCATATGAGCCAGATCTCACGTTTAAAAGTCTGCTTAGATTAGGAGACTGTTAGTTCGAATACAAATTGATGAGCACACCTAATAATAATCAAGTCATGTGATGCGAATTGCCACGAGTATATTTTCTTTGGCCCTCTCGAGGTTGAGGTATGGCTTGAGATTGTACGCGATCTGAGACAATGGGACTTCACTTTCTGCTGCAACAAGCATTGCGATATCAATGATTTTCGACATCTTACCAGCTAGGTCAGCCCATGTCACAAGTAAGATATCTCCCTCTCTCGCTTGCCAGCTTGTGTTGAAGCCTTTGAGTTGTATTCCGAGGACCTGTGTAATTTGATTGATGAATTCTTCTGGACCAGATGACAGAAACGTAGAAGGTTGAGTGGAATTCACCAATAAGCCATCTCGATAAAGGCCGGCCCAGAGCATACCTGGAAACACAATTTCCAAGTCTTGTCCATCTTTGGTTACATATAATGCAGAAGCTTTGGCATCCCCGAAGCGGTCGTATTTAACCGCAGACGAAACGCCAAAATTCATCAATGTCGATGCCGACTCAAAACCAAGTCTCTGATGGCAGCTGAAAGCTTCTTGTTTCATAAATCGAGCCAAATCTTTCCCGGAGTTATTTTCTGGAGCAACTAAAGTGAATGTTTGCTGCTCCTCGCTTTGACTGTATAAATAATACTCCTCTGATACATTCTCCACGTGCAAGCTTGGTCCAATCCTGCTTTTGCGGTCATTTGAAAAACTCCTCCAATACTCGTTCAGGGCCTGGAAGGATGTTCGAATCAAACTCAAAGTTTCGTCATCTATGGCTTTGACGCCAATCGTGAATATCAAAAGGATGCTATAAACTCTCCACATTACATTCATTTTTGGAGTTGAGAGTGCTTGTCATAAAATTTATACCGTATCAGTCTTTCACGGAAGTGCTCAATGTTTTGTCACACTCAATTTTTGGAGGCGGTAGCACTCACTCATATAGGATTTGACAAATGCGGGGTAGGTTTCCAGATTCTGTATTTGTTGGGAAACTCCTTTCAACATGGCAAAGCTTGCTTCACGTTTTAAGTGGAGACAAATAGCCACTTTTTTCAAGAGCAACAGTCGGTATTAGGAAGCATGACTCGCGTCTCTTGGCCGACGGGGTCTGGCCGGCCCTGAGAGCCTCCGCCCTCGCCTGAAGAAGTCTTCTAGACAACTCACATGGTCCTGCTTTGAAGTGGCTTTGGGTGTTGAAGTAAGCATACTATCTGACTAAATATGAATCCTGCGTAAAAAACAGAATACTAAAAAGTATCAGCACGTGTGTCTCCTAGGGCACGGCGCTTACTCTTACCACTCTCTAATCACTCTCGAATGAAATTGGCACTGTCTATCTTGCTATAAATTTCTCTTCAGTGGACAAAGAGCAATTTTTGCCGCTTCAATCAATACAGTAGCTTAGAATATGGCCCACAGTCGTTCTTGGTGTGGGAGTTAATCAGACTTTTGATAGATTATCACGACTTCCCTTGCGCCATCACAACTATTTGTTACTTCCAACAGGTGGTCGGAACAAAGATAGAATGTTTCACCTCCCCGGTAGACCAAATAAGAGCTTGCCTTAGCTAAAGATGCGTCGTAATTTCTCAACCCAAGATCCAGATTGGGTTTTGACAGAATTTTCAAGTGTCCCAATTCGTCCACGCTCAAAAACGTCATACTCCTCGCTCGTGCTATGTGTCCATTTTGATTGATTTCAAAAGGGGTGATCCTTTCATTGGCAAATAGGTATTTGTTGGCCACAAATAAAGTCTTCAATTGTGCTGGCTCATCGTGAAGCGTGCGCATATAAAAATAACCCAAGTCGAGGCAAGCTCCAGCAAACGCAACTGCTGAGCAAAAGATATACTTTACAAGTACCATGGTCAAAGTATCAAAGTTTATATGGAAGGAAAAGCAAATATATACAGCATTTGTACTCATCGAGGTATAGAACCCCAAACTTTGACGCTGGTGTCGAAATTATGTTGGTGTCAGAAGGTCACAGCCAAGTTCAGAAGCCATTTTCGAAATCTCAGTTTCGAAATCTCAAAAAAGGAGAGGATATTGTGTTTCAGTTGATGTGAAACTTGTGCATTGCCACAAGGCAGCGTCTTATTTCCGAGAGAGCTTCAAAATTTCTATATAAAGTTCCGCTGCTAAAAAATTTATAGTTGGGGACCCATCATGAATGACAAAAATTTTCAATATAGTTTGCGTATCGTTTCATTATCCGTTCCTTCAGATTGTTTTACATTAACACATTTGATCAGCAATGAGTGTTTGTGGTAAAAATTACATATTTTTCCTGTTTACTTGCCTTTTCGAGTTTAAGGGAATGTAATTTTTAGCTCTCCTGATATATATTCGAGGTTCACTCCAATAGCCTATCATTTTGGGCACTGTTAATCATGAAATCTAGAAACTGATTCCACAGCTTGCTATGCATGCAGTCAAAGAAAAGACTTTTAGCCTCGTTCAAGATTTTGCAATCAGGTTATGTTTCCGACTAGGTTCAAGATCAGGAATTGCTGCAATTTCATGTAAGATAAATTGCCTCGGCGTTTGGAACTGAAATTCCCCTTCAAGTTTGATTTGGAACTGAACCGCGCGAAGCAGCGTGTTGCGTGCGGCCAAGATCAAAGGCTTTCAGCAAGCTTGCCTCGACCATCCCAGATGCAAAATGGTTTAGAAAATACTTTTTTTCTTTTGTTTACCAAGATTTTGAATTTAGATCAAAGTTTTCATCTTTATAACATCACCCATTGTTGCACGCTCGAATAGGTTTGGCTGCTGATGTAAAGTTTTCGAGTCTTATTGTATTCGCGAAAACAGCCAAATTACACCTTCAATAGCGTGAAGCACATCATTTAGGGCAAACAGTTTCATTCAAGAAAAATAGAACGCTTCTCTGTTTTTGTTTGTGCGTCCACCCTGGATGGAGATGGGTCGGCCTGCAGTTTGGTGTCCCACGATATAACATTGTCATTATTAGGCCGCCTGCTCAACAAAAAAGTGGTCAAACGCGCTGTACATATGATCACGATAATGGCTTTGATATAAATTACTTTTTTGACCACTAAAAGACACAAAACAAAGTTTCAGATTCGAATCTACAATACACGACTGCTCCTCATGCAAATGTCTCTGTTTCACTGTTTTGACCACTCATGGTATTTTTAAGCCATTTTGACTGCGCGCTCCGGCCTTTTATACGCGAAGTTTTCTTAGTTCAAGAGAGGAAATGCTTTTTCAGACACAAAATACCATTCAGTGAAGTACTGACTGACCTAACACTTCGAGTAAAATGGGTATTCGAGAGGATATAATAGAATGTTATTTCGCTTTTTGCCAAGTAAACCAGTCCTTAATCCCCAGTGTCAAGCAAAAAAGAGGATAATAAATTATTTACTCATTAAAACCATCAAGAGCAGCAAGACCTGATAGAAGACTTTACACTCGTGAGGTTGAGTTGAAAAAGAGCGCGGTGGCCAAGAAAATGAAAGGTAGAGATGTTTTCTTTTTTTTTCTTCTTCCGTTCGTTGGAAAACTTCATGAATTCAACTCATAGAAAAAGAGTCAATTACGATTTTGGTAAATGGCGACATGAAATCATGTGCCGTTTGATGTAATTCGAGGTTGACACTTGCAAGCCCCTTTTTGTGAACTGCCCCGCTAATTGTTGTACATTCCAGTTCCATGACACGGCATGCAAAGCGGCTATCTGTCAAAGTCACATTCAAGCCAGGGCAATAGCTAAGTGTTATTGGTTGTTAGTTAATGTGTTTAAAAAAACTAATTTTCATAAACAATTTCTGGGTGAAAAAGAGCTCAGTGGTTCCAGAGATTTCGGGTCGCTCTACAGTTTTTTATCCGATAAAACATTACCCAAAACTTTGTACACCATGCACAAAGTTTTTTCAATCGGCCATAATTAAAAATCGTCAAAATCCCTTTCCCACTGGCGCCTGGAAACCATATGCCACTTACGTGATTAGCGTTTTATCGAAACACATGTACCAATTCATGCATAAATGTGAGACCATATACACACTCCGCATATTTGACGCAGCCAAAGTGTGCAGATAAACTTGGTTGTGCGTAAGTGGACACGTGCCGCTTGCCCAGGGCTACACATCCTTGACGATGCGGAATGCAAACGTCTGCCAAACAGACACTTCGTAGTGAGTGGGAATATGCAGAGATTTAAAGGTGTTTGAAGTTGAGAGAATGCTTGGAATCGCTCTGTGTATAGCCTGCCAAGAAGAACTCTCAACAAGAAAAATCCGTGAAGTGCTGTATTTTTCTTGTCGTAATTCTCACCTGTGGATCCTGAACCACTGAAAATAAGATAAGAAACTTCTTTTTTCTTAAGTATCTCTTACTTTCAATATTCCAAGCCCGCACTTCTTTAATTTGCCAGTTTCTTTATAGTTTTGCAATGAGATTAGCACTATACTTAAGTGGGATTCTTGTTTTGGCCGGCTCTGCAAGTAGCCTCTTACTTGATGTATACTCTAATGCCTCCATATGTGCAGCAGCCAAAGAAATCGTTCAAGGCCAAATGGATTACTACGAAGGTATAAAGTACGGCGGAACCGTTGGAATGTTTGGGTTCCCTTACTATTGGTGGCATGCGGGCGAAGTATTCGGTGGCTGGGTGGATTATTGGGCATTTTGCGCAAAGGATAATGAAACCTTCAGCCAGATTTTGTTTGATGCCATGTATGCACAACGGGGAGAATTCAACAATTATATGCCTGAGAACCAAACGGTTACAGAGGGAAATGATGACCAGGGTGTTTGGGGCTTGGCACTTATGCAAGCTGTTGAACGCAATTTTACCAACCCGGAAGACCATAGCTGGCTTTTTTTCACTCAAGCTTTGTTCAACACCATGAATAATAGATGGAACACGTCAACTTGCGGAGGTGGGCTCAAATGGCAAATTTTCACTTACTTAAATGGCTATTATTACAAGAACTCAATTTCAAACGGATCACTATTCCTGCTTGCGGCTCGCTTGTATAGGTTCACGGGAGAGAAGTTTTACTTGGACGTGGCAGAAAAAGTGTGGGAATGGATGTTAGCCATCGGGCTTATTGATACTAGTGATGTGGTATGGCATCTCCACGACGGGGCCACGGAGGGCACAAACTGCACGCAATTGACCTCTTGGCAGTGGTCATACACGTATGGTATATTTCTATCTGGCTCAGCTTACTTGTATAATGCAACGGGTGAGCGGAAATGGAAAGAGGCCACATTGAAATTTGCTAACGCCAGCAGTTATTTCTTCAATGGCACAATCATGACGGAAACTACGTGTTCCACGGTAGGCAGGTGTAACAATGACCAGCGGTCTTTTCGTTCGCTTTTCTCGCGAGGCCTTGGCTTAACGGCCGCTTTGATTCCACAAATTAGGAAACGGATCTTAAATGGTTGGTTGAAGCCCAGTGCAAAAGCCGCTGCGCAATCTTGTTCTGGCGATGGCGGTTCTACATGTGGTTACAACTGGGCAGCTGATGGCTGGGACGGATGGTGGGGCCTTGGGGAGCAAATGGGTGCTTTGGAAGTGATCTTGTCGCTAATAACTTCTAAAGTTGTCCCTTTGACTCCTGACACGGGTGCATACAACGTGGGTGGAGATGTCAATGCGGGCAATGATACAGCCACCGTTTAGTTCATATATAGATTTGTTATAGGTTATTGTCAAAATTCAAAATTTATTTTAATTCATCAAGTAAATTTCTTGAGAAAAGAATTTCAAAAGGTCTTCAAAGAGTACAATCATATATTGGCGCAATACATGAAAATTAAGGGAGCACCATACCATCTTGTACTCGTCAACCAACCCTGACCGAAGATCCATATACTATCAGTCATCATTCCCAAGTTATGAACTTTTTGAATACTTTACCCAAGACGGCTAAATTCAAGCGTCGAGAAATGTCACTTCAAATGTGATCAGGACTTTTCGTGCACCTTGACAAATACTTTTATGCCCAATCAGCCCATTTCTGCAAAGCTGGAAGTTTGTTGCGCCAAAGTACGAAAGCTCTTTCTTGAAAGGATGCTCCGAGCCAAAATTCAAATAGAATCCGCTATGTGGTAAATTTGTCTCAACAAGCTTTCCTTCATCGTTCACGTCAATGTATGATTCCGTCTCGTCGAACAGATTCAACGTTCCATCACTTCCATACCAGAACTTCTGTGCGGCATCACCAACAATAAGTTGTTTCTTCGATATGACCAAAGGCGTTTTGGAGATCACACCGTCGGTTCGTGATATGTATAAAGTACCAAGACTGTAAGTAGTTTCAGCTAACACTACAGCGACAAGAAAAGCGATAAACGACAAATTCATGGTTTTTATTAAATGATCTTGTTTGTGGTGTTTATTTGTTCTTTCCTCTCCTTTTAAAGCGTAGTCAATTAGTCCGACTCAATTACTTTTCACAGTCTTTGTGGGCTTTTTACGTCACACGGAAATTTCAATTTTTTTTTTTTTTATCGGCTGTTCTCGAATTTTTTACTCAAGACCAAATCTGAAACAGTCCCGATTGTTTTAACTTGCCCGGTGATTTCATGGCAATTGATATATCTTGCTACTATCAAACCTTCAAAAGAGTGCCGTAGTAGAAGGCGGGGCGGGAGTACGGGAACAAACGTTACGCTATACATATAGTCTTTGGGTTTGGCCTCACAGAAGGATTTTTCAAAACGAGGAACTACAGTTCATCAAACAGCCTTCCTTCATGTAAATGTATGAGAAACGATAGTTGTTCGTTTCAATCTTCTCACCTGCGAAGTCTGCAACGGCTGCCCATTGATCAATAAAATTAGCGCCATGGCCCTTAAATTAACTATAGAATATAGCTTTTCCTTATTTCATCAATCTGACTGAAATAAATCTTTTTAAAAAATCAAGAAACAGGTAGAGTAAGGCAGGGATGGGGGGGATGATGATGGCCCAGCACGGGCCTCGGACCTCACGGCTGGCTTTGATGCGAAGTAGTAAAATTGTCGATTTGGCTGCGCTTTCCGTGATCAATGATTTAGCGCACAAATGCGACGATTGATGATCTAGACGGCAAAGTGGACCCACTGATCTGTGGCTGTAGCGGGGTTGAAATTCAGATAAGACGCGGAGTGGGGAGCTTCCAGCGCGGGGTCTTAGAAGAATGAATTTTAGGGACTTTCTATAGGATTAAGTTAGCGTGTTGAGAGGATGCGAAGGGTTTTAGGAGTTGGCCGCCTGACACGGGTCGGGGCTGAGCTTTTCCTTTTCCCGATATGGTGGGTTTGAACCTATATAGTTAATGATTTGGCCTAGGGTTCCCCTCTCTATGTTCGATAGAACAATGTAAATAGAAAAAGGCAACACGTTCGGGCAAAAAGTCGATGTAACTTTCGTCATGAGATGATTTTGGAACTTCAGGGAATGATATGGACACCAAGTCATGACTTAGGCTTTTTGGACTGCTCCTATTGAGTGATGTGTCTAGCATACGGATAAATAACTACATGTTGGTTTCTGTTATCTCGATTTACACCCAGAGAATGATAGCCGATGCGACCTGGCGAGGTTGCGGTAATGAAGGCTTTAGAGACACCATTTGAAAAACAAGAAACCGCTTGCAAGCATATGGGCTTTAGGGTGCGCGGGAGTTAGTGAAACCTTTTGAAGCTTATTCATTGTTTGTGGTGGCGTAGCTCAAGCCTTGGGGGGTTATTGTAGTTCCAGGCCGACGCCATCAGCCGCAGATCGAGTCCATTGAAATTCTACTATATTCAAATTTCTGTGATTTTCGTCGATGATCATCAAACTGCATTCAAGGATTTGATTGATTGCAAGCAATCGAAGGTATCAGATCAGTCTCGTTGGCCATACTCGAAAACAGGGCGAGCTAAGCTGAATAGCTTTAGATTTATCAATTGTATTCAGTACATTGTGAAAAGAGAAAATGAAACTAGCATGCGTTGGATTTTCATATACCTGAGATTCTACCATTTTACCAGATTATATTTTGTTCACCCCCGGCATGGCCTTTCCTACCCTTGCTGCGATTCCCACTGGATGTGCAATGACACTGTCTATATCCCAAATACCAGACTCGTAGTAGATATCTTTTTTCAAGAATTCGAGAATCTCTTCTTTCGACTCGGCCATCATGTGGAAAGTCGAGCCCGCAAACTGGGTCTTGGATTCATCCTTATAAATGGCCCCCACAGAGGTAACAATACCCTCGTTGACGGTGGCTGGAATTGCTGCCACGTGTTGTGGGCGCACGCTGGTTCTATCAGTGCCTGGTTTATCAAACACGATCACGTTCCATTCAATTTTGGCCATTTTTTGTGGTTTCAATTGCGAAATAAATTTATGTGAAAGGTGTGTTTTTGATGACAGGGTGACAGGCCTGAGGTCGCGGAAGAACCAGTAGTGTACTATACATTGAGAGTACGACCGCAAGAATCTCGCGTATCACTTCAGTGGCTCAACATACGAGCAATTTTACGGTTCAATTCTATTTTCTGTTTTCTCTTTCGTGTATTATGAATATAAACGTGAAGCAAAAGAAAGGGCAACGGCCCCTCTATGATGAATGCAAGTGCACGACAGTGCGAGTGAGACGAGCTCCCGACGGCTCAACAAAGCCAGTCAGTTTTCAGCCCTACGTTGTAAGAAATAGGCAGCAGCGTCTCATGTGAAAATCCTGGGTCTCATGAACTACCCTAAATGCCTGTTATGAGTAGGAACGAAACACATGTAGAAGTCAATGGGTTTAGTTCTCCAACGGGGCAAAGTACTTGACTCTCTCCTTTCTTGGACCCAACTTGTCCGTCTTGATGCCTGCGCCAAACTGGTTGCCAAACGGCGAGTGAGAATGAATGAATGTCTGTGGAATAGCAGACTGTGCGGGGCCCCTCAAATGCCTCTGGCCAATACCACCTTTGTCTTTGATGAAAGTCTTGATAAAAGACGTTTTGTACTGCTTCAAGTAAGCTTCGCTGCGCATCTGGTCACGGTTTTCCAACTGCTTGTAATATGACGTCTCCACCACGGGCCCGTCCGAGCTGCGGTAGAAATATAACGAGATTCCAGCCAAGACCGCCATGCCAAACACTTTCGTCACGTCAATCTCCGTTTGTGTGCTTGCAGGGGCCTCATGGTGAGCGCCTGAGGCGTAGAAGCGTCTGAAATTTGCCCTCGCTGTGTTGGTTGTGGCTCTGAACATGCTATGTGGTTTATTTATTGATGTACACAGTTAATGATAGCAAAATGCTTATAGAATTGAGGTTGGTGTGCGCAGGCGCGGGAGAAAATTGACCAATCGCATCAGCTAGGTTTCATACTATGTCACGTGACGCATGGGCGCGGTTTCAATTGGCAGCGTCGGGAAAATCATGCCTGGAATCGCGCATTGTGCTTTCGTATAAATTCTAATCTGGCTGCGAAAAAATGAACGTCAGGAATAGTTTCAGTTTCGGCTCAATAAGATCTTCGTGATCATGATTGAGAAATTTTCGACCATTGATTGAGTGGGCGTCTCGGTTTGCGCATGTTGGCCCGCAAGAATCTATCAAAATATTATAATTCCCTGTAATAATGAATCTTTCCCTTAGCACCCTATATTTTTTGCCATATGCACTGTGCGGGCAGAAATCGATTGAATTCACCTATGTCAGATATTTTGAGCCGCGGTTACCGAGAGTAGGCTTGGTGAGACGTGTTTATGCCGGCATCCGGTTGCAGGAGGTGTCAGGAGGCAAGAACGTCGGATATAAGATTCTAGTTAAAAGACACTTTAGTCTTGCTGGCCAAAGGCCTCAAGCTGAAGCATGATGATTCATAAACGGGAACTTCATCTCAATATGTCACGATTCGGGTGCCAGCAGCTAGTTAGCGTATAAACATGCTATGGTGTTTTCGAAATGATGCCTGCGTCACTACTTTAGTGTCACAAGAAAGGCTGTTGAAAGTCTACTGCCACGGGCTCGTATGAGTCCGAGCGAATCTATGATTGTCCATCTAAGCTCAACTTTCATCCATGCATCTAATGATTGAAGTTAATTGACTCTTTAGTGAAGCAGACTATTAGTCACAGCTAGACCCAAGGCGGCGCAATTTGCACGCAAATACTCTGAGAAAATCTTCATTGGCTTTAAGGGAGCACACGATCTCTTACTCGACAAACGCTCTCTGATTGCGAGCTCAGTGATGCGCCAAAAATTTCTAAGCACTTGCAAGACTACTCACGTAAATTGATTCCCGAAATTTACATGAAACAGTGTCATGAACGTCAAAAATCAATTCCGGGAATAGATTCTTACCAGCAGCCAATGATGATTTTCATGTACCAAGAGGAAACTTTATAAGTAATACAAGTAGAGTTATGGTGTTGATAAACAGACCAGTCTCCTTAATGAAAGGTTGTGTCGGGAAAAACGGGACTTTAAGGGCATCAATTCGTAAATAATCAAAGTTGAGTAAATTTCTGTGTTAGCCAGTCATCAGGCAGATCATGTAAACAGGATTTGTGGTGCAGTGTCAAGTCGCTATCTTTTGAGTATATTTTTGATCGCGTTGTGCAATCGGGTGGTAAAAAAATTGTATGTTTGTTTCATAGGGGCTGGTGAAACAATCGCTGCAGCTTTTTAGCGAATTTAAAGCGTCCGTGAAAGTATGAAGGCGTGATGACTACTTGACTACATTTGCCTCTCCCGTACGACGGCGATGTAGAGCAATAAGGCGATGTATGCAGCGTTGAACGAGCAACTATAGAACTTGAGGCATATTTTATGCAATTTTGTTGTTGTTAATTTCAATCGATTCTATAAATGTTATAGGCATATTACTCATCTACTGAATTATGTGATAAACGGATTCACTTGCTCCTTCTTTCCCTTCCTTTCGCCTCCCACTTAGCCTGAGTCGTGAAATTTCTTGAACATTTTCAGCGCCATAAATAGATTTTTGAACAGCGCAGACAAGAAATAAGTTTTGTATTGATCGCAAGTGGTTTGCGACAAGAAGTGTGCTAACTGAAAAGTACTGGTTCCTCACATGAGGTCCATGCAGCAAGCCTTTAAATTGGTACACCATGGGTCCATTTGGCATAGCGACAGCAATTGCGCCACCGAAACACAATTTGTACATAATTTATTGTTTGTAGAGGCGCTAGCAAAAGATGTTGTTCACTTTCTTCCCCGGGAAATACTACAGATTAAGGCTACAGAAGATGTATGAGAGATTCTTAGCCAGTTGATGACCAAGCCTCCGTGGACCGGGTGACCTACAATCCACCTAAAGTGGCCGTAAAACTCAGTAGATGATCTGTCTCAATTGTGTTCCTATACGACTGGTCCTGTACTCAGCTAATAACCCAGTGAGATCAAGTAGTCGGCCAATTTCTCCACCACGGCAGTGGCCTCCTGCGGCTGGACACCAGATGGGTAATGTGCCACAAGAATCGCCTGCTTCGTCTTCACAGCAATGATACCCTTATCATCCTGCTTGCCGTAAATAGAGCGCTCATCGGCTCTCAACAAAAAGTATTTCTGTCCGGCGATGTGCAAGCCGTGGGACTGCAATTGCGAGGGATCAGCGTAGCCACCGGCGAGATTCGTGATTTCCTGCTGAGCAATCAGAAAAGCGCCAGATTCGGCCCAGAGCGAGTCTCCCGCGGCAGAGTAGATTGCCGCCTTGTCGATTTTTCCAGTGGCGATGAGGCTGTCGGTGTATGCGTTCCAAGACATGTCTTTATATGGTTCCTTAGCAAGACGGTGTGGAGACATTTAGCGAGGGTGCGCTCACCACCGGTTTCTCTTGACGTCCTGCCCCTGGTGTACGGGTGCGTAATATGTAGGCACGGCCGGCTGCAAATGCTATTTGTTTCAGAACGCAATTTCGATGGGCAGATCGACCTAAAACAATCAAAGTCCTCCCAGAAGTAGGCTGAATCAACTATGCTTGCTAGATAGATCAAATCGCCTAGGAATCAGGCACTGTGATGGGCCCAAACCCATCATTCTCGTCAATTGAGGTGTATGTGGGTATGCACTTACAACACCTCCACGAGGTCACTTTCAACTTTTCTTCTCTTGGTTGGAGGCTGACCATCCTCATCGTTCTCATCATCAATCAATATGGTCTCGTTTTCACCTCCCGAAGTCATAGGTGCAGATACCGGATCGGGCTCAGAGTTTCCCGCAGGCTCGCTGGTTTTCGCGCGGAGCTGAATATCTGGCAAGCGCACATCTTCATGCTCACCACCACACACCAAAAGCTCCAAGTTCTCGTACTCATCAGCATCATCTTGTACAAGTAATACTTCGTTTTTGCAAATGCCAAGTTCTTTGAGACTGCGGTCAAGATTGTCGTCGAAATCGATATCGTAGACCAATTTACTTTTGCCCACAATCACCGAAACGTCATCAGAATAGTTGTATTTTTGTCTCACCAAGTCGAGGAATTCTTTCAATGAAAGATCAAACGCGTTTTCGGGCATGGATACAAGCCCTTTGCTGACAATCCCGCAGCTAGCGCATTTGGGGTTTGGCGCTTCCACCAGAGCTGAAGTGGCTCTCTTGTTCTCCTTGATGCTTAAGAAAGTGGCCTTGGCATCAGATGGTGTGAATCCTTTATTCCAGAACACCAATGAGGCCAAATTAGAGAGACCGCTGATTATAGCGTTGGTGGTCGCAATTGCGGGAATGATATTTCCTGCGATCTGCTTGATGTCAAACTTCGATTTAGGCTCGATGTGGAAAATGTACGAGCGGAGGTTTGCGGCCGCGGCCACAAAGTTTAGCGTGTCCTCGTCATCCTTGTCAAAAAAAATCTCCTTTTCTCCCGTTTTCAACCTTTCCTGAAGTTTTTCCGTTGACTTAGTAAGAACATACAATGTCTCCAAAACAGACCATACCTCAGTATCGTTGTTTGGCAATTTAACGCAGGAGGGGTCTTTCGCCAATTCAGCCAATTTGAGCTTATACTCCGTGTCAAAATTCAAAGGCTCGGGCTTCCGTCTTGTTTTCCAAAGGCTTTCGAGCTGTAACGCCTTTTGCACATCATCGTGGAAGATCTTTTGTACGAGTTTTGCTGGAAACTCATCGTGCTCAACTTGTCTCTTCAAACTGGAAAGCTCATTCGCCTCCAGCAAAATCCGCTCGATTTCCTTCGGATCTTCTGTCTCCTTGCGCAAGTCTGAAGCGGCAACTTCATTTTCAGAGGTAGATGTGAAAAGCTGCGTGAACAAAAACTCCTTCGCCCAAACAATACAGTGCACGGGCTGAGACGGTGTCGATCTGATCGTACACACGGGGTAAGCTTTTGGGGTTTCTGTTTGCTGGCATTCGTAACACTCAGTCGCATATGGGAATATAGGCTGAATTTGCCCGTCAAAGCCAGTCGTGCCGGATTCCATGAGTGGTTTATGCAAGAAAAGTGCCAATCTGTTCACATGTCTACGCGCTTCGGCGTTGTCCAAAGCATTGAATATGAAATCAAATTGATTCCACCACTCAGTAGGGAAAAGAGCCAGGTCCATCACGTTCCCATGATGCGGTACAAGTTTGGATTTGAAGTAATTAAAGCTCTCGACAGCTTTCACCACCGTAAGCGATTTCAGTTTGTCAATATCTTTCTGACGAAACAAGAATTGCCTGTTCAAGTTTGATAACGTGATTGTGTCCAAATCGACTATGTGTATCTCTCCGAACCCAGATAAGAGGAGATCCTTAAGAAGCTCGCAGCCGATGCCTCCAGCACCCACCAACAAGATTTTTGCAGCCCTTACAGCCGCATATTTGTCCTCACCAAGCACTCTTTTGAGGTACGTATCTTTCGCCATACTCGAGAAATATTCAATTGGTTTTGTCGTGACTCTGATGAATCACATTATATGAAATCGTATTGTTCGTGCCTCGCGTTGTATGGTGTACGGGTGTATGTAAGCAGAAAGCTAAGTTGACTGTCGATTATCAAATATGATAATACCGTTTTTCCAAGCTTTTTTTCTACAAATTCGGTTGATAGTCGTCGATCCCGGTTGATTTCTTATTGGCATAGCCGCCAGAGTCTATCAAAAATTTACTATAAA
This sequence comes from Metschnikowia aff. pulcherrima, assembly GCA_004217705.1. Lineage (NCBI taxonomy): Eukaryota > Fungi > Ascomycota > Pichiomycetes > Serinales > Metschnikowiaceae > Metschnikowia > Metschnikowia pulcherrima. The sequence continues at coordinate 805,518 of CP034459.1, read as the reverse complement.
AACACGTCTCTATTCAATTCGTTCCTTGCTAGGTTTCTTTTCTTCGCTACCACTCGATTCCACCTCCTCTATGTGAATCGGCTCCGGATCTGTTATCGAATTGTACAACACTATCCCGTTCTGCCTTGCGTATTTTCTTTCTTGCTTTCTGTAGAAGTACATCACGACGAGTGTCCAGATACACAAGCCAAAGGCGCTTGCAGCCGTGAATGAATAACCTTTGAGGAAGCGTGGAGCCTCCACAGTTCTCCACACAATGACAGACATCCACGCGGTCGACCCCAATCCCAACAGGTTCATTATCACGAGCACAACAGCCCTCTTTTGCGCGTCACGGCGACAAATATCGCTCTGCCATGAGTACAGCACCGGTGCCATTGCCCAGCCAAAGTACTGCAAGCACCATGCGAACCATTTGGCTCTTTCTGGAACATTCCATACCGCCAAAATGACGTTACCCGTGATATTGAATGCCTGCGAGAGCCATATTGCCGTGCACCGCAGCTGGAACATGTCTGCATACATACAGGTGAGCAAGAGCCACACCAAGCCTAGCCCAGGAGTCAATGCCGAGTAGTCCTGTAAAGAGCCAGCATCAAATCTGTTCAAGGACTTGAGCCACAAGATATATGCACCGGATGCACCGTTGTTGTTGTTGCATACAAGAATATTCCAGACCGCCAAGACATAAATCTCCCATGAAGTGAGGATCAGCTTCCATGTCTCCATAGAGAATAGTGACGTGAACAAATTCACCTGTGGCCTGCCTGCTGTGTGATTTTGCTTTAGTTTCCGGCGCAAAAGACGGATCTCGTCGTCACTCATCCAGATTGAGTAGCAGTCAGTGGGCGTTCCAGGAAGCATGTAAAACCCTAACACCCCTACCGCAATCGAAATGATACCATCAATGATAAAGATCCAGCGCCAGGCTTCAAGACCGCCAATGCCTTCGAAAGCACGTACAATCGCTCCAGATAGCAAACCTGACGTCAAGATGCCTAGGAACTGTCCGAAATAAAACACCATTGTTCTTCGTGCAATCATGGCTGGATTGAAAATGAAGGTGCCGAAAAGGTACATGTAAGAAAGATAAATCGGCGCCTCAAACGTTCCCACCAAAAACCTGAGTGCCTTGAGTTGTGCAAGCGAGGTCACTTTATATGTTCCGATGGTGAATGCAGACCAGCAGATGTCCAACAAGGGTAACACATAGTTTAGCGGGAGGCCATTGAGGACGTATATGAATGGGAGCTGGAACACAATGTTGCCAATCGAGAAAAGCACTTGTGTGTCTACCAAGTCATTTCCCTTCATATCTAGCGACTCCTTCAAGCCGGCAACATAGGCGTTGTTCAAGTTGGTTTGGTCCAAGTATTTGGCCCAGTAGGCAATGAGCGAGTAAAGCGTAAGCAATATATCGATTTTCCACATCAATTTCCGCTCTGCCGGTGTATCATTCTCATCAAACCACTTGTACCATTTGTGGTTCTGGCGAGTTTGCTTGTTCACCCTGTATTCATACTCATCGAAAAACTTCCACCAAGGGCGATTCGCTTCATCGCGGTATTCCAAGCTTTCGACTTCATCTGTTTTTTGTGCATCTTCGTAATTGCTATCCTGAAGCGAAATCTTCGTTTCGGCCTCGGCGTCCTCTGGTGTATCTGGGTCTTCATCAACAATTCTCCTCACTGGTATAAACCCCCACTTTAGCCTACTTAAAGGCTCTTTTAAAAAAGACATAATAATAGACCCAAAAAGAGTGCGTCTTTCAAAATCAGGGTCTAAATAATTTCATTTTCGATCTAGGTCATCTCGGAGTGTAAAGCCGAAATTTTCCTGGGCTCATGGCGCACCGGCAAGTAAGTTGCCCGTGTTAGCGCATAGCATCGGATTTTTCGGTGATAATGCACTCAGAGAGCCGAAAAAAGCGGGAGTATTTTGACGTTGCCCTGTGCGGCGGCGTGCGGCTGGCCGTGTGTCTGGATATAGTTTCCGATGATTGACTCCGGATCGGACGGGCAACACATCTTTTGAGCCCAGCAATTTTTTTTAGTTTACGCTAGTCTTGCCGTCAATGTCAATGTATGGGATCTGAGGAATTTCGAGGGATCTCGTTCAAATTCTGCTCTGACTATTCTCAACTTTCATGAGTATACCCAAGTGAGCCAAGCTGACGTGGGGTAATCTTTTGGCAATTAAAAAAAACATCTTGTTGATGCTGAAATTCACCCCTCGTGCGTATCAAGATTACTTTTTCTCGTTTTGAATTCTCGATAAAGTCATACATCGAGCTCGATTTTTTGTCCCTACTTTAGCTAAAGTTGCAACGGCCCTTAGGCTAAGTACAACCAAAGACAAATGACCTGACTTTCGCACGCTGCCACAGTGCCACCCCAGCATATCACCTGCAAAGTATGGGAGCAAAGCAGACCAGTAATTTTTTTTTCTTTTCGAACATAAAGTCTTCTTGTCAAGTTCTGATCGTGAAGCCGAGCGCTCGGGTGAAACCTCCATGTTAGGTTCTGCGTGTCTGACTAACAGATGTTTATTGGGTAGATCATCTGGTAAAAGAAGCCCTGGTCTGTGCGAGAGCCGGTAGATATATAGTCAAGGCAGACAATAGAGTTTTCCCTTCATTGTTCGTCTTTGTCCAGCCACGCTGGCCATCACAATAGAAGGTGCATTGCTTGGCAAGCACGCAGTACATGCTTGCCTAAATAAATTTAGGTAAACAAGGACATCATGTATCATGCAAAAAAAAAAAAAAATTACAAACAATAGCTTCATATGAATTGATCCCGTAAACATAGTCAAGCATCTTCGGAAAGGCTCGTGTACGGAAATTCGCGGCTTTTACTCGATAAGAAGATTATACCAGATGTTGAATATTCATAAGCAAAGCAAAAAACGAAAAAAAAAAAAAAAATTCAAAATAGTCTACCTTTAACGTCATCCAACCCACTTAAAATAGCTGGAATTCGTCAGAAACGTTAGCCCCAATACCCCAGTTGTAAGCGGGCATTGTAGTTTAATAATTGTCGTGAGCTTTAGTAACGGGATAGCTCCGATGAAGGAGGTTGACGACACCAACTCATACAGAGAATACGCTCAAAGTTGGCCTTGCGTCTAATTATAAAGGGTAAGGTATCCTTTGACTCTGCATTTCCCCTCGTGGGGAACAAACTTTCATGATTTAACTAAGACCAATATACCGGGCCACCATATTTTCGAGAATTTTCGTAAAAAAAATGAAGGTGCAAGACCTTCTGCAAGCCAGTTGACCTGAGATCTCAGCTTGCACTTAGTATGACAATCGGCATCACAATGACCAACTTCAGCTCATCTAATCAGGTCTGATTGCGGGAATTGTATATACTGTTCTTAAGGATCAATTTCTCTTGACAGGATTAGTCTTGCGAAATCCGCAAATGAGTGGAACGAGCCATAGGCTCATTTTCAAACTTCTGATATCGCTCAGGCTAATGAAAAAGGTCAAAGTCGGAGTCTGAATACGAGTCTGAGCCAAACATCGATGGGCCCAGAGTCGCCCTTCATTTTGATCTCTCGTGTAATACTCATGAAATTCTGTCATACATCCTACCTGGCATATAGCTTTAGTCTACGCCACCAGCTCTCTATCGCAATAAACTAGGCCACTGGAAGTATCACTGAAGAGATTCCGCAGCCCAGCTATCAAGGGTTCTCGTGAATGACCTAAGCACAGCAAGCTCTGCATATTTTCATGCAAATTTGTCTAGTTTCATTTATTAACTGCATACACGTACACAGGCCCACTCAAACGTTGATGAACAAAGCCCATACACCCTTCAAGTACTGCACGATCTCGTCACCGCCCAACTTGGACTCGCCATAAACACGGTCCACGAAGTTGATTGGCACTTCGCCCACTGAAAAGCCAAGCGCCTTGGCGCGCACCATCATTTCCATCTGGAAAACGTAGCCCTTGGACTTTGTCTCGCTTATCACCTTAGCCAACACATTTTTTTTGTACAAACGGAACGAGCCGGTCAAGTCTGACACATGGGGACGCAACACGGTCGCAGCCAAGAAATTGGCGCCTCTCGAGACCAATTTACGTTTCAAGTCCCAACCGTAAACACCACCATTTCCAGCATACCGCGTGCCTGTAACAATATCGTAATTTCCCTTTTTCTGTGCGGCAATGAACTGCGGAATGGCCTCTGGGTGGTGCGAGAAGTCTGCATCCATGATAATCACATAGTTACCGGTGACATACTGTAAGCCATGCACGTAGGCCGTGCCGAGACCTAATTTGCCCGCACGAGCGCGTAACTGGATGTGTTCAGCGCCAAAAACGTCAATCAACTTCTTCGCCACTTCCTGCGTTCCGTCAGGCGAGTTGTCGTCGACAATAATCACCTCCCAGTCAAGTTGGGCTTGCTTGAAGGTCTTGTCCAAAAGGTACACAAGGATAGGCAAGTTTTTGCGCTCGTTGTACGTAGGGAGAATAATCGAGTATTTGTCTGGCATCGTGTCGATATTTATCGTCAGTATCTGTATATTTATCTGAATTACTTGCTTGACAAGAAACACTGATGAAAAGGTGTAGTGTGCGTTGTTACGTGGTCTTTTCGAACGCGCCGCGCGGAGTCCATACTGTGGGGCTAGGACTACTCTTCTGCACAGCATTTGTCTGTTTTTTGGTATTAAAAATGCATAGGTTGAATCTGGACGATCGCTTGTACTGATGTGGTTGAATTATAAACCCTATTTATAATATTATTCTGTTGTTGACTCGGTGTTGGCGATCGCTGAAAGCTGCAAACCGATGCGAGTTGTGAGCATTGCGGATGCGCCGTGATAAACACGATTTTTGATAATGAATCTATGATTCATGAATTGAGCTTCTTGCTGCGATGAATGTCGTATAGCGTTAATATGCCTTCAAGTCCCATGGTTGTCAACGCACGGATTTCAAAGGACCATGGCGACAAAAGTCAAACCAAGATATATGAGATCGAGCAGGAATCTAGACGCCAGTCGTCTCCAGTAATAAACTCTTTTGAGACCGAGCGATAAGTGCATTAAAGTTGAACATTCTTACCTCAGGGTATTTGAAGTGGCCTACGAGAGTGCACCTGAGATATTCTGTTAAATTACCACACTATGAAACGAAGAACACCCACAGTTCTCCATACTGTCCTTTCCTTACCAAATGGCTTTTCGAGCCTTGCACTTAACCAAGAGTACCTGCTGATCCATCCCTGAGCACCTCCCACCCATAAACACGACCACACGGTCGTCCATAAATTAAATATTCTGTGAAACAGGGTGCTGCTTTTTGCCCTTCATCTTTGTTAAATATAGCCACACTCGCGACCCTTCTAATACTTTCAACCCTCAACTGTTGTATGCGTTTGTTCAATCATTAATTGTTCAAGCTCATGGAGCTGATCTGGTTCGAGAGAGAGTTCATCCCGCTGCTTCCACTGGTGTTGCCCGCTTCCCGCTGTTGTTTGTAGGAATAACCCTGCTGAACATTCAAGCCAGGTGAATTGTTCAAAGACTGCGACTGATTTTGTTTTCCCTGCGCAGAGTGGCCTTGTTGAAACAACGCACTCGAGTTCTGTGGATAGTGCAGGCTACCTTGGGACTTGTTCTGCTGATATTGGAGTTGTTGCAAATGTGATATGTTGGAGTAAAGGCCATTGTTATGAATCGGCGACGACAGGCTAGAAGAGTGCGAGCTATTGCTCTGACGGGAATGATGCGGCATCGGCTGTTGCAAGCCAAAAATGTTGTTGTTGAAGGTCAAAGGTTGACCACTAGCCGTTGCGGCGGCGATTGCCGCGGCAGTGGTGTTTACCGAATGAACCGAACCAGTGGCGTTACTTCCTGCAGCGGGATGACTCCCACTATTTGTGCCATTCGATACATTGTGATGCATCACCGACGCGGGTTTTGGAGCACCACATTTTAAGCAGCACGAATTTTTAGCAAAGTTGTGATATTGACATGACTCGTTCGGGCACTTCCAATCACCCGCACGGAAGGGTACCTGACTGTTGTAGTGCGGCCTCTGATTGCTTCCACCGTGATGATTGTAATTGTGGCCAAATCCATTGCTGTGCGAGGTCAGATTCTTCATCCCACTGTTCGAAGCCTGATATTGATCTTGATATCCTCCATGTCCTGCATACATTTGCCTGTCGTCGAACTTGTTTTTTCTCATGCCAGTCGGCATGCCACTAGTGGCGGAACTATCACGACCGTCGCCGTTGGGACCAGTGTAGATTTGGTCTTGGATAGCAATGGCAGATGTAGCTGGAAACGAACATCGAAAACACGCAATTCTGCGTTGGAAGTTTGAAAACCCACAAGATGGGCATGTCCAATCACCAGGTCTAGGGCGATTCTTCAGTGTTGGAAAAGAGGTAAGCAAACTCGAGGCACGATCAAGAACTTTTGTTGACGACGCCTGCACCTCTACCACTTTGTCTAATAAGGCACGGCCATTCATGTAAAGTGCTTCCGCCGCTTCTTCGTGCTTTGCAAAAATTGCGAATCCAGAAATTGATTTCTCCTTTGACGCCAAACCTGGTTGACTTGGCTTCGCATCAGAGTCTGCGCTTTTTAATGCCCAGAACGCAACAGGGCGTCCACCGGATTGAGTAAACCAAGACTCAAGCTCGGACTGGGTGGTGTCAGAAGGCAAATTCGAGAGATACAAGATCTTCGAGCGCTCTGCTAGAAACGCCTTTGCATCGAGTGCGGCATCAAACGGCTTCGTCAACACGGACATATGTGACTCTAATGGTTCTGACTTCTTTAACAACTGCACCAAGATCTTGGCGTAAACTTCAGCAGCCGTCTTGACGTCGTCTTGAACGTCATCTGACCATTTCAGGGCTACTTCGACACCCAAAGCAGTGATGATGTTGCCAAGGCTGGAACTGGGGTAACTCAATGCCTCCGGGTGGACGGATTGCCATTTCAGGTACTCGTTGCGTAAGTCAAAAACACGCGGGTGCTGCAAATACGCCGGTAACACCACAGACTTGTCTCTGGCCTCGCGTGGAAGCAGAACGCGCAAGCTGTGGACATCCACTGTGAGGAACGAGAACAGTTTTTCCGCAACTTGCTCCATGAGTTTGCGGTCGAACTCCGCCACTGCGTCCCTGAAACTCAACCCATCTTTCACGTCTCCCCAAGAAAGATTATAACGATGGGTGCAATCTGGTGTCACCGGTGTGTTGATAGGCTTTACCAATATGCTCTGGAGCGCCAGAGTACTGAGAGATCTGGCATCGACAGTGCACCATGATATGGCCATAACTTCACAAGCGTCGCGTGGCACATATGCCGCAGACCCGTCAAATGTGGTTGCAAAATGCACCACCACAAACAAATCAGCCATTGCACAATATGCCTGCTCCAATTAGACTTTTTCTGCTTGACGATAGTAATTATAGACGTGTCGTATGTGACGACCCTATCGTGAGCGCGGTGAAGTAAGTAACCACTTGCCGATCGATCGCGAAAGCGATTTTTTTTTTTTTTTTTTTCGTTTTTTTTTTTCGCCGCTCCAAGTCAATTCGCGTGGGACATTGCATAAGCGGGAATTGGCTGCACAAAAGACAGAAACGTCAACTCTTTCTCCGACGGTGGTAAAGATGATGAAAAGTCTTAAACCTTTCTTCAATCATCTTCCTGAAACACCAAATGCCAGTTCCTACACATATGGTATTGAGTATACTTGAGTATCAGGGTCTCTCACTCAGACCCACTCGTAATCTTATTTTCCGGTGAAGAAGGAAGCCGCCGGGGGTTCCCGCGTGAAAGCTTTTCACATCCCATGGCTGCGATCCTTCCTATATACAGGATAACCACTGTTGGTAGATATGCTGTGTCAACACTCCCTGGACCTCTATGTCGTGAGTCTGGTAGATTCCGGAGTACCGACTTAGAGCGTTCAACTCAGCATGACCACCAACAGTGGGTGATGATTCCTCCAAATTTGGGAAAGCTTCTTCGGCACCAAAACCCATAGGAGAAATCATCCTATGTACAAAGTTAGCATCTCATCAACACCATCCACTCAAATTTGCTTGGTGCCAATGATTCCGTGACTAGGTCCGCGATGTTGAACTCAGATTTCACATATCCCAACGTATACTCTCCCAGAGCCAACCGCTCCCTAATTTCCTTCATCTTGAGATCAGCCATTTTTTTTTTTTTTTCTGGTGTGGGCTATTAATTTTGACTCGCAGCATGCAATCACCGCTTGATTGTCTTACAAGACCTGCGTCGTCACATTCCTTAGTCCCATACCCGATAATGGGTGCTATACTGCAATCGTCCGGTCCTCTGTGACCGAAATTGCCACAAATTTAGCTGTTGCCGTACACATAAGGCTCGTGTGCACACCTGTTCACTTGGCTAAGTGCAAATCTTTGTAGTACTCTTTCATAGAGTTGCTTGCACTCAAAAAGCTCGATTTTTACTTCATACTGAACCCAAATTATTTGTCCCCAGATGTATTCGAGAAAATTGATTAGCGTGATTTGAAATTTGAGCTAAAGAAAGAAAGCGCAGGATGGCGTTGAACTGAATCGTTTTGAACGCCGGCCCTTTTTCCCCTGAAAGATGTCTTTTCTTGCCTATTTTCTGGAGTAACTAATGCAAGACTTACCGCGCGAGGAGTGCAGCTCACCGCATAGACGTTATGTTTATTGTCACGCTGACGCGCGCTACAACATACTTTATTCCACACAAAAACGAGCAATCCACACCACAATGATAGGCGGTGACGACAATGGTATTTACGGCCCGAGCCAGCTGCGTGTTTTCAAGACACAGCTTGTGCTCTCTCTCATCATTGGGGTGTCAACCTTCGTGCTCTTCTGTTTTCTCCGCAGAAAATGGCCCCATATGTACGCTGTTCGCACACTACGAAAATCGCTGATTCAAAGGCGACAACTTCCAAACGACCTTTTCAGATGGGTGGGCGCGGTTTTGGCAATTTCCGATAAAGAGGTCTTGGAGTGCTCCGGGCTAGATGCTTATGTGGTGCTCAGCTTCTTCAAAATGGGTATCAAAGTTTTCCTATTACTTCTGATCATGGCTGCGCTAGTTTTGAGCCCCATTCGCTATTATTTCACCGGAAACTATGATAAGGATAACATCGCATGGCTGATTGCCTTTGATTTCAATTCGAATAAGCCGCCACTCAATGAGGATTTTGCTAAGTTTTTGTGGGTATACCCGATCTTCACCTACTGTTTCTCGATAATCGTCTACGTCAAATTGTTCCATTATACCAAACTAATAATAAAGACTCGACAGAAATACTTGGCCTCGCAAAACTCGATCACAGACCGCACGATCCGAATCGATGGAATACCAAAAAAGATCATTCGCAAGAATGACCCACTTGTCTTGAAACACTTCATTGAAGACTTGGGCATAGGGCGAGTTGAAAACGTCAAGCTCATTTACAACTGGGCACCTCTCGAAGAACTATTTGACCGCAGAAAAGAGCTGATCAGCCGGCTTGAAAAACTTTATTCTCGGTACTTTGGACTCAATGTGGACTTATACAACGAGGACCGTCTCCCAAAAGTACTTCCCGAAAACGTGCCGAACAGCCAAGCCACCAGTCCGTCCTCAAAACAGTACATAAAGCAGAAAATTGATAAACTTGCTGAACAATTGCACGCAATCGATCATGAGATCAGGGAGGCGCAGAGCAAGTACAACACGAACTTGTCTACCTACCCGATAGAGAGTGACTCGCGTTTCAGCCTTCTTCAATCAGCATTTGTCACCATGGACTCCGTGGCTTCTGCCCAAATGGCTGCTCAAACTGTTTTGGATCCACGAGTGTACAAACTCGTCGTCTCCCTCGCACCTGCGGCCAAAGACATATATTGGAAAAACCTCAAGTTAGGATACTACGAGAAGCTCTATAAGTCCTACTTCATCACGTTTTTCATCATTCTCAGTTACTCGGTCATTTTTTTCTTGGTCACATCCTTGTCGACTTTACTTGATGTCAAGACAATAACCAAGTTTTGGCCAGCCCTTGGGCACATGATATCGAAGTCAAAATGGCTAAGCACTTTTGTGACAGGTATCTTACCTCCGCTTTTGTTCTCGCTAATGAACGTGTCTTTCCCGTATCTTTATCGAAGCCTCACTTTGAAACAAGGCTATTCTCTGTCCAGTGATGTTGAGTTGTCAACTCTACTGAAGAACTTCTTTTTCATATTCTTCATTTTGTTCTTGGTTTTCACAATCACAGGAACCTTGTGGGACTATTTCACATCCATTGGAGACACGACAAGGTTCGCATCTCAATTGGCAAGCTCTTTGAGAAAGCTATCATTATTTTATGTCGATTTGATACTATTGCAAGGATTAGCAATGTTTCCTGTCAAACTCCTACAAGCAGGGGACTTTGTTGTTTTGAATGTGATTGGAAAGTTGTTCTTTCTCAAGAGCTTCTTCCTAAAAACTCCACGCGACTATCGCTTTTACTACTACACGCCGCCAGTTTTTGATTTCGGCCTCAACTTGCCACAACATATATTGATTTTCATCATAGTGCTCATTTACTCTGTTGTGTCGACGAAGATTGTTGCTAGTGGGCTAGTGTACTTCACATTGGGCTATTTCGTCTACAAGTACCAGTTGATCTACAGCTACGTCCACCCACCTCACTCAACTGGTAAGGTCTGGCCCATGATTTTTAGAAGGCTCATCTTTGGTTTGATTATATTTCAGCTATTCATGTGTGGTACATTGGCTTTAGAAGGTGCTATTCTACTCTCTGTGTTATGTACGCCTTTGTTTCTTGTCACATTGGCTGTCGCATGGAATTTTGAAAGATACTATCTCCCGCTTCACAATTTCATAGCATTGAGAGCTATACAAAACCCGACTTCCTTCGACAAAGAATTTAATGATGATCTGCTGCTGCATTCTGTGCCGCCAAATCTGATCGCTGTCAACGCAAGCTCTAGAACTCTGACAGAGGGGGCGGAGCCGATGCTGGAAAACGTTGAAGAAAGGGATTTGGAAAACGATCACCTTAACCCGCAAAGTTCGGACACCTCAATGCTCGTAGACGGTGATTTTTCGGTTTCTTATGGCTCGACAGCTACTCGTCATCATCGCAAGGTATCCACTGTTGACGAAGAACGCGAACAGTTTACGGACTACACCCATCCATGCTTGACAGATTCACTTGACGGTCCTTGGATTGGCTTTGAAGGCGATTATATATCTATGATCGAGTATCGTGAAGAGCTCAATCGCAGCAGAAACTCGGAGCAGGAAAGTGGGGATTTCGAAACGACAGAAATTACCAGAGAGGGGGATTTTGTTTTGCGAAAACGCATCCAGGTACCCGAGTGGGAATAGATCATTTATAATGATTGATAAAAACGAGCTTTAGTGTTATTGACGAACATACAATGTCTCGCGTGCTGAACGCCTCACGGTATCAATGGGTTCTGACTTGATTTTGCCAGTCACCCATTAGTAAGAAGTCATTTCATCTGTCAATAGGCAGTGAAAAGTGGTTTTGTCTTCTGGTGTCGTTCTTGGTTTATGACGATTGAACAGTTCAGTGGTTGGAAAGGTAGGTTGGAAACCACTCATGCTTCAAACCGTGTGATTCGCTTCCTATTCCTGTCTCGTGATCTTGAGGCCTAAAGACCAATTCTTCCGTTTTTGTTGTTCTCGTAACTGTACGGCGGCGTTTCTTGGTGATAACGGTATCTAATTTTTGCCTCCTAAGATCTTTATCCAGAACGTACGCCGGCCTTTCTTCTGAATAATCGCACTGAATTCCGAAACGGTTGCAATTTTTGCACATTGGCTTTATTTCGTCGCATTTGAGATGCTTTATCCGACAAATCCAACAGCCTCGTTTGGAACGACTCATGATTTGTTTTCGCTTGTGCCGTTTGACCGGGAAATTCTTGGGCTCTTCGGCTGGGTGTTGTGAGAGCGCCGAAATTGATGACTCTGTAGCGACCAGAACTGGCGCGGAGACCTTGGCGTCCAAAAAGGCCAGGCCCAGCGAAACTTGTGGTATGAAGTCGTATAGAGAAGACTCGCAGGACGATGCGGTCTCGTCCAAGCTCGATGCTACATGTGGCTCCTCCTTATCGGTTGAATTTTCCAACTTGGCTAGACCGATGGAAGGCGGCGAACAACTTTCCTGAAAACATTGCTCTTGACCACCTATCGCAGCCCAAGTGTGGAAATTCAGACGACGATCCGATTGGTGATTAGCGTAGTTTTCCGCATGTTGCACATAATCAAAGTTATTTTGCGTTACAGGAAATTCCAAGAGTGTTTCGCTGTAATAACTTTGCCAAAGGTACCATTTTGGGCTCCTAGGATTGTGCTCGTCTTGATAATGTGAAGGCATGAAAGTTGTCTGCAGCAGCTATTTCAATTGAGAGTGAGGAGCTAATACCGGTCGGACTGTTTGCGATCAAGAAGACCTCATCCGCTGGGCAAGGTTGAAGGAAGCCTTTCTCAGCTATAAACGTGAAGTCTAACAAGTCTTGTCTTTATTCTTATAGGAGTTGAAAGCAGACAATATCCACCAGATTCATACAATATTCTGAAGGAAGTAATAGATAGTGAGCCAATGCTTCGGGAGGCTTTGGAAAGTGTGTTCTAACAGACTGGGGGGGAGCAAAAAGGATGTCAATATATAACAACGCATTCTCGAATTATCATTAGTAAGCCAAAGCTGCCCTGAAAAAGAGCCCGTGCTTACAAGAGGCTTCATGCAACAATACAATCAACCATAAAAGGCTTTGCATGAGCCCTTGTTCAAATCTGCATCTAGATTGCAGACCGCCCGACTGCGCACGCTTACGCTTGATCATTAAAATCTTTATTCGCAGCCGGAAGCCCCAGGTTAGTCTTGACTCGTATTCGAAATAAGCCTCAGTCACGACCCATATCGCTCCTATGTCTTGGCACTTTTCTTTTGTTGTGGGTTGTTTTTAGTAGGAAGACCGTAGACATGGATTCTAAATATATTTTTTCGGATGATGCCGTGGTGGCAATTGTGAACAGAAACTACTGTGCGACAATGTCCAGCCCGGTTTCATCTTCAGCAGGGCTGCAAAGCTTTTGGGGGTCTTCCTTCCCAAATCTCTCCACTGAGGGGTCGAATGTAAATAAGAGCAAATAGATGATTGATTTTGGATCTGGGAGTTTGTAGCTCCGACCCATTTCATTGAGATTATTACCACGGTCATGCAATTAGCACCCGCCTTTTCGTGGCCAATTTAACTATTATAAACACACTACTTTCCGCTTTCAGCTTTTGAACTACATACGCGAGTTCTGGCTAACTTTTTCATCATGTCTTGCTTAACTTTTTGCCATTCATGCAAATTCCTGTGGTTGGCACTTTGGTGAGGGCAATGGTTATCCAGAACAAAGTCAACTAACCTGTCAAAATAAACACTTACAGTCAAGTCGATGTAGATGTAACCGCTTTGTCGTGTTTCACAAGCTATTGACTTTTTTATCTGGCCAGCTATACGTTCAGACCACCCGCAAGCTAGGTATAAAGCTTTGTGGATTCCTGTTTGGTCTACTCCCCGAAGAGTGTACTCTGTTCATTAGTTAAACCATGATTGTGACGTATAATTGATTATGAGAGCTTCCGAACTTTGCAAGACATTTCTGCGTGGTCGCGGAAACAATTCTCCTTATTTTGGGGCTTACCCAATGTACCGATTTGGGTCACGCTAAAAGGCCGATAATATGAGTATGTTTAACATTCAGGTGTGTTGCAAAAGCAGTTTCACGATATTGTACTTTCTGACCAGTACAGGATCGAGGGGATTTCCCATTTTGAAAACTTTTTCCCATTGTCTTTTGAATTGAAGTCGCAATAAGGCATGCATTCCGCTCTGATGAAGCATATGCGAACAATGGTGTTTTCGAATAGCGGAACACTTGGATTGTCCAAGCCGACAATCATTTTCGAACTGAGCAGACACGAAAATGGAGATTATGTGTGTCTGATTATCCGCAGTCGGGTTCGATTCCTCTAATCTTGATTGTGGAGGTGTCTTATCGTGATTCTTGGATAGCAGTCTTGTGCTCTTTGAGCCGTGGAACTTCCGAAAGCTCTTGCTGGAATTTGTATTTAGACAGGCTTTGATTTTGCTAAAAAGTCAAAAAAACAGATCCCTTCAAGTCTGTAACATAGTTCAGCAAACTTTGAGGCTGTCATACCGAAACTTGCTTTCCAGGGCCTACACAGAAGAGAGGATACAACATTTTGGCGGCCCGCTTGATCCTCAAAGTTGACGACGCCACTGTATCCATTTTTGCTTCCCAAATTATTTGTTCAAGACGGCATTCCTAGATAGACAATGAGGCGTTGTTAAATATGGATTTTTTATCTAGAAAGATCATCTGGCTGTTGTTTTCTAGATCTGGTTAGAATAATGCTCTTTCCGCCAACCACGCACCTTCTACAAGAATGACTTGGGTACCTTTTTCAGTTGCCCAAGAGATTTAGCAGTAGGGAAGGAGTCATATTTAGCTCTGAAGGTAGTAAATGATTCTTTCTTACCCACCTTGTGTGTGGCGGGCAGACGTCACTGCTTAGAGTTATATGTAATTAGCCTAATAAAAGCAATGGGCGTCTTGAAAAGCTCGCAGTTAATCCCACACATTGTTTGAATGCGGAACAGAGATAGCAAATAACTTCATGCTTTTCATCGCACAAGCGAAGATTCATATTGCTGCTTTCTACTGCAACAAGCAGTATATGCTCCAAGTACTAAGGTTTCTCGCATGCCTAACTCTGATTCGCTTGAGTCACGCATCGCCTCCCCCAAAGGGCAGGTCAGCGAAGCAATACTAAATCATCATTGGACTCTTCCACATTTCGACTTTGAGAAATCTATTAAATACTGATTTTTTACTTCAGAACTTTGAATCCCATCCCCTGAAAAAGCACAAAAAATGATACAGCTTTTTAATGAAGTTCTCCAGTTAGGGCTTACTGCGGAAAGTGCAACCTTCGCGGGTGGGCCGCTACTTTGGCCAAGGACTGTATGCACACTGCTCATTGCGACGGTAGCCAATTTTTTCTTTCGCTCGCGCTCTTCTCTACCTTCTACTTTTCTTCTTCACATATTTTACTACCCATCTGGATTACCAGCAAGACCAATAGTACCTCCATTTGGTTAAGCAAAAATGGCCGGATGCAGAAGAAGTTATAATCATCCACTTATATAATCCGGGAGAGATGAATTCAGTCGCTCTTTCGGTTCGCTTGATGGACACAATTACTTGTAGCTTAGCTCTCATTTAGGAAGACACGTAACAACGATCAAAAGAAACGGAGACCATGAAGGTTCCTTGATTGGGTCAGTGTGATCAGCAAGTCCTCAGTTTCATGCCTCATCTCTCCGAAGGATGAATTGTTTGGTGAACGGCAATTTTCTGGTCACACTAAGATCGCCTAGAATACTATGTTTGATGAATGCACTGTACCCGAGCTTTCATTACAAAAACCAACAAATGAGTTTTTTGTATAGTTGCCGGTCACGCTTCTTCGAGACAGATGTGAATTTAGTCTAAAAAACTTGCCACTTTGTTTTCTTAGTTGGCTTCGTATGACTGCTTGTGGTGGCGGGCCTTTCGTACCATCCACGTGAAAGCATTTCAAAGATCTCATGAGAGCATTCTTTAAGAGGACGTGAGCTTTGCAAGTAGGATTTTTGTTGTGGCGTTGTGATTGTACAGTTTAAAATTCTTGTAATTCCGTCAAAGGCACGAAACGAACGTATCGACATTCTCTTTGAGAATGATCATTGCGGTAATTTCTACACATGCCAATCAGCGTTTAATGAGAATATTGGCGCAATTTAACAGCTCGAGGATCGAGATGTTCCCTGTCTTGACATACTATTGTTATTAGGATTAGGCATGCCGTAAATTGAAGATGGTCCATAAGCCATATCAACGTGGACTGCAGATGATACTCCAGTGTAGACTTGAATCGCATGCTAGTCATTGTCGAAAAAATGAGAAAACACCATTTTTCGTACTCTGTTGACAAATAGGCTCATCTAATAGGATTGTTTCAACCGACAATGTGTAAAGCTTTCGATGGCGGAACGTATTTTCTTTTTGATTGTATTCCGTCGGTGTGAACCTCGACCATCACGCCCAAACACCCCCGAAAAAGGCTGAAAAGAAAGCGCACCTACAAATTCTTCATGCAATTTCTGGGTACTCTCCAATGATACTGATTGAAGGGTACGCGGCTGAGGCCGAACAAGAAGCGGTACAGTCGCGAGATTTGCGAGCGCGAATTTCTTTGTTGACGAATCGGGCAAGCCGAACGCAAGTGTAGAATGCTTGATTTTCCTTATCCGGACACCATTTCTCGTGGTAAATTTGAAAAAAGTTGATATGAGAGAAGTATAGGAACAAAATAAAATCCAATTCAAGACCCTGGACTTTTGTTGTAACCGAGAAATGCATCGCGACTGAATACGAGCCATCGGGGTGAAAACTCGCGCCTGCGCGCATGAAACACGGATGCAGCCGTGCGTGAGTCGATCGCGCGAGAGACGCGCGAGGCAAAACACGGTAAAAACAACTCAGAGAGGAAAAAAAATAAAAAGACACCGGGCGGACCACCTCAACACATCATCTATCCATTCGTTTTCCATCATTTTACACCTCATAACATCTCTACAAACTCGCGAAAGTCATCTCAATGTCCAGTTTGTTTCCCCAGGGCATCAAGGATCTCAAAATCTCTGCCCCTACCAACGTGGGGCAGCCTGCGTCCACCCTTAGATGCAAGGTGATTCTCGTGGCCAAATTCGACTTCAACGCAGAATCGAAGGGAGAGATCTCTGTTAAAAAAGGCGATGTGCTCAAACTCCTCGACAGGCTAGCCAATGGTTGGGTTTTGGTTGAGTTCATCGACAAAATCGCCGTTCCAGGCTTGGTTCCTTCCTTGTATGTGGATATTGCAGTGAACGACCCAGTGAATCCTATAACACTTCTGTGGCTCCACGAAGTGAGCCTGAATGGCTCCCAAGCATACAAGACATTCAACGACATCCAAGTGCAGATGCTCCTCGAGAAAAATTCGCCCTTCCTGATCAACAACAAGCTCTACCCATTGTCTGTATCCGTCACCAACTACCTCATGTTTGAGAATCGATTCTGGTACCGCGTCGATGTCACGTATAGTCTGGGTGAGCAAGGGTACCTATGCCGTTACTACCTGGACTTTTACGACCTCCATCTCTCATTGTTGGACTACTTGAACAGCACAGACAAGTCCGCAGATAATGAATCATTGAAATTGCCCAAATTGCCCGAGCCTGTCCCTAGCCAAAGACGCAATTCGGCAGAGCAAAGTGACTTGTTCTCGAGACGGTGCCGCGAGTTGAGTGCATACATGCACGAGCTCATCTCCACTAAGAAATTCCAGGTTTGTACAGCGTTGGTTGATTGGCTCGCAGTCACCTTTAAAGAATTGCCCGGCTTTGTCGTTGACGACGCCCCACTCAGTGGTAGCGATGTTATAAACCAGCGGATTTTACCCGGATCGGTGATTTTGGGTCTGAAAACCTCCCCGCCTGTATCGGCAGACCTGTCCAGAGACGCAGACACATCCACCGAGAGTGCTAAATTCATCACGCCGCTGAAGGACGCGCCAAGAGTGAACAAACCAAAGAATGTCTATAACCATTACCAGCAGGCGGCCAACGCCAAAATCAACATTGCCCGCTCGTTGTCCACGTCTGAAGGAAGGTATCCCACAAGATCCACTTCGAAAC
Organism: Metschnikowia aff. pulcherrima; assembly: GCA_004217705.1. Classification (NCBI taxonomy): domain Eukaryota; kingdom Fungi; phylum Ascomycota; class Pichiomycetes; order Serinales; family Metschnikowiaceae; genus Metschnikowia; species Metschnikowia pulcherrima. The sequence goes on along the minus strand of CP034459.1, from coordinate 787,672 downwards.
TTGAGCGTGCACGCACGGTAAATCACGGCACTATGGCTTCTAATAGCACGGGGAGAAATGATTTGAGTGACCCTGCGAAGTCACCAACATTGTATAAGTCTCGCAGTATGCGTGTGGCTCCGCTGGCAAAAATGGCATCCCCACTCATGACACCAAAACAGAAATTCACCCCGGAAATGTCGCAGATGCATACACCCCCACGGAAGATCATGTCGCCAAATACGTCGCTGGGCTCCAATTCGTCGGAAGGCGAGCTGGACAAGTCGCTTGGCTTGTCCACTCCTGCGTCTAGTCAGGGTACGCCCCAGCTGCAGGCAGCGCCCATATCTCCGCCCAGAAAAGTTTCTTTCGGCCTACCCACAGCCAAGAGCCCGAGAGAAGTTCAGGGGAAACGGGTCAAGTGCGAAATCAAGACGCAAACAAACGATAACGTCGTCGTACGTGTGAATGTGGCGGAAACCCCGCACATCGATGCGTTCAAGGCGGCAATCTACCTGAAATATGCATACAACAACCTTTTTATAAGGGTTGAGGAGGGTGGGTCCTATGAGGAAATCGACTCGCCCGAGTTCGATATGATGGCAATGATACGCCTGTCAGACACTGTATCCATGCTCGTCACGTGAAACCCGCGGTTGTGGCTACTTATCTCTTTCTTTCTCCGTTTTGTTAGCCTAATTTGTATCCTTCGCCGTCTACTTGCTGCCAACTGAAATCTGGTCATATCAATGTATAACTTTTAATCACAGATAATTTGCGACATGCTGCCCCATATCATTTTAAGCAAGGGGAATTAGATAGGTATAGTACGGTTCGAAATTATAAATTGGCTGGTCTATTTAAAACCTCCACAAACCTTCATGTCGCCTTTTTGGCAGGTGCCCAGGATATGGAACATGTTTTGATTTTTTTCTGTCACGAAGAATATCGCTAGTTTTCTATGGGCACGCGCGTTAAAGTGTTTGCGCATTTCTGGCCATGCAGAATGATTACTCTCCTATTGACCATTATCAACAAATGCGAGGTTCATTACGTGGGCGAGGTCATGCAGGTTGACGGGCAAGGATAGTCGGAAACATAAACAAGTCCTCTACAAGCAGCAAAGATAGGCGCATCGGGCAAGCCCGTCGGGCAATCCCGTACTTAAGATTTCCCATTGTAAACCCGTAGAAATATTTGCCTCTATTGTTCATTCCCTTTTCTACCAGATCGGGCTTTAAGCATGATACCAGAGTCTATTATTATACGCACGGTATGACAGTGGGGTGGCCTGCACACCTAATAGTCTTTGCTCCATTGGGCGGACATCGCGCGAAGATAATGCAAGCTGCATAACACATCAAGTACTCCTGCATTGTGCGCGGCTAACCAAAACATTGCCTAAATGTCAACATTCCCTTGCTGTATACATAACCGCTATTTCAGCGAGTGAAAAATAAATACCGGGCTTTCGCTTACGTGGGAGGGTAAGGAATCGCTACATTTTTCCTGAGAGGTCCCATAATCTATTCATTCCCGCCACCTTCTATCTCAGAAATTTTCAATACGTTCTGCTCTGGAAGTTTCTGCTCACACCAGCCGAGCGAATAAAAAAAAAGGACACACTATCAAGCTAGACCTGGCAGACCGTTGGCCTTGATTTTTTTGCTAGGCCGAGCTGCGCTTCTGCAAGTATATCTGATAGAAGAGTCCAGTACAAAAACATCTTCTTGTCAACTATCATTCTTTACGTTGACTGAATATAGAGCCGCACCACCCACAGGAAAAGCCATAGGACCCACCTACGAGGTGTCCATCATGTCGTCGAGCCTCTTTTCATCAAGGCTGCAGAAGTCAACCCGCAACTTGAAGAAGTTTGCCATATCATCACCGTTGCACGTGACTCCGCCACTATTGCAGCAGTCCTCTTTTGGCCCCACAAAACTGCCCGGCTGGACCGTGGTACTCAAGGCCAAATTTGCATTCGATGCTCAAGCCATTCCTGAAATGTCGCTCGAGCAAGGCGATCACGTGCGCCTTCTAGAAAGACCTGGAAATGGCTGGCTAAAGGTACAACGCATTCGGGAAATCGGAGAAGGCCTAGTGCCGGCTCTGTACCTTGAAATTGCCCTCAACGACCCAGAGTGCCCTGTTTCAGACGAGTGGTTAAGGGACTATCAGCCACCGCTGACCGCACGTAACGGCGTGACTCTGGTTAAGGTGAGATATGCGTACTTGAGTAGCTGCGACAATTTCTGGTACCGCATGGACGTTGTCCATAACTCCGGCCGCACAACATACTGTGCAATGTTTCATGAAGACTTTGTGGCCTTACAAACCATGCTGCTACCAAAAGAACCAGTGGAAGGGCTTCACCTACATCTTCCGAAAAAACAACATGCGATTTTGCCCAACTTACGGAACACATTGAGAAGCGAGGCTTCAATCAGGACTCAGGGCATTATGGTTTTGAGCTTGGACAACTTCGTGCAAACATTGTACACACACTTGCAGTCCTGCTCAAATAATTCAATTGGGGAGTATATTGAAAACCACTGCACAAGAAAATTCCATGTACGAAGCGGCGAGATTCCGCCCAATGAAGAAGCACTCGCGACGTCTTTGGTTGAAGGCTCCGTGCGTGTGTGTGGCGGCCCCGAACCGACCAGAAACAATTCTTTTTCACCCACTTTGCCTCTCCCGCCTATCGAGGACGAATCCGAGCCAAAACCAGATACGCTACCTTTCGCAGTCAACTTACCGTACACTGCGGCTAACATGAAGTACCTGTCGTACCTCAATCAGAGCCAAAATCTGCTTACGCCGAGCTCACTGAAAAAAAGGTCACAAAGGCAGTTGCGGCCGGTGTCGACGCGCACTATTGCCAGTTTGAACTCGTTGATAGACTCATATGCAGATATGGGCTTGGACGAATGTAGCTCAGAGTACGAAGAAGAAGAGCAACCATCCGAAGACGATACGGACTCGGACGAGTTCCAAGATCTGTTTCAGGAATTCGAAGAAACAAACGCCGAACAGGTGCCATTGTCCCCACTGAAGCTGGCTGGATCTGCTTGTAGTGAGACCCGCAGAGACACATTCAGCTTGCAATTGGCCAGCTTCAAGAATTCTCTCAAGTCCATGCTGTCCGAATACGGCCTGGAATGCAACACCTCTTCGATGACTATAAACACAGATGGTCATGAACCTGTCACGCCCACTTTGGGCAACCCTGTTGCTCACCCTTCTGTGAAGGTTTTGAGCGAATTTGATTTGAGTCCACTTGAGCCGAAAAAGCATCGTGTGCTACTCAATCGGTCTACTGACGATATGCCAACGTCGAAGTTTTCCTGGGATGCGCTTGCTCATTCGGAAGGACCCGTTTGAGCCACTTTACGGTATATATTAAGCGATGAATTTATACATCTGTTGTTTCGGTAGAAAATGTGTTCAGTAGTGATTTACAATAAAAAGCTCATCGCCTGTAATTCCGGATTAAACCGCCCGCCCTTGCAACGGTGATCGTTTTCATGCATTGGAGAGATAGCGTGATCGAGACATTTTGTTGTCGGCCGGGCACGCACGGACTTGCCTATGCGCGCGCGTGGCTTGGGCGGCAGCGCTTTGCAGATAAAAACAAAAACAAGCAACAACGGGCGACAAATTAAGGTTCGAAATAATAAACAAACCAGTTTTTCCGCAAGGTTCTCTTGCTACCTGAAGACGATTTCGTTTCTTTTTCTTTTTCTGCACCGCCAATTAACAGTTTTACCCCAAAAGCTATACACGGGTGATGTGACGTGAAATCTCATCAAATTTGTGAGCCTGAGCACCTATGCGGAATGTGCTCGCGGTCTGCAGAACAAAAGACAAGCGACGTGGCATCTTTCGTTTACTCTACCTCTCATTCCACCTCACTTTCCTCAAGCGAAGTTGCATCCGATCAATTCATGAACCCTCTTCTGTTGTAATTTGACTTTAAGGTTCGTGACGTGTAAATTCTGCATTCTCCTTTCACAAGTCCGTGCCCAATTTGGCATTTGCCAGCCGCGCGTCTTGGCGTTTTGTGCAGTATATGCAGCCATTCCAATATATCACCTGCGCCTTGTTGAGAGAGAAAGTATCGGCCCCAATTTTGTCCTGCGCCTGTTAGCATAAAAATTATGCATTGTATAGTTGTGTGATGAAAACCCAGCCTAACGCTTTATGCTTTAAGAGTCCTTTTGAAACACATATCTTTCATTTTTTTGGTCGGCTCAACAGATAAGACTGCGCCGCAAAAAATAATGCCTCGTCAAAGATATTACAACGCACTTTCAGATACAGCGAGCGTGGTTACGGAAAGGCTGTCGATTTTCGAAGATGCACCGGAAAGTCCCAGCTCTTGGAAGTTTGTGAATGCTTTGGAATCGCCGTTAAAACCTCGTAATTTAGAAGCACGGCTACAGGCATGCCACATAAACGAGGCTGCATCCTCTCAGGCTGCAACGGAACCTTTTTTGAGATCATTTCCACCCTTACCCAAAGCCCCAAAGACGCAACTCAAGCCCAAGCGAATAATAGAGACGTTTCCTGCAAGGCATGCCACCGTTATACGTCACCGTACTCCAAAACGTCCATATATCTCACGCGCGGTGTCGATCCAACTGACACACTCGAATCACCAGCAGTTTGAGCTGCTACGGCGGTCTTTGCTGGTGGGAAGAGTATCCCAAGCAGCCGTCAGCTCCTACACGTTTGCGAGCAATCCATTGATAGCTCCAAAAGGAACAAAAGCCAGCGATAGTTTGAAAATCAAGGTCCTGTGTCCAAGTGAAGACGAGATTCTCGCCTTGAAAGTGCATAGAAATAAGATCCAGAGTGTACGTGAGCTCACAGACATTGTCAGCATAAAACTCAATGTCCGTTATTGCATGAGACCAGATGACATAGAATGCAGCTTGGTGTTCTCCGATAAGTCGTTGTCTTCTGTTAATCTTGACTCAGGCAGCATGAATATACCTCTTGAAGAATACGTCATGGAGTATATCGAAACAAAACCAAAAATTTGTATCGAGGCGCGCTTGAAGGCAAACCGGCCGAGACCAGGGGATGTATCAACTGATGAGTGATATTTATTTCTTCGAGTTGAAATTCAAGTATGTGCCATCTCGTGAGTGAGCGCAACTGGTTGCGTATCATGATTTGACCTTTCAAGTCCCTCACGGAATATTGTTCCCGAGAGCATTAACTTAACTTAGATCCAATAAATGAGAATGCTTATGACCAGACTGTAGAATATTTTCGAGTCGTTTCTTCACAGACGGAGAACTGCCGCTGAATAATTTGGTGGTCAAGTCGACCTTTTCTAAAACCTGCGCGAGGTGCATATTTCACAAAAAACAGTTCTCTCGTTTCATTTCAACGGCTTTACCTTTTTTCCAGTAGGAAAGAAAATATCACATCTAACCTGGCCCTTCAGTTGTCAATCTGTATCGAACTAAATTCTGTATGCGTCAAAAAGCTTCCCCACCGCCGCACAAGCTGGTCTCCTGCACCGCATATGGACGCGCAGAGTGGAAAACGCAATCAGTGGATTTTCCGGTACGCGTAGATCATCAGACCAAATAACATTGGCGAGACTTAATAAAAGCGCGTGATCCCCCAATTTCCTCCAAATATTCATTCCTAATGGATAATGGCTGACATTTTTTCTATGGACGGCTACGAGGCCGAGTTGGTCTCAGGCGTCTCGAACCTCAACTATAGGTTGCTAGACGAGCAAGATGACTACTATAGCGAGCCGAAACCTTTCAGTGGGTTCGATGAAAAGCCCAAAGATGAAGATTCTAACGAAAGCGATACTGTCACCGAGCTCTTGGCACGACCTATACCAATTCGGTCACGCTCTAGGCGCCGCAGCAGCGTGACAAAGTATTCGTCCTCATATGAGGTGGATATTCTGGACCTGTTTGTGTCTTCTGCCATCGAGACGAGTGGATACCGACCGAAATTGGCAGATTTCGAGCCTCTCAAAGTGTTGGGTCATGGCTCGTATGGGAAAGTGCTTCTTGTCCGCGAGAAAAGTACAGGTCGCCTTTTTGCACAGAAACAGTTGAAGAAAGCACTGTTGATAATCAACGAGAACGAGGTTCACCAGAAAAACTACGAGCGTACAATCAACGAGAAGGTGATTTTGGAGAAAGTCAACCACCCGAACATTGTGAAGCTTTATTATGCATTCCAAGATAACAATAAGGTGTATTTAATCTTGGAGTACTTAGATGGCGGGGAGATTTTCCATCATTTGGCTCAACAGCGCTATCTTAGCGAGAAAGACGCTTCGTTCTATATAGCACAGATCGTGCTTGCGCTTCGGTACCTCCACCTGAATCTCAAGGTGATTTATCGGGACTTGAAGCCCGAAAACTGCATGCTCAATTCCGCGGGCCATTTAGTGCTCACGGATTTCGGGCTCCTGAAAATGTCTTCGGACGATGACGCTAATCACTCGGTGATTGGTACTGCACAATACATGGCGCCTGAAGTGATCAAAGGCGAAGATTACGACTTCCGTGTCGACTGGTGGTCATTAGGGTGTGTGGCTTTTGACATGCTCACGGGCGCCCCGCCTTTCACGGGCCACACGAACGAGAAAATCATGGACAAAGTGGTCCACTCAAAGAAGTATCTCAAGTTCCCATTCTACCTTTCCTATGATGCGAAGGACCTTCTCCGTAAACTCCTCCAGCCAAACCCTGAGAAAAGACTCGATTTGGACAAGAATTACGAAGGGTTCAAGAATCACCGTTTTTTCCGGCACATCGACTGGAAGGTGATTGAAAACGGGTGCGGCCCCAAAGTGTTGCCGCCTATTATGCCTGTGATTACAGACCCGGTTTTGGCGGAGAACTTCGACGACGAATTCACTACAATGCAGTTCACGCCTCCGGGTGAGTCACATCTCTCTAAAGCTCACCGTGACATTTTGCATGTGGAGGGTTTCACCTTCACCAATGAGAGTTTTCTCGCGAACGTTTTTGAGGCAGCCAAGGAATAAGTCGTTCGATTGCCCAGCGCAGGTTACCTCATGTACTATATTTTATTGTATTATCATATATTTAACTAATGCCAAATTACTGAGAAATGAAATGATGCATATGCTAGCGAGAATACCACAACATTGAGAGCAAACTCTGCGCAAATGGAGAACTTGTAAGATAAGGTGCACTGTCCGTGCAAGTAATTGACACAAAATAGTTTAGCCACAATCAATGTGACTATTGCAAGAAAAGCGAACGTGGGGGGCACGAGTCCCATGAATGGTAGTGCGAGCACGATCATCGAGGAAAACTGCCAAAGACATGCACTGCTGGCGTAAAGTGTAAAGTAAAATGCAGGTAGGCGTGGGATTGGGATACCGAATTTGATAAAGGCAGGGTCAATGCACCGCAAAACACCTTGCACGTTGGGAGACCAGGAATCGAGGTATTTATTTGCAAACCGCGCATACTCGTAAAATGTGTGTGAGTTGGGAATTTGCAGCCGCGCCAGCTGGCACTCAAGGTCCAAAGTACCATACAGCGAACGCGACCAGGACTTTAGCGAAGAAGTTTCACATAAACCATTAACCAGCTTTTCGCTATTGAGCGTGAAGGTCGATAGTTTTTTTCTGAGCATGGCTCTCTCCACCTTTCTTGACACATTTTCTTGTAGCAGTTCGTTGTTACACCAGGGAAATATCCAGGCCCAAGAAGATTTTTCGGGGCCGGCTTTTACTGATGATGTATAGGAGGCTGCGCTCAGTAGCGGGGAATCTCCAATGGACACACACTCTTTGACTGCAGTAACTGGATACTGTGTGGTCTTCAGATCCCTCGAGTCGATTAAACGGCCATTGCAGCTTCTTTCGTCGATTTTGACGCTTTGCGCTTGCTGGCTTGCACCCTCACATTCGCAGTCTTCCAGATAGTGCTCGTAAGATGGGTACATTGTATCTTTCGGAGACACCGAATAAAGGCGGTCAATCTTGTACAGATGAGCCTGAGCGGAGCCCGACGCTGGAATATCTATCGGCGAGTTTGAAAGCGACCCGAAAAAGTCGAGTTTGAAGAGCGGATTGGCGGTTTCATCACTGCTTTGCAGGACTAGGATTGCCAGTTCAGATGCCAGTGTTGATCTGTCGATATTTAGGCAACAACGAGACTCGAACTTTCGCAAAGAGCTCGTGAATTTTGCATAGTGTGACTCGTAATTGAGCGGTAAATATGTGAATAATGTGCACACAAGCTTGTTGCCCGCGAACACGGCGCTCGCTAAAAGCACATAAGATGCCATTTTGGCCGGTCCACCCGCAAAAACGGTCGCATAAATATACAACACTAACGCTTTGGTTGCCTCCTCTAAGATATGCGCAACGAACTTTTGCTCAGTGCTTGTGGATGGCGTTTCAGGCAACTTTCTCTTGTCCATGCCATGTTGCAAGAATTGTCCGCGAACAACGCACGCAATGCGGAACACGATCACAATTAGTTGGCACACAAAGGATGCTATAACGTATCTGTGCCAATCATCGAGATCTGAAAGTGATAGAATTCCCAAACCTATTGATGAGAAATAAATAATTGTTAGCGTGGGGGCCACCACTGTGAGAAACTCTAGAAAGTGCATAGCCCTTGGTGGTTATATGTGGTGCGAAGCTTCAAGATGGGTAGTTGGATCTCGGTGTGAGAAAAAAGCGTCTTCTAATCTTGCAAGATTTTGCCAAATAAAGAGTCAGTGTTCGATTGAGAACTTATCTAAACCACTTTGGTATTTCAACAGAGAAAGCCGTAAAGTGGCCTTTCTAGTCCCGAGTCAGGAAAGGTTGGGTTTATGGTCATGTGAAGTTTCTGCGGGGAGGAAAGTCTAGGGGTCGAGGATTACCAATAGATCGGCATATAACAAGTCGTTCCTGGTTTTGTGCAGGTATATTTTGTTTTCGTCTTACGAATTCTACCGTCTGGACTGAATCCAGAGGCGCGCCCCCACTTTCCTTATTTGAAATCACCTCACTAATAGTCTAACTTTACACCCGTACAGTTGCGGCAGAGTGCGACTAGTCTGCATAAAACAGGACAGTTTTGATCGATCACAATTTATAGGTCCTAGACCACCACACCATTATAAATACACTCTGAGATTGTGACCTAAGACTCAATGCCAGACTCGAAACGTGTGATTCCGCTCGAATCAAATCCTGAAATCTTCAATGAGCTTGCACACAGGATAGGGCTTTCTCCCGTGGTCCTGTTCCATGACGTATACTCAATCACGGACCCGGACCTCTTGGCATTCTTGCCACAACCCGTATTTGGCATAATGATGCTATTTCCCATCACAGAGTCTTATGAGCAGTACAGAAAAGAGCAGGATGCAAAACAGACAAATGATTCAAAGCAAGTCACGTGGTTTAAGCAGACCATAGGCAACGGTTGTGGGCTTTATGCGTTGCTCCACCTTGTGAGTAATTTACCCCAGGATTTCATAATGCAAGATCTGGCGTTGAACAAGCTATTGCTCCTGCAGATCGGGCCAGACACTACCGTAGAAGAGGCGGCTGCGTTGGTTGAGCTGCTCGAACAATCGATTCAATTGGACTCAAACTACGGCAACCAAGGCCAAACAGAGGCTCCTTCCGCTACCGATTCGGTGGAGTACCATTTCATCGCATATATCAAGGGGCGTGATAACCATTTATACGAGTTGGATGGGCGCCGCTCGGGCCCAGTGGATCTAGGAGAGAGCGTAGAAGGAGCCCACATTTTGGACGATGCGAAACTTGTGGAGAAAATCCAGTTCTATATGGACACCACCGATGAAAGCCAGCGCAACAACTTCGCCTTGATGGCTATCGCCCCTGGATTATAGCGAAAGAGTCCATATTCCTTCAAATATCATGACATGTATGCATCTTATGGTAGTCCATGGTGACTCCCAAAGCCTAGTGCCATTGATCTTTATCTGTAATGTTCCTCTTCTCCCAGTTGTGTCTAAACTTGACCCTTGATGTCGACTTTCTTGAACTTTCCTTGGTCTACAATCGCCTGCAATGCAAACTTGGCCGCGGCGCAATCGAAGTCTGGTCCTGACACGAAATCCAGAAGTCCAAAATCGGCAAGAAACAGCGCTGCAGAGTCCAATGCAAATTGATCTTCTAGATAGGAAAGCGGGAGCTTTTTGAACGCCTTGCACATGGTGTTGAGGCTAAGTACACGCTGCTTATTCGCCATAAACTGTTCTAGCAAGTGAAACGCCCCGTCCATGCAATCTAGGCTCTGGTACCATTTGTACAACGCGAAAAAACCGGAGTAATTTCCCAACGTTACGTAATCGGCCAATTTCAAAGCGTTGTAAACACACCTTCTGCGGGTCTCAAAGTCGACCAGAAGATCTTTCCCGGTATCAAGGTCCATGAGCTCAAGTCGTGTGAGATTGATGTCGGCATAGTTGCCTGTGAGAAGCAAATATAGCACTCTGTAACATGTGAATTCGTATGTGTTTTTGTAGAATTCCGGGTCTTTCTGTGCGTACAAATGCTTCAATTGTGCTTGACATTGGTTGAATTCACCCAAATCGTTGTTTTCTATGGCAATCCGCCCATGCGTCTCGTAAACCAGCAAAGCCAAGTCACTCTTGATGTGTTGTACGGTCATATCCTGTCGAATGGCCTTCAATTGGTCATTTATGTACAGATACAGCGCCCCGGTGGAGCGATATTTCTCCACCACGTGTTTCAAGCACTTTTCAAGCACATTCTCGGGCCTGACCGCACTTGGATCTGGTTCCGATGTGAGCCGGAGGTATCTTTTCTCCAATGCGGTCAGCGTGCCGATGATTTGCGTAGATTTGGGTCCAGGAGAAGCCGGTGCCGGGCTTGTACAATCCTGGAATCGCTCTGCTCGTTGCTTTTTACGCTCCTGTGAGTCATATTTAGCCTTTTTTGAGCGTTTTTGCTGTGTATGAGGCTGCTGAGGCTCTGCAGCATGAGGTAACATATGCACGGCCGACATTACGCCTGGAATGTCTTGGTAAAGACAAGGTGGTACTGAGGGGTCAAACACCGGTAACCGCTGGCGTGTCCAGTCGTTTGTCCAGATTTTCTTGTCACGGGCCGCAGAGTAGATCAAGCTTTGGATCTGCTCATTGAAGATGGCTTTCCCTGCGTTATTGAGCTCATTCGACTGTTCAAACGATCGGTTCACAAAGTCCAGGAGTGTTTGTGGCCATGCAGCCGAGTCCTGTTCGGAATTATTGCCATTTTGGCGATTCTGCGGATCATGGTGGGTTTGGTGCTGATAACTCGATGCCCCGCTCGTATAGTGATGTGAGGAGTCATGAACCGCCGCTTTTTGCGTCGTTTTTTGTACTTTTTTGGCTTTCTTTTGGCCAAGTTTTTTCGCTTGCACCTCGTTATACGTGCCGGACATTTCACTGGGCTTTTTTCTGGTGTAAATTTTGATGGTTTGAGTCGAGTCTAGATTTTCCTTGATGCAATTTGCGCAGTTAGTAGAGCTGCACCATATGCTTTCGGGGCTTTCGGGGCCAGTGCGCCGGAATGCCGATGTCGATCAGTACGAACTGGGTATAGTAAGCAGCTTCAGGGATTAATTGAATAAAAATTGATAATGAAGAAACCTGTTATGTCTTCCGAATTTTGATATTAGCATGTTTTGGAAAATGTACGGCATTTCCCATTTTTCATACTAAAAAGTAGATTAATGTGGGTGCGTTCAACGTGACAGAAACTGAGAGATTTGCTAACATTCACCTGGCTTTCCAACAAGAAAATGACAAAAAGAATCAAACTATCTGAATCTCCCGGCACATAATCGTCAAATTTTGTTGTTTGAATCAGTTACATAGATAAAACTTACATATGAATTAAGCAATAGAATGAAAAAAAAAAAATAATTAAAATAATAGTTCAGCCCTTGGGGCGTTGGCAACCTAATTAGATCTCATACGCTGCCAAGCCAAGATAACAACGCAAAGCATGGCCAAGGCTTTATACATATTCATACTGTATATATTCATGTATAGTTTTGTGGAGAGCTAGGTATGCAATTGTGGCTCTCAGTCCCCTCAATCAGATTTACTAAGGAAAAAGAAATGAAAAGAGAAGAAAAGAGACAAGCCTTTCGGACACTTGTTATGCGTGCGCCGTGCAGGCAGTATCAATACTCTCATACGTCATAAGAGATGAAACAAGGAGAAACAAGCCATATTATGATTCTAAGTGACCATCAATTGGATTTTATGTTGATATGGAGACAAAGTTTATTTCGTATTCATCACCTATCTAAAGGGCTGTTCGGACCCACTTATTGTCAAACTTTGGTCCTTTAAGGAAGGCTGAGGGCGCCCGGCGCAGGATGGTCTTATCCCATAAATTGTACAATTCTTTCCTGCAATCGCGAATTTCCAGGTTGACAACTTTCCGATGTGTATTGTGGATTCTGAATCAATGACTCACATAAAATCGCTACGTCGCAAACCATTGGCTTCCAGCAGGCAACTCAATGAAGCACTGAAATGACACTATCTCATCCAGGCTGCGGCTCGCGGGATAAGTGCACGCAACCCTTAGCGAAAACACTGGAACGTTTTGACATAAATCACACGAATTTTACTTCATGCATTGTCGAAAACCAATAGCAATTCGTGGAGGAACAAAGTAAACCACAACAATTGAGAATATCAGGAAAATTCTCTGCATGTTTTAGCTTCTGGGTTCCAGCTTCTGGCAGTACCTAATTCGAAGCCGGGCATATTAAGAGATCTCCTGCATACGGGCCCTATCAGTCCTCGCTCGCTCGCTTCACTCCCCTGGGCCCTTCTCACTGTTTACGTGCTTCAACCCGCTTACTATCACCATAATCGGACACCGCAATGAAGTCCGCAATCTTTCAAGACCTGGGCCTAGCCAATCAGACCCGCCAGGCACGCAAACAACCACAGAAAAAATGGCCCCGCACATCATCACCATTTGTTGCGCCGGCGTCGGCCACCGCGCTGCCGAGCTGGAATTTCGACGATATGCTCTCCAACTATACATCCTCCGGCGTGTTGCCGCCGCCGCTTTCCCCATCGCTCCCACCGCGGTTTGCGCCCAAGGAGTCAAATAAGGCCCAAAGTGTGAAAAACGTCAATTCGGATGAAGATGTCGACACTGACTCGCTCCCATTATCGCTCTTATCACCCACATTACCCAGCATGTTCCAAAAGATCGGACCGCCAGCAACCACATCATCGCTAGCACACCCTCTTCCGGAGAAGCCAAGCACAGTTCATTCTGTTCTCCATGGCAGCCCGAAACCCGTGCGGGGAAATAGAGTTCGCTGGGTAGACAAGCGAGACGATCCTAGCAAGCCTCGCTTTTTGCTTCGGATATCATTCTCGTCCCTGTTAGGAGCATACAAGAAGGCCGTTCGCTCGAAGCAAGGTTTCGACGACAAAAAGCGGTCTTCTCTGGAGGAGGTGCAAGGATTGGCGATCTCCGGCCTCGTGAATGAACAAAACCCAAACATGATACCCCCATGGCCGAAGGCATACCAGGATTTCTTGGGCGTTCACGCCAAGCTGACCAAAGAGGATACTTTCCTCTCGATGATTGTCCAGTTTGACTGGGTGTTGTGCTCGGCCATTACTTGTGACTCAGCTAGAACAAAACTGCATCATTCAAGAACCTCTCAAACCGAAGCTTGGCACGATTTGCTCACTGAAATCCCAATTTTCGTGCACCGAATAGAGCGTTTTATCAAAACAAACAATGTCTCAGATAGGAAGCGATCATGCTTATCCTTTCTTGTTGGTGTTCTCGCTGTTTGCAAAGCAATGATTCTTAAGCGAGTAAACTCTCAACTCTCGAATGATATCGAAAACACCTTGCGAAAACCCATTTCCGCCGATGAAAAACAGTCTTTCATCGAGCTTCAGCAGCAGATCATTCGCAACTATCACAAAATAGAGGAGTATTTTGCTGAATCTCAATCCTTCTTCAAAAATAGCCCTCCGCCCACAACCGTCTGTCCCAAGACTTGGTCTATGCGAGCGTCATCAATCCCCAAGAGTGACGAGCTGCCCCTTTCTCCCTCTTCAGATGCATACTTTCTTCCTCTAGGGTCCTACTCCGACTTGGGGGAGGCTTGTGCTTTCTTGTATGGGTGCTTGCGGGACTTTGTAGATGTTTTCGAAATTGAAGTTGGTGGCGCCGGTCGATACCAGCTTCAGTCAGGACTTCCAAATAGACTATATGATGAGTAATGTACATTCGCAGAGAAGCTATTTCTTCTTCTGTTCCATATACTTGCTTTTGTAGATCCAGCTGTTTCCTATGTCCAGCTTGCCAAGGTCTTCACCCATCCTGAGCCAAGCTGAAGCAATATGATAGTCCTTCTTGAAATGTTTTGTCTTGCTGCACCAAAGCTCGCCCAACAAGGCCATACTCTCTCCGTAGCCAAGAGATGCAGATTTACCGAGAAACAAGCGTGCAGTGACCTCATCCTTCAGTTTCACGCCTTGTCCCTTGATGAGTGATTGCGCGAGAAGAAAGTATGCCGTAGCCACATAGTTTTTGTCACTGTCATTTAGAGTGATAAGTTTGGCCTTTGTTGTTTGCTTTTGTGCCTGGAAATAATCAATCAAAGTAAATGGATCGTAGTTCCCGGGCCCAAGATTCATCTTCACCATCTCCAAAAGCATCTCCGGCAGCAAGCTTGCTAACTTGGAGATGTAGCTGATGAAGCTTTGAGAGGAAGGAGGCGATTTCTCGGCAATGTGTGAGGTCAAAATACATCGACAAAGCCATTTGACGCTCTGAGATTCATTAAGTTTGACCCCTTGGCCAATTCTCAAAGCTTTCGCATACAATAACATCGCCCTTGGGTAGTTATAAGGTGCATTCGCAATGATCTGCAATTGATAAGAAGCCTCACGATGATTTCCTTGGGCCCTTATGGCGAGAGCTCGCTTGAGGGACGTTTCAACCGAGGCATCAAAATTGGAGCTAACATTCATGATCGACATGAGCGATTCTGATGAACTGCCAGTTTCAGCCAAAATTGGAGAATCCGATGCCTTTGTGTTGAGGGAACTACCCAGCTCGGCGGTGTTTACGCGAGTTACCAGAGGCGACTTCACGGGTATAGACTGGCTCGGGGATGCAAACTCCGATGCAGATTCTGGGATCGGAGAGTAAGTGGCAAGCTTATTGGTTGACCGCAGGTTGTTCGGTCTGGAGGACGAAGCCAGCATATGGCTCTGAGCGGAATCACCCGTGGAAGAAAGCGAGGATGATGAATTTTGACGCGAGGCGATATCCGCATGCAACGAATCGAACGAGCGGTTTTTCTTTGGCTGCACAAAACTCGACGGCACAGCTTGTGTAGGCGCTCTGTTGATTTGGGACGGTGTACGCCCTACGGTGTTCCTGTTGAGCGAACGCATGCGATCGAGGCCCAAAGACGAGTTTGCACGGATTGGGATCAGGCGCAAATCGGTGCTCAGTGCTTGCGCCAGCTCGTCAGACGGCAGTTCCCATGAACGGCCTATACTCATAAGCAGCGCTGCGGATTCGCGTCTTCGTAGCGTCGCATCATAGTCATTGTAGTCCTCTGCGTCCAAGTCTAGGCGGTCTAGAAGCCTACAGCTCGTCGATACAGAATCAAACGAGTATATGCTGTCGTTATCATCAGCGATTCTGGCCCTGCTTTCGCCTTCGCGTTCGCGTTCCAGCAGATTGCCGCTGCTGGGGAGCGTCTGGGCAAAAGACAACTCCCGGTCTCTTGCTAGATGTGCCTGTAGTCTATGCCATGACAAGGCGTGTGCACCATGCGTGGTGTCTGGAGTAGTATGTCCGTTATGTGACATATATGCGTTATTTTAAAAGCACCAATGAAGTTGTGCATGTGCCGGTGGTTTCCAGATGGCCAGCCAGATGATAGGTAAGCCAATGTATAGTAAAAGAATTGGAATCGTCAGATCCTGAATTGTACTTTTTTTTTGGGTAGCCGTATTCTCCTTAGCGACTGGTTCGGTAAGAAGTACTTCTATGCAAATGATCTTTCAGCGATTGAGATGTAAGGCGACAATGAAGTCGATAACTTTAACTACTGAAAGTACAATCCAGCTAACTAATGTAGCGGCATGTCGAGCAGGTCACGTGCGCGAGGCTCGGGATTGAAAGATCAGCAGCGTGTCCCAGTAATGGAGGTAGACAGCCAAAAAACGCATGAACACCTATTATTCGTGTAATAGTGAGTCAAAGACAGATACTCATGTTGACTAAATCAAAAAACCGTGAAAAGTTTGTGAAAAATTAGTAACAAGCATTCCTCTTCTTGTCACTTTCTTTTGGCGCGATCTGTATATAAAGCAACCGTGTTGAGCGTAATTCGTGAACACCTCAAGAGCTTGGGGCCATAAACCTGGATTGCTCGCCAGTTATCGCAAACGTCCGATTTGGGTGGAGATAAAGATGGGGTCACATCCCACATTAAACTCTGTTATTTACAACGACTATTTTTTCTCAAAATCTCATCTAGCTTCCAAAAGTCTTCACTGGTGATCAATTTATGTTCGCCTGTTCGCCTCGTCGCTAGACGGCTTCATCTGGAACGGCACTTTTGACAAGGGCCGGCATATAACACGCATACACGTAATCTATTTTAAAGTCCAGAGTGCAATCAATTCTGCTTTGAAAACATACTTTTTTGCCATTTGTATTACAAATATGGAAAAAGCTATTGCATCGCATCGCCCCGCGAGTTCTCCGGAGCTTGACCCCACTACCTTGTCGAACTACAAGGCGTTCTCCTTTGGTACGACAAAATTGAGCTTCAAGGTCGATTTCGATAAGAAAAGCGTCAGCGGTACTGTCGTTTACAGGCTTGAAAATGAGGGCGGTGCCACGAAGGCAACATTGGATACATCACATTTGATTGTGACTGCCGCCCGTGTCAATGGTGCCGCTGCAAAGTTTGAATTTGACGAAAAATCACAGTTTTTGGGCACACCGTTAAGTGTGGCGCTTGACGGCACCAAAAGCATCGAATTGCAGCTCGATTTCGCCACTACGAAGGACTGCACTGCGTTGCAATTCTTGGAAAAGGAGGCCACCGATGGTAAAACGTCCCCTTACTTATTCTCACAGTGCCAGGCTATTCACGCCCGGAGTCTTTTCCCCTGTTTCGACACCCCCTCAGTGAAGACCCAGTACGAGTTTGAGGCCACGTCGCCACTTCCTACATTGATGAGCGGCAGGCCAAAGTCCGTGGATGGCAACGTATACAAGTTTTACCAGCCGATTCCCATTCCAGCATACCTTGTTGCGTTGGCTTCTGGTGATATCACGAAGTTGCCTATAGGACCCAGATCGCACGTGTATTCCGAGCCTTCCAAGGTGCATGCATGCCAGCACGAGTTTGAGGACGACATGGAGCATTTCTTGCAGGCGGCAGAGAAGTTGGTCTACAAATACCCCTGGGATCAATACGACGCGTTGGTTTTGCCGCTGAGTTTCCCATATGGCGGTATGGAGAATCCTAATGCCACTTTTGTCACGCCAACATTGATTAGCGGCGACAGACAGAATGTGGATGTGATTGCGCATGAGCTAGCACACTCGTGGTCGGGTAACTTGGTGACGAATTGCTCGTGGGAGCATTTCTGGCTTAATGAAGGATGGACGGTGTATTTGGAAAGACGCATCCAGGGCCTGATCCACGGCGAGCCTACCAGACACTTTGCCGCTATCATTGGCTGGAGTGACTTGGAAAACGCTATACGTGCAATGGGAGACTCGGCCAAACGGTACTCGACGTTGGTCCAGGACCAAAAGGACAGAAGCGACCCTGACGATGCATTTTCCACCGTGCCATACGAGAAGGGATTCAATTTGTTGTTTCACATCGAGAAGACCGTTGGAATCAAGGCATTCGACGGGTTCATTCACCACTACTTCACCAAATTCAAGTACAAGTCCTTGGACACATACCAATTCCTCGACACATTATATGAGTACTTTGCCGACCAAAAGGCCAAGTTGGACGAGATTGACTGGCACACTTGGTTGTACGAACCTGGAATGCCTCCAGTCAGCCCAAATTTCGACACCTCGATGGTTGACCAATGCTACATCTTGGCAGACAAATGGTTCAGCGCGGCAAAGGAAGGCGCCGATTACTATGGTCAATTCAAAGCTCTGGATATCGCGTCTTTCACCGCAAATCAATCGGTGGTGTTTTTGGAAACGCTCGATTCGTTCAACAAGCGCGAGGACTTCAAATGGAAAGACCATCCTGCTGCCGTTAGCGCGTTGAGCGAGATCTACCCTGAGTACGCCTCATCGTCCAACGCGGAGGTGCTCTTCAGATGGTTTGTCGTGCAAGTGCGCGGCCACAACTCCAAATACTACAACAAATTGGGTCAGTGGCTTGGTACCGTGGGCAGAATGAAGTTTGTCAGGCCAGGTTACGTGCTCCTTCAAAGTGTCGATAGAGATCTTGCCGTGAGCTACTTCAAAAAGTTTGAGCTGTCATACCACCCAATCTGCCAGGCAATGGTAAGAAAGGACTTGGGATTGGCATGAATGGGAAATGGTAGGGGTTCCCTGGTGGACATACTTCAGGCCCCTGAAATGGCTAGTCTATAGTTGGGAAAACAGGGTTCATCGGAAATGGAGTGTAAGGGAGATGACACCGAAGTGACCACCCTTCTGCTACTGCGCAAGTGGCGCATGCAATACAAATATTACTTACTTTTATCATGGAGAAGTATCGAGATCTGCTTCGACCAAAATGACAAAATCGGAAGTTGTCGGCGCCGCGTCACCGCTTTTACTTAAGTCGTCTCGCTTGAAGATATTCTCCATAGTAACAAAATTACATGCATGTTTACGAAAAACCATATGAATTTTCTCGCTCTTTCTTTGGTTCATTTGCCTTGCCTCTGGCTATTCACTTCTTTCAAGTTTCAATTAACCGGTGCATTGATTGGTTGCCGCACCCCAATAAGACGACGCGACCTCCATATCAAGACAAAATGTGTCAATCAAGCATGTCACTCAAACAAGACAGGGAAAAAAGCACTGAAAAAAAAGTATGGTAAAAAAAGTATCGTCATAGCCCTAGTATGATCAAAAACCTTGAATTTTAATCTCATTCTCACAAGAAATCAAAACTTTGAAACTCAAAACCTATTTTTATCCATTCTCGACACTGGCTGATGCGTGCAAGGCTGAGGGCCAGCCGAGGCATGTGCAGGCGCGCGCGCGGGCAGACAACACGAACCATACTGGTCTCCGCCTGTGTTCCGGGCCAATCTGTGTCTGAGGCCAAAGCATATTCCAACCCAATATGTCGCTTTCTATTCCTAATTTCTCGGTATGTTTCAACTTTATCGACCCAAAATGACCATAAGGCAATTTTCTGCCGGCTAGATATTCTGCAAACCACTATCTTTGCATGTGTAGCCACTCACCTAAAACCCACCACTTCACCACTTTCTAGTCATGCTGATTCACCACTAACACTACCAGCTAGGCCAGTTTGCCGATCGCTTGAGCCTCGAGCGGATCAAGGCCGACGTGAGCTCGCTCCAAACCACATTTTCGCGGATCCGCCCGCCACAGGAGTTCTTGGACTACCGTCGCCTCTCGAAACCGGCGAATTTCGGCGAAATTCAGAGCCGTGTGGGTTACAATTTGGGCTACTTCCAGGCAAACTACATCGCCATCGTGTCTGTGTTGAGTGTGTATGCGCTCGTGACCAATTTGTTGTTGTTATTTGTCATTTTCTTTGTGTGTGGTGGTGTTTTCGGTATCAGCAGGTTGGAAGGACAGGACTTGGTGTTGCCCGTCGGCCGTTTCTCCACTCTGCAGTTGTACACCGGCTTGTTGGTCGTGGCCGTGCCCTTGGGCTTTTTGGCCAGCCCGATCTCCACAATGATGTGGTTAATAGGCTCCTCCGCCGTGTCGGTGTTGTCACATGCGTCTTTTATGGAGAAACCAATCGAGACCGTGTTTGAGGAAGAGGTCTAGACGTGTGTACGTTTGTGTGTAGATTATACTTATGATCACTTGTTACGAATGATGTAGTGCTTATCAGGGCTGGCTACTGGTATCTAGGTGTACTAGTTGGACTTGTCAGAGGGCAACGCGGATCTCCATTGACTCTACTATTGGCATCCATCGTTGATTTTCTCGCTTCAATCAATAGATTTCCATGTCACAGTCACTGAACATTGACTGTTTCAACTGTTTGTATGTGTGCAGCTTGGCCGTGTTAAAGCAGAGACACGGGATGATGACAATCCCGTTCTGGAGATATTACTACTAGCACAATGGTTTAACGAATCTATGGAAATCGAGCCATGGGTCAGCGCAGGAGCTGCTACTGCAGCATGATCTCCACCTGGTCATGAATGACTGTAAAAAGAACATCAATAACATCTGGTTCATTGAAAACGATTGTTTATCAAAGATGAGCTTGCTGATACCGGAACCTCTTCAAGGATACGCCGAAAGTGTGGTTTCTTGAATTTTGCCAAGATCTCCTGAAAAGGTCTACACAGACAAGAAAAAGCATGCCACGGTGCAATGCAGTCTTGCAATACGTGAAATTGAACGAGTTCGAAGTTCCAGCAATTTACCTGATTGATGATTTCATCTCACACGGAGATATTTTTTGCGAGATTGTCGAAATTTGGAAGTGTTCATTGAAACATTACATTAATCATGACAGGACGGGTTGACAAAGTGCCTTGAAACACTTTACAAAAGAATTTTGCGTATGATATGATCAGGTGTATTGCTATACAAAGTACATGAAGAATGTCGGGCAGAAATGCGCTTAGACACCCAACTTAGTTCTTCTCCAGTGTCTTCTCTTGGCGTTGTATCTGATCGTGTTGTCAGTCTTCAATCTGATCCACTGAGGCAATGGTCTGTTCTGCTTTTGGGCCTTAGCCAACTTCTGCTTGACCTTGAAACTCTTGTTAGCCTGAAACGGTTAGTATTTGAAAAGTCAGAATCAATAAATGAAACGATTTTGGCGCATGCGAATGCGAAATGTGAGCAAAAAAGCTTGTATCATAAAGATAACTGATGTGAAGGCCTCTCAACTACTCCAATAATTCGAAAACGCATATGATTTTGAGAAAGATCCATGTAAGTCTGTTTCCACAAATCTGCTCATATAAAATCTGAGCAACTGAAATAAAAATTGTGTGCTAAATGCGTCCCTGGCACATGCTATTTGAAGCAACTGGGAGATGAAAGAGACAGACTCGCACATTAAGGCCTTGAAAGGCCATAGTGGGGCGTAAAATCGCTGAAAATGGAACAATTCATGACATTTATTCGCTAGTTCACAGCACCGGTTGTTTCGGTAGTTCCATCACGGCATGGTATTCTGTACATACGGGCATCTTTAGTTTGGTGGGATTTCAAGAAGATTAGTGGCGTTGACGGAAAACTTTTTTTTTCCTTTGCTGGGGTGGATGCTCGCACGCTGAGTGCTGCAGGATATGCAGGAAAACCCATAATATGGGTGGTCCCCGGGAGATGCGAGTCTGGCTCAGTGCAGGCATCAGAGTTTTTTGCACCAAGAATCGCCTGCTCGCACGCGCTTTACTACCGTGTGACTGCTTTTTTTCAAGATGGTGCACGGACCTCCGTTTTGGTGCGATGCTTCGCTACATGATAAATCTGTGTATACTAGAGATTTCGATGATTTAAATGATGGACTGAGATCTTCACCTTTGAATACGATAGCTAATGTAATACGATTTGCCGAATGAGTCCTTTTTGCGCCATGTTCGTGCGGTGTTGAGTTACCACGATATAGCGTGGTGTACGGATGTACACCCCCACGCTCGCGGTGTAGCCATGAAAAAAAATCATTGCAAATTTCTCTAAACCTCTTTTTCACAACAGACAACATGACCAGAACTTCCGTGCTCGCTGACGCCCTTAACGCCATCAACAACGCCGAAAAGACCGGCAAGAGACAGGTCTTGATCAGACCATCTTCCAAGGTCATCATCAAGTTCTTGCAGGTTATGCAGAAACACGGCTACATTGGCGAGTTCGAGTACGTCGATGACCACAGATCCGGAAAGATTGTTGTGCAGTTGACCGGTAGATTGAACAAGTGTGGTGTCATCTCCCCAAGATTCAACGTCAAGATTGGCGACATCGAGAGATGGACCGACAACTTGTTGCCTGCCAGACAGTTCGGTTACGTCATCTTGACCACCTCTGCTGGTATCATGGACCACGAGGAGGCCAGAAGAAAGCACGTTTCTGGTAAGATCTTGGGTTTCGTCTACTAGACGTGTTCTATAGTCAATAGAAAAGAAAACAGTTAATATCGATACATTTTGTAGATCACGCTGCACATGCGTAAACGTTTATCTCAACCTTGAGGATAATCGCCAAAGAAACATGTTCAATCAATTGGTCATGAAGCATCGGCCGACCTCCATGTCCGGACCGCCAATTGAGCCTCGATATGTTAACAATGCTGGTGTACGGGTCCAATCTTCAAATCACGCTTTGTTCTTTGCACCCACCATGTCATGATCGAATATTGAGTAAGTATTATAATTGATGGTTTATGGGGCATTTGGGGACAGTCCCAAATTGATTGCCTATTTACGTGTCTTTGACCGACTCTTCAAATGAAATACTAGACATAAGTGGTGCCCTGTGCACTTGTATGAGCACATATTATAACACACAGTATACTCTCGAATCAGAGCGAACCGCTGGTCTGCAGTGATCATTGTGATGTGCTTTATCCGTTTAGTTCATATTGATCCTTTGGCTTCACAGAAACAATTCTCGGTAAACATTCTCCAAAGGCACGCTCGCACAGAATGATCGGTTGCCTTGCACCTCAGTCCAACCCCACGACAGCAATATCAAATAAAATTAAACGGACAACTAACTCAAAACGAAGCCTTGAAGTTCAGCATACACAATTTAATAAAAGAATATGACTTCCAAAAGGCTGAAGCCGATATGGGGAACGGAGATCCCCGCATAATGGAATCAGGGCTAGAGCCCTAATGCGCACATCACCTATTTCTCGGTCTATCTGCACTCCCACTCACTCTGACGTTGGATGCACGCCGCGACGCTGCTGAGGAAAAAATCTGAAGTCTCATTATGGTAAAATTTTCATATATCAACTTTCATCCGTAAACATGTCTGCTGGTATGTTGCACGCAAACCCGACGAGAGCGCCATTCAAGATGCCGGAGCATGGGAATATGCTGATCCTGGAAATCGCAATGTGAAAAGTCCATTTTTGAAGCATGGCTCGAAGCTCTGTCTCTTGACCTCAGCATCATATGCAAAATGGCTTATGGGCCATAAAATAGCATACCACAACGGGATCAAACTGGCCGACACCGAGTGAATACGATAGAAAACAGGCCACCGTGTCTATGCCCAGCTGTGGCATCTCAAAAAAATGACGAAATACTCCAGGATTACAGACCAATATGTCTTTCTCCCCATCACAATATCGATATACTAACATCTAGACCGTTCTCTTGTCTTCGGAGTTGCCCGTATCTTCGCCTCGTTCAACGATACTTTCGTCCACGTGACCGATCTTTCCGGTAGGGAAACCATCTGCAGAGTCACTGGTGGTATGAAGGTCAAGGCTGACAGAGATGAGTCTTCCCCATACGCCGCCATGTTGGCTGCCCAGGATGTCGCTGAGAAGTGTAAGGAGGTTGGTATCACCGCCGTCCACGTCAAGTTGAGAGCCACTGGCGGTACCAAGACCAAGACCCCAGGTCCAGGTGGTCAGTCTGCCTTGAGAGCCTTGGCCAGATCCGGCCTCAGAATCGGCAGAATCGAGGACGTTACCCCCGTGCCTTCGGACTCCACCAGAAGAAAGGGTGGTAGAAGAGGTAGAAGATTGTAATTGCCGTTGCAGTCGCTCTACGTTATAGCTAATTTGAAGGGCAGGTTTTCCTTAGGGCCTGTCTGTGCACACGGAGTGTATGTACTCCTGGTCTTCCAGAGACCATCTCATTATAAATGTACATTTATTGAAGTTTTGATTGTAGCGAATGGCCGATAGGTCAATGGTCGGATTGTAATGTTGCGAGTGTCTTGAATCAGGAATTTGGCCATTTTTCAGGGTTCCTTAAAAGTAGCGGAAGAAGTATCCGGTGAATGACAAATTGAGTAGATTTGCCTAAAGCTATCTACTCTACACGATGTCAGACCAAATGCCGTATCGCTTGTTGAACGTTGTGATGATCCGAACCCCCATAATTGATGCTCCACAAAGCCGGAACTATCGAAAGAGGGGACCGGTTATGACCCAGTCAAATGTAAGTCAGTGAGACTCGTGCGGAGAGATAAGTTGGCCGAGATGAGCCTTTTCTGTTTCTATGAAGCAAAAAAAAAAGGAGGGTATGTTAATTGGTCTCGCAAACTTAGTATTTGTCCGCTTGTAAGTGTATTTCTTTCATCAACATTTCGGGTAGGCTATATTACTGTTCCGATTCCGTCAATTTCTGGACAATCAAGCAGCTTTTAGAGGGCACAATTTATGCTCAGCCCACGCCGGGCTGTGAGATCCTGATGAATGATTTGATTTGTGACTAGAACAAAAACCAAGCTTTCTTCAAGATAATCAATTCCGGTTGAAGGTCTAGAATTTGCTCAAGTGTCAGTTTTTTGTGGCGCTTTTTGCAGGTGTTCAAACGGGCTCGGGTCATACAAGTATTTCATTGGATGATTTAGCAATTAAACGCCATAAGCACAGTTTCGTGTATGTTATGGGCTATAGTTTCAGGCGAATGGAATGTCTTCTGGGTGAATCATGCCAATGTTTGACACGCGTGGGTAAAACATGCACCCAGTTTTCTATATCATGAGGCTAGAATTCAAAAAAGCGTCCGAAACTCAAGATTGGCTGGACTTATAAGCATGGGTTTCCGCCAAAAGGAAAATTTTCTTGTAACCGCCATACTCCTGAATACCCAAAGAAGTACTTCAAACTTTTCGTTTACAGTATGTCTCAGTTTAGTAACAAAGCCACAGTTCCATTCGGTGTGTTAGAAGTGACCCAAATCGAAAATGAACCCTTCAATGGCAGCTTGCAGATCATCGAAGGCAAGCTATACTTGGGAGACCGGCTCACGGTTTTTGATTACCATCAAGAGGGCTATCTTGAAAAATTCCTGGCTGGTGAATATTTGAGCATTGATGAGTCTGGAAAGCTCACCATGAGATCACACCCGCATTTGGGGTTTAACGTGGAGAGTCCTACGGGCCCCTGGGGCGAAGGTGCTTTCACGTATAATGGCGAATCCGACTTTCAACTATGCGGCGATAATCTGATTGGGTTCAGATCCAATTGCACTGGGGCTTTCAGAATAGCCATTTCATACACAGAGATTCTTTGAGTATTGGCGTCCCACATTGAGCAGTTGCTACTTGAGTCGAACACGGAACAGATCTCGGCAAAGCAATGAATGCCTTTTTCATAATTGGGCTGAGTTTATAACACTTAACATGAGTACTGAAACAATCTCGCACCCTCATGAATCTGCCCTATTGTCTGTAGTATGACCTCATCATTTCAAACGGTATGGAGGGCAAGGGAATTTGGCAAAAAACTTCTATGATGAGGTGTATGTTTATTATTTTAATAGAAATGATGACTGAGACTGTTTTCCTTCAAGTTTCAATTGACTCAGCGCAGTTTTCGGACACCAGCCTTACCGATCAGATATGGCTGAGCACCGTCAAAGCGTCACTATTTTTCGAATGAGAATGCCGACGAAGTGATGTTGGTTTCTGTTTCAGGGGTTCTTTCAACCAAGCCAGGAATGCTGTGAATAGAAAGCAAAACTGAAATTTAGTGATTTACATTCACCGGAGCAACCAAACCCACCACTCCTCGAGTAATCTCATTCAGGGCGGTGAAGTGTGGGTATTATAATAGATTTCTTGCAGAGGCGCTTTTCCGTTTCAGTCTTCTTGTGAATTCTGAGCATACGATCTCCTTTTGCAGTTCGATCCTATCAATTTCAACGGGCATATTTTTGGGTTCCACGCTTTGATTCTTCTGCAACACATCTCACATAGGTAAATCCAGTGCGCCCATTTTATCTACAGCAATCAATTTCAGTTTGTAAGTTGTGTATTCGAAATTGGCACGCTATGAGCTTCATTCGATTATACAGATTTTGTCCCTTCAGTTTTACACTGTTTTCCACCGCTGACGTTTTTATCGAAGGCCAATTTCTCCTGTTCAAAATCTCACGATTGGAAAGTATAAAGACTCCCTACAAAGTTGATCCAGCTATGGGATTGATTTTTTCAGGAAATATCGACAAACCCAAAGTCCCGGTTGAGAAAATGATGCTCTGCGGAATCTTGCACCTCTACGAAGCCGGGTGCCACCCAAAAATGGAGTACCTTCTGTTCCAAAATAATGAGCTCATTGTAGGTGGTGGATCAGTATTTCTCAGCTACTACCTGACTGGAGCGATTTTTTCCTCTGAAAGCAAAAAATTTCTTAATGTGAACAGCGAAGGAAAGCTTGTTCTTGGGGATCGGCCCGATACAGGCTTTCGGTTGAAGAACGAACAGAGCATGTGCTGCAAAAGAAGCGTATCCTACCATGGTTTCTCAGAGTTTCAGTTGTGCGGAAACGGTCTGATTGGGTATGATAGTACTTGCCCAGGTGCTCGCATGGCGTATCTCGATTTTATAGAGATTTTGTGATCGATTTGCTGGCAGCAGTGATGTGATTATACTGGGTATCTTTTGGCAGCTCAATTTCTCAAAATGCACGGGGCAGGTCGATCCGACAAAATTTGTGCCGAATAAGGATCTTGGAGCAAATCAAGCGTTAGTTAACAGGGATTACAACTATCTCCTTAACATAGAGCGAAAAGTTTTCCTTGGGAAGAATGATTTGAAAGAGAATGCAAAACAAGTGTTCAAGCGAAATTTCAGTCAAACTAAAAATGTCAAGAGGCCGCATCTTAATGAACCCAATAACGAAATTCCAAGACTAGGTCTCTCGTGAAACTAGCACTTGAAGAGAAACCATGTGCCTTAGTATTCGTGGATTGACTGGAAATTATGAAATAAATACTTTCTCTAAGTTCGTAAGTATCCAAAAAAACATTTTTCACGTGTTTTCTTTAAAACAGCGAGGCCCTTCACAGCGACAACACAATCAAAATTTCTGTTGAAGATGATACTTTTCTCTTTTAAAGCTCTATCACATTATAGGAGACTCTCATGTGACTGGCACACCCCTACGATCGCAAAAACTGTACAACCTATAGAATAGTGACAACTTGATTGCTGCTCTGTCAAGATGCCAACTAGAATGCATAATAGCGAAGCTGGCTAAAGTTATATATATGAAAATATTTGTATAAATTCATATATGCTTTGGAGGAGGGCTAGGTAAACAATTCTGGCTCTCGGTCCTTACATAGGTGCATCAAGCAAAGAAACCGATGTTTTGGCTAGATTTTTATGGAACCTGCTCCAGTCTCTGAGAAAGCAATCCAGGTCCCAAACGACCAGGCTCGGGCCAAAGAAGGCATCAGAGGCTAAAGGTTTCAATGAGTCTCAAAAGGCTAAACATCATAATATATTCGAAGCAAAAAAAAAGTTTCTGTCTTTTCCGCATAACTCTGTTACAAGCTAACATCTCAAAAAGCCATATTTTGCCACAGTTTCTCCTTCGCAAAAGAACTTCTGGTGGATTTTCTGTGGCTTAGGTTGTCTCGCACATCTTTACCCATTTCGGGATATGTATGAAGCCTGGCACACTAGCCTGGTTATCAGTACTATGTGCACGCCCACAACAGGAATTTCGCACCCATTCGCGGACAAGGATTCCCTTTATCTCTCAAGGCTTTGATACAGGGAGATTGCAAAATGCTTAAATGGAGAAAAAAGGGAGCCAGAGCTGGGAAAGCTGCTAAAAATAATATTGCTATAGATACGGCATCCGACTCGCTGACAACACCGGCGGCACACGTTAACACGTTAGCACTTTCACTTCCACCGGCACCTCAAGGACCAGAAGGAGAGAATCTCAAGCTTCAAGAAAACTCACTTTTGCTTGCTAATATTACAGGCATAGTCATCACCAAAATCATCGATACAGACAAAGACCAGCAAGTACTGCGTGCCGTCCGTTTACAGCTCAACAGGTTTATTTATCTTGAGTTCCGCCTGGCCGAAGTGTTGTCTCATACGCGTACACGTTCTTCCAAGGCCACAAAAAGACCAGCGAACAAAAGCCTGGATAAAATCGAAGTCATTTCTTAGTTGTTGAAAATGTCCAACATCACAACGCCCATGTCCAATAGTGGCTTCGTGCTCTCGGAATCTTTCGTGCTCCCGCTCGGAGCTATAGTCTTCATATTCTTGTTGCTTTCGCCGCAAGCGCAAAAGTACATTAGGACGGTGTCGGCTAAAAACACGTCACAACCGGAAAAAGTCGCAAACACGCCTCAAGGAATGCCAAAGCCAACACCGCTCATGATCACACCGGAGCAAGTGAAGAATTACGATGATCGTCCATGGAGACCGTTTCGGTGGCCTTATCATCAGACCATGTCAATTTATAAGCTCGATGTGAATCACTGGTTGGATATGGATAAATACTACTGGCACTACATCGAGGAGAAAAAGCGGATCTGGCATAAGTACGGGAAACAAAACATCGACTGGCTCCCTGAGTCCTACGATGCGTGCTTTGAGTTGATGGAAACAGTGGCCGACCACATGGTGGCACGCTACCCGTTGTTATTCACTGTTTTGGCGGACAAGAAAGATAAGGGCAAGATTGTGCGAAACGAAATGACAAAAGAAATCTTAGACATGACTTTGCCCTTGAAAGATCATCCGTTACTCTATGTGACGAAAATGGCCAAAGAGGATTTCTACATCGTGCTTAAGAACCCTAAGGATGGTATGCACTACTTGGTTGCCGCCGCCGTCCCATTCCCTGGTGGTTCCTTTGGCATTGATGAGAAAATCGGGAAGCATCTCGATGTGATTCATGACGATGTGCCCTATTATCATGAGAAATTGAAGAGATCAATGGAAAGATGGTTTGAGAGGTTGGAGCCTTCCTCGTCGGTTGAAAGGGCCTCCTGGTACATCACGTGGGACCACAAGTTGAAAGTGAACAATATCTACCAGTTGCCCAAGTTTGTGCCCAACTTGGAGGAGGATATGAAATCGACCGATCCAAAAGAGTTCAATGTGCGTGTTGAAAGACAAACGTTGCGGAGATTACCAAAGTCACGTGCTATCATCTTCACAAACCACCCAATTTTCTATTCGATCGAGGAGATGAAGGATGAGCCCAACGTGCCTTCGCTTCTCAAGAAAATTATCTTTGAGGCCCCCGAGAAGATCATCAAGTACAAGAATTTCGAGTTCATCCGCAATCATATTTCCGAATATTTGGATAGCTTGATACAGGCCCAAAAGGATAAGGGCATTATCACCGAAGATACTCCCGTGAAAACATTGCCTTCCTACCCCTTTGCACATTGGGCTAACACTGATTTTGACTACGTGAATGGCTGGTCCAATCCAAAGTTTTCCAGTGCAACAAAGCCAGACTACCGGCCCGAAGTTGAAAAAGAGGTGAATTACGGAAACGAGTGAGTTCGTACTGGTGCCTTTTCGCTATCCCTTTCGCTATCATTAACCCTTAGCTATAGCAACCTTTAAAGTTTAGGTATCCCTTTTTCGCTAGAAACTCAGTAGTGTAAGAAAGAAAAAAAAAAGAACATGTTTAGAATTTGGGTCTTTTGCGAAGAAGAATGACCTTCTTACTATCAACTAAATCAAATGTGTCAATGATGAAGTTGTCTATCAGCCTAGCTAATAAGCGTGCATGCCATAATAAACGGTCTAAGCCTCATCCACCGCGCGAGCTAATATATTTTTGTACTTTTTTTCGGCTCCATCAACATGGTGATTAAAAAATACGGGCCGTGGCATCATATCCCTTTCGACATTCATGACTTGTGCCACGGAGTTCATGACTAAATCAAGGTGTATATTCCAACAGAAATCGACGCTCATCGCGGCCCAAATAGGCAATAACGAGCGCAATTGAGTTACGAGCATTTGGACCCTTGCAATGAGCCAGGAGTGCACACAACGCATGTGACTCTGATCCACGGAATTTGTCTATTCAGAAGAAGATGTAGATCTCAGACGCCCTCGCATAATTCGAATCACTGCTTTTCTCGTACTGAATCATACGGAAACTGATTGATTCATCAGAATTAGGGCCAATTTCGAAACTTTTCTGTGGACAGCCAATAATCCGAATATGCCCGCAGACAAAATCCCGCTTCGGAACTTACCGGACACGTTTGGAAGCGCATCTGGTAGCGCAGGCGGCAGTAAGGACGCCATACCGGCCAACACTCAGGATTTGAGCGGCGAAAACGGCACGCAATTCGAAGTGCCGCTGCTAGAGCCGCTCGACTCAAGGACCCCTTTGGATGACGCCAATGACATGGAAAAATACCCCGATGGCGGATGGAAAGCATACCTGGTAGTGCTCGGGTCACATCTCGGACTCATGGTGAACTTTGGTGTGTTGAATTCCGTGGGCGCAGTGCAAGCGTACGTATCAAATCATCAGCTTGCGGGCGAAAAAGTCTCTTCTGTATCCTGGGTGTTTTCGATCTACATGTGTCTCCCGTTTCTCCTTGGCGCACTCGTCGGGCCTGTATTTGACCGCAGGGGTAGCACGCACCTTCTTATAGCGTCAACGGTGTTGCTATTTATTGGCTTTTTGGCGCTCAGCTTCAGCAAGTCGATTGTCGCGTTCATCTTCTCGCTCTCGCTCTGTCTCGGAACCGCGCACGCTTTGGCGATCCCGCCGCTTGTATCGCTGCTCAGTCAATGGTTTTTGGCCAACCGGGGCAAGGCGCTTGGACTTGCTTCTTTGGGCGGGTCTGTCGGGGGCACAATTTGGCCGCTTATTCTCCAGGCATTGTATAGTAGCGTCGGTTTTGCGTGGGCTATCCGCATTGTTGGCGCCATCGCCGTGTGCCTCCTGGCGCTGTCGGTGATACTTGTCAAGCTGCGTTTCACGCTGCAAAAAACACGGAGCAGTTTTGTCGCCGAGACAAAGGCAAAAAGATTGGCGGCACTGATGCTGAACCATCTAGACCTCAGCCCCTTCCGTGATCTGCGGTTCACAGCACTTGTGCTGGGTGTTTTCCTCACGGAAATAGCGCTTCTTAGTGTGGTGACATATTTGGCATCGTATGCGCTCGCGCACGGCTTTTCCGAAAAGAACTCCTTGATTCTCTTGACAATCTTGAATGCTGCAGGCGTGCCTGGACGGTACATTCTGGGCTATTTTGCCGACCGTTACGGTAGTTTGAACACTATGCTAGTGATGTTAACTGGCTTCTCCCTTCTGATTTTCGTTGTGTGGCTTCCTTTTGGCCATATCACAAGTGCACTTTACGCCTTCGCCGTACTCTTCGGCTTTTTCAGCTCGTCGATTTTGAGTCTCACTCCAGTTTGTTTGGGATCTTTCACGCCAGTTGACGTATTTGGCCGATGCTACGGATTGATGTACACTTTTTCGAGCACAGGCATTCTTTTTGGTATTCCGGTTGGATCTGCCATCATCGGCAATAGCTCAGTGGAAAGTTACCAGAAGTTCACAATATTTTGCGGCTGTTTTGCCGTTGTCGGCACGCTTTCATGGTTTACATGCAGATACTTGATCGTCGGGCTCAAAGTCAACACTAAGGTCTAGAAAGCTCAATCTTAACGCCTTTGTTTGGCGCGTGATTGCCTGACGGCGGCTTTTTCCGCGGGAATCTCCTTAATTTTCTCGGCTGGTCTCGGCGGCTGGCTCATCTCTGTCTGTAACTGCTGAAATTGCTCTGCAAAGTCGGGCGCAACATATGGTATGATGTAGGGGAACACCATGATAACAAGCATCCCAAAGAATAATGCAGTGTACAACTTACTGCGGAAAACGACGCCGAGCGGGCTGTTCATCACCATTTCCGTGAGTTTACCCTCTGGAGACTCATAGTAGGATTTGAACCCAGAAAGCTCAACCAAAAGTGGCGTCTCGCTTGTCACTAATTGTTTTGACGATGTATTGTATGAGTCACTTGCCAATGGATCTTCATACGCCTCTATTTGATCGTTCACAAGGATTCTGTAGCGTGGTGTTCGGACTGAAAAGTCGTAACTATGTATAGAAAGCTCATACTCGCCAGTGGGCAAATCTGGCGTTTGAAAAGAATAATCCTTCGCAACTGGAAACACCCTGGTTTCTGCCAGCTTGATTTTGCCGACCTCAACGAGCGAAACGTCGATTCTGCTCTGAAAATTGAGACCGTTCACAATATGAGACTTCAATCCGGAACGGGCCGCATCAAGGGCTTCTTGGGGAACGTTTTCAAAACGGCCAAAGAGCCTTGCGGCAACAACGAGGTTCACAAGAGTAACACAAATGAGTATTTTATTCAACATTGAGTTTACTGACGATTCGATAAAGGCTTCCTATGTCGAATCCTAACCTGTCTCGGTGAGACACTCACAAGCGTTACCCGGCGCACGGCACACGACTATATAAAGCCTCCGGCGCGCGCTTCCTTACAGTGTTTGGATTTTTTTTTCTATATTGTACCATGGATGCGTATTATTGTAGGGCTACAATTCACCAGGATTCCTGGAACCCCAGAATTGCGGCTCTCTACAACACATCCTAGAGTAAACCGGTATACGGTAGTGGGATTTTTGGGCGTGGTTATTGATGCGTCTCACGCAAATGACAACCATGTATTCCAGCTTTTCCAAACAGCTTTACTATAGGACTACTGGGGAATGAAACTGATTCGCTCACCATGACCATCTGATAGTTTTCATCATGATTAAACGAGTGAAGAGTCAAATAGTTTTAGTGTGTTCGCATTGCGACATGCTCAATTCTAAATCTGGAAGACGTGACATAATTTTCTTGACGTATTGCCTGTGGTACGGAAGATTTACCAAATGAGTTCGATCACCAGATATACACACGGCCTTTGGAGTCTCCCAAGATAAGCAGTATGCGTCCACGAGACAATTTCTCTTCCTCGCAAATCTCAGTCTTCTTGTACACCAGCATTGTCGTCACGTAGCCGCTTATATGGGCACTTATGTCCGCCTCCTCGAGCATCGACACGGACCATCCTTTGTCATTCACAAGTAGCTTGTGGATCTGCAAAGTACTTTGAGGGTTCGAATAGCCCAACACGATTAGTTCATCTTTCCAGTATGAGTGAAGGTACTCGGTTTTTCTCGACTCAATGAGCGAATCGTTCATTTGCGCAAAAGACACAGCCGTGATCTGACCCGGCTTAAGAGATTGTTCCGTCAAAATCTCTCCGTTCAAGTTGTATAAAGTCAAAGTGTTGTTGTACTTCGTACTGACAATAGAGCAAAAGTTGCCTGTATCGTTCGAGATTGCGAGAAGAGTTTTTGACTTATCCAGTGGCTCTGAGTCAGCTATCCGCCTGAGAAACTTGAACCTCGTGAGATCCCATTGTATGATGCCGCCGTCAGCATCAACACTAAGACCAACTTTGAAAGTTTTGCTGTATAGTATCGAAGTGATTGCGCTTAAATGCCCTCGAAGTACGGAATGAAAGGACACCATTAAATGAGGCTGAAGGGAGCATTTCCATACATGTATGATGCCGTCATCTGAGCCTGTCATGAAGAGCTTGTTTCCGATCTGTAAGAGCGCGGTGATATTTGTTGGGTGGAGATTCATGAAGAGAGTAGTATTGATGATCAACGACCCATTCCCGAACTTTTTCTGACCCGGAGTAGGCTTTCGAATCAAAATCTGGTCCTCAGAAGAGGTGCATGACGGCCTCCCGATCCATTTTCTAGACTTTGCGCTTAGCTCTAGCTTTTCAATCGGAAGATGAAGCTTAGACTCAAATGTACACAAAGGTTTTTGTCGAGTTATTTCGCTGAGAGAAAGCTGCAAGTAGGCTGGGTTTAAGATGATGCGTGCTGGATGAGGCTTGTTGAACAATTTGAGAGGCGTCTGACCAAAATTATTGATCATCCCAATAACAGCACGTTTCTCCGTATCATCCTGGATATTGTCGAGATTGATGGCCCCATTGTAGGACAGATGGTGAAAGACGTTCAATGCCTTGATCGCCTCCTCTCCACTTTGCCTATAACCAAAAACCAAATCAATCCAATGGTGTAGATTGGCGGAAACGTGAGCACTCTCAAGGGCCTCCCTGTGCTTTACAATAAAGATCCTCGAGTCACCCTTCGCCCATTTAGGGAGTTCAACATCATTTGAGCTCATCCCGTTTTGTAGCTTGCCGAACTCGAAATGATTCTTGTTGACCAAAAAATCGGGAAGATAGAAGAATTCTGGCGTTAGCTCTCTGACATCAGTTGTGTTGTCTCTGGACGCAGATAACCAAGCTTTACCAACCGAATTGAACAAACGGTCGGCGTGGTCAAACTTTCCACCTTGAAGTAGGAGATAAGACTGGACAAAAGGCTTGAGGCGTATCAAATACGACGTGACAATCATCGCCGATGAGTAATGGGTGCCATAATGAAATGGAGGAGCATCATTATCGTTCATACTAGCCAATGCTTCGAATCTCTCACGATATTCACCAGCACGCTTGGCAGTCTGTGCTCCCATAGGCTTGGAAAAATCACGGAATGTTCCCGGGTTGCTTAAGTCTAGTTCCTCGCTTTCATAGTCGGCTAAAACCCATGGGAAGATTGGGTATTGTG
The DNA here is from genome assembly GCA_004217705.1 of Metschnikowia aff. pulcherrima. Lineage (NCBI taxonomy): Eukaryota > Fungi > Ascomycota > Pichiomycetes > Serinales > Metschnikowiaceae > Metschnikowia > Metschnikowia pulcherrima. Next base: position 752,841 of record CP034459.1, on the reverse strand, counting down.
TCAAATCATTAAAAGTTCTCCCAGCCATGGTGTTGATGGACAACAAATAGTAAAAATTGGACATTTTCCCCATTTTCCATTTCTTGGTAATCTCCGAAAAGCTCGGACTGTGCGTGAAACTGGTGGTAAAAGCTGAGGCGAGTCTTGATCGCAAATGAAAGCCCGAGGAATATGCATGAGCCAATTGCAGAGATGAAGATGACACCTCCAATGTAACTTGCAAGTCTCTGTCCAACGTGCTCCCCGATGAGTACGGTGAGAGTTTGCCATAGACATCATCTCTTTGTCTTGTTGACAAGCAAGTTATCAAAAGACTTGCGCCGTCGTCGAAGAAGAGTTCCAACGCAATATCCCGCAATAAAAACTTTCTCTTGCAAATACAAGCAAAACTTTCCAAACTCCAAGTTTTGATGTGGTAATTTTTCCCCAGCACTTTATCAACAGAGGGTGGCTTAATAAATTGAAGGTAAGGATCCCGCAAATCATGCGGCACCTGGTCGATATCAACAACATTACCGTCTGCGCAATGGAAGAAATTCTCGATGAAGTATATGTGGCTGAAGCCTAGTATCATCAAGCTTTCTACAGCGTCCAATCCATTAACCCTCGAGATATTGAACAATGCCTGAATTTGATCGCCCATATAGAGACTTCTTATCACTTTCCTGTTGTGGTCCTCGTTTGTGCTCGTTCTTTCGACTTTGGTTTCTCCATTTTCGTCAATTTCCTCGCACTCATTCATACCAAAGTCAGGGCTATAACTGTGCAGGAGACCTTCGTCTTGTATTCCAAAAGCCGGAAGTATCGATTCGGATGTGAAGTGGACCGCGTCTTGGATTTTTGTGGAATTGAGCTGTTTGATAGGAACTTTGACGGAGTACGAAAGCTTCTCCGATTCGGGAAGCTGGTCCTCGCCAACTAGCAACATCCGCATTCGATCTGCTCCCTCAATATAGTCAAGCACATAATCCTCTTTATTGCGAGGCGATTCTTGAAGCAATCTTCGAACATTCAATTTGAGTGAGCTGTAAGAAGCGAAGTAAAACTGTAGGTTCTCCTGAGTGTCTTGAAGCGCCCTGTTGTACTTCAAAACCTCGCCTGTTATTGTGATCAGCTTCAACGTATGGCAGTCCTTTTCAAAGCCTCTCAATTGTGTATTGTTCATGATTTGCAGACTCCCTCCGCTATTAATCACAACCTGGACCATGTCCACCACGTTGATTTGTTCACTAGTCTTCAATTTGCTGAGTCGAAAATGAAAGTTTTTGTTGAAAATGTGTTTGATTGTTGGAAATCTTTGAATGTACTTCACTGTTTCCTCGTCGCTGTGAGTAGTCAAGTAGGAGAAGAATTCGGACAAGACATCAATTGAGTTTTGATAGTCGGATAACTGGGTCAATTTCTCCAAAATAGCCGTGAGATCGTTCTCCCTAATTACAAACGCTGATCTGAAGAAGTTGAGAACATGCGCCGAAAGTTCGAATTGCCTCTGAGGAGAAAGCTTGAGGTAATAACCCATAAGAAGCTCAACAATCAGCCTGAGATGAGCATTACTTAAAATCAGGTGCTGAAGAAAAAGACCCTGCTTGTTCAAGCAAAACTTGACAATCTCATCAAATTTCGTGGCAAACAGATATTCTGAGTCATCATCCAGGTCTTCCTCTTCAAAAGCAACAAGTGAGAGTCTCGACAACTTCAAAATGAGTGCCTCCGCCAAAATCGGGCCCAATTGAAGAACAGCACTTGATTTTGCGTCCTTTGTCTCTACGATCCCAACAAGACAAGTCAAATATGCATCCAAATTTTTGTCGCTTGCATAATAGTTCTGTGCTAAGAACTCATGGTGATAGATGCTGAGAATTTCAGTTGCCCCTCTGACAAATTCTGATTCTTTGAAGATGAAGCTGGAGCTGCCAAGAAATCCGTTGATATGCTCGAAGACTTCTGGAAAAATTGTGTCAATTATTAATTTTTTGGTGATATCGTTCAAGGGCTTCATGATAGCATGCAACAGATTCACGTCCAAAAGCTTGGAGATGAAAATGGCACTCAAAACATCGATGTACCTGGTAACACATGCCTCAAAATTAGTCCTGACCTGTAATGTGGGATGGGGTGAATGCCTTAGGATCTTGAGGTGACCCACTATCTCGAAAGCGCCCTCAAGCCATTCCTTGCTCGTGAAGAGCTCCTGAAGGGTAACAGATTCGGAGCATCCCACTTCGATCATATCAGCCATTTGATTGAGTAGATGCATGAGATCGAAAGAAAGTTCTGTCATCTGATCATTGACCGAGCTGCCATCTGAAATGCCCTTGACCGGCGAGCTAGAAGTGCTTGGCACCCTTCCTTGTCTTCTCCCCAACTCTATGATACCCGTCAACGCCATATTATTCAAGATTGTGATGAGCTCAGGTAAAACGAGTTTATCGGCTGAGGCTGTGATGCTCTTGTTCCTTGTGAGTTCAGGTAGCGAAGGGGGATTCAACCCATAAACATCGCTATCGACGCCAAAACTGTTCAAGAACAAGACACTTACAACGCTGTCATTATTCCACCAGTTCTGGAGAAAGAAGCTCAAGACGTTGAGCCCCCTGTTTGCCTTGAAAAAACGCTGGGTGATGTTCACGCCTAGCACCCGCAAAAATTTCGCTAAAAGGCATATTGCACAACACACAATTTTCGCTGCCTGTGGCTTCTTCTGACTTTGATAGTCTAGAAGAAGTAAGATCCAGTGTATGGATATCGAACGAGAAAACTTTTTGAGTTGTTTTATGGATGAGGTCGAGCCACAAAGCTTGTTTGTCAAGGCGACCAAAGCTTGAAGGCCAGCTTCTTGAGAGAATTCGGTGGCGGATTCATTGTAGAGGGCGAAAATGACGAACTGTGATACGTGCTTGATGGATTCAGCCGAAACATCAAAGTGTATGAAAATGCTGAGGAGCCTTGACAACTCCTGTATAAATTCAGCGTCCTCTTCCTCAAGAATACACACCTTGATCTGTTGAAGAAGCTTTTTCAATGCCTTCATTTTGTTAAGCTCTTGAAAATTGTGAGATTTGTATTCGTCTGTCGCTAACAAATTCACGATATGTGTGCGAAGGGCTGGGAAATCGCTCGTACTGCAAAAAAGGTCGAAGTTGAGAACCAATATTCTGAATGCGAGGCAATCTGAAATGAACAGATCTGCGTTCTCGCTTGTGATGGCGTACTGGAGAAGCATCTTCAAAAAGCTGCCTTGGAACCTTGCAGTGTGCGAATTCACAACAATATTCCCAGGAGACTGGGAAGACTTCCGCTCTCTCATGATCAAATTAGGATTGTGATTGGTCTTGTAATAATCAATGATTAGAATAAGTGCCCAGTACCCATCAACATTCTCAAACTCTTTGCTTAGTCGCCAATCAATTTGCAAGCACAGCAAAAGTAATCGCAGTGTCTCAAAGAACATAAAGTCTCTCTGTATTTCTTCTCGATAGTCGTCCTTCAGGACAGCCTCTGTCAATGAGAGCAAGAGCCCTGAGCCGCCCCAGCAATAGATGGCACTAGAAAATGCATCAAAGCGATGGTAAAGTATCTCCTGACTCTTTGACTGATCGATAAACTCAATAAAAAGCGAGTCGTTGATGTCGAAAAGAAAGTTTGTGATCTTGATTTTACTTTTTGCTAATAACGTAGCGATTTCTCCAGCGTTTGGTAAGCAGTCATTTGAACAGCTTTGACTTTTATCGCGGGCGTTTGCAGCGGCATAGCGGAGAGATCCGTGTATAGTCTGCTGCCCTTTTGATCTCAAAGCTTTTTCAGCACGATAGCGCATAAGAATGTAGTTGCGCTTCGATAAACTGTTCAAGAAACCAATGATGTTCAGCTCCGAAAACTCTTTCTGCGACCAGTCAAAGCCGAGCCCCAAAAGGTAGAATAGGCTCATCCACTCAAATGAAATGGCGAGATCCATTACACTGAGATCTTTGATGAGCAATTCATGCTTGGTAAATAAATTCGCTCCAAATCCCTCGTGCTCCAGCAATTCCAGTGGGTCGCCAATGTATATTTTGTTCCAACGAATGTCCCCCTTTGAAATCGACGAGCAAGGAATGGACTCGCAGTAGTCTCCATCGATGAAAAGATTAAGATTCTGGAAATTGTCGTACGATAGCACGAAGTGTGTGAAGCCCTGGTTTTCAGTCAGACCTTGCTTGAGAGTATGATTGAACGGGAATTGTCGGCGTGATTTGTTGGCCCAGTTGAAGATGTTTACTAGGAATTTACCCTGCAAAAGTTGCACCTGGAACACGAGCGATTCGCGGTCTGCGGAATTGGCCAACAGGAAAAGCGTTAGCGGCATGAAATCATCATTCTGTGAAATGGAGGGTAGTTCAATGAGCTTGAACCACGTCGAAACCGTAAAGCATTTCAGTACACTAGCATCCTGGTTGATTGGTATCGTCACGCCTCGAGCGGTAAAATTGTTGAAGAGTAGCGCCAGATATTGTGCTGGGCACTTAGTCAAAAACGCAAATAAAAGCTCGAGAAATAACTTTTTCGTGGTGAATGAAAGCTGAGATGTCTTCGCAAAGAGTGGGAAGATAAGGCGTTTGAAGTTTTTCGCATCACACCCCAACTCCAAAAACGCGCTAAGAAGCCGCACTTTTGCTTCACAAAACACCTTTTCATGCTCTCCAGGCTCTTCTTTTAGGTTGCATGCGTACTTGGTAAAGTCTGTGAGCAAAAAATCGAGCATGCCGCACCTATAAAGCTGCATTCGGCCGGTATAAAGTGCTGTGGAGGCCCAAGAAATGACCTCATGGACGATTAGCCTAAAGTCGAAGTACACATCAGAATCAAGCCGGTCAAGCTTTTCAAAACATTCTTCGATTGCCTGTCGTTGTTGTCTCGAGAAATAAATAGGACCAGGCGGGAACTGGAGCACGATTTCATGGCGCGTGGCGTTGCCCAAGAGTTCTGCGTCTGATGCCACGTCACTGAGCTCAGTTTGCCAATTTCTGAGTAGATTTTTGTCTAAAGTGAAATCGGTAAGAATCTTTTTGTCGAGTATAGATATGATTTCATGGTCAGGCGCCGTCTCGGCGTCAATTCTCTTGCTCTCAGACGTCATGTATAAGGTATTGCAAATGAGATAGCAGTGAACTTCGCCTGGCCTTTCAGTGAGTCAGAATTGGAGTAAGTTTTGAATTTGAAACGCCTCAGCAATGAGAATTATTTGTCGGAAACTCGGAACGATGCCCTGGATTATTGGATTTCGTCAATGATATTTAATGGATTTGAAAGATGGAAAGTAGCGATTATGGGGATCTAGGATACTGGATTTCGCGGTATCTGGGGTCGAGAGGTCTGGGTTCATGGTTAGGAGCCACCAATACCTCAGCACTACAATTTCATTATGATAGTTTTTCTGAAGAGAGGCGTTTTCAAGCCAGATTCCGGTTCACGTTTATATGGCGGCTTTTTCTAACTGATTTAATAACCTGCCGTTTCTGACTACTTTTTTTCTTTCTGGGTTCGTTTATGCCTTGCTCTCATGAGATGTGTAGTCAATACTGTATCCTTACGACAAAGTTTGGACGCGGGTAGCCCTGAACAATTCTTGGACGGGGTCGGTAAAGCCGTGATGGTTCCAGCACACATTTACGATTTCTTGTTTGGCTTCTTCTCGGTGAAGTTTGTGATTGATTACAGTCTCTCCCAGGGTGTACGTGTACGTCTACGCATGCACCTTATTAAAGCATGCTAGATCAAGTTAACGCAAGTACTAATACAACAATATAAGTTTATCAAGTGCAGTAAATATTCAACTTGAACAAAAAAAGCGAAGGTAAAGCTACAACGTTCTTACATTGTTTGATCGATTTTTCTATTATTTGTTTGCAGTTCCGTTGTTCACCATCATAACTGTTTGCTCTGCGGTTATATACATACGATTGCTGTTTTCGGAAATGCATTTAAATAAGCGTTTTCTCGAGCTTTTCTTTGTTTCACATTCGTATTCTTCTCATTACGCCATGCTAGCAAGACGGCTTGGGCAGTGGTTCAGATTGAACTTGCGCCACCAATTGTGTGCTGTGTGGTTTTCCTCGCTTACCATATAAAGAGCGAGGTCAGGAGAGCCTTCTCACCAAGAGCCTTCAGGCGGCTAATGATTGCAATCAAGCGCCGAACAAATCGTGATTTCCTCTTGATTGCCAAACCCAGTGCTTATTAAAAAGCTGCTTACTTGCCGTAGGTCACGACTTGCGCCCTACTTTTCGCAATCTGCAGCGCCCGCCTAAAGGTTTCCAATGTGACATTGGCGCCACCGCCTGTAATGCTGACGTGAGTCAAAGTGTCACCATTACGTACAATTGTGAGACGAGACTCTGCACACGCTTCTTCAGCCTCACCTTCCAAGTCCGCCAAAAGCACAGAGGTCGTGCCCTGTTCGGTTTCGAGATCGACAAGCCCAAACAGCGACGAAACACCGATTCTTGCCGCATAAAGCTGCAACGGCAGGGCCAAGGTCGTGTTTCCATCGAAGCAAAACCGGCCTGAACCCTGGCTCAAGTGGCCAAAGTTGCCCCGCGACCGCACGGGCACGCGCACATTTGGGTCGATGCCCGAATCGGACAAAAAAACACGTGGGAGCACTGTGTTTTTCAAGGCGGCCGTCAAGGCATAATGCACCACGTCGAAAAGCGGACCCACGCGCGAGAATACTTTGATGTGGGCGTACAACACGTAGGCGTACTTTTTTTTCGTGATATTGATCGTCGAGCTCAAACTGCGCAAATCGTCCGCGGACATTTGCAGGTCGTCTGGGTACGCTACGTATGATTCGCCCGTGGTTTCATTGGTGAGTTGGTACCCAGGCACTAGTGTAAGCAGCAGCAGCGGGAGCACGTGCAGGTGGAGCACATGGTTGTGGATTTGCTGCGACAAAATCATCTCCTCATCCGTGGGCGCCCCAGTCCTGCCCCGGGCAATCTCCACCACGGGGTACACCGTGGCATAGGCGGCGTTTTTATTCGCTGCCGTGTCTGCAGACAAGAAGTCGTCAGACTCGTTTGTTTCCGTCACACCAAGCGTGATACCACAAAAGACGTGTGTGTCGCCATTTCTGACTGTCACCAGGCCCACAAGCGAGTTTGTACCAAGATCTGTGAGCGATCCGGGGTTTGCCGAAAGCGTACGGAACTCGTCGTACTGTCGCAAGCTGGGACGAAGCCCTAGCGCGAGATGGCGCTCGAGGGAAACTTCCGGTGTAATTCTCGCAAGCACTTCGGGCGGAAAAACCGCCTGTTTTGTTGAGGCCATTGCGTGGTGTGTATTTGTGTGGGGGTTTACCGTATCCTTCTTTTGGTAGATAAAACCTGTGATGAGGCAGATGTGAGTCACGTGATGCCATTTGCGTGAATGCTTCGGCGGGCGTCGAAATATCATTCGATGTAGGACACACCAACATAAATTAGCTCCATAATTTTAAAATTATATTTCAGAAGGACGTTATATATCTGTGCTCATTTTGCTTGTTGTGAAGTATGGTTTTGGATTTTTGGTATCGGAAAATCGTGTACCTAGTTCTCAAACTTGCAAAATATTGATCGCAAAAATTGAATTCTGTCCCAGGGTTGCTCAGAGAATGTTTTCTTGAGGTCCCAGCAAATCACCTATTTTACATGTGTGCTTTCAAAGAACAAGAAGATACAATACAATGATCTAAATTTGACAAATTTTTGGTCAGTATAAAATAGAAGGAAATCAGAAAAAAAAAGAAGAACGACTCCATGTTCGCGCCGGTCAACGCATCATCGGAAAACTTAAGAAAATTAGATTGGTTTGTGAAGACTGTCAAAAAAGTGTTTTCTTTAGGACGGCGCGAATCACTGGATGGGCTCGCATTACTGACCCTTCTGTTGCGAGAGCTGAAGCGACAGGTGGGGGATGTACAGCCTCTAGGGCGATGACAACCGAATTAGTTCTCATACGCAGCCACGCCGCTAGGCATGGTAGCGAAGCTGGCTAAGGTTTTATATATATTCATATATAGTTTTTTGGAGAGCCAGGCAAGCAACTCTGGCTCCCAGTCCTTAATCAGATGTATCAAGCAAAAAAAAAAAAAAAAAAAAAAACGAGCTTCCATCGAAAGCAGAAGTATAGCTATTGAGACAATAACAAAGGACTCAATGACAGTATCGCCCGCCGCCACACGAAGACCGCAACCTCGGTGTACGTTAGCCAAGCTGGCTATGGTGATCCAAATATAAGTATACATCTATAGATTTGTGGTGGATTCTTCAAGCAATTCGGGCTGTAATATTCTTGATCAGATTTGCTATGCAGGAATAGAACAAGCAGATTCACATATTTGGCTGCAAACCAAGCCATAATGTCGTACACAGGCTCCTCAAAAATAAGCGCAACTGAAGTTTTGAGAGACTTGTAATTTCAAGTGGAGTTAAATAAAAGAAAATATTACGGCTGGCAATCAGTGAACAGGCGTACACACCGTTTACCGAATATACTTGCTGAGCGCACCCACAACCAAAAGTGGGTGCTCCGAAATATCCATCCAATGAAGTATCCCAGTCGGTATACATCGTGAGGTTTATACCTGGTGAGATCTTCATATTTGACTGTGATGATTGCCCGAGTATGTCCATAATAACCAATGAGATTGAATCTAGGGGATCACTCATAAGCAAAGCAGGCTTCAGGCTGATGATTGATCATCAACACTGTGGGCTGATAGGATTAAAAGACTTGCATGAAAAAGAAAGCGAGCTTGGGCGTTTTTTACTCTTTGATTCGCATCAAAATCAAATAAATGCAGTATCTTATTTTGCCCCGAAGTGGTTTCGGGTGGACTAAGAGAATACGAAAACATGCAGATGATAATATATCTTGCACTTGTTGGCCATTGTTGGCGCCTTTATATGGGCGGAATGAGACTAATTTGGCCTAGCAAGAGTTTTTACCGGGACAGAAAGAAGTTCTATCTATCGGTTGAGGTATGTAGTGAAGTGTCTGGCGACAGATTTAGTATGTAGATATTCAATGTATTAGTCTGGAAAGCCAAAGCACATACTGGCCAACCAGCCATTATTTTGTGCTGCCTTTCCATTTTTTGAAGCTCTACCAGCTAAGATAACAGGCGTCAAGACAATAGGTGGTGCATTTTATGGCAAGTACCGAGTACTTGCCTGGATAGAGCACGCTTCTGATTGAAATTGTTTACTATAGCGATTCGACTGAGCATGAGAATTACTTGAAGAAGTTGATTTTCTTTGACTGAATATATAGACAGATTGGGCCTTGCGAAATCTTGATCAAAAGCGACTTTCAGGAAATAAAAAAAACGAGGCTTCTCTTTCGACATTTACACAAAGCCTTAGTACACATATCGTATTTGAGATCATTTATAATTTACTTATCACTTCATAGAGCGCTTTCATGGCCTTTTCAGACGTGGATGAGGGAACTTATGTCTTCAGTTTACTTTTTTATTCTCAAAGACATATCACATTTTACTTCAAACCCCGCTCCGGCCCATGAATAGGCATGAATGAACGTACAAGATTTGTCAACGTATCATGTTCTTATTGCATCGATTCTCGAAGAGTATTTTATATTCCAGATGCCACATCTGGACGCCTAAGATCTTTCTTGATATGAAACTGAGAGGTTTTTTTTGGGTCGCTTCTTCGGCGGTCAAAGACGAATCACCTCGTACGTTTGCGTTGTTGAAGGCCCATGCTCTTTCTTTCGATTCTGAGAGTGTCAGCATGCAAGATATTGACAAATTTAAGTCGCAGCAGCAAAGAATAGTCAATTGGGTATTTTTCAAGTAGGCTTTGTGGCGGAACAGGATTGACAAGACTCATGTATAGTCAACATTGTATCCAAGTCATTAGCAATGAAACTCTATATATATTTTTTTTAAACTCCCATTGTACAAACAAGATGACTGCGTTTACCAGTCAAAAGCAAGCCCTTTGTGGGTGAGGATCCAGAGAAAAAAGCCACTTTTATGAATGATTCTTCATGTATTATGGTATATTAGAGTAGGCAAGGAAAAGGTCGGCTGCGACCACATCGCGAAGAAAACACTGTTTCCCGTCCGATCAACGTTAGTTAACCTTCGCAGAGCTGTACTGAGTAGTGTAGTGGGAGACCATATGCGAAATTACAGTGTTGCAGTCTTTTTTTTGTAGGCCTTACTCGAAGGCTACCAATAGTTCAAACATCTCGCAATCTGCTCTGGCCAAGGCACGCTTGAGTCTACTCGTGTTGATGCTCCTGCCTGAATGCGATATAGGTATGAAATGGCGACCAATCAAGATTCTCTTGCTTTTTTTTTCTAAAAAGAAAATCTAGCTTTTTCTGTATGTTGTATATAGCTACTGGCCGAAACGAGTGACACACTCTTGGGCTTCGAGAACGTCAACTTGATTATTTGAGAAAAGAAAAGAGACTGAATCTTGTGCCCCACGACTTTTTTGATAGTTTTACGTAGATTGTCTTGCTTAGGGTGGAGTTCACTCAAACACCTTTGATACTTACGACTTTCGGTCAACCCAATGCGATTCATGCCAGTCAGTCCTAATTTGTGGATCGAATTTGATGGCTGCATATGTGAAGTTTGCACAAAAGCTGTCATTGCCAGGCATATTCCTGACATGTGGAGATCACTCTTATCTTTTTCAGGGCGCCTAGTTGTGTATTTTTTTTTTTGACAAGTTGAGTTGTATTATTGTATGATGCAAGGAATCATGAAGATCGCGAACTTGACTCTATGTTAGAAGTCAAAGCTATGATGCAGCTTTGATTCTGGCTTATTACATCTAATTTTGGGTGAAGTCTTTGGAACTAATAATCGGGCTGAAACGAAAATCCGAACCTATAGCATGCCCTGGCCATCTTTGCTGCTGAACTCGTAGGTCTTTTCCATTCTTGGCAAGATACATTAGTTGAGTTAAAGACATTTGTCATCTTTCGATTTTTCCTTTGTGCAAGGGAACAAAGTGAGCATGAATGAAGTCGTATATTCTCCGAGATCCATCAGGTGCTCAAACGAGACTCACCAGGAATACAGACTGCCTGTGACCTGTTGTATCAAATTTCATAAAGCACCTGCGAATTTCTTTGGTGAAGCCCTTCAAATTAAAGAGTGTAGACAGGCAATTGTGAGATTCTCGAAATAAAAGCAGAACACGGCGTGGCTACAAACTCAAACACTGGCATATTTACGGAATTTGTGTGACGAAGAATTACCCAAATGCTCACCAATGACACCCGCTTAATTTTAAATGTCAAATCATACGGTGAACATGAAAGTAAGAAATTAGCTGGGCACGAGAAAATGGCAACTGCTAGGACATACGTATTACCACCAAGTCATAGCTACCAAGTTTACCGAAAGCGTTCAACATTATCTCGACCTTCGCTCATGATCCATTTGTGAAACCTTCAAAATATTCAAGTCTCAGCAGGAAAAGCTTGTCAAGAAGTTGTGAATGGTTCTCATTTGTAGCATCAAGAGAACGGAGATCATTTCTCGCCAGGTTTAGGCGGGAAAGGGGGGCTCTGGCTGTCAATCAGAATGTTTGCCACTAAAGCAGGGTATTATTACCCTAAAGGGCAATTGTTTGCGGCCAACCTCTTATACATTTGCTAAAAAAAAAAAATTAATCTAACGGTAAGGGTAGCAGAGGTAAAATCATTTCACCCCGCCAATCACTCGAGCTAGCAATTCATAGTGGGGTATGGTTTTGAAGTGAAGTCAAACTGCGATTTATCGGGGTTTACCGACTGAACGTGAAATGAATGATCACTAGCATCTTATCTCCGAAAAGTTCAGGAAAAAAGGGAGTGCTATCTAACGAATCAAATTGCGGAAAACCGATAAACCGTGCAGGTCAAGTCGAGATAACGAAACTCCCGAGCCAAAATTGGATCGGATAAGCGGCGGGGGTCTTGGAGGTACGGGTGTATGCTCCACTCAAACGCACTTTCTGCTTCGCCTTCCCCTCAAGGCCATTACTATGCACCTGCACAGTGACATGACTCATTGTGCACATGAGATAATTTTTGTGAGATAGCGCAATTTTCTGACTTTCAATTCGACGCTGATTGGCCAGAAAAAACCGCGAGTAAAGTTATATGCACACCACACAGGCTATCTTACATGGGGCTGAAATTGAATAACGGCCCGCTTTTCCATGCCGAGCGATTAAGACCAGTGCCAATATGGGCGAAAAACCGCCTATACTCCGGAACTCGTAGACGTAACCCTCGGACCGCGTGGGTGTGGAAAATTTCCAGCTCCATACTACTTTTCTTTCTGCATTTCACCAGATTTCCATACCCTTCAATTCATCGCGTGATTCTGCTTCCAGGCTTCTTTTTTTTCCTTCCCTAGAGATATCTGGACAGCCCACGTGGAATAAACACACATTTTTAGTTCTGGCACTTTCAGGAAGCTTTCCCACGAGACATTTAAATGTATGTATACCTCGCCTCCATGGAGACGTGGAAGTTACCATCAGCCCTAATTAGTGCTCCCGTTTTTCGAGCCTAGAAAAACATGGCGGCTATTATTTTTTTATTTTTTTCAGTTGATTTTTTTTTCTCACCCAAGCGCAAATTTTGAGCCCGCACCCCGTCTTTCAAAAACTTTTTGTTCTATTCTTTTCCCACTTCTTCATACACTTTCCTCATCTCTAATACTGACTTTAGCAGATGGCCTCCTACCTCCCGCAAGACGGGTTTGAGACGAATGTGTACGACTACGACGAGGTGCCACAAAACAAATCGTGGGCGTCAACGTTGCCCGTGGCACAGGGGTTATATGACCCAGAATACGAAAAAGACGCCTGTGGTGTCGGTTTCGCGTGCCACTTGAAAGGTGATGTGCTGCACAAAATCGTGAGTGACGCCAAGCAGTTGCTTTGCAACATGACCCACCGTGGAGGTGAATTGAATCCAAAGGATGGTGACGGCGCGGGACTTTTGTCGTCGTTGCCACACAAATTCTTGACGCGCGAGTTCGCCTATCACTGCAACGTTGAATTGCCGCCCTTAGGTCAGTACGGTACCGGAAACGTCTTTTTCAAGAAGGACGAGGGCGTGTTTGAAAAATCGCGGCAGACGTTCGAGTCGCTCGCGGCGTCTTTGGGCTTGAAAGTCTTGGGCTGGAGATCCGTGCCTCATGACTCAAGCATCTTGGGGCCTGCCTCCTTGTCGAGGGAACCTCATATCTTGCAGCCAGCGATTGTCCTTGCTGAGACTTACGGGCAAGAGATCGCGCCTGAGGAGTTTGAGCAAAAGTACCGCAAGAACTTTGAGAAGAACTTGTTCATTTTGCGCAAGCAGTCCCTGCACACGATCGGATTGCACAACTGGTTCTACATTTGCTCGTTGCTGACGAAGACAATCGTCTACAAGGGCCAGTTGGCGCCCAACCAGGTTTACGCGTACTACTACGACTTGTTGAACTCGGAGTACGAGGCCCACTTTGCCCTTGTGCATTCGCGTTTCTCCACAAACACATTCCCATCGTGGGACCGTGCCCAGCCCTTGAGAATGGTGGCCCACAACGGTGAGATCAACACTTTGCGCGGTAACAAGAACTGGATGCGCGCAAAGGAAGGTGTAATGAAGTCGGAACTCTTTGGTGACGAGTTGGAGAAGTTGTACCCTATCATTGAGGAGGGTGGTTCCGATTCTGCTGCGTTCGACAATGTGTTGGAGTTGTTGGTGATCAACGGCGTGTTGTCGTTGCCCGAAGCCGTGATGATGATGATTCCAGAGGCCTGGCAGAACGACAAGAACATTGACATGAAAAAGAAGGCTTTCTACGAATGGGCTGCGTGTTTGATGGAGCCCTGGGACGGACCAGCGTTGTTCACGTTCGCAGATGACCGTTACTGTGGTGCCAACTTAGACAGAAATGGATTGCGCCCTTGCCGGTACTACGTGACCAATGACGACATCATCATTTGCGCGTCCGAGGTCGGTGTCATTGACGTCGACCCAGCTAAAGTGTTGCAAAAAGGCCGGTTGCAGCCCGGTAGAATGTTGTTGGTGGACACAAAGGAGGGCCGTATCGTCGATGACCGCGAGTTGAAGAGCACGGTCGCGTCGCGTTTCGACTTCAAGTCCTGGGTTTCCGCCAGCGGCATCACGTTGGACGACTTGTGTGCCAAATTGGAGGCTCGTGACGTCAACATCACGCAGCCCTCATACGACAAGAGCTACACCGTGCAGACAGACCCGCGCATGTTGGCGTTTGGGTACTCGCACGAGCAGATGAACACGATCTTGGCGCCTATGGCCGAGGCCAAGGAGGCGTTGGGATCCATGGGTAACGACACAGCGTTGGCATGCATTTCTGAACAGCCCCGCTTGTTGTACGAGTACTTCCGCCAATTATTTGCCCAGGTCACGAACCCGCCCATCGACCCCATCCGTGAGGAGATTGTCATGTCCTTGGAGTGCTATGTTGGCCCACAGGGTAATCTTTTGGAGATGAACCCCAGCCAATGCAACCGGTTGTTGTTGCGCTCGCCAGTGCTCCTGAACAATGAACTTACTGCGATCCGCAACATTGAGACTGTATACCCATCATGGGCGGTGGCGAACATTGACATTACGTTCCTTCGCTCTGAAGGTATCCAGGGATACATTAACAAGATCGAGGAAGTGTGCCAGGACGCGTCGCGCGCAATTGCCGACGACAAGAAAATCATTGTGTTGACCGATCGCGCCACCGCGTTTGACCGCATCCCGATCCTGGCCTTGATTGCCACCGGTGCCGTGCACCATCACTTGGTACGCCAGAAACAGCGCTCGAAGGTCGCCATTTTACTCGAAACCGCCGAGGCACGTGAGGTCCACCATGTCTGTTGCTTGGTCGGTTACGGTGCTGATGGTGTCAATCCATACTTGGCCATCGAGACGTTGTGCAAGATGCGCGACGAAGGTTTGTTGAAGGTCGACTTCTCTGACAGCAAGATGTTCGCCAACTATAAGGAAGCTGTTGATGCTGGTATTTTGAAGGTCATGTCGAAGATGGGTATCTCAACGTTGGCATCCTACAAAGGTGCTCAGATCTTTGAGGCTTTGGGTGTTGACAACTCTGTCATTGACCGCTGCTTTGTCGGAACGGCGTCGCGTATCAAGGGTATTACATTTGAGTACATTGCCCAGGATGCATTCTCGTTGCACGAGGCTGGATACCCTTCAAGGGACACTGTGAAGCCAGTTGCATTGCCAGAGACCGGTGAGTATCACTGGCGTGATGGTGGTGAAAAGAAGGTGAATGACCCTGCAGCGATCGCACTGATTCAGGATGCCGTGAGAAACAAAAACGAGAAGGCATATGAGGCGTATCTGAAGAAGGAGTATGAGGCGATCAAGAGCTGTACGTTGCGTGGACTCTTGGACTTTGACTATGAACAAACTCAGCCTGTGCCTATCGACCAAGTTGAGCCATGGACGGAGATCGTGCGCCGTTTCTTCACTGGTGCGATGTCGTACGGCTCGATCTCCATGGAGTCGCACCTGACGCTTGCCGTTGCCATGAACAGATTGGGAGGTAAGTCTAACACCGGTGAAGGTGGTGAAGACTCTGCTAGATCGCAGGTCAACGCAAATGGCGACACCATGCGTTCGGCGATCAAGCAGATTGCATCGGGCCGGTTTGGTGTCACGTCTTATTACTTGGCTGACGCCGATGAGTTGCAGATTAAAATGGCTCAGGGCGCCAAGCCGGGTGAAGGCGGTGAGTTGCCAGGCCACAAAGTTTCCGAGTCGATTGGTAAGACTCGTCATTCAACTCCAGGTGTGGGATTGATCTCGCCACCTCCACATCACGATATCTACTCCATCGAGGATTTGAAGCAGTTGTTGTATGACTTGAAGTGCTCGAACCCACGGGCCAGAACTTCTGTGAAGTTGGTCTCAGAAGTCGGTGTTGGTATTGTTGCTGCTGGTGTCGCCAAGGCAGGATCGGAGAATATCTTGGTCTCCGGCGGCGATGGAGGCACTGGTGCTGCGAAATGGACCTCCATCAAGTACGCTGGTTTACCATGGGAGTTAGGTCTTGCAGAGTCGCATCAGACTTTGGTCTTGAATGACTTGAGAGGCAGAGTTGTCTTGCAGACAGATGGACAGATCCGTACTGGCCGTGACGTGGCGATTGCATGCTTGCTTGGTGCCGAGGAGTGGGGCTTTGCTACTACCCCCTTGATTGCGATGGGTTGTATCATGATGAAGAAGTGCCACCTCAACACATGTCCCGTGGGAATTGCCACGCAGGATCCTGAGCTTAGAAAGAAGTTCCAAGGTACGCCCGAGCACGTGATAAACTTCTTCTACTACATTGCCAATGAGTTGCGTCAATATATGGCAAAATTGGGGTTCCGTACAATCAACGAGATGATTGGAAAAACCGAAGTGTTGCGTGTGCGCGATGACTTGAGAAATACCAAGAACGCCAACATTGACTTGTCGCCAATCTTGACACCAGCACACACGATTCGTCCCGGTGTTGCCACGCACTGTGTGCGCAAACAGGACCACAAATTGCATGTGCGTATTGACAACAAGTTGATCGACGAGTCTGAGTTGACTTTGTCGAAGGGCTTGCCCGTGACAATCGACTGCGACGTCGTCAACACGGACCGTTCTTTGGGCACGACATTGTCGTACAGGGTGTCGAAGATTTTCGGTGAGCAAGGCTTGCCACACGACACTATCCATGTGAACGTCAAGGGTTCCGCAGGCCAATCCTTTGGCGCGTTTTTAGCCTCTGGTATAACACTTGAGTTGGAGGGTGACGCCAATGATTATATCGGTAAAGGCTTGTCTGGGGGCAGAATTATTGTGTACCCACCCAGAGAGTCAACTTTCAAGGCCGAAGATCAGATCATCGCTGGTAACACAGCGTTCTTTGGAGCCACCTCAGGAAGTGCATTCATCCGCGGTATTGCTGCAGAGAGATTCGCAGTGAGAAACTCCGGTGCCACGATCGTTACTGAAGGTACAGGTGACCATGGCTGTGAGTACATGTCTGGTGGTCGCGTGGTGGTTTTGGGTAGCACGGGCAGAAACTTTGCTGCCGGTATGTGCGGTGGTATTGCATACGTTTTGGACATGGCGCAAGATTTCTTCCAGAAGGTCAACCAGCAGACTGTTGAATTATCAAGCGTGACAGAGCCAGCAGAGATTGCATTCTTGCGTGGCCTCATCGAAGATCACCGCCACTACACTGGTTCCGAGGTAGCAGATAACATCTTGAATGATTTCAACCGGATCTTACCTCGTTTCGTCAAGGTTTTGCCCCACGACTACAAGAAGGTGCTTGAGAAGGAGAAGCAAAAGCAGTTGGAGGCGAAGAACAACGAGCTCAACAACTTTTTGAAACTGATCAAGGAGGACCCTGAGAGTGATGCCACGAACGGGGAGGCGTCTAAGATCAAGCGTGGACACGTGCACTCACACGCCAAGAGCGAGCCAAAGGTGTTGGATTTGGAAGACACGATCCAGGATCTTACGCTCGAGAAGAAGGCCGTTGCTCAAATTGACCGCGTTAAGGGCTTTATGAAGTACAAACGCCGCAACGAGAAGTACCGTCCTGCCAAGGAGCGTGCAGGCGACTGGAACGAGATGACATCCCGCTTGACGAAGGAAGAGTTGAAATATGAGACCGCGCGGTGCATGGACTGTGGTGTGCCATTCTGCACGTCCGATACGGGATGTCCTATCTCCAACATCATTCCTAAGTGGAACGAGTTGGTGTTCAAGGATCGCTGGTTTGACGCGTTGCAGCGTTTGATGATGACTAACAACTTTCCCGAGTTCACCGGCAGAATCTGTCCTGCGCCATGTAACGGCGCGTGCGTCTTGGGAATCAATGAGGATCCTGTCAACATCAAGTCTGTGGAGTGCGCGATCATTGATCACGGATTTGAACAGGGCTGGATTAAGCCTAACCCACCCCAGCACAGAACGGGCAAGACCGTCGCTGTCATTGGTTCTGGCCCAGCAGGCTTGTCTGCTGCCGACCAATTGAACAAGGCCGGTCACAAGGTTACTGTGTACGAGAGATCTGACCGGCCCGGTGGCTTGATGATGTACGGTATTCCTAACATGAAGTTAGACAAGCGTATTGTCAAGAGAAGAACCGACTTGTTGGCCGCGGAAGGCATTGACTTTGTGTGTGGTGTCACTGTGGGCGAGGATGTGACCATCGAGGAATTGAAGGCCACCAACGATGCCGTTGTGTACGCCGTGGGTTCCACCATTCCAAGAGACTTGAGAATACCAGGCCGCGACTTGAACAACATCGACTTTGCCATGAAATTGTTGCACCTGAACACGAAGGCGTTATTGGAGAACAATTTGGAGGCAATCAGAGAGACAATCGCTGGCAAGAACGTCGTGGTAATTGGTGGAGGTGACACTGGAAATGACTGCTTGGGCACATCCACTCGTCATGGTGCCAAATCTGTCACAAACTTTGAGTTGTTACCAACGCCCCCTAGCGCCAGACCCAAGGATAACCCATGGCCTCAGTGGCCACGTGTTTTCCGCGTTGACTACGGCCATACAGAGGTCGCAGCACACTACGGTAAAGACCCCAGAGAGTACTCAATCTTGTCGAAAGAGTTTGTTGGTGATGATGAGGGCAATGTGAAGGGTATTAACACTGTTCGTGTCGAGTGGAAGAGGTCTGACTCAGGCGCCTGGCAGATGGCCGAGGTCCCCGGCTCCGAAGAATTCTTCGCCGCGGACGTCGTGTTGTTGTCGATGGGCTTCGTAGGCCCGGAGACCGACAAGCTCAGCGTGGAGAAGACCAAGAGAGGCACCATCACCACTGCTGACCCCAGTGGCTACCGAGTGGCTGCAAACGACAATTTGTTTGCCGCCGGTGACTGCAGAAGAGGCCAGTCTTTGGTTGTTTGGGGTATTCAGGAAGGAAGACAGTGTGCCAGAGAGGTCGATTTGTTCTTGATGGGATCCACCAGATTGCCAGGCAACGGCTCTGTCGAACAGCGCAACTTCAACTTGTTGGAGGAGTTCGCCGAAAAGGTATAGAATGAGGGTGTTGCTACCATCTTATATTAGTAATTAAGAATATGTTTTGATCCACTCGTAGGGCAGGCTGGAGATCTATCAAATGCTGTTGTAGTTGAAAGCGGCAACTCGGCCACTAACATTTATCTCGCCAGCTAAGAGTTCATTGAATTCTTGCCTTGAGTCTGCTCAATTCTATACCTATCAATGAATACTGGAGCTGAAAGGAGCAAACAAAAGTATACTATCTTAAAAAGAAAGTATTTTTGCTTGATCAATCTACTTGCTTGTTGACCAGAGACTGCACATCTCTCGTCCGGGATATCACACTGTCTACACGCCTCCCAAGATTGGCGAGTGGCATGGTAGACAAATTTATGCTTGGCAAAGTGTATGACTCAAAAATTTGCCTGAAGCGTTTTACAAGCAATGCACACCATAGTGGTCTAAAGATCGAATAGTACCCCTAAATTTGCATTTGCAAGTATTAATCGATTCACGTTAATCTTCTTATTGTGAGCGCACAGGTTGACCAACATCAACTTGATGTAATTAACAAAACCATGTGTTCAGCTAGATGACCTGGAAGAATGTAAGACTCGAATATTAGCAACCAATCTGGCCGAATGCAAGTGAATGTTGGGAAATTTCGGTGTGTTGTGAGTAAGCGCATACTTTGCTCTATAACTTACTGTACTCCGTGAACAGGGCGACTTTCCACTGAAAGTCTCTGGATACCAAATCAGCATCTATATGCCAGTGATCACTTTAGCGAAAATCTTGCAAAACCGTCTTGAAAGCTCCATGCATTTGCGGGATACTTGGATACTGGGCATCGACCATTAAGGGACCGCTCTTATGTCAGGGACTTGAGATCTTCCGAACGACGACCGCATTGGGACGAGACTCGTGTGTGACGAAATTATAATTAGAAGAGAGAGGGAGAATGAACAACACAGATATGTATGGGCCCACATAACAAGGTAAGATCTGCCGGGGACTGCCCTCGAAGGTGCAACGAGATCCGGGGGCACGTTGACTGCTTTTGCCTAAAGGGGATAATTGGCATCAGTACATCCGGGATCGGAAGTTTCCGGCAGCCGGGCAGTGAGTGGCAAGCAACAACCTAGATCTAGTATGAGTGGTGTTACCAGGCCACAAAGTTGAGACGAACACAAATAATCAATTCTCGACTTCAGTTTCATACGCTTTGACAATAACGTATCCATCGTTTCATATGTTCAGCTTGATTAGCCAATGCACACGAGCGCTCCGCATTGGGAGCCGGCCTATATACGATACCATGGCACGTCGGCCCGTGGGCTAATTGCCATACTCGAATTAGTGAGTGGTATAGATAAATGTCATTGATGAACATTTGTGGTTCCCTTAACAATGTCCGATCTGAGATAAAGGGACTTGAGCGGGGAAATGCTTATATTTATACGAGCTTATCTGGATCAACAGGTTCACGTGTATTTACCCTCGGAAGTTGACGAATCAATGGATTTCCATTTTGGGCTCTTTAAGTGGTTGTGTCTTTTAATGCGACAAAACTGCAGGTTGTGTGCACCACCATGGTGGTTTTCTCAGGCGAGAGCGGGCAAACCGGGCGGGCAAAGTTAAGGTTTTTGTTTAGATTTCAAAACTCAAATTCTAAGCACAGAATAAAACGCAACCGGGGATTTTTTAATTCCAGAATAATTAGTCAAAATTTGTGCAAGAAGTTCTACGCAATTTGCGTAATGAGCAAACCCGAGTGGCAATCTTCCGAGTACACCACACTTGCTGCATTGTCAACATTGAGCTGGTGGCGGGCGAGCAGCTGCACGTCTGTTTTGATTCCAAAGCCGATGCGCAAGGCGCCCCTAAAAAGTGCGACATGCAGGCCCCCGATGTGCATATTGCTCCAGAATTTGCAGATGTTGTCCCACAAATTGTCCTCGGTGCGACATTACACAATCTCATGCGTACGCAGGCGCAGCCCTGGGCCCTCGGAAGTCAGCCGAAGTTTGAGTTTTTTTTTCGTCCGTGCTCGTCCTTCCGCTTACTGACGAGGTTTCGCAATTTATATAAATAGCCTACGCTCCTTTTTCGACCGCCTAGCCTGTTTTTCTGTGAAGTCAAATCTATTTTCCACTCCGTACTCTCGCTATGCAATTCAAGACTTTGGCTGTTGCTGCCGCTGTGTCCGGCTTGGCTGCCGCAAACAGTATGTACCGTCTTTATAAGATTTCGGCGGGAAATTTTCTCAAATCTGCCAGATCTGGCCGATTTGCTCTGAATCTCGAATTGACCCAACAATTTTACTAACTATCAGACTCCACATTGACCACAGCCACCCCCTCCGTGACCCTGGCATGCTCCTTCAAGGACTTTACCGCTACTGCGTCCTCGCAGGTTGCGTCTGTTGCCGCATGTGCCACTGCCGTGGGAGACATTCTCATTTCCGGTGACGCCTTTGGCGCGATCGACATTACTGGTGTCAAGCAGATTTACGGTGACCTTAGAATCAATGGCACCCAGCAGGCCACTTCTTTCAATGCGCCTACTTTGCAGTTGGTTTCTGGCCAGCTCGAGATTTCCGACGCCACGATCTTGTCGAACGTTAACTTGGCCCAATTGACCACTGTCGGCACTTTGGTGTACAACGCCTTGCCAGCATTAGAGCTGACTGGCTTGACCTCCGGTGTCACTTCTGCCGAGAGCATTTTGTTCACCAACACCGGCTTGACCTCGTTGAGCGGTATTAACGTGTACAAGTTGACGACTTTCGAGGTTAGCAACAACGCTGACATTGCCCTGATTGATTCCGGCTTGGAGTCTGTTACGGACACGTTGGCCATCAACTACAACTCTGACAAAGTCGAGGTTTACCTTGACCAGTTGACTTCTGCGCAGAATGTCATTTTCCAGAAAATCGCCTCGCTCTCCGTGGGTAACTTGACCGCCGTCAACGGCTCTCTTTCTCTCCAGCTGAACACTTTCGAGGACTTTGAGTTCCCCGTGTTGACCTCGGTTGGTAACTCCCTTTCCATCGAGCAGAACGACGACTTGACCGAGTTTGACTTCCCAGTGTTGAAGACGATTGGCGGTGCGCTCTCGATCCAGGACAACTCCGACTTGGAGTCGTTCTCGTTCTTCCCTAATTTGACCTCCGTGGGTGGCAGTATCACTATTGATGGTGACTTCAACAACGGTACCTTGCCTAAGTTGAACAAGGTTTCCGGCGGTTTCAACTTGACCACCACCGGCGAGTTGTCTTGCGACTCCTTCATCAAGTTGAACAGCAACGGCGACATCAAGGGTGACAAGTTCTACTGTGAGGGTGCTTCGTCCACTGTGTCCTCGTCCTCTTCCAAGAGCGGCAACGCTAACGGCGAGTCCACCAGCACTTCCGGTTCCTCCTCTGGCTCCTCATCTTCTTCCTCGGCTTCCAGCACTTCCTCCTCTTCTTCCAAGAGCTCTGGCGCTGCCCCTGTTGCCGCCGTGAAGTTGGTTTCCGTGGCTGTGGTGTTTGCCACCGTCGGCGCGTTCTTGTTCTGAGCGTATCCGTGAACTTAAAAGGCATCTTATTCTCTTCTACTCGTTTCTATTCTCTTTCGCTAAATAATCTCTGCTGTTCGCAGCATCAAGCACATATCTTATGTTAGACCCATGAATTGTAGCATTGTTACAGATGTGACAGATTCGGTGGCTGATTTGTTTTCTCGTTGATTCTAACACCAGCCTCTTTCGCTGGCACATGGAACATGCCGGGTTGTGCAAACTTTCCATCTGCTTGATCTCAGAAATTCCAGAAGATCAAATCTGAATAGTATACTTTCCAGCAGTGAGAAAACTTTTATTTCAAGCAATTTCACAAAGGATTGCCAATTTTCAGAGCCATGGGTGAAATTCCGCCTCGTTCGGGATACTTTGGTATTCCATAAGAATTACGCGAGTACGCTCGAAACAGAACTCATACCTATCAAACAACTGAAGTTCCTCCATACTTCACCATTCAGCATTGGTGATTCCACAAGATTCTTGTTGTTACTCAAGTTCCAAATTGTATTAGTTTTGCTTAAATGATAAGTAGTCACAGTTTGGGATTGCTCACAATCTCAGTTGACGAAGCCAAACCAGGCGAACCTAATACAACGGAGGGCAAAGGCTCTATAAAAGCCAAAGAAGATCTGCTCGAAACAAAAAGCAGTAGTGTCAATACTTAATAGGATAAAAAACCAAAAAAAAAAAAAACTCAAATGATGAACTTTTTTGCGAAATCAGTTTTCTATCTCCTACTCGCCAAAGGGTTGGCCGCACCGGCAAGTGAAATTGTCAAAGCCAACGCTAGTGTTTCTAAGGGCAAGATAGGTTCGGAAACCACCGTCATTTTCGTTCCGATGGAGATACTTGTCAATTGCATAAAGAAAAAACATGCGGAAATACTGGATGCTGCAAAGCAAAAGGACGGGAGTATTGCTCGGTGTTTAAAAAATGCTACCCCAAATATACCCTTTGGAAGCATTGAAGTTTAAAAATCAAGAAAAAAAAAAAATCGAAGCCTGAAAAGAGCAAGAAGATTCCAATATCGTTTTCTGAACCTTTTGGGTCAAGTTAGATACTTGAGTATACACGCCTTAATGAAGGGACCTTTTACTCTATATGTACGACTGGATTTGATCAAAGTTCGGTTTTTTTCCAGAGAAGGGGCAAACCTGAAATTTTGGTGCCTAATTTGAATTTGACTGCCACCAATTCATAAGTGAACATAGCCACATGGCGTTTTGTTCATATACAATTACAGTTTTGTGGAATAGTTGTGGCTTGTGGTTCCCAATCAGTTACTATTAAGCAATAAAAGGAGTTGTCTCTTGAGATCTGACCGAGCAAACCCAAAATACTCCGGCATGCATATAAGCAATACAATCTTAATTGAGAATAACTTACTGGATAAGGCAAAGCGTGTTTCGATGGAGAATAATATATTTTTTTTCTCGAAATACCCTGAGATATCAAGATATCTACCCTGTGTACTCTTAATCAATAAAATATCACTGTATATACCCTGTGGTCTGGTGACTTGATCGATTTCTCGGTACCCCAACAAGTGTCACGTGCAGTATCACGCATTCACTGCTAATATGCCAGCCACACAAGTCAACCCTCCCTGATCCCTTTCTCGATACTTCATTAACACCTTAAACATACTTCTATTATCTTTTAAATTGACCTTTTCACATATATAAGACCATGAAGATCGTGAATTTGGCAGTGTTGGCATTTGCATCGTGTATTTTGGCGAAAAATATCATCTACTTGGACGATCTTGTCTCTGCCATGAACAAGGATAAAAGAGAGGCCAAGAATATCGTATCTCTAGATGCGTTGAAAGACGAGGCTGCAAATGCCGTCTACGACGGGAGCCCCGAGGAGAATGCAGCTGCTCCAGGCCAAAAAAGAGACACCCAGCACGTGTTTCAGCCCACAGCGCCGTTGCTTCAGAGTTTACTTCCACTGGTGCGTAAAATCTCGGTATTCTCGGGTTACTTGCGCAGTGACACGCAAATAATGAGCCAGTTGGAGAATTCGGGTGCGTTTCTGTTGATTCTAGCGCCCACAGATGAGGCGTTCTCGCGGTTTTCGGCTAAAACCGGGCGCAAACCATGGGAGTATCCTCAGGAAATCAAGAATGACGAAACAGACGACGCAGTTGTCAAAAACAACCTCAGATACTTTGTAAATGCGCATGTGTCGGCCCCTATTGACCGAGAGCTGTCCGAGCAAAAGCCCATCACCTTGCTTGACGGCAAGAAAATCGCCGTTGAGCGTTTATCCGGAGATGATAATTATCAGGTAAATGTGGATGGCGTGACATACCCTGTGGTGTCAATTCATCAAGCAGAAAACGGCGTGGTTTTTGTTGTAGACTCTGTTCTAGTTTAATTCTTGTTTGGTTTAGTTCTTCGTGTCAATTTATAGTATTCTTTAAGATCTCATGTAGATTCGAGTCGTTATTGTTCACTTGTCTAAGCTCACCACGCCTTGTTCCACCTCGGCCGCGCCGTTCATCGTATATTCGAGCTTCCATTTGAACTTCAAGGGCTTTGAAGCAGGGTTCTCTACCACGAACTCCTGCGAAATGCCCCTGTTGCTAAATCCATAGATAGTGTCGCCACTCTGCGGCTTCAAGTCCAATCTACAACCCTTTGCAGCGGCCACTAGCAATTTCACGCCGGCTTTTGGCGCACTGGCCTTGTTGCTCACGTAGAATACACCATGGTAGCGCGTTTGCGTCGAATCAGAAAACAGCTCCGCTTCCAATTTCACACTGTCAGTCTCATGAACGAGTGTAGCGTGCGACTGCTGAACCTTCAGGGGTGTCGATGAGGGGAAATTGAGTCCAAAGGGGTCTAATTGCGTAGCAGTGTTGGACTGGAGCTGAGGGGAAGGCGAGGCGAAATCGCCCAACAAATCCCGACTACCCGATGATTGATGTGTTGATGGCGCCGGCTGCTGAAGAGCCGAGTTCTGCCCAAGAGAGATCAGACCACCAGCGCCGAAAAAGTCGAAAGGGTTCACCTGTGCAGGTTGATTCTGAGGTTGGTTTTGCGAAGTGAAAGTCAAGTTCAGCAAATCGCTGAGTAAATCTTGATATCCCTGCTCGTCTTTCCCTGTGGTGTCGTTACTGATAGGCTCATCATCAAAATCGATCAAGTTGAGTTCCTTTGCCGCGCCACCCGCTCCTTTCACCTTGATGTTGGCCGCAGCCTCTGAGTTACCTCCTTTCAAAAGCTGAAATTTCTCCACCAATTGATTGATGAAATCATTGAGCGCAAGCAAGTCGTGCACATATGCATCGTTGTCGTGCTCCTCCTCGATGATCTTACCCACGATTGGCTGGGCCGACTTTACTGCGCTGTACAACTCGTAAAGTGTTTCGTTGGAGTCGTCGATAGGAGTTCCGGAGGCTTCAACCAGGTTCAACATTTCCGCGAATATCTCCAGTTTGCGCTTCAAGCGTGCTACGTCCTCGGAAACCTGTTTCTTGTTTTCCTCCACGTTATCGTTCTTAAATCCAGCCATGATTTTCATCAACTTATTGGCCTCTTGAAGGTCCTGCGGTTTGCCGCGCCGAATCAATTCCTGTAATTTGGCGCTATGCACAACTGCCTCCTCCTTTTGAATCTCCTCTAGCGACTTGATTGTTTCTGAGGGGTTCAAAACCGCCACGTCCTCCAACTTGACTTCTGGGAAAATGTACCCCTTGTTGGCCAACAAACGGTGCATGTCGCGGATATACCCGAACTCGTCCTTGTATTTAGACGTTTTGCAGATCGTCTGGTACCATTCCTCGATCTGTGCCAAGATCATCCGCTGCACGCGCGAGTAACGCAAGGTAGGCCGCTCGGGGAATCGTTTCACCAACTCGTTCAAAAACTCTTTGCGGGAAATCTGGAGCTGAAACGGGAAACCGCAATTCTTGACGAGATTGTCCAACAAATGAAGCGCTAACTCCGACGTTTGAGGGTCACGCTGGTTGATCAATTTGACAATGGCAATTGCCGCCTCTCTAGGCACAGATCCCTGTTTGGCATTCACATAGTCGCATATCTCCAAATTAAGTGCGAGGTTTGGCTCCTCTAATGTAGGGCGGCACGCTCGGTCTAGAGTTGTTAGCATATGTTGTATGATAAAGTAGGAAAGGGGGTCACAGTATTTTTCTGATTGTTCCAATTAGACATAATCCAATTTAAATCCTGAGGATGGGAATTCAATCGGTGGGGATTCATGCATGACCACTCCTTGGCCTGGGCGTGTAACCTTCGACACTGATATGGGTCATGATACGGCCGATTATATGCAAGTAAACACCCAAAAATGGGGGAAATTTTCGTGGAAAAGACACACATACAAATCCTGCGCAAGAGCTTCGGACTGATTTTGGAGAGCGAGTAGCCTGACGAGCCGCTGGACATGTTTTTCCGTATCGCTTATAAGTGAATGCTAATGTAAAGCAGTGCCGTGAAGCCACGCTGATAACCAGTGCGGGTCGGCGCGGTGCACGGGTGTTTTGTTTCCTCCCACAGCATTTATTACTTGCGTCGTAGTAGAACACGGTTTTTTTTTGTCTCACAGTTATTACAGGGCCAATATTCACGATACCGAAACCTCGTCTCTTTTAATTTCTTTCCGTCGCTGATCATGAATCTCTTTTACTTTATTGATGTATTTATTCCGCCCATTCACTCCCTTACTCTGCGTGGCCACACTTGAGACTATAACACCCGTACATCTCGAACCTCACCACGAGTTACGACTGGATCTCTTTAAGCGAGATTTTGTCCCCACAAAATTCATCGAAATACTTCTGTGTTGTGGAAGAAATGCATGAATCAATTTAGTGTATTCCATAAACGAAATCGCATCGCATACCTTTCGTGGCGCCGTTTTGCAAACTTGTCATAATTCGCTCATATAACTCACCACTCAGTGTCAGGTATCAGTTTTCAGTCCATATGTCACTCGAGTCTTCACATGATAGCGACGACCCGCTTCAGCTTAAAGACCTAGCAGTGGACTTTGACTATCTCATGTTCAAAATCAAGGACCATATTCAGGGCCTAGCTGAACTTACACAGAAATCAGTAACGACGAAAATGAGACTTATTGAAGACGATTACCTCACACAGCAACTAGCATTAGAATCTCAGATTGCCGAAGCCGATGCTATTTTAAGAGAGTGCACAGATCTAGAAACACTATTCATGAAACTAGGCCAGTTCCAGGACTTTGTGGATGATTTCAAGACGCGTCTCAGTGTGCTAGAGCATGAGTTCAATGAAAGATGAAGATCTATTTTTTTCGGGACAAGAAATTGGCTTCATCACTTTCATCAGCTGATGTGCTAAACAACGTTTTTGGGGTCCCCATAGACACCAGTAGTTTGCTGTTTGCTCACGACATTTCCTTGTGGAGACACAGAGACTTCGCTAGCATCGGTGTATGCTGGAACGCCCATCTTTTGCCCGTTCTTGTGGTACTTCTCAACAAGGTGTTTCTCTAGCATGACGAAATTTCGCAGGTTGCATTTATAAGCAATGTTGATCAAGTCTCCCACAATGGGAATCAAGCCAATACCAAAATCAAACGCCACATTAGCCATCATTTTCAGCCGTAACGCCACTGGAAGCCCACCTTCTATTTGCTCTGCTTTTCTCACCAATTGGAGCGCCAAACAGGCAGCTATGATGTCACCTATCCATGGGAGAAGACCAATAATGCCTGCCCATCCCAAACGAAGCCCACAGAGGCTTAATTGTAAATCCAAGCGGTACGCTTTTCTCTTCACAGAATTCAACACTTTTAGGTCGTTTTCAGCAATGAACCCAGGGAGTCTTCTCTTCCTCTTGGCACCTTTCCGCTGGTAGAAGTGCAAGTCTTCATCGGGAATAGTCTCGAAATACGGGTCCTCCACTCCGCCCACTTTCACTACCGAATCTAGATTCGTCTGGCACTATGTTAGTAAATGTTCACGCGGAAATATACATCAGTTGATGAGTATGACATACCTTTTTCAAAAAATACTGATAAAACAAGCTGGACATGATGGAAATGCTTTGACGATGTTGATTTCAATGCTGACGACAGTGGTGATATAAAATCTGGTGATGGACAACAAGAGTTGCTCTTTCATGCTCTGAATAGGCGTATGCATGATCAAGCACGCAGGCTGGTGCTTCGAACGAACGCGGCAATTACATACAGGAAATCCACTCAAAACGCGGCTGTGACGTTCTTGACTCAAATTCTATTTTGCTTCTTCAACTTGGCAAAGTACTCTTTCCGCATGTTTCTGAGATCTGGTGGCTGCTCAATTCCGAGCTTGTCACGAAACAAATTGACATCTTCTTCAAGCACATTCTCCCAGTACACGTTAATCAATGGCTTCGAATTGAGCCCGCTCTTGAACGCCCATGGGTAATATATGTTATAGAGTCGCTCTCTTTGCGACTTTTTAAGCCTGAGAGGCGCCGCAAGCGCTCCCAATCCGGGCATAAGAATGCCCATATTCATGAACTCCAAAACCTTGACCGCAATCTCGCCCTCTATAATAATAGGCAATCCCGTGATGGCATGGTAGAAATCATGACATTCTCTGTATCTCTGGTAGATGTATGCAAGCTCTTCGTCGTCAATATACCGAACAGCGACTCTAGTGTCTGGGGAAACGCCCTCCCGATCAAGCCATTTCACGTAAGTATTTCCGATTGTGTTTCCAGGCAAAGACCTCAAATACAGCAAGTCCAACGATGTGCTAGTGATTCTGGGGCGCTCACGTAATATTTGGCGACCAACTGGGTCGGAGAGCATCTGCTTCTGGAGCCTGCGCAAAACAGGTTTTATTGCGGTGGACTCACCCAAGGCAACAATATTTTCATTTCTTTCGGGGTGAAAGTATGAGCCGACACTCGAGCCGAAGAACATTAGCAACTTTTCGACATTGTAGAGAGGAATGTGACCCTCGTAGTCGGGCAGTCTCCTCTTGAAGTATTTGTTTCCAATTTGCTCACGCTTCGACTTATTTAATTCGACATTTGGGTCTTCATAATGAAGCTCGCCTCTCTCCATCTTTGACGCGAGTCTATTGTTTTCGCTGAATAGCACTGACGTAGCAGCCGTGGCAAGAGCCCCTAAAACGAAGGGGCGCCTCTGTGTGAGCGATCTCGAGACGAAGGACAGCGAAAGCATGACTTGAACTCGGCAGGTAGTGTGAGTAGTTTGTCGGATTATGTTGATCAGAAATCGATAGCGGCGCCTCGCTTAATTTTTTTAATCTCAAAACTCAAGCAGCGTGCTTAACTCGATCAATACTTTACCACTCGATCAAGGTTCTCCAATTGGAGCTTGAAGATGCGCGTGTGAGTAAGGCGAGAATGGCACCACTCAGGCCATACATCCGTGCACCACTCACAGCAGCCGCGTATGCTGGTAAACAAAGCCTGCAATGACAACGAGAACGCCCGCCATCACGCCATGATTTTTGTAAGGTAAAAGCGCGTGTTGAATCTGCTCGATATAACGCCTAGGCATTGTGGGTGTGGCCGTGTTGGGGTTGGTGTCGTCAAGCAACTGCTTTTCGCTCTCAGCGGATCGGCTGTCAAACTCGCTAATTATCAGCTGCGCGCGCGCGTCTTGAGTGTGAGCTTCCGCAGGGGTGGTTTCTTCCTGGCTGGCGGCAGGAACAGCGTCTAAGGGCTTCGAGTTCACAACATCATGTAAATCTAGTTTTTCGGCGGGAAGCTTATCTTGCTTACCGTGGAGCTCAGTGTGATTTTGGCTTCCGAGCTTTAATTTTTCACAGTTTTGCGTGAATTCGAACTCGTTCTCGTTCTCAGCGGCACTTCTCGCCGCGTCTTTTTCCAGATCTAGTGCTTTGATGGCTGCAAACTGCGCCAGTCTTAATTGAGCGATTTCAGTCTCGAGCGTGCTCACTAGACGGGCCTGCGCTGTAAGTTTCTGTTCTTGGTCCTGGATCACGTGACTTGCTTTATCTCGCTCTTGCTGCAATTTCGTTTTATGCTCCGTTTCAAACTTTCTGACCTGCTCTTGCACGTGCGTTGAGTTGATCTCGTCAACACGTGCGGTGTAGTTTTTGAAAAACAGTTCTAGCGAGGCTAAGATCGTATTCTGGTGCTTGACTTTCGCCAAATTCGCACCCAAATAGTCTAGTGTGGACACGAGTTCGGGCGACGTCTCTAGGCCCAGGTTGGCATAGATTCCTACATCTTCCATCTGCTGGTTAGCTGACGTTTCAAACATCTCGTCGAGCGATGGCACAATGTCAGAGAACATGCCGCGGTCAAATGCCCGCGCGGACTGCCGTTTCGGGTCTAGCTCCGTCTCGTCTGAACTTCCGCCCTTACCGCCGGCTAATTGCGCACACAAGCCCTGAATGAACTCGTAATGGTGCATGTCTGCGTCGGAAAAGTCTGCCAATGCCAGTTTCGTCAAGCGCGGGAAAAGGTCCAGAACTGCGCCCTGAGGGTTGTTCAGAACCACATTTATGCTCTCTACGCGCGCGCTTATTTGCTTATGACTAGTCTCCACCTGAATGTTGAACCCCAAGTTGATCGTATCGCCCACTGCGATGGCCACAGGCTCGCCCGCTAGCTTTTCCAGGTTCACAAACGTACCGTTCAGCAGGCCCATGTCCTGCACCATCACCTGCCCCGTTTTCGGGCTAACATACATACAGGCGTGGTTCCTGGAGAGCACACGCGAGTCGAAGTACCCGTTTGAAACGTGTGGCTTTACCTTTGTACCCGTGGGTCGCCCTAACTTGCAAGTTTCTGGGTGGTATGGCACGTGCACGTGTTTCGTTGGGAAAGTGTCATTGAGCAGCACTAGCGTCACGTAGAACTCAGCCTGGTGCCGTTTTTGAGGGCGCAAATTTCCACCAGGCGCTTTGTTTTTGTCTGCGCCAAGATTAGAGCGCGTTTCGCTGCCAGAAAACGCCTCCTGGCCCAAAAACAGCGGCACCAGAACCACCTGTGACTGCGAGTTCAGTCGGCGGCGCGAATTTGCCGCGGGAGTGGCCCTGGCAGCATCATTGAGGCCCAGAGACTTCTCGCCGTATCTCCCGGGCACAGCGGGTCTTCCCGGAGCCAAGGTTTTGCGTTGGCTCATGTGGATAAGGTGAAATTATGGGGCCCGTTTGAATGAGTAGTCCATGAACTCGCGTGGTGTGTGGGATCGGTAGGTAGCGTAGGTGCGCGCGCCGCGCAGGCCCTGGGCCCCAGGCTTCATTTCCTAGGTCTCAGGTGGGGGAAAGCAACGCCAATAAGGACCAAGTAAAATTGTAAATGAAGAAAAATTTTGGTGATTTTCAATAAAGTTATCGATTTAGGAAGGCACTATTTACATTTTAATGGTAACAGGAATTCGAAATATATGTGCAATGAAGTGATTGGCCATGGTCGGTATATTCTACTTGTGAATGCACGGGCCGTACTCCGGTGGCTGAGCCATGACACATGCCGCGTTTTGGCCCCAGACCTTGGCTCTAGTGCAGCAGGCGTAATTTCTGACTCAATAGTGACATACCTGCTATCGTTGGCAGTATCTATCGTTGAGTTCTAGGGACCTGGGCATGACTAGCGAGCGTAAAGTTATTCTTTTGATGAGAACAAAAAAAAAAAAAAAGGACAGGAAAAAGACCAAAACAAAAAATTGCTCAAACTTGTCCAATAGCCCTTACTTAAATTCTCCTTTTTCGTAGAGAAATTCGCGAACCATGGCCCCAGCTTGAGAACTCCCAGCATTGATCTCCCCTCTAGAATATTTGTACGGAATCCGCTAAAATGTTGTATTTACAAAACAAAACCGTTCTTCATGAAAGAACTCGCAGGATTTTATGACTTTTTCGAGCAACGCTTGTCCGCAAAGTGTAGATTGGCACATATACACTTTATGCATTGTATTTCGATGATAGGTGTCAATGAAAACTTGACTCTGATCCAAGGTACTTTGACACATCAAATACGCACGGCCCCAAGCCTGGCTCCCAGCCCTTAATCAGATGTAACATCAAGCAAAAAATCAAGCAAGCGTCATCGAAGCTGGTTCATATTCAGCTTGACTGTATTATATGCAGGACCATCGGTTGCAAGCCAATTATTAGCAAAATTAGCTGAATCAAGGTGTCCACGAAAACACGCCAGATCAGCTCCAACGAGTATCTTTGACTCACTATGGCTCAAAAATGTATGGGTCTCAGAAACAAGTACCAGAATTTGTCATGAATCGGTGCCTCTCTCATTAGTCAGCGCAAACCTTATCTCTGAGCAAGCTTTCTCCCTCACACAGCGCTGATATTTCTCCGCAGCCACTTTCACCAAGAATACCCAACCCAGATGATCTAAAGCGGGAGTACGATTCCACCCTGGCCTCATTTACAGAAGTATTTAAGCTTGTAAATCCCACTCTTTCGTGTTTTCAAATCTTCAGTCTCATCGACAACAATCTAATACCAGTTTAAACATACACACTCGAAATGGTCCAGGCTATAATCGCACTCACTAGCTACAATGGCAAGTTTTTTGCCGACGGCGCCAAAACAGGCGTTTTTTTCGTGGAAGCGTACCACCCATACGAAGTTTTGAGAAAGAACGGCGCGGAGATCACCTTTGTCTCTGAAACGGGTACTTTTGGCTGGGATGAGCATTCACTCAGTGCTGATTTCTTGCAAGGAGAAGACCGCGAGGTTTATGAGAACGCGGAGCACCCTTTTATGCAGGCGATCAAAACAATGAAGAAACCAAGTGAGATTGACGCTTCAGAATATGATCTCTTTTTCGCTGCCGGGGGGCACGGGTGTCTCTTTGATTTTCCCACGGCCACAGGCTTGCAGGCAATATTCTTGGCCATCTGGCAGAATCATGGAGTGGTGGCTGCTGTGTGTCATGGCCCGTGTCTCTTTGAGAACGCACGTGACTCAAATGGCGAATATTTCCTTAAGGGCAAAAAAGCCACCGGCTTCACCGATGAGGGCGAGGCAATTTTGCAACTTGACCAGATCATGGTGGATATGAATTTGAAAGCACCAAAGCATGGAATTGAAGCAAATGGCGGGACTTATGTGCAGCCTGCAGACCCATGGAGCTCATTTACAGTGACTGACGGGAAATTCGTCACTGGTGTGAACCCAGCTTCAGCGAGCGAGACCACGCAAAAGGCTATCGATGTTTTGGCGTGAATGGTTTGATTCTTTAAGTTTTTTCCAATTTTAAGATCACTTCTTTTTTTTTAGATTGATTGATTGATTAACTTTTTCAAGTTTGGAGTGCGTAAATGTGAAAGAAATTTGTCTTTTTGTAATCGCAACTTTGTTGAAGTGGGCAAAGCATGCAAGGTCCACCAAGAAAGTCATTTTTTTCACCTAGTCTTTTTGATATTTTGAAACATGTGACATTTTTTGATGAGTCCAGTGTATGTCCGGAAATTTGGTGTCTTGGTCCGGCATACCAGTCAGACTTTAATAAGCTCAACAACAACCATGACTCAATATCATATAAAGAACTTTGTCCGGATGGTGCAACAATTTCGCTTTATTCTTGACTAGTAAATTTTTCATTAATACATTTTTTATACTCCTTACGTTTCAGTGCCTCTTGGCTGTTATTATCTGATTGGTAAATTTCCTTGCTTTAAAGACTGATGTCGCGCCTACAAGATTGAAGACAGACGCGCGTTGACATGTATAGTAAACACTGGAGTCAGACCCTGGTTTCTTTCAAAAACCCACAGAAAAGTTTGCAAAATATGCTGTCAGACCGGCCCCTGCGCGTCGCAGCACGAGTACTTAGAGATTCTACGAGAATCCTAGAAGGTACCACCGACATGCTCGATCAAACTATAGAGGATATTCCTCGGCTACGGAAAGTGCTCAAGACACAGAAAATCTTCGGCGTAGTTCCTGAATGTGACGTGAAGGCTGCCAAAGAGGCCGTGAACACGGAAATCACCCCTGAGCTAGAACAGCTTGCGGATTTGAACGAGAAAATCTTGGCGAAATTGAGGCGTAAGAAGACCGGTCTACAGAGCCAGGCACAGTTACTCCAAGTGAGGCTCATGAGTGCAGAGAGTCTGTCACCTCAGCGTAAAGAGCGCAGCCATTTGAAATCTGGTGGGGCTACCCGCTCAAGCGAAGCAGATCTGGCGCGTTTGCGGTTTTTGCGGAATAAATCTGATAGATTGGACTATAGCTTATCTCGGCGCAGACTCCAGAATAAACAAGCCAAGCTAAGCTTTACGCCATCGCTCCCGCCGGCGGACTAGTCTTCGGAGCGAGATTTGAAAAGAAAAACTTTTAAATTTGGCATCACTTCAAGGGCAATTCAGGGGGTCTGCAGCTGAAATCGTGAGGTAAACAAGCCAAACTGAAGGAATTGTTCATTTTGTTCCAGATGTCATATTGTGAAGGTGCTCATATCGAAATCTACGGCTAACCAAACGCCAAAAAGGCATGTGAGCACCGCAAATATTGGATCTTCGGCATATTTGGATAAAACAATGAGCCGTTGGAAGTATCTGACTCGGACGCGTTCTGCGAACCCTCATGAAACAAAACATCGTTTTTCTGGAGATCATCGTCTTATCCTTCATGAGGTATTCAGCGAAAACGGCGTTTGCATTTCCAGAATTCAGGCATATGAATTATGACATTCACTACTTGGAGGCGGCTTCTTGAATGCACTCTGACGGACTATGGAAGAGGATGATACCCACACAATAATGCATTGCTGAAATAGTCCCGTTAGGTCCACCTTTCAAGTCAAGGGACAACTGAAGCAAGAATTGGATTGCTAGAAATGCTTACAATAGAAAAATGATGCAGTTTTGACACCGAACTAAGTGAAAAGCCTCGTCAAACTCCGTCTCGCTTTATAGGTATTCTAATAATCTCTGTCTAGCATGTGCTTGAAACCCCGCAAACGATAATTTTGACCAGATATATTCGAGACAATCACTATTTTACAATCTCACCAAAAATTAAAAATTGTCAATTCCATGAACGTACCAGTGCTTGCCTGTGTGGCGGCATATTTCTCAGGTAACTCATTTACTCTAAACTTTGAAGTGAGACGCCTTGCCTAGTGTGGGCAGGAAATACGAGGTCACACCATTATCATAGTACCTTCTAGTAGAAGCCACTGAAGAAAAAAGGGGCAAAAAAAAGAACAACGACAAGATTACTAATTCACCCAAATAATTCTCGTTTACACCGGAATACAAGTTATGATCATCGTGATAATGGATTGACGTGTGTGGCATTTGCCATATGGCAGCCAAACTCCGTGTTTGAATCCGCGTCTGGTTCCGCCTCCGTCCGCGTCCGTGAAACGGAACTAGCGCGGGCCGAGCCACTGTTAGTAAGCTACTGCACTATACTAAGGTGGCACAAGGACTCTGCAATTAATACATAAATAGATTCATTTCCATGATTTTGTAATTAATTTAACCAGAGAAAGCATCAAAGCAACCAAAAAGCCCAAAAAACCGAATTCCAGAATCCAAATCATGTCAATTCCAGCAACCCACAAAGTATCTTTGGCCAGACAAGTGTCTGAGTCGCCAGCCGGCATCGAGTTCGCGGAAATCGAGGCACCCCAAATCACCGGTGCCCATGACGTCATCGTCAAAAACAAGTATGGCGGTGTCAACTTTTTGGACGCTTATTTCCGCAAGGGCCTTTACCCGGCCAAATTCCCAAATGTTTTTGGCTGGGAAGCAGCGGGCACCGTAGCGGCCGTGGGCGAAAACGTCTCTCAATATAAGGTTGGAGATAAGGTGGTGTATATTGCACCCCAGGCATTTGCTCAATACACCAAACTTTCAGAGAAAGGTGTACACATTAAAAAGCTTTCACCGAGCGCCACTGACGAAGATTTGAAAGAATGGGCTGCAATTTTGACTCAAGGTTTGACGGCAATTGCCCTTTCCGTCGAGGCTCATGAGGTGAAAAAGGGTGATTTCGTCTTGGTATGGGCCGCAGCTGGAGGCATGGGCCAGAGTCTTACCCAATACACGTCTTCTATCGGCGCAAGGGTGATTGCTGTTGCTTCAACGGACGAAAAGTTGGAGATTGCTAAGAAAAACGGAGCTGAATTCGTGGTCAGGGCTGACGAAAACGTGGCTGCAAAAGTGGCTGAAATCACCCAAGGCAAGGGCGTTCGTGCATCTTTTGATGGCGTTGGCAAGGACTCGTTCGAGGCCTCTTTGGCGTCTGTTGGAAAGAACGGAACTCTTGTCAGTTTTGGAAGTACAAGTGGTCATATTGAGCCGTTCAGCTTGAAGAAGTTGGGCATGTTGAATGTAAAGATTACCAGTTTCCTGTTGTTCAAAGCATTGGAAACAAAGGAAGAATGGAACAAATACACCGATATCTTGGAGAAGGCATTGGCCGAGAAATCGATTGAAGTCGCTATTTCCAAGACTTACCCGTTGTCGGAGTATGCACAGGCTACCACGGACTTGGAAGCCAGGAAGTCGGTTGGAAAATTGGTTCTTGAGATCGAGTAAGATTGAGTTTTGACCTTTGACATATGGTGCCTACATTACTATAATTTTTTTAACTAGTCACTACACATAGTAAAGCAGTATATGCATTAATCCCGTAAAAGTTTCATGATTCTCATCATCAGACCATACATCTTCTTCTTTGGCACTGCTGAACATTAATTATGGACTTGCTGGGAACGGCGCGGTGATAAGCCATCGATAATTTCTTTGTCTACTATTTATGAGGCGAATAATGCGATCAGAGAGCATCTCGCAGATTCCATGCTTTCTCTTTTCATTACTCTTAAATGTTCCAAGACCCCTATGTTTACTAAATATCGAGCGAAGAAATATCCAGAGCCCGATGCTAAATCATCCTTCATCTCACATCACTCTGTTTGCTCTTTGGTTGGCTCAGCAAGTAAGTCCGCTCCATCCATGTGCTCGATGGTAGAGACATTAAGCCGTTTTGCCAATTCCTGGGCGAAATGTTGCCCCACTTCTTTCATGCTCCCGGAAAACTCTGGCACTTGCTCCTGTATGGATGTTGCTCTTGTACCTGGCAACCCACACATTACGTGTGTGTTTAAAAACAGAAGATCAGGCCGCACATTGAGCCCGATTCCATACGAGGTTATCGCTCTTTGGATATTGCAACCCACAGAGCAGATTTTTAAGTCGTCCCGTGTAATCCAGACCCCAGGGTGTTCATTCACGTAACTTTCCAAATTGTATCTTTTTTTGAGCAAATTTTGCACCGATTTTAGAAGAACGGAATCGACATAGCAACGCACGGTCAAGTCTGAAAACTGTTTCAAGTCCATGATCAAGTACGCTGTGAGCTGCCCTTTGCCGTGCCACGTGACCTGGCCCCCTCGTTCAAGCTGATGGTATTCACAACCAAGACGATTGTAGGCGGCAATCTTTTCCGGGAGTTTTGGGTCCTGTTTCATCTGCTTGCCGCCAGTGTATACGTTATCGAACTCGAAGGTCAAAAGCGTGGGGAATGGTTTCATAGTCAACACCCTATCGATGAAATTCGCCTCGAATTCTTGAAGTTGCAACCCTTGCAGCTTAAACTCATTCTGCTGTCGCTTGATTTTCGCCTCCATTTTCTTGAAATCTAAATTGGCTCCGACCATGGCTTTCTGGATATCTTGGCCTTTCACAAACGGCGTTATACCATCGAAATGCACATGTCTTAATGTATGGTAATTCTCGCTCAACGGATGAAACTTGCTCGAACACGTCGACTGGAATCGTCTCGGTAGAATGTGGATTTTTGAAAAACTCATTTTTGGAAAAGTTATAATAATAATAATAATACCACCAATCAGGTATGATTTGTGCAGACTGACTTGCTAAAGAATATATATTCTGGTTGTGAAAGATTTCAGATCTGTCTGGAGTTTAGCGCACTCGATGGCAACGATGCGCGCAGCAGCCAGCCGGTCCGATTCCAATTCGTTTATTTAGATGCAACGTTCCTGGTACTGATACCAAATAAATGACCAAATGTTTTTGTTCAATCTCTTTTCAATGTGTCACTAGATTTTTATCATATACGAAAAAATACCAATCTGATGAAGTCCTATTGGAATGTATTATGCATCTCGTGTTTTCTTGTGCTGGCGTGCATCTGCCTCACTGAGAGTAATTCATTATAGAAAAATTGACGGCTGATCAAGTGATATCGAGACCTTAGAGAAAAGATCGGGGAAACAAAAAAACGCTGATAATTACTTATCTATCGAATGCATTTTCATTGATTCTTAATGATCGCTTAATTGCTGATCTGCTATCCATGAGCCAAGCCATTTTTTATTTTATTTCAACGCAAGGCATGGTAGCGAGGCTGGCTAGGGTTTTATATAGATTCATATACAGTTTTGTGGAGAGCCAGGTAAGTAATTCTGGCTCCCAGTCTTCAATCAGATGTATTGAGCAAAAAAGAAAAAAAAAAAAGAAGAAAAAAAGCCCAAAGAAAAATTCAAAACCAAATCACTCGTTCCCAAGTTTTGTGCATTCTCATTACAAACGGTCGCGCGACAACTGGCAGCCGGCAGCCGGTCCCGCGTAAACCCATATCGGGTGGTCAATGCAAAACCATGACCATATCAAATACAAAACTTTTAAAGGCGATAGACGCATAATTGTTCAGAATTCTAAGTGTGATAAAACCCTATGAGTTTATCCCGCGGGACGGGAGCAGATAGAAAAGCTGTTCGGCGAGGAGCCAAAAAGGCTCAACTGTTTAAAGAGAACCATGTGCTTATCGGTCTGGAAGCCAAGAAAGCCCACAAACGCCGGAAAGATGACCGTCATGTGGCAGTAGAGCTGGCGGAGTTCCAGCTCCTAGTGAAGCTTTACGTACCTGCGAACTTGCTCATAAAAAATAATAAGGTTTCCATGAAACAGCTAACATTCTACCTCCCGGTTTTAGTAAGCGAGCAATATCCAGAGTTGAATTTCGAAATACACATCTTTCTCAGTTCGCTTGTCACAGCGTATGTGCTGTCGTGGTACTGTGAGAAGCTCAACACGGACAGCATGGCGTTCGTGCACGATGTTTACGAGACATTATGTGCTTTTGTGAAAGACGCATCCAGCCGGGTTCTGGGAGTCATAAAGCTGGAGAGATTTTTGCACATGGTCAATGAGTTGGCGAGAATTATGGACGAGCACTTGCGAGATAACTTTGTGGAGGAAGGCGTGCCTAGATTTGCGTCGAAAATGATGGAAAGTGCGTCTCATGGCATCCTCGAGGACACCGATTTTGCCAGCCTCAAAGCCAGGTATTTGCGGGAAAGCCACATCCTGTTTGATGAGACACGGGCAGCAAAAGATTCAGCAAATTCAGCAGCCGATTTCTCAAAAAAACCCAAAAATCTACGATTTGCTGGTAACGATAAACACCTAGGAAGCAATGGCTCGGCTCGTCAAACATACCTCCGGGTCTTAGTCAAGAACATACTACAAACAGCATTTTCCGAGCTGAATCTTGACAAACAAGGGCCACGCGACTCTGTGATAGTTACAGATTTTCTCACACTACTTTTGGCAGATCTAGTTCTTGGCAAACTCATAGCTAAAATTTCATCTCCAGAATTTCTCATATCTACGGTCATTGGTGGTATAACAGAGAAGTTCAAACAATGGCTGAATACCCGATCAAAGCCGGAGGGGGTGAGCAAATACTATCTGTGGCTTTCTAGTCTCAAAGAATCATCTCAAATCGCTTTTGGCAATCTATTTTCCGCAATGGTCTCGATTCGGCAAAAGACTACGATACACCAAAAGAGCCCCATTATTTTGTTTTCCCCCGTGTTCTCTCTCATCGATGCAATCCTTAATGTGACCGGCCGTAACCCGATCGTGGCCTCAATATTGAATGTAGCACGCTCCTCGTTATGGTCTATTACGAATTTAGGGCAAACTGTTGAAAGCTTCGCTGGCTCGTTTCTTATGGAAAATATTGCCAAATCTTCAATAGTTAGCGATCACGCTCTAGCGCACATGGTTGAAAGTTTACGCTGTTCGTTATTTGAGAAGTCTACTGATTCGAACCTGCCTAAATCTACCGCAAAGACCACTGATGAAGTGGCAAGCGAAATGTTGGAAACAATAAAGTCAATATGCCCCTCCTTCCTCACATGGCTCGCTTACGCCAATGAAGACGAGCAGGAAACGAAACTTAAAATCGAGGCTACTTTAAAGATTTTCGATTGTGAAGATAAAATTTCTGCCCAAAATTCCAATGGCTCTGAGAGTGATATGAATGTGTTACTTGTCATGAAGATTTTGGACTGCCTCCTGCAGAACATCTATCCTGAAATGACCACTGAGCTCACGGCCGCATTTGACATTTGAGATTTTTTACAATTGTTTTTTTTTTTGGGGAGATTTCAAATTGAAAATAATTCCGCTTCTGCTCTGGATAAAGACCTTACAAGGTGTTCAAGGCGTAATGTGCATATCTGTCATTTTTCGCTCACGGTTCTTTCGCACCTACCCAATTCTGGAGTTATCATTGATACGAATAGTGCGAGGAATAAATTCCGAGGTGCGGACTCCACCCCACGATCATCATCAAAAACACGCTTAATCAAATTTCTTCACCCAAAATCTCCCCCTGATTCGCCATGATTTCCGAGTCTGATATTATCTCCAGGATTGAGGAGAGTGGATCGTACCATTTTCGTGACTTGTTAAGTCTATATACTGGACAATCAGCTTCGACTGAACAAGACGATAAGATCCTCAACACGATCGAGCTTTTCGCGTTTGGTGGGTACTCAAGTTACGCTCGTACTCCCGAGCATTACATTAATCTTTCCGAAAAAGGAAAACTTAAGCTTGCTGAGCTCTCTATCATATCTGTCATCAGCGCAAATGTGGGAAACGAGATTTCGATAGGTGATCTTTTGCATGCAGTGAGCCCTTTCGTGAAGGATGCTAATGCCCTAGAAACCATATTGATAACAATGATCGATTCTGGAGCGGTGAGCGTGAAAATAGACGAGCGAGAAAACTTGCTACGAGTGATGGGTGTCACCGTGTTGAGGGATGCATACAATGAGCAGACCTACCAATTACGTGTGCTCGAAGAAATGGATCTCATGGTGATGCTGGTGGGCAAAGCCAGGCAGTTTCTACAAAAATGGCTCACCAACAGCATTCTCCCTGCTAGAAAGGAGTGTGAAGTTTAGCTGAAATTTTGCCAAAACAAAAGCCCTACATGGTTTTGGAAAGATGCTGTGAATTGACTAGTTCATAAATTTGCGTTATGCTCAGAAACGTTTTACTCATGCGTGCCAAAGCTTGTACACAATGCCCGCCACGCCGCCTTCTTCCTTCTGCTCGATCTCGTAGATGCCGTACCCGGCGACACCAGTGCCAAAGGTCAACAAGTACATGACAAAGTTGTGCAAGGAGCCGTAGACTCTCTTTGGGATGTAGTCAATGATACAGGACTGGAACCCGACATAGCAGTGGAACAACAAAAACGCCGAAAGAGTGGTATCAAGCATCACGGATGTGGTTGATGTGAAGGAGGTGGCCACCAATGGAACCATGCCAACGGCAACAAGCCTCTCGGCGGTCCAGTGCAACGAGCCGTGAGTTTTAAGTGGCTTGGGAGGCACGTATGCGTCGTTGACGGTGCCAACAATGTCTCCTGGGGGTTGCGGAATGGTCTTGAGGCCACGGGCAAAAGACGCTTTGAGGAAAGGTGCCGAAGCAGGCAATCTCAGCGTGAGACCGACACGAGTGATGAAAGACATGATAAATTTGGTTATGTGTTTGTCGAAAAAATGTGGCACGAGGAAAAGTGGAGAAGTCTGGGGCGAGATTTAATCGTTTGTTAAGTTAGCTTGCAGAGACTCGCTCGCTGGGCCCGGGTATGGTCTTATGGTGCACCCGAAAAACCCCGGACT
Source organism: Metschnikowia aff. pulcherrima (assembly GCA_004217705.1). Taxonomy (NCBI): domain Eukaryota; kingdom Fungi; phylum Ascomycota; class Pichiomycetes; order Serinales; family Metschnikowiaceae; genus Metschnikowia; species Metschnikowia pulcherrima. The sequence continues at coordinate 710,287 of CP034459.1, read as the reverse complement.
CCTTACACATGTCCACGATTTGATTGGCCGTGGAGTGCGCACACGGTATGCAGGACCATGCTTCAAGCGGTGTATCGTGCGACTTCCCGAGGAATGGGCCATGCGGTGTTTGCAGCCAATCTTGGAATTTAACGCTATTTTTTTCCACCATGTATAGCATATGGGCCCGTGGAGCTTGGAGATCATATAGAAGCCGTTTAGATAAAAATGAATCTCCAGGAAACACCTGTCATGTTAGCTAGTATTTCTGTGCTTGCAGCCTTATAGACGGCATCACGAGCCCCCAGCTGGTATCAGGGGCTTTCAACAGTTAAACTTCAGGTTCGGCCTTATTTGCCGCCCTTAAAGAGCAGTTATTCCTCATCTTCGTCTTCGAACTGCTCAATTTCTGGAAGTGGCTGCGCGGGACCAAGTCTTTCTTTCATGGCCTTTTCAATGATCCCAAGTGGCCCCTTGTGGTAGATGACCTTTGTGAACCGCTGGATCACGCTGGTGTACCATGAATCGTCATCGTACTCAAAAACACTGACCTCAGATTTGATAGCCTCGCACCGTTCCCGCGCTTCCTTATCCTTTAGCTTTCCATACATAACAATGAGGTTATCCAAGGTGTTAATAAGAATGGGCGCAACACGTGCGTTGTGACCCTTGTCATAAAAAGTGTCCTGCACGACTTCCTCCGCCCAGGCTACAGCCTTTTTCTGGTACCCTTTTGCCCAGAGAATCTCGGAGATGTGTGCCTTCATCTCGGCCTCGGTAGCCTGTATGTTCTCAGGCTCACAATTGAAGAGAGGATAAGACGATTGCGAATGCTCGCCAGTGGCCAATTTCTCGCTTATTGAAGACACAGCCTTCAAATTTGCCAAGTAAATATTGAGTGCCTGTGTCAAGTATGCGTTTTTTTGCTTTCTGGGAGCGGATGATGCCTGCAGCGCATACGTGAACGCCAAGGCATTAAGGGATAGCACTAGTTCATCCGTAAGAGGTGATTGGTTTTGCAACAAGAAGTCCTGGTCAAGTCTGATGTTCAGAAACGTGTTTTGAAGCATATGAATGGATCTTTGCAAGTAGCTCACTCTCTCCTGTGGGTCCGGGCTTACCTTGCTCAACATGCGACAACACTGGGCCATTCGCTCGGCATCACCCACATTATAGAAGAGCTTGTCATTATCAACAACCGATTTCAAGATATGAAGGGACACATCGAGCTGGCCTTTGGCTAAAAGAGCCTTCGAGTACCGCAATAACATGTCAATGTAAAAATTCGAGAATTCTGCATTTTTGCCCAGGATTAGCACGTCGGCGGGTATTATTGGAACGGCATAGTTGCGTGTTCCGTCAGGCAAAGTTTCCTCGAAAACCAAGTCCGGCTGTGCCAGCTTGGCCATATTCAATAGAAGCCTGCGGTAATGCTTCACTGCATGGCGAGGGCTTTTCAAGACATCGTCTTTGCCTATCGCTTTCACCGCCGTGATTTGATCGTTGAAGCTCACTTGAAAGGGGATATGTTGTCTCAGATCAGCGTCCTTGTAAAGAAAAAAAAGCGAACTGAAGCATACGACAAGACCGCCCAAATACGCTCCAGCGAAAATGTTGATGATAGTGCCATAGCCTCGAAGCGCTCCAGCAGCACGTGGACTGAGCGTTAGGGTACGAGCTTGCCGAAAATTGCATATACTTTTGCCTTTAGATAAAAAACCGGGGCTATTCCGCGGAACACGCAAGCCTCGAGCAAGCATCAGAGGGTCAAGATTTGTGAATCAGATGTAAGTTAAGTTCGGACCTGAAGAATGCGCACAGTGCGCATTCTTCGGGCCGTAGCTGAAGCTGAGGACGTGCGAAGATTTGGGGCCGCCATGGCCCTGGGCCGGTCTTCGACTTACCGAGGTCTCAGCCAGACTGAACTCCTCAGGCCCATGAAAACAAGCTTATGCGGCCGTATAACGAAATGTTTTTTTTTCTTTTATTGATTTATTCATGATCTAAGAGATAAGGAAGCCAGATTTTGGTGTACCTGGCGCCACAAAGAAATTCCAATATTCACATATCACCCTATCCAGCTTCGCGCTTGGGTTAAGTCGATGAATTCGGAATTGTGTTGTTCTCTCTATTCTTTCTTATTCACTCCATTTGATCAATTGATTAGTTTATTAGTTGACGTTTTGGTTCTCAAACGAGCGAAAATTACGTCGTGTATTTATATCGCCATCAAACATAACATCAATGTGTTGTGGGTCCCACCAAGAACTGAATGCCTTGCAGAATCTGACTGAGTGGCCAAGTGCCGAATTGGCAGTGAAAAAAAAAATGGTACGCTTTCAGAGATTCGAATAGATTCTATTTCAGTTTTGGCTGGATCTTCTGGCCTCTTTCTCGAATTTTCATCCTTTGTGATCTAACACTTTTGCAGCATGGAACATACTCGCAGTTGTATCAGCTAAGGTTTCCACTACCGGCCACAATTCTGTGCCCATATGATTCGGCTCCCACGATTGACAAGAGCTCGGCGAAGTTGACTTTCATTTTTTTCCAAGTGATGTCCAAAAAAGCCAAGATCACTCATTCTCACGGTACATACTTCAATAACGTACCAAGCTTATCCTTTGCCTCGTTGTAGTAGATATGAAACACGAAGCGCAAGCTTGTTGGTGGATTTTCCAATTTACGAAATTCCAAACCCCATAATTCCAAAAGAGTCACCGACCGAAATACTTTCCGAGCATATGAGGGTGATCGAGGGTCCGGTTCGCCGTGTGAGTCAAGCAAGGTCAAAAGCTTCACATTGAGCTGTACTGTCTTGCAAATTAACTTGCTTGCTTTTGTTTTGAGTGGGGCATAAAATAGTAACACTTGGGCTGAGTCCGCCATACTTTTGAACAACTCTTCGGCAAACCTGACCTGATCTGCAGCAGCGCTCCACGGAGGATATTCTTGGTATTGGGCTTTGATTCGAGAAAGCTGCTGTTTCAGAGAAAGAAGATGTGCTTGAAAGTCCGAGTAAACGAAAACCGTGTCGTGGACAAATCCATTTAAATGCTTGATGAAGCTTTCAACTGCTGACTGAGGCTCCTCGGGCGAAATTGTAAACTTATTCTGTGATGAACCTCTTGCAAAGTGTAGACCTGGGTCTTCATGTGCTTTTGCGGCTACCAACAATAACATAGCAATAAGTGTTGATAAATAAACTTTTGAGCATCCTTTATTGGATCCAGCCATACCTTTGAGCAAGCTTATTGGCGGATTACGTCGTGCCATGTATGCTTCAAGCCCCAAAATTTATGTGTTCAGTGATAAAGGCTTTAGTCATATGGCCGCGCATTTATTGAAACCGAAATGAAATGTAATCCTTCAAATTTTACACGCCCTTGCGCATCACCAATGAACTTCAGCTCAAATCACATGAGCTTTTTGATGATATGTGGCTTTTACGGTGTCTGCGGTATCTTCTTGCCGGATCCTGCCCATTCACGGCCATGCTTTCGGCTGCGAAACTTGTTATTGTTATTGTCCACATGACAGTTCATAACCTCTGATCGAAAGCAAAATGAACGTTTGAAACATTTCGCTTCGACTGCGGTAGCTTTTATAAGTTACTATAAAAATTGATGACCATCATGAAATCGTTGAGTAAAGATGGCACTAATTGTTATTGTTATTTCTCATTCCAAGCCTGGGCTAGTGCGGCCCCGTTCCTCCCTTTCTTGGTACGTGGCTGCTGGAAGCTTTCAGTCCTTGACCTTACATTCAATTTTAAGAAATGTAAGGTTTCGTCGATCCAAGGCCACAAGGGCCGAGATGTTTCTTTATTTTCTACAAGTTAACTCAAAAAAATTCCCCAGAATTTTGTATCAAAAGCTAAACGACACTGATGGGTCGCGTTTGGCCCCACGCGAAGTACCACTTGGCATCTCTTCCTCTGTCTTCTCAGCCTCGCACCGATAAGGCCCCGCGCGCTGACATCGCATCTCAGACCAGACTGGGCCTAAACCGGTAATTACTATATACCCAAGGCTGATGGGAATGTGCCCAAAAAGGTCCAAAAAAGTCCAAATAGTCAATATAGATACTAAAAGACTCATTTTGTTTGTCTGCAGCAACTTTTATATCCCACAAGTGACCTATACCAGCCTTTTTTGAACCTTTACCTACACTTTTTGGTTGGGCGGTCTCATACATCAGCAGCAAGTGAGCTTTTACAGCCACAAAATCATAAGCAAAACACTTGATAGTTCAGGCTAAAACTTTACATAATACATGTTGGAATCTCGCACCGGACTGCGAACGCGGTTCCGCCCCGGGCTCTCGTTAGCCCATAGACTTGCCACGAATTGGCTCCTCACAGACCCCAATTATGTTCTAGGCACAGATACGGCGCCCTTGAGGAACTATCAAGTTCAAAATTTCACAGATATGCGTGTATGGTATCTATGTGGCGGGCGACTACGTACGGTGAAACAGAGACCGCTAAATGTGTTAGTGGCTGTACTATTGGTAGCTTCAGCGGTACTATTCTTCGTTTTCGAGGCCCCGTGGACGTGGCATCATATCAGCCCTGCTGTGCCGCTTGTATTTGCTTACCTTTGGTTTCTTACGTTTGCCTTTTTCGTAAAAGCAGCCACAGTTGACCCTGGCATTCAACCGCGGAACCTCCATGTTCCTGTGAATGTCTCGAACTTGGTCCACGCAAACGGGCCAGAAGAATATTTCAACACTGTTTCTCTTCCATACCATTTGGACAAAATTAACGGTGTTAGCGTGAAATACTGCGCCACATGCCATATATGGCGGGCGCCCCGCACGAGCCATTGTGCCGTGTGCAACTCTTGCGTGCTGTGCCACGATCATCACTGTATATTTCTCAACAATTGCGTGGGCTACCGAAACTATCGCTATTTTCTCTGGTTTCTACTAACAAGCGTGACCCTCTGCGTTTATCTAGCCACTTTTGCATTCATTCACTGCTTTTGTTTCCGCTACGAGAAAAACAGCCATGTGGCCTCATTCAAGGAGTCAATTTCTGATTCACCCGTGCTGCTACTATTTGGACTAATCGGCTGCATTGGAAGCGTGTACCCCATGATGCTTCTTATATTCCATATCTTTTTGACCGCCAATAATTTGACCACGAGAGAGTACCTCAATTACGTACGCCCGCTGTTGGATTCCGATGACCGATACATCAACGTTTTTGATAAAAAAAGCGTGTTGCAGAATTTATGGTTGGCGTGGTTTGCAACACCGCAAGGCGTGTCCTACTTGAGACCAAAAGATGCGTATGTCGAGGGCGACTTCTCGAAAGAAGGGTTACCGCAATTACGGTCGTTCGATAGCTAGAAAAGAGAAAAATTTTCTCAAAATGTCGTTTCCTCTCTCATTTGGGCCAAGTGACCAAGAAAGAAAATCAGAGATAAGTTGGTAATTTGGGTCGCGGCCTTTTCTATCAAAACATTAATCTGGGTTGGCTGCCAGAAGGCCCCGATCTATCCACGCGCGGCATTTCTGCATCAAATATGGAGCGCGCCCCAGATCATCATAAGCCAGGTTCTGTGCAATCTCGCACTCGGCCCCATATATTCTACCATAGTGCACAGAAGCATCTCTCCAGCCAAAAGTTTCATTAAGAAGAACAAATAATCCCATTCACCGTCATTTCGAGCTTGTTTTGGAAGCAAGTGTCATGAATCCGCAAACTAGTCCACCGAGCTTGACCGACATTCTTGGGGTAACACCGTTTCTTGACCTAGTCCCAAAACAAGATCTTGCCCCACTAGCCTCTTTCTCACGCATCGAGCCTCAAGTACTCGAACCAAAAAGCCAGCTCCCTCCGAACACTGAGGAATTATTGAAAGCTTTCGAAAATGAATTGCACCAGAATAATGAGGCGGCAGTAGGTTTGATGGGCAGGCTACAGTCGAAATTCCGTGGCTTTGACGACCCCGATTTGAATCTGCTCAAGTTTAAGCGGCCCGTGATAGCAGGCGAAAGTGACAGGCAATTTGAACTTCCTAAATTCAGCAGGCTCTATGACGGATTGATTTCTGATAATGTCTGCGTCGAGGAATCCGATCTAATAGAGTTTGGTAGTGATTTGAACATTCGGGACTTCTCAAAGGATCGTCTCGACGTTTTAAACGGAAATGAGACAAAAGAAGAGGTGTTGCAGCACATGAGGTATTACAAAGCCAAGTATGAGAAAGAACTCGAGGATGATGCCCCCATCAAGAAAAGGCTACGCAAAGAGCTTAGTGACAGTAACAGACCAATGCGAAGGAGGATAAACTTGGATCGATCAAAACTCAAGGATTCTAGACTCATCTCCTTTTACAATTACCTTGATGATATTGTCTCTGATAGTGAGGATGAGTTTGACCAAGAGGCCTCATCAAATCCCCTCAGCAGTCGCCATTCTGACCATGTTTTTACCACGCCTGAAAACGGTTTGACGCTCACTAGAGTAGGCTTGGAAGAAGTCAGGAGACATATCCTTGAACTTGTGGAGTCCCGAAGCATCACAGATTGTGGTTCAGAGTACCTCAAGGTCGTACAGAGCCTATGCCTCAACACTGTTCGTCACTTCATGACGGCTGGAGACAAGCACCAAGTCAATACACTTCGTCACTCCTTCAAGGCATCGTCCTTACTTTTGCTTATCTTGAACACAAACACCCAGAATAGAGAACTTCACTTACAATCATACATCGATTGTGTCGTGTGCCTTCTCTCTGACACACTCCCTGTGATAGTCTCATCAAACACCTACAGCTCGCTCGTGAGTGATGTTGTCGAATGTCTAAACATGCTCTCCACTCAGATTCTCTCGAGCGCTGCTGACGATCAAACATTGACACAAGTGGAGTACACCTGTATCAGAACTGTGTTCAGCGAAGGTGCAGTGAGCGATTTTGAGACCATCAGAAGTTTGGCGGCAGAAATTTTGAGCCAGATCTTCAAGAAATACGAAACACAAAGGCTATTTATTGTGAATGAAATGCTAACCAACATCGACAAGCTCGCTGGCTCAAAGGGGTTACCACGACAAGTTAAGCTTTCGCGCGGGTCAAACGTTTCATTCTTTACTATATTTTTACTCCGGCTTGTTCACAATTATGATGCTGACGAACTTAAAGGCGAAGTAAAGTCATTGCTCGCCTTGCCCAAGAGCGTCAACCCTCATAGTGCAGCGAATGTTAAACGAGGGCTCATATTGGGCGAGGCTTTCACAACTTTTGAAGCAGCCGGAAGCGTTGCCCTTCAACTCGTTGACTTTTTTCTCGGTCGGATGACGGCTGCCGATGCTGTTTACAAAACCATTTTCATGGGGCTCATGGACGACTTGTACGCCATGATGTCGATTCCCGAATGGCCGGCGGCTGAAACAATGGTTTTCGTAGTCATTCGAAGCCTCATCTCGAAAATGAACTCACAAAGCATACCACCCAACGAGGAGCCCTTTGTTCTCGAGATTATTTCCAGATTTGGGTTGGAGAGCCTCGAACTAAAGATGAAGACACAAGAACCGTTTTCCTCGCGGGAAGAACATACCAGCGAAGAAGCTGATTACTTTCGCGGATTGCACCTGGAAGTACTCTCGCATCTCAAGTTGATATCATCGAAGTCACTCGATAAATGTGCCGCATATCGATTCCAGCTTTTAAAGACAATTGTTTTCTTCAAAAACCTATATGATAACTCAATAAAGTCCAAAGATCAAGCCCAACTTTTTACAGTGATCACGAATGAGTCTATGCAGTTATCACAATACTCATTCCATGTTACCGGGGTTTTGGATCAATTTCTTGGTTGTTTGCAAGATGGAGCACTGCGTGCGCCAAGCTCATACAATGATATGACAGCAGTCAAAAGGTACAGACAACTTGTTCTTGAAACAAGTTTGAATGTGCTATATGATGACTTCTTGTCTCTCCTCACCGTTTGCTTGGAATCGACCAAAGTGAAACTTGCGTCAAAGGCTATTCGAATGCTTTCGCCACTCATTACAAAAAACCCCAAGATATTGCTCCAGCCCAGGATCAATACCTCGATATCAAAGATCTTATCTCAAGGGTCAGCCCTCTCTAAGGATGCGGTCATCGATCTTTTGGGGCAGTTCATGTTTTCAAGTAAGGAACATATCATCAAATATCACGTATTGATTGGAAACCGAATCAATGAAGACGGGATTTCTGTCAGAAAGAGGGTAATGAAGATAATGACTAGGTTGTTTGATCATACCGATAATTTGGAGGTTGTAAGCTTCGCGGCTTCTCAAATCCTCAAGCGTTTAGAGGATGAGGAACCTTCCCTCGTGGATGCGGCCAGAGTAGCTTTGATCACGATTATATTCGACAGCCACAAAGTCGCAGAAATAAGCGAGATGATGATTGTGTTGGTAAACTCCGGGGAGGACACATGTAACCAGCTAATGACATTTCTTCGTCGCGAGCTTCATGATGAATCACTTCGAAAAGCTCGAAGTGCCAGATTGAAAGCAATCCTTGATACAACCTTCGACAAGATTGCTGATGCACTGGACTCATCCGAGTTGGAAAACATGGAGAGAGCGTTCGCTTTGATTGCCGCTCTAGCGGAATGTGACCCACTTTTGGTCACCCAGGATCAACTCATATCTCTTCAGCCGTATTTGGTGGAAGAAATTTTCGACCATGAGGTGATGTGTTTAAGCGCTTTGAAGATTCTAAAGTTGGTACTCCCAAACATGAAAGCATTGCGTTCCGACTACATCTCGAGGACAAATGCGATACTTCTTAAACGGCTCACAAAATTTCTGACTAATGAACTACCTGAGGCAGTGCAGATAATAGAAGTCTTCTCAAAGCTCACGCACTCGGCGACTTTAATCAAAGCTGCGATCTCCTCAATGAAGCTTTTGTGGCCCTATATCAACCTGGCGGATGAGCTCTCTTCCAAAATGGATGCTTCAAAGATACGCAAGGTTTTAAATCTAATTGGCTGCTTTGGTAGCTACTGTGACTTCGAACGATCGAAGACGTCATTTCAAAAGGCAAATATCGGTTTGAGAGATTCTGAGAGTATTGTGAGTCTCATTACCAGGTACACTTTATACTTTTGTCAACAGGATGTCGATCTCACTATACGGTTGACTGCAATCAGAAACTTGTTGAGAATTGCTGTAAACCACCTGAAACTATTTCTTTCTGAGTCCGTTTTGGGGATATTGGACCGGGAACTCGAGTCTCCCTCGCAAAAACCCAAGATTGAGATTATTCGTGGTCTCACGGTTTTCCTAAAAGCAGAGGATGACAAGATGGGGAAGAAAAACAGGAACATACTCATTTCTTCTAAGGAAACCTCGAATGTCGGCTTTGGTGCTAACAGTGACAATATTGTTGATGGTGTATGCTCAAGTATTATACAAAGATACATTGCGACAGTCCTCAAGCTTTGCCCCCAAGAGTCGTTCGAAATTGGTGAAGCAGCAGTGGCCTTTCTTCAATTAGTCACCAAGCTAGGTTTTGCCAATCCAAAAGTGTGTATTTCCACGATTATTGCGCTTGAAGCATCACCAAACAAACAGATCAAACGAATCGCTTGTGAGTTGCACTCCGAGATTTTTGAAAAGCATGAGTCTCTCGCTGACAGAAATTATGTTGAAGCAATCAAGATGGCATGCGAATACTCCAAACGGATTGAGCCAGGTATGCACTTAAGCAATTCTCATTTCTTGCGCTCGGTGTACCGCGTTATTAGCACCGCCTACCTGGCCAAAAAGAAGTTCATAAACTCTGTTGTCAGACTTTTTAATGTCCGAATGGCTATCGACAACCTCGCAGAGGCGGTGGCGCAACGTGACACTGTCGTTTTCACTGCGTTGAATATACTGGTTTTGAATTTCACGTCTATGGAAGAGGTCTATCTAGTTCTTTTCCATTTAAACAGGTTTATCACCGGCGAAGCGATTGACATTGCAGAGAGGATCACAGCAACAATTGGCTCGAAAGACGGGAAAGGAATGTCTGTACCCAATTTGCAAATTCTTTTTGTGTTTCTGCAAACTGCGCTCGCATTGATATACTTGAAGCACAACTTAGCTGCGTCATATTGCATACGACCAATGATGATGGATGGGTTCAGGCCCAGTAAACCTGATTTGGAGTTGAGACAACCGCCCAAAATAGTGAACTTCATCGACTTTCCTCTCAGTGACCTAGGTTTGGAAACAAAGTTGTCAAACCCTGGTTCATTTGGACCTTTGTTCACTAAATTTATCCAGTCAACCCGCGCATACAGTGTTTAGCAAGAGTGCAAAATGCCAAATCCATAGCAAGAACTATAACGACCCGTGTTCTGGAAAACTGCTGTAGGGGTAACGCTACGTTTCACTTTGCGGTCATCACGATTTCTCACGCTCAACAACTACTGTGGGGCTCAGGTATGGATTGTAACGTACTTGATGCCCGTTTCTAAGAAGAATCCTGATGGGCATTCCGTCTCGGGCAATACGTCTTTGTCGCCGTTCCTTAGCCAATATATGAAGTGGAACGTCTAGGACGGTTTCGTCCACATCGTCAGCATCATCATCGTCGACTCTCTTACGTGTTAAAGTCTGACTTTCCCAAACCTTCATTTCAGCGGATAACGCCGAGCTTCTTGCTTCCCAATTTGCGAATTTTGCGAGCGTTTTTTCAATCTCGTGCATGGTCGCTTGTCTCTTTTTGAGGAGCTCATCCACGTCACTGCGGTCGTTGATCTTAGTAAGAGTAGGCAAGTGTTTGTTCCAATCGTGCTGCTGAAGAAGTTCAAGCTGAGATTTGAGATTGTCCATCTCAAAATACATCCTCCCTCTATCTGTCAAAGTACGCGATCGCTCTTCTTTCTTCATTCTTCTATGGAATGTCTCATACACTTCGTCATTCAATGGGTCAGCAATTATCCGCCTCCGCCGCCGCGGCAACTCTTCTTCTGCACGTCTTACAGACAAGTCCAGGTTCATGGTCTGGGAAGGTATTTTGCATGCCTCGCGAAAATGCTCATATGGACTAGAGTGTGAAACTTTGCTGACGAAGTCGAGACGTATGCGGGCATCTTCATGTATGAGTTTATTCACATGGTCGAAATCGTAGAGCAACGCGGCGTTTTTCGCCTCCGAATCGCTCAGTCGGAGCTTCCGCCTTTTTTGTGGACTGAGAGACATTCAAGGTTTCTGAAGCGCTATATGGACTATACTTTCCCTACTCCCGAACCAAATCACGACTAGGACTCGGCCGAATAATGGGGCCGGACGAGTCGCGCGAGACGCGAGGGCCTCGGCCCTGAACCTTTTCCAGAGTTAAAGGTACAGGTGGCAATAAACATGCATTCAATGGCCAAATATTATGGTCACTTGTGATGGATCAGGGGTTTTACTCACTCTTAAAGCATCTCGAAAAAGAATTTGTTGCCATTACGTTGTTTTCTTTTTCTACGATCACAAATATATTTATCTGTCTCGAACGGTATCAACGCTCGGGCCAATATATTGGGCCGGCCCCGAAACGCGCACATCTGCCCCACGCACTTGATCCGGCTATTCTAAAGCTCATATTTCCTCACATACGATAAACAATGGATATTCGAGAGCGTAAGTCTCGAAACAGTTTTCAACTACAAGACGAGACTAGCTCGGTATCAACAGACCAGACCTCTGAAAAGACTGAGGCGCTGTATGTCAATAATATAGGCAATGGGCGCAGTCTCCCCGCCAAATCTGGCACATTGACAATCTTCAAAACGTTCAACATACGCTTATTTTTGATCTTTGCAACATACTGGCTCATTCTCGTCCATACGATCGAACGATGGCGCGTCAAGAGTGCTATGGAAAAATGTCAATGGAAAAATTGGGAAAACTGGGATGGAGATAGGGCTATGGTAACTCCTCATAGAGTGGCCTTTATTGCAGATCCCCAATTGGTGGATGACCACACGTACCCGAAGCTTCCGAGGGTACTCAATTACTTGATTCGCAGAATGAGTGACAACTATCATTACATCAATTACAAGTATTTGCAGTCGCTGCTCGATCCGGACACCACAATATTCATTGGTGACTTGTTTGATGGAGGCCGAGACTGGGACTACGCTCCCTGGCTAGAGGAGTACCATAGGTTTTGCCGTATTTTTCCCGAAAATGAAAAGAGACAGTCCATCAGAGGTTTGCCCGGAAATCACGATATTGGCTTCCAGACCGTGAGCCCAGAGAGGTGTGAACGGTTCGCGTCTCATTTCGGTGAGCCCAACGCAGTGTATACATTGGGTAACCACACATTTGTCCAATTGGACACAATCTCGCTCTCACATGAGGATCCAGAGGTACATTCCGCGGCAAGGGCGTTTTTGGAAAGCTGCAAAAAACTGCTAGATCCTAATCTGCCTCGCATTGTGCTCACACATGTACCGTTATATAGAGACCCGCAGGTGGAAAAGTGTGGGCCTGGAAGAGAGTCAAAAAAGCCATTCCCACTTATGAGGGGTGTGGAATATCAAACTGTGATTGACTATCCAATCAGCGAAGATATTCTCAAAAATCTCGGGCCTTCATTAGTGTTCAGCGGAGACGACCATGACTATTGTGACATGACGCATGTTGACTATGCTGACAACACCAAGTTCTTGGCAAGAGAGATCTCGTGCAAAACGAACTCCATGACTAACGGAATCAAGTCTCCAGCAGTACAACTTCTCTCGTTGAACAACCCACAAGATACCGAGCACACTTTCAGCGAGACGTACAAAACCACAATGTGCTATTTGCCCAGTCCATACTTCGGCGTAAAGGTTTACGCAGCCAGTCTTGTCGCCAACTTCGCCATTTTGTACGCGTTGATTAAATCTCCTGAAATATTCAACCGCTTTGCCAGAGGATCAGTTGTTTTCGTATCAAACCTCAGTCCCCTGGAAAGGAGAAAGACACTCTTAATTCATTTTGGTGCGATCTTTTCGTTTTTCGTCGTTTTGATTTCTTTGTACAACAAGATGTGAGTCAGGCAAGGCTTGCTGTATATATGAGTGCAAATTACTTGCGTCCAAAAATGATCTCCATGTAGGACGGGCTGAAGTCAGTTCTCTTCGAAATGTACTGCCGAACTGTAGATACCTTCAAGGTCGCCAAATGGCCCTCTGTGATCAATGAGTTGATCAAGTTTGGTTGTACAGTGAACAAATTGCTGATCTCACGCAAGATCTGAAATCTTTCGCTGAGCTCAGGTATTTCCCACGACTCAATGACCGATTGATACCTAATCACATCTTGGGTTAGCACAATGCCACCAGTGGAATTGACGCCAAACCTTTTGAAATGATCGAGCAACAAATTCAACAAAATCATGCCGATTTTGATCAACACATTGTTTAAATTAGCATCGTTCAAGTCTTTTTTCATGAGCGCGTGCAAGTGCACGATGAAATCAGACAATTCTTCACACACTTCGGTGTAGTCTTGTACAGCGTCAATTTTATCGCAGATAAAGTCTTTCTTTTTCTGCTTCTGCAAAGAATGATTCAACTTGAGCGTGACGAACTCCACAAGGCACTCAAGGATCAAGTTGAGAGACGTTTCGCATCTTTGCACAAAACCATTCGTGAGACTTATCATTCGGCTTCTCACAGCCGGGTTGTTGACCGTGCAGGGTAATATAATTTTCTTGATGCAAGACGATAAAAGCAACAAGACCTCGCTCGTGAGATTGAAAATCTTCAAGTAGTCGAAGTTTGGGTCCTGTGTCTGCGCGACGCCCATGAGTTCTTGTCTAGCCCTGTCATAAGCAACCTCGAGGCCTCCTCCCACATAAAGCCCGCCGAAATCCAAGACCAACATCTCCAAAATTTCGAGTGAAAGCTCGGGCGACTTTGCAGGCGCTAACTCCAATATCCGTGCGACAGACTCGATGGCCATCTTCAACACAATTCTTGCATCAGTGATCTTGATGACAGCCTTCATTTGTGGTACCAGGCTCGAGTCGCGATTGCTCGAAAGGCCCTCGGGTAAACGCACTTTCACATACTCTTTGAACTTGTTTAGTCTTCGTTTGTCGCTAAAAAACTTATGCTTCTCCGGTTGCGGTTGTTGTGTGCCTACCGCGGCCATATTGAGAACAGATGTCTCATTTTCATGATCAAGTAGCTTGAGTTCCAATTCCTTCTTTTGTAGAGCCTTCTCGTTGTTCTGCACGAATTCCTGCGCAATATCAAATATTGTGGATTCTAGCATCTCCTTTTCGATCTTGAAGAAAAAGTTGTCCGTGGTGTACTCGATGAAAAGATCGTGGTAGCACTGGTCAAGATTCGACCCGATCTCGTTGTTGTCGTCGAAATCATTAGTCACGAAAAACTCCTTCATGTCTTTCGTGAAGTCCCCCACCAACACGTACAAAGCATGCAAAATGCGCACGTGTGCTAATGCGCCCAGCTGCTGTGCAAACAGCAAAAGCGTCGAGACCCTGTTTTGAAGCATTTGCGCATACACGCGCTGCACCATTGTTTTCAACACCGGAACTGGCTGCTCAAATACTTGCTGCACGATCCGTGACTGGCCCTTCACGGAAACTTTGAGTTTGTTCAAAAGATGGTCTGTAGCCTCGTCCTCGAAGACATTATGCGGCAGCTCGTTGGGGTCTGCGAGCTGTGCCCAAATCTTCTCGTCATCGATAATTGAAAACACGCCCTCGTCCTCGCCAGACGCGTCTTCTAGAAAAAGATCACTTTTGTTCATAAATGCTGACACTACGCTGCTGCCTCCATTGAAGTCGAACAAAACCTTTGCGATTTCGCTCATTTCTTCGAAATCGTTGTCCTCAGAAGCGATTTCAAACCGCTCCACGAGCGCCTGTTCCATGGTCTCGCCGTATTTCTCGATCGTGGTCACGCATTTGCTCACTTTGGGCGTGTTTCCAATAAGCGAGTTGATCTTCTTCGCCAACACAAGAAGGTTATTTACGGTCTTGGCGCACTTCATCTTCAGCTGCGAATCCTTGGCTGTGCGCAATTTCTCCAACGGCTCGTACTTCTCCTTGGTGTAGAATCCATGGTAACTCCTGATAAGAAAGATTGTTTCTATCAGCCGGTCACGTGAATTTGTGATCTTGTTCAATGCCTGGTTCAAAGGGTCGATTTTCTCTGTGATGCTCGAAATCTCGGTATCTAAGTTGTCGAACTGTGCCACGATCTGCTCCACTTCGGAGGAAAGTTTGAGCACGCTCTTACTATGGCTCAATTCATAGTCTTCAACTTGCTTTGCGGCTATTTCTCGTCTCTCGTGTGCTTCATCGGCTAATTGTTTGAGGTGCCTTAGCGTCGACTCAAAAGTACGTATGTATGGTTTCGGATCCAAGTACTCGAGGCTATTGACCTCGGCGCCTTTGAGGATATGGTCTTTGCTCAATTCCTCGACGAAGTCATTTGGAGTTAGGCCATCGAGAAAGTTATCGATATTGAGAAGTCGCCGCACGTCATCCTCAAGATCATAGATGGCAAAGCTCATGTGTATGTATATAAATAGAGATCCTCAAGTAGTTTTAAAATGGTGTTTGGGCCGAAAGCGATTCGGGCCCGCGCGCCTGGCTCTGGGGCCAAGCCCGCTTCCGGCCCCAACGCGGACGATTAGCACCAATTGACTACCGTGAACTTTAGAGAAGCATGCAATAATTCAGTATGAAACAAGATTTTGTCAGTAGCAGATTGTTGCTATTGATGAAAAACCATACAAAGTTGCTATTTTTTGTAGCGCCTAATTGATTCAGCCGTTGCTTTTGAGCCTTCGCTTGAACTGTCTGTGGCCAGCATGATTCCACATGGCGCACTCGGGCCAGCCAAACGCTAAGCTCTCATTTGGAACCACCGCGCCATCGTCTTTCGATCTAGTCATGATTCGAAAAAGAAAGAATGATCGTATGTAAATGAATATCAGCTGCAAAAAGTTGCAAATAAACTACTTCATAAACAAAGCAGGCTGACGCACTATTCTGGTTCGAGTCCAACTTTTTAATATAATGGTCTACCCGAATTTTACCAGTGGTTTCAAAGAAAGTGAGGGTCGCATGCCGTGTGCGCTGCTCGTGGAAATCAGATACTTTGCGCTACATTCCTCCATCTCCAAGTTGTGCCACACAATCCAATTTTCAGAAGTATTTATCCTGTTTTGTCTTGTTTGCCATAAGATTTACCTTTGTAAAATATTGACCACCTCTCCAAATCGTCTCGTCTACAGAGAACACGCCCTCTATATCCTACAAAAAAAACAACTTATCAAGTCACGTGTACTGCTATATCAACTAAATGAATAACTTAAGCGTTGAGCTTGAAGGTGGTGTGGCACTTACCGCAGTACTGTCTGTCTGGGTGGTTAGCCATGAAGACACCAGCACCACAGTTAGGGCACTCTCTTCTCAATCTCTCGACGTTTCCGTCGTTGTCGACCTTGTAGTAAGTCAACACAGCCAACTTGTGCTTTCTGTGCTTGTGCTTGATCTTCTTTGGGGTGGTGTAAACCTTCTTCTTTCTCTTCTTACCACCACCTCTCAATCTGAGCACCAAGTGCAAGGTGGACTCCTTCTGGATGTTGTAGTCGGACAAGGTTCTGCCGTCCTCCAACTGCTTACCAGCGAAGATCAATCTCTGCTGGTCAGGTGGAATTCCTTCCTTGTCCTGGATCTTGGCCTTGACATTGTCAATGGTGTCGGAAGACTCCACCTCCAAGGTGATGGTCTTACCGGTTAAGGTCTTGACGAAGATTTGCATATTGGCTTGTCTGCAAAAAAAAGTGCTTCTTTCGTACCAATAAGGATGGGGTGGAAAAAGATTAAATGCACTTTTTTTTTTCGCCCTTCACGATGCAATGCCATGCGCGGTGTTTGGGTGTTGCACGAATCTTTGCGAGCCACTGATGTCTAGGGCTCAAGCCCTATTGATGATGCATGCAGGCCATCAGATTTGGCGTAGGGCAGTGAGTGAACAGTCTTCTTGAAAACGGGGTTTTTTCATCCTGTATTTGCAACATCATGAGTAGTTTGCAGGTCGATGTGATATTGGGCTCCGCACAATTGATCAATAAAGTAGCATTACTGGTCAGATAATGAGACTAACCATTCCCAGTCAAGAACTTGCTTGGATAATAATGTGCTTCGTACGCGCATACCCGTAGTGAACGGAATCTCAGGCTTACGGGGAGATTGTCCTGACTCAGACTTATTCGTAGAAATAGGCTTATCACTTTGTAAACATGAATCTGTCTGCTAGTTCTTTCTCACTCTTAACCATATGTTGGTTGTGAGGGCTTCGCGGTGCGCTTTTTGGGTCGTAGGTTGCGAAAAGCAATAAGTCGTCTTTGCGACCAAACCTCATATTGTTCCACGCTGGATCTAACGTTTGATTGGTACAGACGAGTAAGTTTCGCAAACAAAGTGACCCCGCAAATCACCTTATATGGAGACGCGACGCGAGTTTCTTACAAATTACTAATCCTCAAGTTGCAGAAGCCTTGATCGTTAAAGCGCAATAAATATTTTAATGACAATTCTAGGAGACCGAGTTCTCCAGAACAGGAAAAAGTTGTATGGAAGCATCAACGATTTGCATTGCGATGCATGCATCAAGACTTTTTCTTCACATAGAGAAACGCCAGCGCGAATAAGGTGGAACTGTTCGTATCTCATAAAAAGCATGCTTCGATTCTTTTGTGTATGCTTCTGACGCAATATCTCAAGTCACACGACATTCAAAACTCTTGGGTCTTGCCTCAACTTTTGAGTTACGGTTCCAAAATTGAGGCACAGGCCATTCCATGCCATGCCATGCCATATGGCGACTCTGTGAACTGATACAAGCTTTCTTTCTACTCTTGACAATTCAACTGCTCAAAACCAATCGTCGCCAGAATCTTCTTTTTCGATATCTCGAGATCGGGAGACCGTTCCTGTATTGATTGTTCTTCGAGAAATCGCACCACATTGTATGAGCTTCGTCTCTAAGGCTGTGATGGTGACTGCATCCTCTGCCTCGCCTATCCCCTCGAACCCCACGATTCTGGCGATTTCCTGGCCATGGCGATACACAACCACAAACGGGAGAACTTTGATTTTCAATTTGGTTACAAGAAAATGTGCTTTTTCTGCTGGAATGGCGAGCACGTGCAACGCTAGGTGCTTTTCTGCGAGCATTGCAAGTTTTTCATTCATCACTTTGCACTTGGGAAACGTTGGCTGATAGAAATGCACCACGGCAATCTCTGTGCGTGTCACGGCATCCATAAGCTCTTTTTCTGCGCCAATGAAGTTCACACAACCAACGTCTTTGCCTAGAATGTCTGCGGCCCGATCGATCGAGCTGATTTCTTGCTTTAATTGCTGAAGACGCTGCTCTTTATACTTCGCAACCATGTCGTCCTCGTTCTCCAATTCTTCAAGCAATTCCAGCAAGGATTCATTGTCAGAATCGGATTCTGGGCGATTTTCCTGAGCATTGGAAGATTGCAACTTGGATTCTTGGTATCTTTCGATATAGTCTGTCAGCTGACGGTCCATTTTCGGCGAAATGTGGTAATATATGATTAGCGATGATTAAAGGTAACTAACGTGGCTGAGTTTTTGAAAAGATTTTTATATCGACCCTTTAGAATTGGTGTTGATAATGGTAGCTATGTCTTCTTTGGAGATTCTGGTAGAGATGAGTGTATTTTCAAGCAGCGCGCATTATCGTTCTGGGCCAGAGGAAGTATAGCACCAGCGTTCGTTGAAGTGGTAGTGTTTTGCTGAAAAAGATGAGAAAATGGAAATTGAAATTTCGGGTTCTGTTCTAGTATCAATTCTTGAAACAAAAATAAAGCTTATAATTGATCAAGCACGCTTAACACGTCTTTGAGCAGGGCAGTGTTTCTTGCGACTAGCTCACGGTAGGCTAGCAGCTCGGGCGAGGTTTGGCTCGATGAAGGAGGCCGTTCACGAACCACATCGATACTTTTCTCTAGATTGCTGTTGATCACGTGCACCGTGTTGAGGATCATTTCAAGCTCAAGAAGGACCTTGGCCTGCTCGTCCGTGAGAGAACTGTTCATTTCAAAACGGTATTTGAATGTCTTTCCTGGGTTTGGTCAAATCTCACTTAAACGGAGGATACGGTGCAAAGGAACTGTGCAGGACGAACCGTGGTACACGATAATGCAATTTTTTGGCGTGCTTTGAAATGCCTGTAGTCCAGTTAAAAAATAACTCGCCCCGGACCATCAATTTGAGATTCTTTTTTATGCTCATGTGGCGGGTGAAAATACAGGTTTATTGTATTCAATTGGATGGTCATTCGTTGCAACAGATCTATCATCAAAGTAACGTCTCCGCGCACCTCACGTGAATAACATTAAATGCTTAATACAGGAGCCTGGCTAGCAAGTATAATATGACGTTGTGGGCGTCAGCGCTCCACTCCAGTTGATGATTATGACAACGCTTCACCTATTTTTTCTCTTCTTTTTTTGTTTTGTCTGTTTGATGCCTGATGGTCCTGAACGCTGGGTGCGCGAGATTTTGCTGCCTCCGAACCGTTGCGTTTTTAGCTCGAGGAACGAAACCCTGAGGGAGATTGTAGGGTCAGACAAACGAATAAAAGAAAAGAACAATATCAAAATTATCAAATTCAATCATGTCAACGGAGTTTACTATGAGTTTTTTTTTATTCTGTAATTTTCATGCTTGTACTTTTCGTGGGAAATTTTTCGCTCTGTTTTTAGCTGGCCAGGGTTCTGTATGTTCATATACTGTATAGTTTCGTGGAGAGCTCGGTAAGCAATCCTGGCTTTTGATCCATAATCAGAATTTTGAACAAAAAAAAAAAGAGCAAAAACGCACTTACGCACAAACTGGCACAACCCAACTTTATCAAAGCAGTTGACCAGTCGCCATATTTAGAAAAACAAACGCGCTTGTTCTTTTTCTGTTGTCGCGGGCAAGACTTGCGGTTTCGAGCATTCAGTTATACGAATTCTCAAGCCACCAGGCTCGAAAAAACAGATTCAAGTCAAAAGAAGTATTTGCAATGTATGTGTGAATTGACCTCGTACTGAGACACTTACACATGACAAAATTCGTTGATCCATATTTTTTATGCTGCCACGGAAAAAAGCATACTTGACCGAGGCCGCGTGCTCCATAACCGTCCTAGATGCAAGATCTGCAGCGTCCGAGTGATAGCCGGTCTGAATTATGAGATCTACACATTGACGACCCATAGATCTCTGCGGCATGAAATAAGATATAAATAAATCATGTTTGCCTTCTGTTATAAAAACGAAAACGAAACCGATCGCGATTCAGAAATTATATACTCAAAATGCATGGAAGACCCCAATCTGCGGGTATACTGAGATGCAGCTGCCCGCCTGGTTCGTAGCCTCCACGTCACTGGCCGGCCGGCCAAAACTGGCCACATGAGATGGTCGTAACTCAAACCCGCTTTCTTTTCTTTCTTCTACAACATTGGTTTTCTGAAAAGTCTACGCTTTATTTTTTGTGCAAGCTTTTCCGCCGCATTTCATCACAATGGCGCTTATTAGAATAAATGCACGCCTGGTTCGGCTTGTCGTATTCGCCCTATTGTTGCTAGTGTGCGGGTTCTCACTTGTTAAAAACGCGTCTCCAAACGCGGAAGTGACAAATTCCGGGTCTCGTGCAGTGTCAGGCGCAGCACGGGCCGTGTCTGGTGCGGTCCACGGCATCAGGAAAAATAGGGTAAAGGCGACATTCGTCACGTTGGCGAGAAACTCGGACTTGTCTGGGTTACTGCAGTCCATTGCCCATGTGGAGGACAGGTTCAACAAGAATTACCATTACGATTGGGTCTTTCTCAATGAGGAGCCTTTCAGCGAGGATTTCAAGAAAGGAGTGTCTGAATTAGTGTCCGGAAATGTCAAATTCGGTTTGGTTCCCACCGAACACTGGTCTTACCCGGCGTGGATCGACCGGGAAAAAGCCGCATTGGCCCGGGAGGAAATGGTGAGGAAAAACGTCATGTACGGTGGCTCGGAATCGTACCGTCATATGTGTAGGTTCGAATCTGGATTTTTCTTTAGGCACGAACTTTTGGCGGACTACGAATACTATTGGCGTGTTGAGCCCGACATCAAGTTCAAATGCGATATTGACTACGATGTGTTCCAGTATATGAAGGATAACGATAAGTGGTACGGTTGGACAATCTCGCTCCCTGAGTATGGCGAGACAATACCCACGTTATGGGAGACCACGAAAAAGTTCATGAAACAGTACCCTCAATACCTTGCGAAAGATAACAATTACGGCTGGCTTTCCGAAACCGGCGGCGAGACCTATAATGGGTGCCACTTCTGGTCCAACTTCGAGGTAGGTGCCCTTAAGTTCTGGCGCCTGGAAGCGTATATGAAGTACTTTGATTTTTTGGACAAGAGCGGTGGCTTTTTCTATGAAAGATGGGGTGATGCCCCAGTTCACTCGATCGCCGTGTCGCTTTTCATGCCAAAGGACAAAATCCATTTTTTCCCTGACCTTGGCTACTATCACGCGCCGTTCACGAACTGTCCGATTGATGATGCCACTAGGCGCTTGAAGCGTTGCACTTGTGACCCGAAGGAGGACATGACATGGAAGGGCACGTGTACGCCCAAATACTTCACCATGAACGGCATGAAGAGGCCCAAGGGATGGGAGAATTTCACTTAGAAATGTTGGTCCAGAGAAGATAATTGAGTCCCTTATCTCAGTGGAGATGACGCTTCTTCTTTGCCGTCAGAATATATTACTCCATGCACTTGAGTATCGTTTGAGTAAGATACTTTCTCTGTGCGTTACGTTATCAGGGGGTCATGGGTCATGTGTTGCTTCTTCCCTTGGAGCCTTCAGACCAACATCTTTTAGAGGGACGTTAACTAGACTGCCTTGACCAGAAACGTATGTCAAAGCTCAGATTGCGAAGTGATGATTATGTTACAGACTAGACTTCCCATTCAGAATCGTAAGGCTCTATAATAAGCTTTACCCAGGCCTGTGTTTCTGCCTCTCAACGGCTGTGACCATGATAATAAGGTTTGGAGTGGCTACAAGTTTCGAGTGATGCCTATCCAATGACTAATTATATAAGCGGATGTTATACACCACTTTGATGCAGTTTGTATGATAATGATATGAAGACTCGGCCAAGCTTTATCTTCTCTATGCAATTTTGCAGTAGCTCTCTCGCTAGCACTTACC
Source organism: Metschnikowia aff. pulcherrima (assembly GCA_004217705.1). Classification (NCBI taxonomy): domain Eukaryota; kingdom Fungi; phylum Ascomycota; class Pichiomycetes; order Serinales; family Metschnikowiaceae; genus Metschnikowia; species Metschnikowia pulcherrima. The sequence continues at coordinate 688,064 of CP034459.1, read as the reverse complement.
CTTGGCAGCGAGTTCTGCTTTGTACTGTTTCCGATCAAGTTCCTTCTCCTTGATGGTCTCCCAAAGAAGTCGACGGAGCTCGTTATTTTCGTGGATGAGCTCGATCTTGATCCGTTCGTTCTCGTTGAATTTACCCAATAGATAGTTGAACTCTTTGCAAAGCTTCAAATAGGTGGATTTGAGTGCTGTGAACGTGCCAATAAGCCGGCTACTGCTGGCCATCGACCGCTTCAACACCGCAACTGTCTCAAGATTCGGCAGGACATGGCTCTCGTTTTTCGATTCCGTGATTTTTTCGATGTTTTCGCCGTTTCCTTCGGTCGAAACACTTGTTTCTGACTGTTCAATGCTCTCAAAGGGACTTGTGCGTGGAGACGCGCTCGAGGAAGGCACAGAAAGAGGATCTCCAGTGGGGAATTGTATTTGGTTATCCAGCAATTCAATTTTCGTCTCCAAATTTACAGCTTTTTCTAACTCTGTATCGAGCTCTGCGTCCAAAACTGACGTTTGTGAGTGTTTTCTCTTACGGGAGAAAAATGCCGTGTCGCTCTCCATTTCCGCCATGAAAATATCAAAGTCTTGCATGACGGAGGCCTCTTCGGCTGGTTCTGCTTTCACTGGGGACCCATTGGCGTGCATTAGAATGATCAACACAACGTAAAAGCGTGAATGTGAATATATGTATGGGTGGGTGCAATCCAGTATAGTGTGGAGACGGAAATAATGGTCTCTCAAGGTCTTTCCACGCTTGAAATATGTGAAATTGTACCGGAAATCGAAACTTGAATGTTTTTTATACAAATCGAAGAGTTTTTTGAAGAGTAATTCTCACGGCTTTCTGGTTTTCTGTTGGGCCCTTAATGCTCAGTTTTGACACATCACTTCTCTCTAGGCCATCTCTCGCGATGAGGCTTCTTCGCGTGAGGCTCAAGCTCCAAGCTCCAAGCTCCAAGCGTGCCTGCGTCGCGTCACGTGCTACATGCTTCAATACGTACTTCGTAATAAATCGTCATAAATCTATAAAGAAACGCCCTCCAAAATATATGCAGCCATGATGAATTGATGATCATGGAATCCAAGGTTTTTTTTTTCTTTTTCTCGCCCCTTGCAGTTAGTATTCTCGTTTGTTGCACCAAACCTGCTAGGTAGAATTGTAGCTGTCGTCGCAGCCCATGAACAAGCATTGAAATGAAAAGAATGTATGGCAAAATACGCTCAAAACCGTTCAGTATCGAAGAATTTCCTGATTTCAGCAGAAAACATCAACTAACGTCTTATTTTCTGGGCCACAAGCTCAACTTGCGCACCTCACTGAGAACAGAAGACGTTTTTTCTGTCACTTCATTCACCAACTCCTGTGTCTTGTCGTTAACCTCATCAATTTCCTTCATGATCGAAGAACCCACATCTTTCACCAAAACTCCTGACTCCTCCCATTTTTCGGTCAACGTCTGAAGCACAGTTTCGAAGCCCTGTTTGCCCACACTCGCGTTCTGGCCAAATCTTTCCACAGACCAATCTTCAATCTTGTTACAGATGCTTTTGAAACTTGAGAAAGCAGTAATTTCCGCCTCCTGCTCGAAAATCGTGCGGCTACTCTCCAAGCTGGGATCGGGCCTATAAGTCACGGTTTCCTTGACAGAAAGTAAATGGTTCATTGTCATATTGGCCGATCTCATCACCAATTTCTTCGTGCGAAGGTCAACCTCGCTTATCTCACGTACAAACGAGCATTCGTCACCGCCCACAATCGATCGGAGCCACCGAGGAATCGGCTGTTTGCACGCAATTAGCCGCTCTGTACGTAACGTTTGAGTCTCTGCATTGATTTCTCGATTTAATATATCCACGCTCACAACATGCGTGGCCAATTCATTGGGGTATTTCTGCCAATTGGCTGCGGTGACCTGCTCCCAGGAATAGTCAAAGTAGTGTTTGCTTTCAAAGACTTTCATGACGTTCTATGCAGTGGGGATATGTGTATAAAAAGTTTATGCTGTCACCGTGTTAATATAAAGCCAATTGCAGGTAATTGATGTGAAGCAATGGTGTGAATATGGGGGAAAAATGGATCAGTTTAAACTGGTGCAAATCTGCGGGTATAGGCCCGCGGGCCACATCGGGACCGGTACATTTCTTTTTTCGCACGATAGCCTTCAATCAATCGCAGGCCCTGCAGGCGTGACAAGACGAAACGGGCCCAGCAACTATTGAACCACAATGAACTGGGAATCCATCCAATCGGATGATAAAAGAAAACAGAAAACGCACAGAAATGACCTGGAACTGTTTCATGTAGTTATAATCAACAGAAAACCCCACGAATTGTTTAATTAAGACATTATGGTATATCGTTTAATGATATGGTTTCATGGTCGCGCAAACGGGCCTATTAACGGTGGCGCTGCGAGTGTGTAGAGTGATTTGGGCCGCGAGTCATGGGAAGTAGCCATCATCATCATCATCTGCCCTTGAGTTACCAACCGGTTCAGATGTCCATCAAAAGCATCCATACGTAAATGAATATCAATTCAATCAACCTGATATTATTTTTCCACTTCTGATTATGAAAATTTAAGCCTGAAATTTTCGATATTACCGAAAGTTTTTGTGTTTTTCAATAAAGGATTAATTGTCGGTGGTATGATAACGGGTCAGCCCGGGTGGCCCCGGTGGCCGTGGTGGGCCGTGGCCCTGGCGTGGCGTGGGCCAAAAGTGAGAGTCTGCATCCTCGCTTAATAATCGCTAGCTTATGGGGCAAGGGCCAGATCTGGGGACGCCAGATTCGCGCACCGGTGCACCAAGTACATAAGAGGCGCCATCGAGCTGACCCCATGCCAGTACTATTCACCTATTAAGGATGCTTAAATATATCGCAAAGAACAAGAATTTGACACGTTTTCTGCGCCAAAAACGCCTGCTAGCCACGGATGCAGTGCAGCTGTACTATAAGACCTCGGTTCTCCCGAACGGGCTCACGGTTGCCAGTGAACAAATGCCAGGCACGAAAACGGCCACTGTTGGCATGTGGATCAATGCCGGCTCGAGGGCAGATAACCCCGTGAGCAGCGGAACGGCGCATTTTCTCGAACATTTGGCTTTCAAAGGGACGTCGAAACGTTCGCAATACAGTTTGGAACTTGAGATCGAGGATCTTGGTTCGCAGATTAACGCATACACGCTGCGTGAAAATACAGTATACTATACGAAGTGTCTTGCGCGGGATTTGGAGCAAAACGTGGACATTTTGAGTGATTTGTTGACGAAACTGAAACTCGAGACGAAGGCGATCGAAAAGGAACGTGCTGTGATTCTACAGGAGAGCGACGAAGTGGACAAGATGTTCGACGAGGTCGTTTTCGATCATTTACATGAGATCGTATTTAAAGGCCAGGATTTGGGCCGCACGATCTTGGGCCCGCGCGAGAAGATCCGGACTATCAACAGAAACGACTTGACGAAATATATCGGCACGAACTATAAGGGTGACCGCATGGCGCTTATTGGCGTGGGCTGTGTTGACCATGATCAGCTTGTGGAACATGCCAAGAAGTATTTCGGGCACATCAAAAAAAGCGAGGTTCCTTTCAAACAACACGGCGACGAGGTGCCTCTTTTCTGTGGTGCCGAGCGCCGCATACAGGACGACTCGATGCCTATCACGCACGTGGCCTTGGCCGTAGAAGGCGTGAGCTGGCTGGCGCCCGATTTCTTCACATCCTCGGTGGCTAATGGGATCATAGGGTCCTGGGACAGGTCGATCGGTGTAGGCGCCGACTCCCCAACCCCATTGGCGGTGACTGCGGCCATGGGCGGGCCAGGAAATACCCCTGTGGCGAACTCGTACATGGCCTATACAACGTCGTACGCTGATACGGGCCTTATGGGCGTCTATTTCACCGCGGAAAGCTCTACAAACATGCTGGTGTTTGTCAATGCGGTAATGAACGAGTGGGCACGTTTGAAGCTGGGCGCGATCACCGAGGACGAAGTGGAACGCTCAAAAGCTCAGCTCAAAGCATCGTTGGTGTTGGCGCTAGACGACTCCACGGCGATTGCAGAAGATATCGGGCGCCAGCTAGTGAACACCGGCTACCGCCTTTCGCCCGAGGACGTTTTTGAGCGTGTGGAGAAAATCACGCGCGAAGATGTGGTCAACTGGGCCAATTATAGACTCAAGGATAAGCCCATTGCCATGTGCGCCATGGGCAATTGCAGGACATTGCCTCGTTACAAGGACTTGGTACGGGGAATGAGCCAGTGATTTTTCATCGCTTTTCATGAGATTTGACGACATTATTTTCGGCAGCAGATTTCGCAGAAAGCTTATTTCATACCTATAATGCATGTACATAATATCATCAGTCCTGTACTGCTGAACGCCCGTTTGGGGTATATCACATGGAGTGATCATACGCTCCCTATTCTTTGAGCGCTGACGTAAGTGTTTTTGGCTCCAGTTGTTGCAATTCTTAGAAAGCAAAAAAAAATGCACTTCCAAACTTTCAATGACTCTGTAATGTGTCTAGAAGCGTTTCTTGTGATCACTTTTCGTGATATGGGTCTGGCAATTGTCACTTCAACGTGTAAATTTTACGGCAAGAAAACCTATGGGGCAAGTTTTCAGTGAACTTGGACCACAGTCATACAAGCCTTCGCACATACCGGTCAACATAATCAGTCGAAGCCAATTGAAAATGTCAAATTTATGCGTATCAGCATCTGGCGACACATCCATATTACAGCTCTTGACATGCTGATATACTACGCAATTGCCCTCTCTATGCGGTTTCTTCATTCGTAACATCCACCTCTGCATCTGCGTCCTCATCGTCAGACTGGTCTAGCCCGGCAAATATTGATTTATCGGGAATTCGCTTCATGACCTCGGGCGCCTCAAAAAGACGGCCAATGTTGCTGATCCAGCGCGTACGCTTCTCCAAAAGCGACTTGAGCCCACTGTTGGCCGTCTGTTGCTGTGCCAAGCTGGGTGATTCCAGTGAAATCTTCTTTCTCTTACTTTTCGCCTTGAGTCGTTTCGTGTAAGCCTGGTCAACCTGCTTGTCCAAGTCTTCCAAGATCGTTGAAAACTCCTGGTACGCGAGGTGTTCTTCCAAAACAGGCAAAAGCGCCTTTTTCCGCTTTCGGTTGCGCACGACGGCGCCCTTAAGCTCGCTTTGCAACTGCCGTATCTCAGCACAGATCTCGTCGTCCTCTCTGTCGACGATCCAGTCGTCGGAATCAATAACCGAGCCCTTTTTCGCCTTACCGTCGCTGCTCGAAGTGTTTGAGAAGATGCCAATATACTTCAATTCGCGCTTCAAGCGATCTTCCATAGAGTGGAAGTCGGTGTCCTCGGCGGCAACGGTCATGTTGAGCTGACTGGCGACGTCATCGCCAAACATGTCGTCGCCCAAAAACGATTCACTTTTTATCGCGTCGTTTTCGCCTTCCTCGTTCTCTTCTTTCACCTCGTGCACGTTCAATATGGCAGATAGAAGTCTGCTTGAGAGCGGGCCACACGCCACGTCTTCCGTCAACAATTTCTCGTCGACAATACCTTCAGTGTCGCCCTTGGGTTTGTATGCTTCTAAAGGAGGTCTTTGGTATGATGGCAGCGACAACTTGGAGCCTAATGCGGCATCTTCCTCGGCCCAAATCTCCGTGTAAAAAGGCCCCAATTTAGGGATGAGGTACGGGCTCACCAAGGGATCATAGCCCTTTTCAAACCCTGGCGGGATCACAAACTTCTCGTTCACAAACGCAATATCCTCGTTGACAAAAGGTCGAAAATATGACTCAATGTACAGTTGGTATGTTGTGAACTGCACCTGATTCGAGGGCGCCTTGGTCTTGGAGAAATCCATGTCTGGAATCTCGCCTGGCAACATATTCTTCAAGTCGTTTTCAGGGTACGAAGCCACGCCATACTTCTTCTTCAAAAACTCTTTGCCCTGTGTTTCTAGACCGTTATTCTCCTCTGAAAATAAACCCAATTCGGTGATAGCCAGTTCCGAGAGGGTCTGTGGAGTGACAAATTCCGATTTGGGGTTTTTGAGCCGGGTATCGTGGTCCTGTGTGTAAGATCCTGTTTGCACGGGTGGGACTGGGTCGTCTTTGGTATTGATTTCTTCGTGAGATTCGGTTCGCTCTTCGGGTACTTCCAAAACTGCATCCTCAGGTTTCGCAGCCTGCTCTCCTTCTTCATCTTTCGCCCTTTCGTCCTCATTTTCAGCGATTTTAGCTGTTTTGTCAACGTTCTCCTCGTCGATTTTCTCCTCGACATTCACTTCAGCTTCATTCGCATCATCTTCACCCGTTTTAGGTGCAAGCTTTTGTCTCTTGGCTAGCGGTACATCCAGATGCTCGTCATCCTTTTCTTCGCCTTCTCCATCTTCTCCATCTTCTCCATCTTCTTCTTCGTCTTTTCCCTCTTCGTCATCCGACCGTTCTCTCTTTGTTGATGCTTCGTCCAGTTTTTTTGCGGTTTCCTCTGCTTTTCTGGCTTCCTCCGCCTGTTTTTGCTCTTCTTCTTCTGCTTCTTTCTCTTGCGCTCGTGCTTGCGCCGCACTTAACCTTGTATCAATCGCTAGAAGCAACTCGTGGTCTTTTTTCTCGCTAGACGCCAAGCTCGTTGAGAGTTTCGCTAGAAGCTTTCCTAGATTCTGGAGCGTGTTCAAACTGGGCACTTCACGCACGGCGTCGCCATCCAAAAGACCCACCAGCGAGTCATATTTGAGCCGAAGCTCGTCAATTATATCGTCGAGTACCGTAGACGCCGAATGCATGCCCATACTGATTGAATATAAACGGTTCTCTCGTATTGTAACTTCTCAAGCGCGTTGAGGCAGATCTGACTAAACCGTCGACCGTGAATTCAAAAAAATGCGTAATGATCGCGTGAGACAAAATCTCTGTGATTATTGAATTGCGTATGAATCGATTTTGACGCGTTCCTGGGGATGGTGCAAAAGCTAAATACGGCTAGATTAGATTCCCATTGTCTGACCGATCTTGCAATCGAAATCGTGGTGTACGGGTTTTTAATATGGGATAGACTACAGGTGATCAACACGAGCGTCCATGTGAGTTTTTGTTTCAATATTTTAGCTATTTTCCAATTTTTCATCCTCTAACCAATTACATCATCCAGTTTGACGAATCAAATGACGGTATGATCTCGATTCAGGGCGGTCTATGTACATGTGTCTATGGCGACAAGCTCTTCAAGTATTCTGCATCCATGCGCTGCTTCACTGCGTCCACGCACTCTCTCACAATCCTGTGTCTCTTGATAGGAGCATCCTGAGGCCTCTTCCACAGCTCTGGGAAAGCGGCTGCGGACTTCCTGGCCTTCATCAGCGATGTATCGACAGGAACCTCATCAAACGTGTTTTTTGTAGTATCTTTCGCCTCCGTGAGCAACCTGTTGAACGTCTCCACCAACCAGCGTGCGTTTTGAGCTGACTCGGGGTACCTATCAGTGGAAAGCCTGAACACGTTGTTGTTGTGGTCAAACTTATCCGCGGCCAAAAGTTTGAATTTGCGTGCTTGTTTCTTGTTGAGATCCAAGTCTCGGATGGCCACAGAGAGCGTCACAAGTCTGTTGAGTGGCGTCAGCTCATCGCTGAAGTCTGTGTTGAACTTGAGCCTGAGCGGCGACTCGCGCGACGCCGTTGGCGTGTACTGCTGGCGGAATTTCGCCAAAAGCGGCATTTCGTACGCGGAAATGCGGTGAATCTGCTCAATCTTCCGCTTTTCATGCGGCGTGGCACCCTTATCCAAAACGGGAACGTTCGAGTACTTTTTGGGGAGCCCGCGGAGCGCCACGGGCGTATTGTTCATCACACGTTCCGAAAAATTGTCCATTTCATAGCTGTACAGTAACGCTGGCGAGGACGCTCTCAACTCGGCGTATGTGGCCAAAATCGCCTTTCTCTCGGCATCGTTCGGCGCGTATTTCTCGCCCAAAGCAGTCTTGCGCATTTCGTGCAACTCAAACACCCTGTCGGCGGGAAGTCCCTGCCATTTGTGAGGGTTCAAGTATAATGGCTGGGCCGCTGAGGACTGCTGGCGAAGCGCTGTGACTTGGCGTAAACCGCTTTTCAGAATCACGTGACGGGTCAGCATCGTAGTGAAATCACAACAAGTTTGAAAAACAAGGTATATTTGAGTTTCTTGTTCTGAATCAGCTCCCTGTTATATTCGTAAAGGCAGGTTCCGCTCACGACAAATTTTCGGTAGCGTGCATGCGCATGTGGTGTGCACACAAGAATTTGGGCCTATTAATGAAGCAGGCAGCTATCCATCATTATTCATCTTGTTCCGCAATATATATCTTTTTCTGATTATCGATGTTTTATTGATGAATCCATCGTGACCTTAAAGAGACATTTCTAGGGTACAGATGTATGATTTTTTATGTCTACTCGCATTGAGACTTGTGCAGCCACAATCAATACAAAAAGCCCTTTAGTTCTTGTCACTGTCCTTTCTTTTTCCTACTTATCACGTTAAATTCTGTCAGAGCAGTGAATTTTCAATCGGCAAAGAAAAAAATTTACAAAGCAAGCGACTTTTTTTTGTGATACAGTATTCGCGCAGAATCTTTAGTCGCTTGCAGTCACACAACGAGAATTATTTTGTGGTTTTAAAGATCCCGTTCTTGGCCTGTCTTGTAGAGATGGATTGAAATTCCTTATTGCTTAATCTGCTAGGATTTCTCTTGCAAAGTGACACGGCCACTCACGTTTTGAATCACCATAACAACCATTGACAAGGAAACCATGGAATTGCCAGACTCGTTTCTTCGCTTTCTTTATTCCTTCTTGAACTTTCTTTTGCCAGATGCCCCTTCGTCATGTGGCATTCTGCTTCTTTTAGACAGACTTGACTTGGTATGATTATCAGCACCCTCAGACTCCGTCACGTCATCCTTTAGTGCTTTCTTCTTGTTGCTCTCTTTCTTAACTCCCGTTTTCTGATCCCGATCCTTTGGCTCTTTTTTCTGAAAAAATGAAGCGATTGACTGTTGCTTTTCCTTCTCTTCCTCAATAACCTCCGGACCCTTGTTTGTTGGGTTTCCCACAGACTTCGCCACGGTATGCCACTGAAAAGTTTCGTAGACGGGATTTGTCTCGGTATTCAAACAAGTTTCTAGCTTCTTTTCGTCCCAACAGTCATCCGGCGATAACCACTCATACCAAGCTTTTGAGTTTGGCTCGATGAATATCGGCTTGCGCGAGTGGAGCCACAGCATATCGTTTTTACCCTCACCTTTTGCCGGCCCTGTCACTATTGAAAAGGAGGAGAAGTATTGTTCACCCTTTGGAACGATTTCTGTTTCATTATAATTCGTGTTGTGCGAGTAAAGCCCTGCCAAAAAGAGAAGCGGGTGGTCTGGCAGGTGAATGAAATGGGGGATCTTGCCCTGCTTCAGATCGAGCCACTCGAAATACCCCAGAATCGGTACCACGCACCGCGTATGTTTACGAGGCTCGGCCCATACTGTGCGTGCTTGTGCAAGTGTTTCTTTCCGGCAATTGAACAATTTGGCCTGGTGCTGTTGCACTTCTCGTGAGTACTCCGCACCCAGGCCGGAACCTTTCTTTACCCGCAGTGAATCTTGAGGCTTCGCCCATACGGGAAGAAGCCCAAATTTCAGGGCCTCGATGTGATAGCTATAATCCGATTTCTTGTCACTGGAGCTTTGTTTGTCCATGTACACGATGACGCCAGTTCCCGTGGGAGGAATGTTATATGACGCGTCGAAATTGGGGGACGACACGTTCAATTCAATCGTGTATGAGTTACCCTCAACAGATGATGTCGTTTCATAATGCATCAGGCTTTCACGTGAGTCCTCGGCATCTTGGAGCGATGTGTCCAATCCAGGGTTGAGAACCGTCTTGTTGAATTGCTCAGGCAAATTCTCAATCGACTAAAGGCGTTAGATTCGGCAAATAATTAGAAGCATACTAAGTGACACTCACATACCGTTCCTAGAGCGTATCGGCCACACATATCAGTTCTTATGTATCTTTTTTTAGGCTTTTTTTTTATGATTTTGCCACATAAAACGAATTCTAAAGAACGCCGCGAAGCTGCCCCACATTTCAGTTCAGACTGTTGCTGCGAACTGCGTAGTAGTATTTATCAAATTGGAGCATGTACTACCACTCTTTTTCAATTCTGAGAGTCTTCGTATTTTAGTCCTATGTTTCAATTTGTATTTAAAAGAATCTAAATGCATATCCTGATGATATCAGATCCCATTTTTTCCAAGGGGTGAAAAGCAAAAATTTGAGTGAAATACTGTACTGTCTAATCTGAGTTCTCAATCTGAGTTCTCAGGATCAAGAAATGAATTGCCGTGAGATAATACTTGACAGTGGTTGCCCCCACACAAAGCCATTCATTTGGTTTTTTGTTTTTGTTTCTTTTTTGCTCCATACACCTAATTAAGGTTGGAGGAATACGAAACTTTCACCCAGCTCACCACAAAACTATATGCTTTGCTACTGTGCTTCAAAGAAGCTTCCATTGAGTGGCGGTTGAGATAAGTGAGTCTTGTGACATTGCCCCGACGGCCGTAATTTGCCAACCTGTCGTCACAACTCAAAAAAACGCATTATGCCTATTCTAAGTTATTTCCAACAAATGGTGAATTTTTCAGAATTATACGTGTTTGTTGCCAGTACCGGTGGACTGCCTTGGTACTGCCTTTCCTGGAACTTGAAACTCCATTAGCCAATTGGTATTTCTATTCTTATTTGCTCTAAATTCACTTATAATTCACATCATTTTGTGCTCAGTATAGTTTATTGGCTTGAAATCATGATTTCATCTAGAAATTTATCTCCCGACCAGTGCATATATCTGCGCTTGGATGATGCTCTGGTTAGTCTCATATAGTCCTAAATGGCATCGAGCAGAACTCGAGCAGAGCAGATTTTCTTCGCTTTTCCACTTACAATCTCGATCGCGGCATCACTGACTGACTAACGCGGCTCATAATCAGTCCTTTGTGTGATACAAATTCTTAAAGAAGCCGCGGAAATGGAACTGCGAGCCAACGTCATCGATCAACTTCACATCATCGTCTTCCAAGGCAAACTCGTACACAGCGAGCGCCTCTTTTTGTCTTTCTGATTGTGACGATGTGGTGATAGGCAAGAGCCCTTTCTGCAAAGTGTAGCGCAATAAGATTTGTGCGCTGGTTTTGCCGTACTTTTCGGCCAATTTTGGAATCACCGGTTTCAAAGGGTGGTCCACAACCTCATTTCCGTCGTCATCTATGATCCTGAAAAGCGGGGATAATGGCCCATACGCTTCCAAAAGCACTCCGTTTTTCTTAGCGTAATCTCTGATTCCCTCACTTTGGTCCTGTAAATATGGATGGAACTCGATCTGGTTCACCTGCGCAGAATAGTTAGGGTCGCCTCCAGCAATGGCACTCACCTGTTTCAAGTGCTCAATTGCAAAGTTCGACCCGCCAATATATCTGACTTTCCCGTCTTTTTTCGCCTGGATCAAATCGGCCCATACTTTCTCGAGACTCTGGCCGTGCGAGTATTCGTCATTGAAGAATGGGAAGTGCACCAAAAACAAGTCGATATAGTCGACATCAAGCTCTTTCAAGGCGGCATCCACCGATTCGGCGCCACTTTTATGTGAGGCCGGTTTAATATCTACGCCAGGGTTATACTTGGTCGTGATAAAGAGATCTTCCCTGGGCACACCCGACTTTTTAATAGCCTCAGCAATTTCCGGGTGCGTGGTGTAGATTTCTGCAGTGTCCAAGTGTCTGAAGCCGTTTTTCACACTCAACACCAAATTATCAACCAATTCATCCACTAGCGTATCTTTCAACGACGCGTCTCTGGCCTTTTTGATCTTTTGCCATTTCGTGCCGGACCCAGTTCCTAAATATACCGGGTTTCCGGATTTTGTGGTGAGTTTCGTGCCAAAAGGCTCCACTGGCTTCGAGGGCGACATAGCTTTAGGATTTTGAAATTTAAATAAAGATAGTTTTGTGAGCAAAATATGCGTTTGGGAGATTTGGAAAATTCCGTGATGTTCGGAACCCGACCGGTCTTTATATCGCCCAGTCGCCGCCGCGTGTCGCTTATCGTGCGCGCTTTATTACTCATTCGCAGCCACAGCGATGCACGGCCCATAAATAGTCATGTGTTGTCCAAAGTCAATCGTAGAGTTTTATTGCTGAAAGCTGAAAAAGCAGACTTTTTTTTAATATTTTCGATTCGGAAACTCGTCGGAATATATTATTCTCGTTCGCAGCGTCGACATATCAGTCCGAATCCAAAAAGAGCCTTGCCCACCACAGTTTTGGCGTTGGCCAAAGTGCGGCTCGATCGGCTCGATCGGCGCGATCGTATCGTCGCGTCTCGTTTGGCTTTCGAGAAAGACCTTCCAGATATTATCTGCGAAATATGATTATTGATCACTAGGTCTGTATGAAAGGAAAAAATCGGAGTGTTTTCATGCCTTCGAGATGTGGCCTGCATCTTTGAATGTTCAATCGTTGAAAAAAGGCAATTTACTTTTTTTTTTTTTTAAAGATATATCACATTATAGGACGCTCTCGTCAGAGTATGACAGGCACACCCAAACAAGCGCAAAAACTATACAACATATAGAAAAAACCTATAATAGATCGCAACTTCACCCCAGGCATCGTTTGGCGACACGAGATCTCTCATCGGAAATGAATCCGCTTTGAGATCTCTACCCAGAATGAACTCAACTAATCAGACTCAACAGACTGTCATCGGCCCATGGGGTTGGTCCTCCCAAGAGCGCGAGACAATAGTCGATTCAGGAGGGGGGCGAGACTAACACCATTCTCCGCCTCCCGGCGCCGTCCTGAATACGCCTTACGTACCACTTTCACAAACCAATTGAGGTTGCGCAAGTTTGTAAATGATTTATCAGTAGGTGCAAGCATTTCTCTCAAGTTCATTGGCCTCGGAAAGCCTATTTTGTTCCACCAGTATCTGGAGCATGTACACTCATTGTAGAGGTGAGCTAACATAGCCTTTGAAGATACTGTTTCCAAACACAAGAGACATTCCATGTCCCTTCCAACCTTCGGTGCATCGTGTATGGGCACATAGGACCCGTAGTTAAAGTGATGAAGCGCTGTTAAGTCATTTCTTAAGAGCCACTCATGCTTGTACATCTCTTTCCAGAACTTTTTCCAGCGTTGCGGCTTTCTGGCTTCCCGGCATATTTCCAGAAATCTCCTTGGCCGAACCACTGGGGCTTTCTCTTTGCTTTTCTTACTCAACGATCGGAATGCATCGGCCCTCAACCCACCTGCTTCCTCGTTGGTAATCTGGAATTTTCCTTGTGTCTCTCCGATACTTATTGCTTGTTTCACTTGTTCCTGAATCGCACCGGTTTCCATGAACCCTACCCTTTCAGGCCGGGTCACCGCCCGTGTACCAGTTACAGTCTTTTGCCAGGCTTCTAGATACATTCTCTCACTATGCGTGAATGTCCAGTCGAGGTTTTTGAAGTACGTCCGCTCTGTGTCGAGCAAAAATTCAAGCCAGCTCAATCCTTCTATTCGGTGTACTGGTACTTCTGCCAGTCGGTGTATGATCTTGCTCATGTGGTGTAGCATTTTCAACTTCAAATATCCTGTGTACCAATCAGTTGTACCCATCAAGGTATTTGCTAGTACCGCTGCTCTGTGTCCTTGCAATTGAACCGCAAGTTCTATGACTCCATACCCCCCCTTCTTCGGGCGAGCATAAAGCTTTTCCCTTCCGATACCGTAGAACACTCTTTGTATGGCATCATCCATAGCCTTGATTTCCTTCTTGGACATACACTGCACCAAATCTTTGTATACCAATGTCGAGCTCACGTACATATTCGTAGCTTTGGCTTTTGTTATGACATCTAGTTGAGAGTATCCTCGCTTGAAGCTGATGAAAGGGAGTTTAGCTCGCACAGCACTCCAGTCCACACCTTTCAACGGTAATCCCAAGTACTTCAAGTCCTTATCTCTCACGTACGTTTGTGTATACGGGAGCTCGTGCTGAAAATGATCAGCAAAGTCCGGATGAAAACCCAAGAGCTGTGATTTCCTGGGGTTCACTTTGCTATTACTGATTTTCTCAAAGTTTTCAATGACAGACGCTGCAATAGCATAATCTGAACGGTTTCCCAAGTATATGTTGACGTCATCCGCAAAAGCATGGTGTTTCATTATTGCTAACTCGACACCGGAGTACTTGACTGTTATACCTCTTAACCTCTGTAGCCGGAAAAGCAAAGGTTCGAGCGCAAGATTAAATATCAATGGAGAGAGGGGGTTTCCCTGTCGCGTGCCACATTTCATTTTGAAGGGCACTCCCGCACAGTTGTTGATATAGATTTGTGCTTCTTGGTCTCTCATGAGCAGCATCATGAAGCGCACCATGGCATCTCCTATTCCAAGCTTTTTTCAATACAGCTTGCATATATTCATGCGATATTCTGTCAAACGCCTTTGTGAAATCCGCCATTAAAACAGCCTGATATTTCGAGTCATACATTTCATCTCTCTGTTCACAGACCAAGTCTATCAAGGTGAAGAACTCCATTGTGTTTTGGTTTATACGTCTGTCCTTAATGAAGCCCCTTTGATATGGCCCAACTAGCTTATTGGTCACCCGTTGTAGGCGAATACAGGCAGCTTTCGAGATCACTTTTAACGTAGTGTTAGATAGCGAGAGTGGTCTGAGGTCTTTGATATCTTGTGACTCCTCTGCTTCAGGCTTTGGGGTCAATGTGATCCAGACTCTTTTGAGGCAGTCGGGTAGTTTTCCCGTTCTCATTATTTCGTTTGCCGTCCTAGTCATTATTGGTCCAATGTCTTCCCAATAGTGGAGAAGAACAGGGAATTGTATCCCATCTGGACCAGGTGCTGTAGCCATATCCGCCGTTTTCAACGCCTTTAATAGCTCATCCATCGTAAAAGGCATGTCGAGTGCATTCCTTTCACTCTCGTTGATGCGACTTCCCATCGGATACAAAAAGGTATTTATATCTGACTCTTCTGCTGGGGTTTCCACCTTGAATAGGTCTTTGTAGTAGTCCGTTGCTAGCGCGATAATGTCCGATGTTTCGTAAGCACTTGTCTGATTGGTTCCGTTTCTCAAAACAGTGAAAATAGTCTTCTCCTTCTTGCTCGCTTGGAAAAAAGTTTTGGTAGCCGCTTCTCTGATCTCTTCTGCGTCATTTGTAGGGCTCTCATCGAGGAACCACTTGGCTATCGCGGGATCGTACTTTCTCATACTTCCCATGAGTTTGATGTATTCAAGACCGTCACTATGCAAAGCTAGAATCGCGTCCTCAAGAGGTAATCCGGGATCTATTCTTCTCCTCCTGGTGTTAACCAAGGGCAGATCTAATCGACCCAACGGGTATTGAAAAGGCAATTTGCCTATGAATACTTCACGTGACTGTTCGAAGCCATACGACACGGATATCATGTGGTGGCTCGATATGATGATGGGAGGTTTCGAAATTTCGTAGCAAATTGCGCGTTGGCGCCATCCAACCGGTGCATATATTCGATCGATGCGCCGACAGGTCAGAGCTGAATTCGTTGGATATATCGCCACTCCTCTATCATACTTGGCTAAGTCTTCTGTTCCTATGTTGTGGTTTAGATCCCGTATAGCAACTACCACTTCCCGCTCTGCTGTGGGGGTTGCTTCCATGGAATGATTGAGATCCCCTCCGTATAGGACCTTGAGATTGGGAAAGCTTTCCTTCAAACTTTCGATACTAAAGATTGCTTCCCATAGTATCTGGGCCTGTAATCTTTTGTCCGCCGATGGTAGGTAGAAGTTAATGAGTAGCACATGCTCGCCATCGGGAAGCCGTACACGAATCGAAGTGTAATATTTGCGGAAGATCTGCGGAAGGTGAAGTTCGTGAGTACCGAGGACTTTCACTTGGGTGGTCTTGATGAAGATACCTGTCTGATTGATCGTGCTGCAGCGGGTTGGAGAAGAATAAAACTCAAGCCCTGCTCTGGTTGAGTAGTCCGATAAAGTTGCTATGTTAGTTGTGCTCGCTGGGAATTCCTGGATGAAGAAAATGTCATGTTGTGTCGCTAATTGCGCAACAATAGACAACGCTTTGGTTTTTTGTATGTTAAACGAACCTATGGTAAGTTTCTCTTTGGTTAATTGTCGTTTTCGGCGTCGATTTGCTTGTTTAAATCTGATATTCACAGATTCTAACTGTCTCTTGTCCCTTTGAGACATCATTGTTGATCAGTTGAAGAGCCCCCCACAGTATTTATCTGTGTCTCTCCTTGGCTTACACCCATCTGGGCTTGTTCCAGACTTGTTGCGGGCCCGTCGCCTTGCGGTTCTTGCATCGCTTCCGCTAACCTGTTCGAAGATTTTGGTACGGATCCTCTTGCTCTATGAGCGCTGGTTTTAGACTCGAACCGTCTCTTGTTCCTTATCGGGCTGGACATAAGCCCCTCTAACCTCAGTGTCTTTCCCTTCGACAATCCCTTTGCCGACAAATCCTTTCCCGACAAATCCTTTCCCCGGACTGGGCGACTGGGTGTCTTGGGTGTTTGGTTGTCTGCCTGCAGCGGATAACCTTCTTCTTCAAGTAAGTTGATCATTTCCTCATCATCGAGTGTGAGAAAAGGTGTTTCTTCATCTTCTGACATTGTCTCTTCAGCCATTTGAGCCGTTTGGTTTGCATTTTGGGTTTCTTGGGTCTGCGATCCCTTTTCGTTGTCCACCATGGAAGACAGACTATCCTCCATGGTTTCTTCTAAGTTGTCATCCTGTATTTCCTGTGTGACTTCCTTTCCTGCATTTTCTGTCTCTTGCATTTCAGCATTGTTGTTGTTTTGGTGCTTCTGAATGAGCGCTGCTATTCTACCATGAAATTTATCATTGTTCTCCTTGTTTTCTCTTCTCGTTTCTTCGATTGTTGGAAATTCCGATTCCCCAAATTGCTCAATATAGTTTGGACATTCTTCCGCTGCATGCAACCGTCCTCTTTTGTTGCACTGGCACTTAAGTCTACATTTGTATGCTGGGTGGCGTCTGTCGTAACATATCTTACACCCTCTTTCCTTGCAATCACGGAACGAGTGGGATGTGGAATGGCACAATGGGCAAAATTGCAGGATGTGGATAATCCGAACCCGCATGTTGTATTGATCTGGGATAGGCTTGTACGGTGAAATCTTCGCAAGTTTGTCAATCTTGGCCTGGAGGCGTTCTTTGTCATTCCTGTATTTGTTCAAAAGGGATTTTCTCTGGACCTTCAATCTTTTGGCTTCTGGTGTATGCAAAATCTCGCCATTTTTCTCAAGGAAGTCAATATCCTCTTGGAGTCTCTTCATCATTTCTTCACCTTTGAAGTGATCCAAGTCATGTTGAATGTTTGCTTTGAGGCGATCCGAGATTAAGACTCTTGGGGGGATCTTGTCGGAACCCAAGTCAATCACAACAAAAGCACGGCTCTCATTGCTTTCACCTATTTTTTTCAACTGAGTCGCCTTTACTACCTTGTCACCCGGCGTGAAGAAATTTCTTTGAAAGTATCTCTTGGGGCTATCCATGTCATTGTAGATAACCTCCACAGTGGCTAAATTTCCGTTAACTGCCACTTCTCTCTTGAACGTGAAGTATTTCGTTCTGTCTTTCTGACTGTAGAATTGCTGCTCAAGCAATAATGTCTTCACTGCTTCCGTCAAGTCGGAGGGAGAGACATCGATCTCGTTGTCTTCAGTGCTGAATCTAGCTAAAACCGTCATTGAGAAGTTTGGATCTCCCACTTTAGGTAAGTAGATTCTGTCTCCAATGATGCGTGATTGTTCAATGCAGCATAGCGCGGCATAGAAGGTGTAATCTGACCTAGAAGCATTAAAAATTGCTCCGATACCTTGTACATTCTCATTGCCTGGGTAGTTCATCACACTTTCAAGGCTAACCCTATCCTGGAGCTCACTCAAGCCCTTCAGGGTTTCATACCTAATCTCCAACTCGGTCTTTTTCTGCCGATGTGTCATGCACTGTTCCCACATATCGGCCTTGAACCTGTCTAATGTTTCCACAAGGGTTTCTGCAATTTCATCCGCGCTGAGCTCAAAGGGGTTTGAGATTGTGAAGCTTGGAGCATTTTCGCTTTTGGTTATCGTATTAAGAATTGGTTGCAATGCTTGAGGGGGAACATCCCGCACCATTCTTTGAAAAGAGTTGCCCTCCTGATAGTTATGGTGAGTGGCACGTCTTGATTCTATTTCAGATTCTTCTAAGCTGATGAGAAACTCTAATTCCTCTCTGCTTCTCTCTCCTGCTCCCGTCTCTTCCGACGAGACAACATTGGTATAGACAGATGACGACCAGTCATTGTAGAAATTTTTTGGACCTTTTTGAGATGTTTTTGACTTTTTTTGCGATTTTTGAGATTTTTTGTTCAAATTGGTTCCATCTGTCGTGTTTTCGTTGTTTGAGTTACCTGCAGGATTTTCTTCGTCGATCAACTCCTCAGAGTCGTCAGATTGACGATTATACGAATCGTCGCTCTCCATATCGAACTCCTCACTGTTGTTTGCCCCTCCGTATACCCTCTGGGCACTAGAGATGCTCTGCGATAAAATTTCAGCCCAAGATCTTGGCCTGGGTGAGAGTTCAGCAACGGCGTCGGGTCCAGATTCGTCGACCCCTGTGGAGTTCGCGATATCTTGGGACGCTGGATCATGATTAATTTCTCGATTTTCATCAGGTTGAGGGGGTCGGTGCCCTTGCCCGACCAAGCCGGGTGGTTCACCGCCTCCTCCGTGGAAATGCTGTTGGTCACTGTGCATTTTCAAAAAGAAGTTACCTTTACTTGTTTTTTTTTGTTTCCTTATTTTTCAGGGTGTTGCCAGATTGCGGAACCATGACATGTCTATTTGTTTCCTCTGTGGATCAGCCCAAGCCTGGGAGACACGTTTCGAGAAGCTTGAACTGTTAGGCTATTTGATCTTGCCTGTTTCCATGAGATAAAAGAAGCCATTGATCCTGGGAGGGGGCAATTTTTACTCTGGCTTCGAAGTGTTTTATTTTCTCGTCGAGTGCCACACTTTCTTGATTTCCTGTTTCCGGCCCTCGTATCTTTCTGAAAATTTCGTAATGAGATAACATCTTCCTACCTCCGCTCTTCTCACTCACCAAAGGACATCAAATTGCTCTGTCCCGGCACAAGGGGTGTGTCTCACTCGCCTCAAGTCCCGCAAAAGCCTGCACAAACCATATGTGAATAATCTATATCTCGAACGTTCATCCAATGCATAACTTATAAGGCGCTATCATCAAAGCGATCTGAAAGACTTTTCAGATGATTGAATACTCTTTTTTTTTTTTTTTTTAAAGATATATCACATTATAGGACGCTCTCGTCAGAGTTTTTTTTTCTTAAAGAAACAAATTGTATTAGCAGGAAACCGCGGTTAAACGGTCAAAAATCTACATATCTATAGACAAAAAACCTGCATACGTTTGGATAGAACACTGAGTAATGAAGTCCCCCGACTTTCCCAAGCCTTAGGTCTTCCTCCTTATCCTAGCCGCTGTATAGGTAGTGTCAATTTGTCCGTAATACTCATACTTATCACGCAGACGCAGGTTGTTAGTGCGGGTCGTAAATTGGGTTCGAAGCCACGCATTTTGACGTAGAGAGAAGGAAAAAAATTTCAGGAGCGATAGAGGCTTTTATTCTGATTAGAGATTTGAAAATGGTGAATAAAAAATGATTTTTCCGTTTTAATGTCAAGTCTCCTCGTTTGGGCTTACTTTATCCCAAATCGACACACAACGGGTGGTTGGTGTAATGGCTAGCATTAATGCCTTCCAAGCATTAGACATGGGTTCGATTCCCGTACCACTCATTTTTTTGTTTTTATTTCTTATCAATTTTATGAACTGGTTTATGTACAATTTTAGTTTGGAGAGGTTTCAGAGGGTAAAGAGTTCATGTTTGCGTACTTCCTTTCTCTTCTCCTTCTGCGTCTCAAAAATTCTTGCGTGCGAGTGTAAGCACCTCTCTTTATAATTGTGAGGATGTTATCCATGGTGAAAGATGGAAAGTAAAGCTTCGCAAATTTATAAACTTTGGCGACAGAGGCTTTTCTCAATTTCTGAGATACACTTCGACTCCACGAACTTTCTCCAATTTTCAAGCCACACAATTGTGTGCACATATCTAGAATGATGGTTTCGAGATCTTTGACCAAGGATATGTCATAGCCTTCAACGCCAAGTACAAAAGCCAATTGTTGCCTCGTCAAGCGCGAATCATACCTCTTTTTTGTATTTTTTGCAGAATCCGTGTCAATTGATCTTCCATCGCTTATTCCCATGTGGTATTTTCCAGATTCAATCATCATCTTGAGGGGCTTTAATTTTGCAAACACCGGAAGTCGGTATTCCTTGTCTGGCCCACTGTGGTTTATCACTCCAAGAAAAGACTTCCTCTTTGTTATTTTGATGGTCACGAAGTACAGACTCTTCTGTCGGTCCTTCCGCTTGCGAGTGTCGTTGATAACAGGAGCGTGCTTGCGTACTGGTATTGGCTGCAAAACCTCAACTACTCGCATCATCGCCCCCTTGTCTCCCGGAGAGGGAATCACGTCGTTCTCTGGTAGTTCAGGTGAATCTATTGGTGATTGTGGCCTTGTTTTAACTAGGCTGGTGTTTGTTATGCCTTCCCAAAGTGCGTCCCAATCCGGGAACTTTGGGGTGGAAAAAAGCAGGTGAATCGCATGTCCCCCAGAAGTGCCCTCGGCCGCAGAAGTGTAAACGTAGTCGGGCTGCGAAAAGCCACAATCTGACTCTTGCTTGATTATGGGAGAATGATGCACTTGTCTCGAGATCGAGACTTGCAAGACATCCTCTGTTCGTGGGGTGCGCTCCTTCAGTAAACTATCAGGGCATATTTGACTGCGCTCGAGCGTTGCAAAATCGCGGAGGCTCTTCTCCCAAAAACTTTTATCGGGAAATAAGGGTGAGGATGGTAGCACAATGTCTTCCTGAGAAAGCATGGTGTGTGCAAGGGAAGCAGCCAAATTTTTGCAGCCAAGCGACCGCGGAATATATATCGTAGCCGGTGGAAATAGGGTAGTCAAGCGCGTTATTTTCGGGCTAATTACCCCAACCCCAGTATCAAGAAACTGGAGAATGAAAGGGCAAATGATTGGCAGCCTTGTGGAAAAGAACTCAGTAAAAGAAATGAAACGAGATTGTTCATTCCAAACGAAGCTGTAAATTGACGACAACCTCCCGTATATATATGTGGGAAGAAATTTTGAGATTTGGGGTCATCGATTTTGCGGGGTAGACCGATGGAGGGGTCTTGCAACTCAATGCACGTACAAGATGAATGACTCTCAAGAATCCAGACTTTGGGCTCCATGATTTACAATAAAAAAGAAACGTTAAACAAAATACAAGTTAACTCTCGAAGTTGTATCTTATACACATTATGCTCAAGGTTTTGTTTAGGTGTTGTCTCACGCTGTGGGTGGAGTTGAGGCCGTCAAGGCATAGATCCTAAACTTCTCGAATGAAGAAGTTGAACACAAGCATCGCACAGGCAAATGGAGTCTCGGCGCATGAATACTCACATGTACGACAGAAAAAGTTTCTTCAAAAACTGACTCTTTGGCACAACAAAGCTCATTGATCGGAGTGTGCTTTTCTGCTCAGAGGGTCAAGTAGAAGTTCAACAAATTCAAAATTGGCAGAAATTGACGCATTGAGCCCAACGAATGCGGAGGGAACCAAAAGAAGAATACGCATCGAGCGTCAAACGCCCGCCAAGAAATGATGCAAAGGTGAGACATTGCACGCAACGTGTTGTCAAAGAGGGGCCTAGAGTTAGTTTTTATTTGAGGTGCGTCTCGCAAGCTACATTTCCAGTTGGCACATATGCGCTAGTAGGATTTGTCTATTGGCCCATGATATTCTGCTGCCACTTTATCAGATTCGGTGCACAACTTCGTCTGAAGAGCTAGCATAATTTTAAGGTCTTGAAAGATCCAGGCCACAAAAAAAACTTGAGCAACAGATAAAAGAAATATAGACACTTTCCTATTAGAATTAGGCATCAAGCCTAAGCCACAAGCTCGTGCCACACAAGTCAGCCGTGACATGACACAAAAGAGACCCGCCCAAGTTTCGAGGCTTTTTTACAAGACACATAATGTGTGCTGATTCGAAACACGACCCTCGCGCTCTCGTGCGTTTACGGTGACACTTGACAGTTGGCGAGACAAAGGTGCATGAGAAGCACGTGACGGCCGCGTATAATTTACGGAAGCGTAAACTCAGGCTACCTGTGCCTCCAATATGTTCTCCACTACCACATTCACATCCGCCTTGAGGTATTTGCAATTCATTAACACTTGTATCAATTTCTTGATACTAAGGTCGATGGAGCCGTCACCGTAAGACGAGAGCTGTTGTAACACAGCACTGCGCAGCGCTTTGTCCATGAATTGCAACTGGTCCAAAATGGCGCTGACTTCATCAAGATGCTGCACTTTCTTCAATTCTATAGTTTTGGTGAAGTTCTCCACCAAGCTCATATGTTTTAAAACAGAGTACTGTGAGGTCGTGCCGATGATAAGTAATCTCCTCCCGTTTGGGGGTCTCTTATTCAAGTTCACAATCAACATCTGTAAAATTTCGTTGGAGAATCTGGGTCCAATAGGCACATAGTTGATCAATGTTTCGATCTTGTCAATCACAAGCACGTTCAAAGGCGATTTGTAAACGTCTCTGAACACGTTATCGATCGTGGTCATCTTCATAGCCTCAGACATACCCACCAAACTTTCTGCGCTAAGCATCTTGATGAATGGGAATTCCGACTTCAACGCGATCATTGACGAGATGGCCGTTTTCCCCACACCTGGCTCACCGTGTAACAAAACGCTGATAAGACGTTCCGTGTCGGAATGTTTCACCTGCTCGATGTAAGAGTTCAACTTCTCGAAAACAGAATGAATCTTCTGGTTATACTCGATAATTCCGTAGGGAAAGTTCTGGTTCAAGTCCTCTTCATTGACACCAAATGCGGGCTTGACCTCGTTGAGCGCCAATAAAAAGTCATTTCTGGTCAACTTCATCTTTGCGATGTTCTCATCCACTTTTGCTATATTTTCGCTCTTGGTGAACTGGTTGATGGCAAAGGATGACGCAGAATTGCAAAGACCCTCCAACTCTGCACCAGTGAAGTTTTTCGTGAGAGCAGCCAACTCGTCGAAGTCAACGTCTTTGGCCAAAATGTTGTTGTCGGCCATTTTCTTTGTGTGAATCAACAAAATCTCTTTACGTCCTTTTTCATCAGGAAGCGAGATTTCAATCTGGATCTCGAACCGGCCAGGACGCAACAAAGCGTTGTCAATCAAGTCCAATCTGTTTGTCATTCCAATGATCAAAATGTTGTTAAGTTGGTCTACACCATCCATTTTCGCCAAAAGCTGGTTCACAACATTATCGCCCACACCGGTACCGTCGCTGCGGCCGCCGCCTCTTTGTTTGAAAACCGAGTCTAATTCATCGAAAATGATAATGTGCAACAGCGAGTGCTCGCCCTTGGCCTTATACTCTGCCTCAGCGTCCTTGAACAAGTTTCTGATATTTTCTTCCGAAGAACCAACGTATTTAGAAAGCATTTCCGGTCCGTTCACGACCTTTGGCTCCTTCACGTTCAACATCTTTCCGATTTGCCGCGCAATCAACGTTTTTCCCGTGCCTGGAGGACCGTAAAGCAACAAACCCTTCACGTGACGCAATCCCAACTTGTCGACCAAATCTGGCGAAATGATCCGCGAGGCAAATGCTCTTCTGAAGATTTGTTGGAATTCGTTGTCTAAGCCACCAATGCCCAAATTCTCCAACTTGAAATCTGGGTTGATGATTGGGTTAGCCCGGGGCTTGTTAATCATCGCCGACGACTTACCGCCCTGCTTTTTTTGCAACTTGATAAGTGAATTTTCTGTTGGGAAAAAATTGAGCGATGTGCCGCCTTTCATCAAGATCCCCTTAGTGTTAATATCCTGTGACATCTCACGCGTGGGCTCGCCAATCTGACTGAGATTGATGACCTGGCATGCGTACACAAACACCGACAAGATCTTGCCCTTGTAGTCCATAACGACCGGCTGCGAGGGCTGCAAAATCTGGTTTTCGTAATTTGCAAGAAAGACATTGATAAGGTCATCCTCGGGAATCGTGGCTTGCGTCGCTTTCGACAGGTTGCGATAGTCTACGAGGAAATCAACTTCGCCCAAGTAATGCGTGTTGTCTGTGCTGCGGTCGAATATATTGTACGACTCAACATCGACAATTTGGCCCAAAGACGTTTTACACCATTGGCGAAGATTGCCTGCCAAACCAAGAGTGCCGGGCTTCATCGACGGGTCTTTCGTGATGCCATAGACAAAAACGCCGTCAATTATTATGTTGTCTTTCTCGTTGATTTCCGGGAAATCGTTGGGGTGGACCGCCACCAAGTTGGCTAAGGCCACCAGATTCGAAGGTGCGATATCGATCTTCATCTGCTTCTTGAAATAAGGCACCACAGGCGGCTTTCCAGCATGCTGGTTGTGTGTGATTGTGGCATTGCCTGGCTTTGGGCTATTGCTCACTTTGTGAAAGCCGAATTTTTCCATGATAGGCATGGGTTTTGTCACGGTCTGGAGTTGCTGTTAAGCTTACGTATGTGGCCACTGGGCTCAATGCACGTGATTTGGGTCACGTGGATCTGAGGTACGGGCTATGCGGGAAAAATCGGTTAGCCCGGGCGATTGGAGTGGGAGCAGTATTCCGTGAGTGAGAAAGCTGGCCCGAACGTAATCGACCCATGTTTTTCGATATTCACATGAGCAATAATCATTATTTCGTTGCTCAAGCAAGCTGAGCACTACCATACAGAATTCCATCATTTCCTCATTCTTGAATACGTTCCTACCCACGTAAGCATTGTGAAATCCGTAAAAAAAAGGAATGGACATCCGTTGGGGTGAATATGTTCCATATCCGGGCAAGTGTTCCGAGATCCGCTAGTTAGGTGAGTGAACACAACGCGACGCATGCATCTCATATACATGGATGATGACTACAAATCACTAATTCTGTCGCCGAAAATAATTCTCCGAATCAAATGCCCATGTTTATCGTTACGAGTCAAAAGTCAATAACGGCGAATAAGTATGAAATGAATTATATAGTGAACGGGAATTCGTGGCACTGTTTGGTAGGTCAGTCAAGGCCGCGTCGGCGACAGGTTCGTGCACGGCGCACGCGACTTTCCCAGCAGCAACATTATTGTTGGGCCAACCTGAAATTGGCCGTCTCAAGAGAAACAATAAGACAAAAAACTAGCACGATTTCGGTCAAATAAGTGGTAAAGTGAGGGGCTCTTCTGAACCTATAAAATTCGTAACCTTGGCTTGTTCCTGGCTTGCTCTAGTCCTCTCAGTTTCTTTCATAAAGAGTTCGAGATGGGAACCATGATGTCATTTCAGTTATCGATAAATTAAATGGCGACTAATCAAGTGGCGCGTGGTTTTTTATCGCAGCAGGCCAATTGGCAATTGGTGCATGAAGAATTTCGAAGAACGTCGAAACCGCGCTCAATCTCACTTACGTACACGAATAGATCCAGAACGTCAGCTCACTCACTAAGCTGGCCCGCGCAGATAACAACAACCGTGGTTATCGGGATTTCCGCTAGGGGTGTCCCGTCGTACAGGAGCCGCGAGTGGACGTGAAAAAGTGTGGCGCAAGGTCGATCAAGAAAGACACAAGTTCCACGTTGTCAGCCTAGAGGATCTTCCTAAACCTCAATTAAAGGACAAATAGTACGTTTTGTAACACAATTATGGCTTCAGTAAAAATAAATAAGAAAAAAACCACGCGGGTGTGTCTTTTGTTACCACCATTAGTCAGTACCTCTAGTCTCGGTCCCGGGGCGATTTGTCGGGCCACCTGCACATGCGCGCGCAATTTTCTGAATGCGGTAAGAAAGCGGCCCGTCTAGATCTGGCTCGCTTACAAACACGTGGATATAAATACTGTGGATGCGCCCCCGATTTCCAGATTCGAGATCCACAATTCACATTCAATAAACACATTACACATATACTAAAATGACCGCCATCATCCAGAAGCCAGCCCCATCGTTCAAGAAGACCGCCGTCGTTGACGGTGTGTTTGAGGAAGTCTCCTTGGAGCAGTACAAGGGTAAGTGGGTCTTGTTGGCCTTCATCCCATTGGCCTTCACTTTCGTGTGCCCCACGGAAATCATTGCCTACTCCGACGCCGTCAAGAAGTTCGCTGACAAGGACACCGAGGTTTTGTTCGCTTCCACCGACTCTGAGTACTCCTTGTTGGCCTGGACCAATGTCGCCAGAAAGGACGGTGGCTTGGGCCCAGTCAACATCCCATTGATTGCTGACACCAACCACTCCTTGTCCAGAGACTACGGTGTGTTGATCGAGGAGGAGGGTGTTGCCTTGAGAGGTATCTTCTTGATTGACCCTAAGGGTACCTTGAGACAGATCACCATCAACGACTTGCCTGTCGGTAGATCCGTGGACGAGTCCTTGAGATTGGTGGA
Organism: Metschnikowia aff. pulcherrima; assembly: GCA_004217705.1. Classification (NCBI taxonomy): domain Eukaryota; kingdom Fungi; phylum Ascomycota; class Pichiomycetes; order Serinales; family Metschnikowiaceae; genus Metschnikowia; species Metschnikowia pulcherrima. The sequence continues at coordinate 661,400 of CP034459.1, read as the reverse complement.
GGCCTTCCAGTTCACCGAGAAGTACGGTGAGGTGTGCCCTGCCAACTGGCAACAGGGTTCCGAGACCATCAAGCCTACGGTCGACTCTTCCAAGGAGTACTTCGGCAAGGTCAACAAGTAAGCGTGACGCTTCGCTGAAACACGATGCAAAGTGATGGACGGTCATGACTGTCCTGAAAGACACAGGCTCCGGGAGCCGCTATATATAGACACTTTCATTGAAATAAGAACAAGTTCTAATTAATTTCTGTTGGTAATCGTAGAGGTGGGTGTGCAGTATCAAATCTTGAAAACTGCGTTCCCAATACTTCCAAAAGCATGTTATATCTCTAGCAATCACGGATTTGCCTCTAGAAAGGGCGTGGTATTAAAATTAATCAACACCACTTTCGATCCTGTCGAGCGACAGCATAATTACGTCACAAGTTGTCCTCAATAGTTTCTCGTATTTATCAATAAGATTCATTACAAGGCCTTTGATGGCAATACTAGAGCCATGCAACGCGTCTGTTCGCAGCTAAAAAAACCGCTTGAAATCTTCAAAATCTCGATTGCCTACTGATCGATCATTTCGATTCTAAACCCACCGAAATAACCAAATTGATGAATTTTCAAAACCTGGCGTTCAAAAAAGAGCGTGCGTGTGGCCTCAGGACCGCGACTGGACAGACTGCGAAATTCCATAACCACCCAGCAAGAACATAGTTGTCAAAAACAAGTTTTCCAAACTTTAATTTTCACAGGCACTATTCATAGTCCCCTCAAAGCAGCCCAGCCATGAAGGATCCGATCTTATTCTACAAGTTTGCTGTGGATTCGCAGGTATTTTTCAAGTCCAGCCACACTTATGCCCTCGTAAATCTCAAGCCATTGGTGCCGGGCCACGTGCTCGTGGTGCCTCTCCGTACCAGTGTGCTTAGATTTGGCGATTTGACGCCTGTGGAGAGCCAGGATTATATGGCTTCATTGCAAACTGTACAGAAATTAATTACGCGTGTTTACCACGCCGATTCGCTCAATTTGGCGATTCAAGACGGGCCGGAGTCGGGCCAGCTGGTGCCGCATCTTCACACACATATTATCCCACGTTTCAAAGATGACAAATTTGACGATAGCATTCACAAGCAGCTCGAATCGCTCGATTTGGCCGCGGCATATGACGACTTCTTCGTGAGGAAAGCACGATTTAAAAACTCGCCGGGCTTTGTTCTGACCCCAGACGAGGATAGACACCCCAGATCCGAGACTGAAATGGCGAAAGAGGCCGCGTGGTTGAGAGAAGAATTGGGAAAATTCTAGGGATGGGCGATATATAAGATTTGAGAATGAAAGAAAGTCTGTACCTGTTATAAGAGCACTTCCGCTAAGCACAACTAAGAGGCGTCAAATAGTCTGTGGAACAGCAACGCAATTGGAGTGATTATAGGATTTTGCATTGAATTTCAATTCCTTTCATTAATATCCAGTGAATATACTTTTAAAGGAGTCCAAAGATGCTACCAAGTGAGATATTGATCGGCTGGATATTTGTTCTCTGGGTCGTGTTCACTGATAAGCTTGCGACACGAGGTAGCCTTGTATTTACACTAAGTTGCTGATTTATAGAGAATATTTTCTCGAAATCTTATTTCACATATATACAACTTCAGAGCAACACCAATATCATCCAATTCCCAGATGTTCTCTTCATTGGATCTTGAGGCTGCAACAGGCATAATACGCATTAGTGGTGGCCTCAAATAGTGCACTGGACTCGAAGAATAACCCAAACCAAATGCAGATTTTTCGCTATTTTCGAAAATCAAATCATTAATATATAACATATAACTTTAAATTCCCAGATCCTCGCCTAATTTTGTAATCATAAACATCTTTTGATCATCTTCCACCAGACGTACCTGCAGGCCGCGGTGCCTCACATGAAGAGCACCAATCTCACAATTCGAAACCAAATGCTCTTCTTGATCCCCACAAATTCATAGAAATTCCAATACAAAATGTCCGCGGAACCATTGGACGAGATCCAGTGGAAATCTCCGGAGTGGATCCAGCAGTTTGGCCTCCATACGGGCAATGTTCTCGACTACTTTTCCGAACTGCCTTTCTATGATCGTACCTCGAACAATCAGGTGCTCCGGATGCAATTCCAGTTCCAGCAAATCCCGCCCAACGTGCACCCGGCCAAGTATTTACAGACGCGCTTGACGGAGATGGTCGGCACGGAGTTTGTGGTGGCATTTGTGAGAGAGCCTGACTTCTGGGTCGTGCGGAAACAGCGGCGCTTAGACCCCTACAACACGGTGACTGAGCATGACTACTACATCATAGGCGCCAACGTGTACCAAAGCCCGATGGTGTACGATGTGCTCTCAGCGCGGCTTCTTTCTACGGTGCTTTCCATGAAGAAATCCATGACCTTGCTCAACAAAATGGCCTCCTTCAGTATCAGCGAGGGCGGGCACACGTACGCGAGCGAAAGTGTCGGAAATGCAAATCTGACAAAGCCTGGGGCCTCAGCAGGGGCTTTGGGGTTCAGCACGCCGGCCACGGCGTCGAACCCTGGCACTGTGGCACCGACTACGGGAACTACGGAGATGGCGCTGGCGGGCATGGAGGTCGCCAACCCGGCGGAGATCCCCGCGGCGGCGTTCGACCATTTGCTAGCCAGCGTCACCGCGCCTTCGGGTGAGCGCAGCATGTATATTGACGATGTTCCTCTATATGGCATAGGCTCCACGGTAGAGCTGCTCGGGCTCACGGTGAATCTTGGCAGTGAGGAGTAGTTTTCAAAGCTCATCCTTCTCGACAGCCTCTGGTTCCGCAACCGTCTCCAAATCCAACTCGCCGCACGCCGCAATCTTCACTTCTTTCTCGGGGCGGTCGCCGCGCTGGGTCTTGGTCGACTCGATCTTGTCTACAACGTCAAATCCGTCCACAACTTCGCCGAAAACAACGTGACGGCCGTTCAAGTGAGGAGTAGGCACTGTGGTGATGAAGAACTGCAGCCCGTTGGTATCTCTGCCGGCGTTAGCCATGGACAAGCGATACTTGCGGTCGTGTTTCAACTGAAAGTTCTCATCTTTGAATTTACCGCCATAAATCGACTTCCCGCCGTACCCTTGGCCGGTCTCAAAGTCTCCTCCTTGAATCATGAAGCTGGGGATCACGCGGTGGAAAATCGAACCAGTATATCCAAACTTGGGGTCGTCGGAAATGGCCAATTGGCGGAAGTTCTCCACGGTCTTGGGTACGACGGTTCCGAACAAGCCAATTGTGATGCGGCCAAGGCTTACGCCATCCTGCTCGATGTCAAAATAGACCTTGTTTGTAAAAGGCGGGTTATCAGGCAAGTCCGTTGCGGCCGTAAGCTTGAAGTAAGCAATCACGGCCACAAAAAGGGCAAGAATAGAGTATGTCTGCATAATTTTTTGTGGGGTGATATAAATTAACCATGGGCGAGGCGAGGGTATATATAGCCACGGGGCCGCGGTGGTGCATATACGTGTCGACGTATCGTGCGTTGACATGCCACCGCCAGATACTCCACACTTACCCCAAAATAGCGTACATCATGATTAATTCTTCATCAAAAAAGACTCGTATATAAGCAAACTTGCTCACATTCTATCACGATTGTTTTCATCATGATGGGATCTCTTTTCGATTTTTATTGGCAAAAAGTGTATTCCCATTATCTGTTCGGATCGCGCAACTCACGTAATACATCAATAAAAATACCGGGATTGCAGCGCAGTGTTGAGATGCTATTTGAGCAGAATTCGTTTGTTGCTCTAGTTTTGATAGGCAAAATATAGATATTATAAAGACTTTCAGCAGGAAACCTCATAAAAGCAAGCAAAACACAGGAAATTGAGCGATGACAGACGGCTTAACTATCTTACGCCCTCATGTCAAATATGGACACACCGGAGCAGGGTGCAGAAACAGGCTAGACTTTTCTAGACAAATTGTTTGGTAAAAAGAATGGCGAGTAATTATGATTTTCTGTTATAGATCAAGTAAATCAAGTAGAATTGAGGAAAAGAGAGAGAAAAAAGGAGAGGAATTATAGCCTCTACGTGTGTCTGCCATGCGTTATTGCAAATCGCAAAATGATCCTCTTGAAAACATGATCTGACCGGATAAATATTTCATCATCCTGACATATTCGATGGCAAAAGTGACAAATACACTAAAATTATCTTGTTTAGCATTGTAAGTAACGCAACAAAGTCAAAGGCCAAGTCGTTGGCTCCCCGGCCAAAGACACCAATCACTATGATGTAGGTTCCATAAACTGATGCTTATCGAGCACCATTAGTGTAGACATAAATGCCCGATGTAAGTAAATTGGGCCAAGGATTAAGCTCTAATAAGAAATTGACTGCAAAAAACTAATGATTTCCCTCTATTCATTCAAGATTCGGCGAGGTTCTGCGATATCTAGAACTGATGCCTCTCAGTGCGAATATCAATGTTCAAATGTTCAGAGAAGATCCGTTCCAATAGCTACACTTTGTTGTGACGACATTCGAACAGACTCACTTCATTAGTTTCGTCTCATTGAATCAATCCCGACCTACTTTCGGGCCATTCGACCCAATCTCATACCCATGATGTGTCTCTATTGTGCTATATACAAGCTTTCCACTCAGAACTGTCTCTCGCCCTTTCTCTCGGCCTCCAATTCCTCGGCGATAAACCGTTCCTTCTCCTCGGCACGCGCAAGCGCCACCTTCTTGGCCTTGACCGCCTTGGCCTTTCTCTCACCTCCATTCTTCTTCTTGCCTCTCTTGTGCTCTCTCAAGGGCTCCAAGTTGTTGAGAAACTTGTGTCTCCAGCGCAACATGTACCTTCTTGTGGCAACATCAATGCCCTGGGCCTTCATCTTCTTTGACGGCGTGCGGAGGAACTTGTTCAACTTGCCGTCGAATGTGTCAAGATGCTCCAAGGTGTCTCTACCAATTAGTTTGAAGAAGGTCTCCAAGTCATGCACGTTTTCCTTAGTGTGGGTGGATGTGTTTGTTTTGAATGCAGGGGTGGACGTTACAAACGTCCTGGGACTGGCTAGCCTGAACACGGGGCCCGGCCGTATGTTTTTCAAGAACGCAAACATGCCTGGTGGATGGAGATCTAGTTAGTGCAGTTCGCTCTATATTTTTTTCCAGTCGTGCGCGCACCATAAAGAAGAGAGATTGTGGATCCGACAAATCCTAAACTTCAGTAAGGAGTCAGCTACATGTGTGTTTTTCCGGGTTTGAATATGTTATGGATCTACCGCTGCTACACAGACGCTTACAACAAGCCCTTGTTCTTGAACTCCTGCAACAAAGAGTTACCCAATCTGGCGGGGGACTTCTCAACAACGACACCAGCGGACTGCAACGAGGCAATCTTGGAGTTGGCGTCACCCTTACCGCCGGCCACAATGGCACCGGCGTGACCCATACGTCTGCCTGGTGGCGCAGAGACACCGGCGATGAACGACACCACGGGCTTGGGGCCCTCGGGTCTGGTCAAGTTGTGCTGCTTCAAGAACTCCGCGGCCTCCTCCTCGGCAGTACCACCAATCTCACCAATCAAAATGATACCCTCAGTCTCCTTGTCGTTCAAGAACAACGTCAAAGCATCGATGAAGTTGGTGCCGGGGAATGGGTCTCCGCCCATACCAATGACCAACGACTGGCCCAAGCCAACCTGCGTGGTCTGAGCCACGGCCTCGTAGGTCAAAGTACCAGATCTCGAAATGATACCGACCTTACCTCTCTGGTGGATGTGCGAGGGCATGATACCGATCTTACACTGGTCAGGCGCAATCAAACCAGGGCAGTTGGGGCCCACCAATCTGGTTTTCAGCTGCGTCTTCAAGATCTGTGCAATGCGCACCATGTCATGCTGTGGGATACCCTCAGTGATGGCCACGGCGAGCGAAATCTCGGCCTCGATGGCCTCCTCAATCGCCTGGGCGGCAATCGATGGCGGGACGAAAATACCAGTCGCGCTGGCGCCAGTCTCCTTCATCGCGTCTTTCACGCTGGCGAAAACGGGACGGTCCAAGTGCTTGGTGCCGGCCTTCTTTGGGTTGGTACCACCCACAACCTGCGTGCCGTAGGCAATCGCCTGCTCGGCGTGGAACGTGGCCTGTTTGCCGGTGAAACCTTGATAGATCACTTTCGTGTCCTTGGTCACCTTCAAGTTCTTGATGGTGGACGCGTAGTTCTTGGCGGCGGCGGTCGAGGCAAAGCCACGGGCAAAGTGCTTGGACAACATGGTGTGTGGATTCGGGTTGTGGTGGGTAGAAAAGCGGTGTGAAAAACAGTCTTTGGCGTTACGCAAGTCGCATGCCGTTTGCATCGGGCGTATCGTCTCCGCGCGCACCCGTGCACCACGCACACGCGGTCCTATGATGTGCCCTCACCGCGCACCTGAGGCCGAGGCTCGCTCTGCCGTGCTTCCCCGGGGACTCGCCATGCAGGCCACCTCCAGGTCTTTTATTACCGGGATTGAGTTTTTTTTTTCTTTCTTTCGTTTTTTTTTAAATCTCTTTCTTTTGAGTTTTCGTGAAGCGGATTTGAGGGATACATTCTGACTCAGCTGTTGTCGAAGTCTCACAATGTTGTGCTGATTTGCTGGTGGTTGCTTCTTGGCGTGCCGGGCCTTGATTAAATGGCTAAATATCAGTGCTGCTTGCCTGCACCCACGTGAGCCCGGGGTCCGTCTTGCCCCGGTTTCACGGTTTGTATTTCGTTTATTGTACCCTATTTCCAAAACTCACATTCGCGAAAGCTGCAATCATTCGATAGTTATCCGTGCCTTTCTGTATTCTCGCTTCAGTTCTCCCCTCTAGTAGTTGAACAACGTTTTGTAGTAAAGGCACCGGGAGTTCAAGGTATCCCAGTCGTCCCTGGTGATCCACATCTCGTTGGCAACCTTCAAGCGGCCGTAGACACTGCCGCCCTTCCACGTGATCAACTGTGGATCAAGCTCCTTTGGCGCCGGGAGGACGTTCACCGGGATGACCGACCCGTCGTCCGCCACAGCGTCTGCCTTTTGAAGGTCGATCGTGAGCTTTGTGTCTGCCTCGATCTTCTTCAATTCCTGTTCAGATAACTCGACTTCCTCCGTAGACAGCGCGTCCTTCTTACTGGCCTTTAGATCAGTAATCATCTGTTTCCTCTTCGCATCAAGTCGATCCTTCTCCTTCCCGACGTAACTCAAGATATCGTCCAACGTGGACGTCGACAAGAACCGCGGGCGCCAAATGTTGATGCGGTCGTTGAGCAACGCGTCGTAACCCGGGAACTTCGCCAATCCGCCGCCTACCACCAAGATATTGTCATACAACTTTTTCGCGCGATTGAAGTCGGTGGCAATGCCCGCGTTCGTGATGGACTCGATGATGGCTTTGTCCAAGGGTACGGCAAAGCTCTTGCGTGAGTCCTCTGTCGAGGCTGCGCGGTTCGGAACGGGTTTCCCGTACGCAGCGTTCGCCGCCTTGAATATCTGTTTGTCCTCGATGATCTTCATGAGCAAGTTCTCGTCGGTCAATTCCGTGTACCCCTTCCCGTTCACTAGGTTCTCCTGTGCCTGCAGGAAAGGGTTGTTTGGCTCTCCGGTGTAATGGTCGTATGACTCCGGAAATAAGCTCTTGCTACGGGTTCTCTGCGAGAGCTGAAACAAGTCTGGATGGAACAAGCCGAGCGGCGCTAGCATGACCTCGTCAAACACTTTGATGGTGTACTTTTCCGTGTTCAGGCCTGCTTTTCGCCGGTAGAAATTGTACAACTGCACCGCAATGTCGGCATCGTCGAACGTGCCAAAGGTGCGCTTGAGCCGATCGGCCAATTCCCAATCGTCATTGTGGTTGTGCAAATTAAGGTCTTGGATCGGAAAGTTCTGCTGCAAGAGCAACTTAGTAAACGTCTCGGTGATGTTGTCGCCGCCGTAGTCCAAGCTGACGCGCGAATCGTTGATCACCAAGCCTTCGTCCACACACGAGATGGTAGTTTTCTGCGCGCCAACGTCCACCACGCACGCGCACGAGGAACCCAGGCCAAACGTAGCAGCAACGGCCTCTTGGATCACCCCTACACGGCCAAAGCCAACCAGGCGCAACAAAATGTCACACCATGCCTCAATAACCTCTTTGTCGTAGAAGTCAGGGATGAGTAGAAGACACTTGTATTTGGCCACTTCGGAAACAGGAATGTTGATCGCCTTTAATGCCTCACATGTGACGCGACAGAGATCGCAAATGAACTCTTGCTGAGACGTGTAGTCTTCCTGTTCCTGATTGAAAGTGCCGTTGACGATCGGGAACCGGAGGCGCCATTTCGTGTAGTCCTCACTGAGAGGAATCCGGAGCGCGTCGTCCCCCGCGAAGAAATCCCTGCTCTGCAAAAGTGGGTCATCACGCTCGAAAAATTCTCTATAGTCTGGATCACTGTTGTGAGGGACAACCTCCGGCTTTTGTGTGCGGTTGAAGTTCGCAGCGCTCTCGCGCGAGTTGGGCATCATCCGCCGCTTATAGTAGCGCATGCGTGCCTTGAAATCCTTTGTCACCGCGTTCTTGGCCGCGGCGAACTTCTCGCCGAAATCGTAGTCACCATCTTCATAGTTCACTCGCTCGGGCACGACGGGGTACTCCTTACTTGGGTGCAAATCCGGTATGGCCACGACCATCGGCACTTTGGTGGGAAAGCTATCGGTTGCCCTGCCGATGCGCATGAACTGCGAGCCTGGCTGGAGCACAATCGTATCGTCACCCGCCTTGGCGGACCCGTCATCGTTATCGTTGTCTTCATCATCGTCCTCGTCCTCATCATCCGGTTGTTTTCTGGTCTCGAGTCCAGCGCTTTTTGGCGCTACATCCCGCTGCTTCTCGTTTCGCCAGTTGCGGATCAATGTCACCTGATCGTCTCTCTTCAAGTACTCGGCAAAGTAGTTCTTCTGGTTGATGAGAGGAATCGCTTTCACGCTGGTGAGAGCAAACCCGTTTTCGTCCTCGAAACGGCCAATGCCGGACTTTTTCAAGTTCTGCGCCATCGTCGCCGCAGCCTTGAGCCGGCCCTCGCGCCGCCTTTGGAGCACCTCCTCTGAGGGTTTCTTGGGCGGTGCCGTCACGCCGGTTTTTCCGGTTTTTAGCCGTTTTTTGTCATTTTCCAAAGCGTTTTCCGCGTCCTTGGCCGCTTCGGGCGTATCGTTCTCGTCATTCGTGGCTGCCCCTGGAGAAGACGCCAATGCCATCTGCTCATCTTCCTCGTCCTTCAACAAGGGAGTGGCAGACATATTTTGGGTGTGTGTGTCCATTTCCATGGGGTGGTTTCTAGAGGTTTATTCTTCATATTACATGTCCTATGAAAAGCGCGCGTATGTCAAATGAGACGAGCATGATGGAGCGTGATGAAACGTGGGAACACAAGAAAAATGTAAATTAGAGAGGGCTAAATATCCGGGCCTTTTGTCAGGGTAGGTGGCTTCAGTTTCAGCTGAATTTGATCACATAACAATATAGGCTTATTTGTATGTACTTCAAAATCTGTTTGACTCCGCCGGAGTGGTATGCGCACAGCCATGCCGGGGCTCTGGGAGTCAGCCATTTCTTTCACACCAAAGCGAATTAGTGGGCTAACATAATGATCAGAGACATTCCTCCAAACCCAATAAGAACTGAAAGCACAAAAGTGATTGGCAATCACCATTTGGGAGCTCCCTTCGTGGGAGACTACACCGCGCAGATCAACGGTCCGCGCGAAACCAAAACAGTAAATCGCGATCACTAAGTCAGTAGTCCAAGGCAAACTTGGCTCGAGGCGCAGGTTGCCTTTCATAGTATGGCTGCTTCCTCTTCGTATCAGTCTGTCGAGCTCCCATATGCCCTGTCCCATTGGAAAACCTCTCCGTGCTGGAAAGTTTCGAGGTCAGTGGAGCCAGGGCGCTAATTTTTGAAAGGGAATTCAGCTTTCGATGCTTCGACAAGTGCATGACCTCTTCTGCCATGCTATTTTCGTTGTGGTAGTCCCAAAGTCGCTTCTTCCACTCGGAAAGGGTATTATGCAATTCGAAAAGCTTCATGAGACTCTTCTTCTTGTCGCTGTGCGAGTTTTTGCGAGAATCCTTACTCAATTGACGGTGAAGCTCTTCATATTCCAGATATCTCAGCCTGAATTTGTCTGCAAGCTGCGCATAGTACTGCTGTTTTTTCTCGTGGTTCGTGAATGAGCTCGAGGGTCGATTTGGAAGCAGTGTTGCCACGACTTTCGGCCTAGTATCATGGTCGCTTTCCAGGTGCGGCTCTTCATTCACGGACGAGGGCAGTGTGTATGAGTTTGTGTTGCTGTTGCCGCTGCTCGTGCTATGAGTGCTGGTATTGCTATGGCGCTTATCTCTCTGGCCTGTTTTTCTCGCGTGCCTTTCTTCGTCCGACGACAGAGACAGAATCACGCTGGCCCCGCGAGCCAGAGCAGCGTCGTCCTGCCGCAAGGGAGAACCTATCGTCTTTCTTCCTTTCTCTGCAAACCTCTTGCGAGCTTCACTATTGAATTTTGGCGATTCAGTGGACGCACGTCCAGCCAGGACGGAGGGCGACTTTGAAGCAGGCAGCAGTTGTGGGACTGAAAGCTTTTTCGTGCTGCTAATGAGAAGCCCGCCGCCCAAGCTGGCCAGTTTCTTGATCGGTCGCGCCGGACTCGTTTGTTCAACAATTCGAAGCCGAAGCGGATGTGTTTCCAGAAACCCAAGCCGGCTCAATGCGTGGTTACAAATGTCTATGATCAGTTGCCGCTCGTGCTCCGTATATGCATGCCATTGCCCCGGCCGAAGGTCCTTGTATGCCTTGTCCTTCAAGATCACATAAGATTTCTGCATTGCGTCTTCGGGAGGGGCAAGCGGGTAGACATCACCCTCCGTGAAAGTATCCTTTCGCAAGTAGGGCTGCGTATGTGCCGAAAAGAGCTGGTCGATCTCGCTCTGTCGGAGGTATTTCTGAAGGTTCATTTTTTCTTCGATGAATGGTTTAGTCATCGGGCCCAACGCGACAAGCGAGATGAATTTGGCGGTGACATCAGCACCCGAGTCCAGCGAAACAACACTGTACGCCTTCAGATCGACAGAGCTGGGCCTTTTCGGGGCTGAAGCGGTCGGAGTAGGCGCTTTTTCGGGCGGGGCAGCCCTTTCGCTCGATGGAGGCAAATCAGGAACATCCGCGGCCACGCGCATATGTTCACGTATCTGTTTCGGGTCACTTAGCACGTTGAGCCGGCTTGTGACCGTGCCGGTGAAGACGTAGTCGTTTTCTGTTGACTGTTTTGGAGAGTAGACATCTAGTCGGAGCGTTTCAGGAGACGCCAGGCACGGGTACACTAGTGTGTCTGAAATCTTTATCAGCTGTCAGTTAGTAACCAAGATCCCAATGTCAAAAGTGACAATGCTCAATTCATGGAAAATCGTTCAGCAGGGTGTCACACCCGTGGGCACCTGATCTGGCTTGATCGCGCCTCAACAGGAAAAAGTACATACAAATTTGCCATCTTTCACGATAAGTTTTGGCTTTTGATGGGCTCGTTGGAGACTTCGAAGCTGTTGCAATACCTCTGGATTTAGTCTCAACGCCAAGGCACTCGGGCGTGTGTTTGTGGGCGGGTGCAAAGTCGAAATCGACGGAGGCATGACGGAATCAGGCGGGATTTGTCAGGCCTGTGAGAGTATGGATAGATAAGCTGAGGTATTAATTGAGAATGGTTAATTGGAGTTTGCGGGCCTGATATGATATATTTGCCGGTTTGATAAAGCCCGAAAAAAAAATCAGAAATGGGGAGTATTTAGGAAAGAAGTGGATGTGGAACTAGAAGAAAAACGGTGGGCCCAGAAAGTCTAATTAGCCCCATGTCGCCTGGCCCGCAGAGGCAGCAGCAGCACTACCGCCAATGTGAAGGAGGAAATCAGTTGCATGAAACCGGGTGGTGCACGCGGCGCGGACCGAGCGTGGCAGCCTCGCGGGGCCTCTGCCCACTGTGGGTGCGGGCAACGCAACAGGCACGCACGCTTAAGGGCCAGAACTCGGACAATGAGGCGGAAAAAAGAAAGGCGGAGTGGAATTGTTCAGATTCTAGAGGGTAAAGCGGTGAATTTACCATCCTACGTTTTTTCTTTGGTGTGGTCGTATTTATTTCATCCGCTTTTGTTGCAGACTTGTGAATTTGCAGCGATGGATATGACTAAGTGTAATGCTAATTTTACGTAGAGTGGTTGCTCAATTATCAGACAGAAGTGAATCAGCATATCTTACAGGTGAGACTGAGAAGTCCCTCACACGATGCTTGGATATTAATCGTTTCTTGTGATTAGCTGTGCCCTGTCTATTCCTGACGATTAATTACTGACAGACAATAGTAATAGTGTAGTGCTGCACGCCCGGTTCTGCCACTTTGCCAGCAAATGATAGTCAAGATGGCGATGCGCAAAGCCACAAGGCGACTTTTTGCATGAAATTCATGTAAGTCTATCCGATCACGGAACTGACTTTATGTACTAATTCCTCTTATGTGCGACTCAAACACATTGTTTAATGGCCATGCTTGGCCCTGACAAGACACCCACTCCACTCGCAATCATACATGCACCACGGATAAAAGTGAAATGTCGTCGCGACTGGCTGGCCGGCAGAATCGATCTGGGTAGACGCAGGACAGGACGGGGTGGTTATTTAAAGATTCCATATTGGGCTATTTCTAATTTCATTTCCTCAAATGAAGCAGGTGAGATTGTTTCTTTCGACCATATATTCAAGTGTCGATATCTGCCAAAGCACGTGCAGTTGCCTGCCGGCGCAGGACGCCTCCTGCAACCGTCCCTTTCGCTCGCTCGCGCGTGTCTCGGCTGAATTCAATTACGAGGACGGGACGAAATTTGATTGAATTCAGCTGAAGCCATAAAATTGGATTGTGGTGAAACCATAGCCCATTAATTTGTTTTTTTTTGGAATGATGCAAAATTAAAAAGAAACCTGCAATTTTGATGAATTTACCTCAAGAGTTTGATGCAAGGCTTATCTGAATCCTTCATAGAAAGAGACACCACAGCACACACAGTTTTCGTCAGTCTTTCTTTTCGTCGATGTGCGATTATTTCAACACTGATTTGGAATTGCATAATACACACCAGCTTGCCCGTGAAGTCATGATTTTAATTCTGAGTTTTGCGGATTTTTTTGCCGCATCGGGCAACATGATGCTTCACGCTACCAAATTCTTTATCCAGGATAACGCAGTGCTGCAGATGATAACCAAAACCATTTCTGAAAAAGTATCTCAGAATCTGACTCATTCCAGGTCAACATTGTATATCGAGTAAACTTTTCTTTTTAAGAGTTCTGGTCCTTTTTCAGCATCATACGCGTTAATGGACGACTTTTGGGGACAAAGACTACGCATTTTAATTTCGAGTCAAATTCAACTTCTTATTCATTAGGAATTCATCCGTCACCATTCGATGGACTTAAGGCTCTTCTTGTAATTTTGCTCTACTTGAAAGGTGATAAATAGGCAATTTCTACCTTTCGGTGGAATATTGAGTGGAGACCAATTCATCCTAGCCTATTGATATTGACCTACCATTCACTCTTCGAATTCTCGTAGGGACTAGGTATAAAACCGGCTGAAAATGCTCGTTTGTTGACTGCATTCGTTTCTTCACTAGCAGTGATCTTTCCGGGTTCGAATTGACGGAATACTAGTGACTTCTCTTTTCACAATTCTGAAGCAAAAAAACGCCAATTCAAGCCTTGCAAACACATCATGGGATGGGGCACGTTTACTCAATATGAGCATACCAAATTCGCCCATCTGACAGGCACACAAATTTACATCATTGACAAATTCCTGATGCACCAGGAATGATCACAATCCTGCATGTTTCATCTTCACTATTCCTCAAAGTTCAGTCAAAAACATTTTCTATGAGCAATAGGAACTCATTTATGTCATGCTTCTCAATGCCTTCATTTACAACAGGCGCATATACTGGCCTATGCGAGTTGAACGTGCCATGAGAGTAATAGTGATTTTTCAAAGAGTTCGAATTAAATGAAGTAGAATTTGAACAAGTCTTTTGGGAGTTCACCGCATACAGCAATAATATACGTCGCAGTGATTTAGTAGACATGGAAGATCGCAAATCGCGTATAAGGTGCCTCACTGGCCTATAACCTATATGGTGGCTAGACCCGCAAGGTGATCGAATATCCTTGTAAAGACATATGCACTTGAGCAAATTCACCAAATGTCAAACCTTGAGTATGCTGTCACTTATCAGGGACTATGGTTATCTCACGGTTTTCATGGGGGCTTCTCCCTACATGAAAACTCACACTTTGTACATACTACAGGCAGCCGAAAAATTTGTTTTCCATTTGCTCATGTTCGAGAGTGGGTCCAAGCAATCAAGCTGCCAGGCGAGAAAGATAAACAGGAACAAATTATGCCAGAGTCCGATTAAAAAGAGGAGAAAGGAAAAAAAATCAGAAAATCCCAAAAATTTTAGCTTAATCTACTGACTGGTCTTTTGTCTGCTTTACTAATAAGTGGTCATGTCCAAAAAGGGAAACGGCAGGCGCACGCAGAGGCGTGGCGCGGCATGATAGAAATGGCTGAGCCGAGCCGGCCCCACTACGTACAATGATGGCCAGTAGGAAGAATAACGTAGGGCTAAGAAGAAGTAGAATTGACTCAAATCCAAAACTGTTTTCAAAAACTCTCCTTAGCAAACGCAAAAACAGCATTTACCATTATCATTATAAATAAACTCGTTGAATTCACGTGATGCTCGGCTCAGACATTGGTTTAGGTTTGCCTTCATAAAAGTGCAGGGCCCTGAGTGTGCATACGAGCGAGACATCGCAACTCGCACCCTGGGCCTGGGGCCATAAAATCAGCTGTTTCCCCCAGCCAGAACACCACTTTTCCCCACAAAAACCAGATTTATTTCGACTATTAACCATAAATAAAATGTTGAAGTGGGTCCAATCTGGCTTGTCCGTCGTGGCAGGCACCGCCGAGCCCGAGTACGGCCGCGAGGCTATTCATCCCGTGACGGATTTCATCAAGCAGCAGGGCTTACCTGTATCAAGAGAAACCACCTTGGAGGATTTTGCCTGGAAGCATCCCAACTACACAAACGTCGAGACGCAAACGTTCTACTTCACGGATTTGAACTCGGGGTATGTTGGCTTTGCGCAGGTGATTCACTCGAACATTATGGGCATCAAAACGACGGCCCAGTTCACGTTTAGATTATACAATAACAAAACCGGCGCTGAGGATACCAACTGCGTGTGGACCTCGACGGCTCTCGAGAACTTCCGCACAGATGGCGCCAATTTCTACGCGGATAACTTGCTGATTGTGAACTCGGGCGCAAATAACGAGACGTATACGCTTAAACTGGCGGTGAACAAGGACTCTGAGGTGGACTTGGAGATGACGAAGCTCGTGCCTGGCGTGATTTTTGGCGCCGACGGCACGACCTTCTACGGCGAGGACGTGAAGGAGCCGTGGGGCCTGATGCGCCACGCTTTCTGGCCCAGATGTGCCGCGAAAGGGACAATCAAGTTGAAAAACGCCCTGATCGAGATCGATGGCTACACGATGTTTGTCATGGCATTGCAGGGCATGAAGCCGCACCACGCGGCAAAGTCGTGGAATTTCTTAAACTTCCAGTCGGAGAACTACAGTGCTGTCCAGATGGAGTTCACCACTCCCAAATCGTATGCCACGACAAAGGTAAATGTGGCGATTTTAACATCAAAAGATGCCATCATCGCCACCTCGATTGATAACGATGTCGTGCACGAAAACGCACAGGTGGATGAGGTGGGCTGGAGCGTGCCCAAATCCATCATTTTCAACTTTTCCGAGGGCACGAGCCTGGTTCCTGTGGCGCAAGTTTACGGTGAGATCCCGCAGCTTGTTGAGAGGGTCGACGTGATGGCGGAGATTCCACAATTTGTGAAGAATATCGTGAGCGGTGTGGCGGGCGCGAAGCCTTACATCTACCAGTTCTGTAATACCTTGACTATCAAGCACGGGGACACCTCTGAGCAGGGTGTTGCCTTCAACGAGGCCACTTTTATTTCCGAGTAATTTTTCGAATTTGCTACGCCTTTACGTTTAATGGATGGGGATCGCGCGTCGGCCTAATCGTATCTGCTTTCAGACGCCAGATCAATACACCTGAATAAAAAAATGACAAATGATGACGGAATTTGACACAGTAGACTCACTCTAATTTTGTAATGACTGAAAACTGGGTAGACCTTGAACAGACATGCTGAGTTTCATCACGTGTGTAGCTTTTGATATCCACTTCTAGGCTGGTGATTGTTTGAACCACACCTTGACGCATCCCGCTAGACTCACAATCTTCCTCGATTAGTTTGATGAGGGAGAATCGAACTATTCGGCGCTGAGACGGAAAAGAATAAAAAATGGAATGAAGAAGAATTTACCGAAGCCATTCACTGGATGATCGGGACGCAAAAAAATATCGACAACTGCAGGACTCGAACCTGCGCGGGCAAAGCCCAAAAGATTTCTAATCTTTCTCCTTAACCGCTCGGACAAGTTGCCTGTATATAATTTGATGTCAGCGGTGGTTAAATATATCAAGGCAAAGGAAAACAACATCTGACTATCTCGACTTTTACGTGGATTTCATGCAAGTAGTTTACTCTGTAGGGCAATCAGTGAGAAATTTAATTATTTGGGCTTACTTTTGATGTATTTACTAGAATTGTGTGATGGAAAGGAAGACTCTATGAATACATTCTCCAGTTTGCCCATGTAGAGGCATAGGGCAATCGCCTACAAAGTACTCTAACGAGAGCGTCCTATAATGTGATATATCTTTAAAAAAAAAAAAAAAGTCAATTTTCCCGGTCAAACAAAACTTAATAGTTCGGAAGGAACTTATGTTCATATGTCAGAACCAATGCAGGGATAAAAAACTGTGTGAAGAGCCCTGCTTTATTGCACATCATCAACTCTGTCATTGCTCGGTTTTTGAAAAAAAAAACAAATGCTGTGAGAGCAGTGAAAAGGATTTTTTTTTTTCTTTAATGAAAACTACTTCCCAATGCTTGAATTTCGATTCTTTTCTTTTACAAGAGAATGAGTTTTGAGTCTTGGCCCCCAGTCCTTCAGATGTATTATGAGAATGGTGTAGGAAAGTGTGCACATGAACTTTAATCTGCTCCGCCTATGGATAGGCAGATGCTAAGGCACAATTTGAGTAGCCAAAATCTTTTTATCTAATACAATTTAGGATTTTTGTTCCCCTCATTACATTTAGTCTAAAGTTTCTAATTTGTGTTATTATTGTAACGCTTTGTGATCACCTCCTCTCAAACGTGAAGTAGTGCAAGAACACATACCCAAGGACGACAAAGGTACAGCCCCAGCCAACCAAGTAGAAAATATCATTCCAAAAGGCAGAGACATTGAACCCAAAGGTACTTAAGATCACAGCACCCGGGACTTCAATCGAAAGGCCATACTTCTTCTCTCTCAATATCAAATCCTTCACTTCGTTGATTGCCAATGCTTCATACGCGTAATGGAAGAGCGAGATCCATTGAAGCCACTTTGTTTGAGCCTTGAGATCCTCGCTATTTATGAACAAACCCGCAAATAACAACGAAAACAAGAGTATCAAAACACTGATGATTGTCGAGGTGCCTGGGTCTTTAATAAGTATTCCCACGATCAAGACCTCAATCGCAATCGCGAGATTGAATAGAACCAAAATTGCGAGAGCTTTCAAAAACCCATTGTGCTCCATTGTCAAGCCTATCAAAGGGTACATGATGCTCAAAAGAATGACTGGAGGAAGAACTCGGAGTGGAAGTAAGTCACATATCATCTTGCTGAGATAGTATGCGGCAGGATGGTAGTAATTGTTTGCCCTCTCACGAATAAAGATGATTCTTTCTTGTGCAAACGAGTGTAAGCCAGTCAATGACGAAAAGCCGAAAAGAGCCAAGACGAAGAAGAAGACACCTAGCCTGTTCTGAAATCCACTGATATCATTGCTGACATCGTAGTAAATGAAACCACAAAAGAGACCCACCGCAAGAGACAAAACGTAATTCGTCAAGAGTAACTTGGGGTTTCTGTACAAATTTTTGAAAGTACGCGAGCTCAAAATGGACAACTGGGTGAGGAAACTGGCTCTTTTCAACATGTATTGCTCCAATTGCAATTCCTGCGGATCGTCTGCAAGTTCTTGTATTTCTCTTCTGAGCTCAATACCGAACGAAGACTCTTCAAACAATTGTGGCAACTTGGTGTTCAATCTGATAAGCTCTTCTCCATTTTCAGATGAGTCACCAACCTTTTGGTAGTTGTATTCATCCCGATGAACGGCAAAATGTTCCCATTCTCTTGTGACATCGGTATCGCTGGTGGTGTTTGACAAAAACCGATCGTGTACGTTTTCCCCGTTTGCCTCGCTGGGCACACGAATAATCTTTTTGTGGTCCACAGTGATGTCAATCAAGTAGTCTGCAATGTTGTAGCCAAGAGGGCACTGATATCCGTTTTTGCCGAAGTAGTCATTGCAATTGATCATGTCACCAGAGTATATCAAGTCGCCTTCACTGAGCAAGGTTAGCTTGTCGAACAAAGACACAATATTACTTCTCGGCTGATGAATCGTGAACACAATCGTTCGTTCAAAGTCTTTGGCCAATTTCACAAGCGAGTCCACAACGTTTTTTGCGTTGTACGCGTCCAAGCCGGACGTAGGCTCATCCAAAAATAAGATTGACGGGGACGTGACCAACTCACAGGCAATGGAGACTCTGCGCTTCTCACCACCGGAGATACCGCGGTCAAAATTGGAGCCTATGACGCGGTCTTTGATACCCAAAATTCTAAGCTCGTTCAAGACCTCCGTGACCCGCGATACTTTAGCATTGAAGCTCATCGACCGCGGGAGGCGTAACAAAGCGCTATTCAAAACTGTCTCGTAGACCGTCAACGTGGGGATGAGGTGGTCCTCCTGGTCGACAAAACCAACAATTTTCTTGTAAGCAGACGGAGCCAACACTTGTCCGTTGACGTAAACGTCACCCTGAACCGTACCCCGCTTGTTTTTCGCCGCCAAAATATCCAACAATGTTGTCTTTCCTGCTCCGGAGCCGCCCATGATCGCTAAGCACTGCCCTGGGCTAGCCATGCCGTATATGTTATTCAACACCTTCGCTCCATTGGGTAGAGTGTAAGATACATTCTTGAAGGAGAAAGTGGCTGGTGTGAAGTTTTGGCTGAGCGGATTATGCTCATCTGGCCCAGAAGTGTACCCCGAGGAACCAGACAAGGAGAAAAGCGGGCTTTTCCCCACACTGTACACAGACCATGTGATCACTAGTCCACACACGAGGAACACGGCGCCAATAGTGAGAAAATTGCCGGTGGTGAACCTGCGGCGCTGAGGCGCATCATACCCTGGTATCTCGCTTTTGTGAAGACACTCGCCAGAGGCGCAATGTAAAGTGATATATGGATCACCAAAAACCGAGGAGATCAAATCGTTCATGCTGGGCTCAGAGAAACGGCAGTTTTTCAGGTTTACGTCACAAGTGAAGTCGCCCGGCCCGCGGATCGTTTCGGTGAGGAACTCGGAAATATCTATCAGGCCTTTCTCGCCGCAAAGCATGCGGTCGGGCAAACATTTGCACGCAACCGTCTCACAGTTGTAGTGAGTTGTGTTTGACCGCGAGTCGAAGCTGTAGCCACACTGGTCGAGGTCACAGTAGAATGACTCCTTCTGGTCGATCCAGAACTGAAAGTCACACGTCTCTGCGGTCTTGTTGCAGCTGAAAGTCGCTTGTGGGATTTTCCCATCTAGAATCGCCACAATCTTCTTGTTTGTCACATCGCACATCTGATGAAAGCGATTGACAAGCAACCCGCCTTTGTAGCAAGTTCCTTGCAATCCCTCGGGCACGAAGGCGTCACAAACGGAGTCCTCAGTGCACAAGTTACAGTTGATCCCCAGCCACCCTGATTTGCAGTCACAAGTGTCGTTTTCACGCATGGGGCGGTTCCGGTTTCCATCGGAAAGACCGCCGCAGAGCGGTACCAGACAGTCCACGCCACCATAACCGTCACGGCACTCACACATGCCTGAAAACACGTTACACTGGGAGAATTGAGTGCACTCAAAGTTCGGGAGGTTGCAGTTGAAGCACGGCGGACAGTCATCGGTATCCTTACCGTCATTTTGCTGCAAAGAAAACACGTCAATGGCCGGGCCGAAAGTTTGCCGATTGTCGAGCGAGTTGCTGATTTTGTCAATGAGAAGCGCCCGCCTATCATTGTTCGGCAGTGGTTCAATCTTGAGCCCCACTGCAATCGACACGCATAGCGCCCACAGAAACAATTTCATGGTGATATTGTCCAGATGCTATGTTTGAACCGAAAATGTGACTTTTTATCCCTTTTTTTATACAAGTGAACGTAATTTGTGTGGTTCAGAGACCAGTACGGATATACGACGACTGGTGAAGCTGCTATCAGCGCCGTTAGATTGCGCGGCCTGCATATAACACGCACACTGTGGGGACCCTTCCAATTTTCCCTTACGATCTGTCGCGACCGGCCCAAAGCGGATTTTCTGTCAACAAATCTTGTGCGTCGAGATGCGTCAAATTTCAGGTTTTGTTTACGCTTTTTTACTAAAGAGGCCGAATTTTCGAGCATTTAATGCACCTCATTATATAGGTCACAAAAGATGTCTGTGTGACCATGGTGAATTGAAAAGGAATCTGATTTGTACGACTGGACACGCTTGGGCATTCTAGCTCTCTGGAGCATCCGGCTTGCGTAAACTTGTATCGTCCAAATATCTTGACTTCAAATTACTCGATCTCTAGCTGACCGCAGGTAGCTCAGGAATTTGGTCGGACTTGCATGATCCTTACCTGTTCTTCATCAATCGTAGATGAAACCAAGTGGTATCCATTAAATTGATTAAACCATAGACTAACAGTATAAGATCTCTAGTGCCTTTGTTTGGAATGAGGACTTTTTAAATCGAGATAAGCCTGCCTCGATAGCTTACTGACAGTCTCCAAAAATCTGAGCTCTTTTTCCACGGGATTCAATCGCTCGTGTTGCCGAGTTATCGATCCGAGCAATTTCGCTAGAATTTCTTTCGACATCTCGGATGAAAGCTGTATACCACTCTCTTGTGTTTGAGCTGCTGCATGTGATACTGCAAAATTGTGCGTTGTTTGCTGAGGTTGAAGGCTCGGACCTTGACTGACGATGCGATCTTCCCAACTCGTTTCCTCATCTTGTGTATGGCTGTTGGAGTTTTCGAGAAGGTTCATTAATCTCCCATTCGCTTCGATAAGTTCTTCTTCGTCTTCAGCAGTGGTTTTGTTCTCCATGTACATGGTCGATTGGGCTTCAACATCAAATGAAATATCATTCTCGCCTTCCACGCCTATTGAAGCTGCATTTGGCAGATTTTCAAGGCCTTCATCCGCACTCTGAATACAGTCAGAGAAACTTGAAAAATTTGTCTCTCTAAAACTTCTTACCGCCTGAATCATCTGCAGGTAACTGGTGTCCAGTATGGAAGATTCCTCACTGTTGCGGACGTCACCGAAATTGACTTGAGGGGACGACTGAGCCTTCCAGACCCTTTCAGCAAGAAAAATATGTTTGCACAAAGAGCCACTATTACCGTAAGCTGGGCAAGTGCATATGTCTTTTTCGCCACCAGAAAGCACAAGGTGTACCAGATACTGCGTTCCGATGTTAGTGAAAGACTGAACTGTTATCTCCGTTTCACCGGAAAAGCTAACTTTTGCTTCAGCTTCTTCCGTTGAAAATTCCGATGCCTTTTCTTTGGCAAAAGTCTCTGCCTGGTCGTAAACCCTCTTCAGTAATTTCAAAGAAACCTTTTTTTCCTTCGCCTTGTATGACGGTATGACATCCTTGAATAGGTCACGAGCCAAAACGTCCGGCCTTCGATCACTGCTTCTTCCTATGAATTTATACAGCTTCAATTGATTGTGATAGGATTCTATGATATTGTTGGTGTTCTCGCCTCGCACGTACTTCGGATTAAACCCCTGAATTATCAATGCCTTTTTTTTCCTGGTGAACCATTGTTTGTCCACGTATGCAACAAATTCGGTATGAGCTTCGTACTTTTTCAAAAAATCCGCGATTCTCTGGTGGCCCTCCGATTCGGTTCTACTCGATAGAACCTCTTTGAAGTCGCTTAAAACCTTCAGTTCGAGGTCTTTCTCAAAAGCGCGTAGTTTTATTTTTTTGGGAATTTGAATTGCAAGTGCGTTGAGAACATGAAACCGGCAATACATTATTGGGAACTCGGGTCCATACGCCGCCTTTAAAGCGCCAGTCTCAGCTTCATCACAATCTATGACTGCTTGCGCTGGTGTGATCCCAGTGAACGATTGAATTTTTCGCAAAAAATCTGCGATCACCGGCGCTTGGCCAGAGTTACTTACCATGAAAGCCACTGGCGCCCCAGAACCAGCCGTTTGATTCTTCACGAGAATGGTAGATAAATAAGCGTTTTCGCTCTTCTCGAGTCCGTAGCATGTTTTATGAGTTGAATCGAGATGAATAATTCTCGAGTTACGGCTGAACATTTCTTTCTGCCAAACAGACATGAAACAAAATGACCAGACTTTTTTGCCCCCTGCATTTTTTAATTCCTTTGAAGGGTGACTTCCATCGAGGGACTTGAACATCGTTGTATATTCGGCAAAGCCACCGGATGACTGAATATCGTGGGCCAAACATCCGAAACCAGCAGCGATTGGTATGCATTTAGTGGACTGACTCAGACTCTCCTTTATGATATAGTCCACATTTCTTTTTGTGATTTTCAAAAGCTCACATAATTCCACATGATCACTTGTCAAAAGTTCAGTTTGCAATCGCTGAATTTGATTCCAGGTGACCCCATGATACAAAACCGCGAATCTTAGCAAATTTCTTGCGTTCGTCGACAAAGATTCACCGCAATATTGTTCTGGGTCATTAATATCGTGACCTTCATGTTTCCAAAACCATGTAACTTTGACTTTCTTATCCCCATGTTTGTCTACGTCGAGTTTATTTTCTGGCGTGTGCTCGTAGCCATGAGAAAATTGAATTGTGAACCTGGCTTTGCAGCCACAACGTTGAGTAGAACTACGCCTGAGAACAGGCGTCGTCCTCAGTTTGGCTTGCTTGGCGTGCAGACACAAGTAAACATCCAGTCCAGCCAGGCTTAGCCGCAATCGTTTACGATTTGGATTTTCTGGAACCGTATGTTTTTTCAAAATCTCTTCCCGTCGATAAAAATAGTCGATGTCATATTTCTTCATGCAGGCCGATAAGTCTACTACCGTCATTTCGAGAATCTTTCGGTCCTGGTTGAATTTTGGGTTTGCATCCTTGAAGTTGAACGGCTCACAAAGTTTTTTCAATACTATTTTTGCAAAGTTGCCTTGAAAATGTTAGTTTTTTCGATTTTAAAAGGTCATGGCTAGGGCATTAGGGACATACGAAGCATTTTATTGCGGAATTTTTGCAGAAACAGCAAGCGGAAACAGGTTTTCTTCCAGTTATTAGGTTTTTCAAGCAATTTTGACGAAATTTATGGGTGCTTTGTTGATTTGTTTTGATTAATTGTGGGGGTGGCCGCAAATCCTTCCTGCACACGTGCTTATGCATACGCGAGTACATGCAGTATTCTAGTTTGCATATAATACTTTGTACAGGATGAGAATTTCATTTCGCGCTAAACCGGCGGGATGATCAGGTAGGTTCACACTGTGGAGACTGGCGGCCTTGCGGCGGCGAAGTGGCTGCGAATGGTCCGAGATAGCAAATGGAGCATGTTGACATGTGTGTGTTTTTGTTTTGCAAGTTCAGGCTTTTATCCAGGTATCCGGTTTGGGGTTGTAGATTATAAAATAGGAAATTCTGAAGAAAAAAAGTCTATTTTTTTCCCAAGTTATGATCTAAATTAAGTATGTGTGTTCTTGAAATTGGTGAGGCTTGAATGCATCGTGATGGAGTTCCGCCATGGGTATAGAGCTGGCTTTTTTCTTGTACGAAATCTTTTCTGGTGTGAATTAGGTAGAAATCTAAATTTCGCTATTCTAGGATAGCACAGAGTAGCGTCACATTTGCCCAACACGACTCTCTCTTTGGTGACACTTATATCGTGAGTTTTTTTCAGCTCCAGTCCTAGCTCTGGAAAGTGAAAGCTAAGACCGTCTATCCTTGACATTATCAATGCAACAAGATTCCACAATCATTTTCTGAGATTGTTCTGATTGCAAGCCCGAAAATATGAACATACGTATCGAGCAAGAAACGAATAAATTTGAGCAAACGTGAAAACTGAGCACAGTTTTTGGGGCAATGTCAACATTATCAAGCCTCCGCACGCTGCCAAGCTAAGGTATCACGGACGACAGGGCATGTAAGCGAGGCTGGCTGAGGTTACATATACATTCATAAATGATTTGGAGGAAAGCTAGGTAAGCAATTCTGGCCTTCGGTCCTTAATCAGATGTATCAAAAAGAAAGAAAAAGAAAAAAAAAAAGACTACGTAAAGCAATTAATAAGAGCATCGCTAAATTCTGAGTATCTCCTTCAAGCTGTGACAGAATCTTCCAACATCTCTATATGTTTCTCAGCCTGTCTGACTTGGTCTCTATATTCGATGTGCAAACTCGGCGCAACATTCTTTAATTCCTTAAATTCCTCTTTCCAAAAACGCAATCTGCGCCTAAGGCTGGAGATCTTGTTCTTACTATTCGACGCGTCTTTGAGTCTACCCTGTGCATCAGCCATGGCTAGGGCCTGTACGTTTATCAAGGTGATTTCATAGAGGCATAAATTGCTTGTATCCAGGGTTCGACCACTGAAGCCATATTTTCCATAACGTCTCATTTTATGCGCAGAAATTATCATTGTTCGAAATGCATGGATGGCAAATGTGAGTTGATGTCTAAACTTATCAGGAAAAGCCTCTCTTGTATCGGCAATTATGAGTTCGGAAAGCATCAAGCTGAGGGTTTCGTAACGCTCACTAAAATTGAAATAATCAAAGCTTGTTTCATTCACAGGTTCCATCAATAGCCCGTAAAATCTCTCGAACATCTCACCTAAGAGAAGTGTGCTATTTTGTGAGACGAAAAGATCAGTAGGAAACGATATGCTCTGAGGAGTGCTGGCAGTGGTTGGCGTTTGCAGTAAATTCATGCATTGGTTCTCAGAAGAATTTGCTCTAATCTCGCCCCCACATTTGAAATCCAAGGCCGTGATTGACATGATAGATGTAATCAACGTTTTGTACGCTCGGGTTGCATGCATTGTGAACAAGTCGTACTGATAACCGCAGCAGGTCTCCAAGGTTAACAGCCTCTAGTTGATAGAATAATGTAGATAAGGGAAGTCGGCAAAAAAGATCCGTAACTTCGGGATAAGGATTGGCTCTAAGGGTTGGGGTGACGGTGAATGGGGCGACGTGGGGTTTTCTGGGGCCGGGACTGCTCTCGGGCGGACCTGGCCTCGGAGGGCAAAGATGAGATCTGGAAGACTTTATAACCGTTGAAACTGTTTTTCACGCTTTTTCTCAAATTCCCCGTTTCTCCCTGATTTATAGGCCGTGTTCTGCGATATTTCACTGAGCAAGTAGACCGCCTACATTGTTTGTTGACTTCTATCTTTTGAAAGCATAGACTTTGTTTTGTCTGGCTCGTCTGGCAACACTGTGGCTCAAAAGCCCAAAGAAGAAATATTTATTCTGATGAGATATAGGTTTATAACACAAGGGCAATGGGGAAGTATATGGTGTTGCAGTCGATGAATAAGTTGCAAGCATGAAATTGGACGCACTTTTCACCGAAATATACTTAAATTGATGTGAATCTATCGTTGGATATGGTTTCAGAGTATTCGGCCGCGTGGAATCTGAATTCACAAGCATGGCTCTGAGGGGCCTTCCGGTGTTATATGTCTTTGAGATATTTGATTCGCCGCGGCCCAAAAAATAGGATCCACAATTCTGTTTGTGAGCCCCGCCCTTCTGAACCAATTTACCTCAGCCCATCTTGATAATAGGGTTGATGCCACGTTCTAATAAATTCTCGAGTGCAATGAAACTCGAGGGTGCGGCCTAAAGGTGAAACAGAGGGGCTCTTTGATGCCAATATAGTCGTTTTGTGCCATTAGACAGAGTCAAAACACGGATGACTATCTGTATCTCTACGGGACGTCATGTACACCTTGCCATCAGCGCTCTCGCTTTAGAGTTAGCATTTGATCGAGTCGCCAATTAACGGCTCCTCCATATATCTCAGAAATGTGCTGTTATTGGAAGCCTTCTTCCTGTCAGACTCTATAGTGAAGGAAGTGAAGCAGAGGCTATCAAGTGCTTCAAATAGCTGGGTATGCCCCGCTCCATATTAGCACTTGATGACTCTCTTGAGGGGCTCAATGTAATCTTCAGTCAAGTCGTCTTTGACGAATACCATGTAGTATGGTGTGGCAGTATTCGTCTCAGTGAAGTTGAATACCTCTGAAGCCGGCACTTCCGTGACCGTATCATCGTTATACTTCCTGTAGATTCCCCTCTTGGGATCTTTGATATAAACCCAGTAATGTCCATATGATGCCTCACCTCTATGTATGAACACTGCGAACAAAGTATAACCAAATTTCTTGTAGGTTTTGAACTGACTCGAAATATTTTCTTGAAGCCTTTCGATTCTGGTATTGATAGATTGAATGCGAACCTTTAACATCTCGATTTGGTGTTGTATAGCATTGAGTGTCTCCTGTTTGATGTGAAGATCCGCATTTTCCAAGACCTTCGCATTCAAATATCTCAACGTCGAGTTCAACGAGTCGACAACAGAAAGATTAGTGTCGGGATCAACTTTGAGAATGGCCAGCTTCTCTTCTGACAACTTGCTAATCTCCGTTTTCCACTCAAACACTTCTTGTCTTTTGCTCAAAACTTCAGTGTCATCCGTATCGAGATATCTGTCGAGGTAAATGTTTTCACCAAAAGGTATTACTTCGAGCGACTTGTAAGCGATGAGCCGTTCCCTATCGAAAAGAACCCTTTGGACGTGAAACTGTAAGATCTCGGGAGTTTTCAGAATCGTGGCGGACATTTTTACTTTACCCTCTTCCAACTTCACGATATTCTCACCGAAATAATTATCTAATGCATCGTAGATATCTCTCGGATGGTCGCCCACATTGATGATCAAGCTGAAGAATCTTTCGAATGATACTCTTGGTGGCTTGTCTGTCTCCAAGGGAGTGATTGTCTGTTTGGTACGACCACTGAAAAGACGTTTGATGAGATCAAACTGCTCACCATCATCCTCAAGATACTCAGGCTCAAGAGCTGTCTCGATCTGAAAGGTGACATTCTCGATGCATTCTGTGACATCTTGTTGTCTGCCTATTTCAATAGCGCTTTCAATTTGCTCGCTTCCAATCTTCATGATTTTGGTCAGTGGTTGAACGTCTTTTTTGATGTTTTCAACTTTGGTTGCTGAAATGACACTCTCCTGATTCTCGCTTTCCAGGCTGTCCATCTGAATCAAGTCAGAGTCGGCTGATTTTGGATTTGAGTCAGAGAATGGATCATTGCCCAGAATGGACTCCTCGGCGCTTTTGCTCCCTGAGTAATCCTCCATTTCGGTGTCAGACAGAATCGGCCGCTGGCTCTCGTCCTCGAATATGACCAATTGCGAAAGTGGAAGGAATGAAAGGTAGACCAATTCTTTGCTCGGCTGTATGTATCTTTTATCGGTCGATATCATCTCATTGAACAACTCCTGAAGACGATAGATGAACTGAATCGAACGTCCACCCTCGGCCTCCTCCACAAGCCGCCCACCTATTTTCCGTGAGCCGAGCTTCAGAAGGTCCACATTTTTCTCGTCGAAGTTCAAAATAAATTCCCTGAGGGGCTTTATCGAAAAATAGTACTGGAGCAAGGAGTTCAAATAGCAGGTGTTGCCAATATTGTCCAAACCGGTGGGCCAGTTCTCCGCTGGTAGTAAAGACTCATCAATTTTGCCGGTTTTCAAAAAGCTCAGCAAAATTTCAGAGTTCCTGTGTCGAGCAATTGTATCGAATGCAGCTCGCAAGTCGCGGATGTCGAGGTCGTCGCCGTAAACAGAGGATGCCAGCTTTTCCTGATATTTGGAGATAATGTCAAAGTCGCTCGTGGAATCATCAATCTCAAACAATGCCATTGATTCGGCTAAGTGGAATTTTTTTGAGCCTTGCAGAAGCTCAGGCATGTGAACATCAATATACGACATCAAGATGTAGCTTTTTCTGTAAACAGCGATCAGGAGCAAACATTTTTGCAAGAAAACAATCTCAGGGCTGGTGGCCACGAAGTTGACCTGCTGCATTACTTCGTCAAGACGATACTCATATGCAGTCACCACAACCTCATCCTCTGTAAGACTCTCAATCCGCAACTCCAGAAGTGCCACAGTCTCGGGCACTAGTTCGGTGCGGAGAAAGTTTTCAATGAAAGGGCTCCTCTTGACTGCGCAGATAGTACGCAATTGCTTGCCGAAGTAAGTGAAGTTACTCGGGTCCTGTTTGCACGCTGCTTTATACATCTCCACGATCGCTGATTCGTCCACAATGTCTTCATCCGAGACGCCCACAATGCCCAATGCCAGAAGTGCATTGCGATAATCGGTCATACCGTACATTTGGCCTTTTTGAAACTGATTGTTGTAGTATGACAGAAGTCTTGTCGATCCATTCAGCGCTCTGAGCGCCAAAAGCTGTGTAAAACAGTCAACGTAGTGCATCTTGTTCTCCGGATCCGAGTTCACCGTGTGCTCGTAGCAGCGAATGATAAGCTCGTCCTGGAAAAATGCATAGCTGCTCAACGCAATGTATGCCGGGTATTTATTGGAATAATCATTCCACAGTGTCAAAGTAGCGTGCTTGTCGACTTCAGCCAAAAGCGTGTGCACCTGCGACAAGTTGTCGCTGAAGGAGAAATGCACATCGAAATCGTTCAGCTTGCTTTGCGTAGGAAGAGATTTGCCCAAGAATATGAGTTCGGTTGCTTTCCTGATATACCCTTCTCGCAAAGCCCGATTTGAAGGATCAGATAAGTTTGGCGGCACCAAGCTGTCAGAGTCCTCGCCCAAAGTGAAGCCAAGCTTTTTGAAAAGCAAGTCAACTTCAATCTTAGCGTCCAAATGCGTCTTTTTACGACTGATTGTGTGAGTTGCCTCGTTTTCAGGAAGAAGCACCGGTCCTTTAAGTACTTTTATCAATGTCTGAAAACACAGGACTGGGCTGGGCACGCCGCTCAGAGACGGCAGAGACTCTGTGGATGTGTCTGTGTTTGCCAAGTATCGCTGCTTGATACTAGCCGGATCTGCAAAGGGCACTAGCTCCTCAGGAGAGAATTCTGGGCGATACACGGTCACGCGCATGAGCGAGTTACCCGCTGAGTTCAAGGACTTGAAGAACGCGTCATCAATCACGTTTTCGCCCTTTGTGGTCGAATCCGTGAGGAAATTGAGGTCGTCCACGGAGACCGTTTCGCACCCGATAGCGTGGTACTGGATCTTGTCTGTAGCCTGATAATTTCGTGCCAGAAGCGGGGACAAGACCTGGACCTTGAAATGAGCTGTGACTGCTTGGCTTTTGTGGAGCGGATGGCCTGTTTTGCCGCCGTAGTGAGCCTTTTTATCAACGATCAAGCCCCTTACCGTCGACACCACAATAGAGTCCTTCTTGTGCTCAGTTCTCGACACCGAGGGCGCGTGCGGGACGGGATTGTTCAACACTAGACACGCATAGTCCATATCCTGGAAGTGATCCGCAATCCAGTGCATATACTCGATCGGCCGGGCGCCTAAGAGCGAGTTCACGTCCGACTCACTGCGTAAGGCATATAATCCAGGCGTATAGCGCATATCATCGAGGATCCTGTTCAGTGTTTTGTATGGGAGCGCCCGCAAGACCTGCTGCGGCACGCTGGTGGGCAAGTAGGGGAAAAGTGGCGCTTCGGCCGGCTCTGGTATATTCTCTGAGCGAAAACTACCGCTGACGAAAGGGTTATGAGTGCCGACTTTCTCCATCGATTTCTGTGGTGGTGCTGGCTGCAGACTGAGCTCCGTCGCCGACTCAAGCTCCACTTCAGCAACCTCGTGATCTTTCTGTGAGTCCATTGCTATATTTTATGTCCTGTTTTGTATGTGATTTGGTGATTTTTGTGTGTCTTGTAGAGTATATGGTGTGTCCCAATCTGGATTTGTCCCAGGGTGGTGGCTCGATCAATCGATCCATGCCGGCCCTGAGAGGCGCCTGTGCGCAGCAAGCGAGAGTAATATAAGGTATGACAAACCACACAGAATAAGCTTAGGAAATCAGAGGAATAAAAAAGGCGTAGTTTTACCGAAAAAAGCTTTCAAAGTATTGAAGTAAGGAATTCACCACAAGCTGGCTTTGTTTGGTGTTGATGTCTAGAGCTATCTCAGAGTGTAACCTGGTCAGAGCTCAACTTTGGCCCTGGATGCGACTTTTGGGGCCCTGCATCCTCAGCTCAGCTCTCACTACAGTATAGGCGAGTCCATCAATTCAGCACACTATTGATTTGAAATACAAGGAAAATTGATGCTCCCTGTTCATGAACTTTCTCGACATGGGCTTCTCCTACTCAACGACGATGATGAATAATTCAAAGCCTTCATAACGAATTGGCCTGAACTTCAACTTGAACTTAGAATGGCCCTGGCCCTAGACCCGTGCCGCGGCCCAGATGCGTCGCGCGACATGTGCCTCTCAAGTCCTATTCTCGGGCCGAATCCAGGTCTTCTCCAACACCCTTCAAAGTCCTCGAAAGCACGTCTGAAATCTTCACAACTCGTTCTTGATGTCTCAGCAACCGCCGGCAATTGACTTTGAGAAAATCCGCAATGACTCGGGGGGTACTGTGCTTGGCATGGCGCGCTCAACGTTTGCCGAGGTGATCGGCAATAACCCGTACTTTGCAGCGGGCGGTGGGCTAATGCTTTTGGGCACGGGCTTGGCCGTGGCGCGGCAGGGCGTGGTGAAAGGGCTGGGATTCATCTACCGCCAAATGCTTGTAGACTTGGAGATTCCGTCGAAGGATAAACTGTACTTATGGTTTTTGGAGTGGATGTCCCAGTACAAGCAGCGCCGCTCAAGGCACTTGTCTGTAGAAACGATGTTCACGCAACACGACAACGGTGCGCTGACCACGAAGTTCTCGCTTGTGCCGGGGCCCGGGAAGCACCTTATCAAATATAAAGGTGCCTACATGCTCGTGAACAGAGAACGGCTGGGCAAATTGCTAGACATGACCAGCGGCACGCCGTTCGAGACGGTGAAACTCACCACGTTGTACAGCGACAGACACTTGTTCTCGGACTTGCTTACAGAGGCAAAACACATGGCATTGAAGGCGCAGGAGGGGAAAACAGTGCTCTACTCGTCCTGGGGCCCCGAGTGGCGGCCGTTTGGCAACCCGCGCAAGAAACGTGTGTTGGGCTCGGTGATTTTGGACGAAGGCGTGAGCGAGGCCATCATTGCCGACGTGAAGGATTTCTTGCTGAATGGCGAATGGTACCATGAGCGCGGCATTCCGTACAGAAGAGGGTACCTTTTGTATGGCCCTCCAGGAAGCGGGAAAACGTCTTATATCCAGGCATTGGCCGGCGAGTTGGATTATGACATTTGCATTCTTAATCTCTCGGAAAACAATTTGACCGATGACAGACTCAATCACCTTATGAACCACATTCCAAACCGTTCTATCTTGCTATTGGAGGACATTGATGCTGCGTTCAACAAGAGAGCGCAAACTTCAGAGCAAGGATTCCAAAGTGGGGTCACGTTTTCGGGTCTTTTAAATGCCTTGGACGGTGTGGCCAGTGCGGAGGAATGCATCACTTTCATGACGACCAATCACCCAGAAAGATTGGATCCAGCATTGTTGCGGCCTGGTAGAGTCGATTATAAAGTCATGGTCAATAACGCGACGGAGTCGCAGGTGCGCAGAATGTTCTTGCGGTTTTATCTGGACAAGGAGTTATGCGAACAGTTCCTTGATAAGTTTAAGGAGCTTGGTTTGATGGGCAAAGTCTCGACGGCTCAACTTCAGGGCTTATTTGTTTTCAACAAAAACGATGCTCGCCAAGCGCTAGCCACCATCGAGACCTTGAGGGACCCACACGGCTCATTCTAGTCGAACACGCTCATTTACATCATGTATATAGAGATAATACATGTACATATAGGTATTAGACCTCACCTAGACAAATTCCGACTCATCTCGCCTTTGAGTCGACCAGTCTTTGATTCAAGGAAATTAAACAAACGCGGTATATGAAACTTTAGAATCATGATGTGTCGATGTCTTAGCTATATGCATGCGTGTCAAGTGTCACTTGTGTCAGACAGTTGTGTATGCTAACAACAGCCAAAAGATCATGGCAATACTTCTCGACCCTTTGCTATGTGCCACGAAAAGCGAAGGATGATGCGTAAGGGTATTCAAGCGATCTTTGTGTGTGGGTGTAATCAATGAATGCACCCAGAACGGTTCTGTCGCTTACCCAACAGATCGACCAGAAGCCAATATGGCAGCCTTGACCCAGAATAGTTCGTCAATAGGATGTTGAATCATGAGAGCCCCTTACTGAAGTCGAACAGAGATGCGATCCCATCTATTGTGAGCTGCATTGAAACACTGTCGTGCTTCTCAGATGGTAGTCAATATAGTCCCACGAGAGTCCAAAGACAGAAATTCAAGCGGAGATGAGTACATGGTGTTTTTTTTTGTCTTTCACGCGACGCTTCTCTGGTTCACAAGATGGGGTTCCATTCATTCACCCTCTTAATGTTGCGAATGTGACGCTTCAATCGTTTGGCCAGATCATCCGAGAGAAGTCGACTCGAACACCAAATCTGACAAAACTTAGCCCTTGTACTGTTTCATGAGCTTCTCGTGTGCTTCCTCGATTGACCTCTCCGTAAGCTCAGTCCCGTCTTTTCTGTGCAAGAGCTTACTGAGGTAGTCCATATACACAAGGTATACCAACATGTCGGTGTTGTCCTTGGCGATTCTGTGTGACGTTTTCTTTGCAAGCACCGCCCTGAACCTGCTTTGCGGATACGAGCCTTTTGGTTTCGAGACTGCCATTTTACGCAAGGGTTATTGAAAAATATTGAATCTAATCAGAGATTATTTTGGTCTTGTCGCAGTCGCGCCGAGGAACCCGCAGAGTGCATATACCCCGCAATAGGCACAATAACATGGCTGATTATTAGCAGAGGCACAATGCCGATACAATGATGAGCGGGGCCGGGCTATGTTCTATTAATTCCTGTATTCTATTTGCCCGTTTTTTCTTTTTTTTATCTACTCGTCTATTTTTCTTCTTTTGAGCGCCTCCTCGTCATCTCCGTACAAACTAAACTTGCGCCCGGGAGACCCGCTACGCAACAGCTTGTTGAGTTCCTCCATCGAGGGTAATTGTTTCTTCAAAGGGTTGTCTTCCAGAAGAGCCCTCGTGATCGGTAAGGGCTCCTTAAGCGCTGTGGAGGGACGTGACGTGACCGCGGACGCGTTTGCAACCCCGGACGGATTTGCAGCCACCCCCTTGGGATCCTCCTCACTTCGGTAATGTACTAGCGAATTGAGCGAGTGCCGCTGAGGCGTGCCTGCCGCTAGCCGTTGTGGGAGCGGGTGCAGCATCACGGGTAAGGACGAAGTGCGGAGCTGCCCATCATGTACCATGTGTTGATAGTAAGCGTGAGCGGGTGCAAACGGTTGATAGGCTTGCACATAAGGCGGAACGGCCACTTGTGGAGGCTCGTGATTGTTTTCGTCCATATTTTTGGTCTCCGTGCCGGGCTGCGCTGGGGGCTGCGCTGGGGCTGCACCACGTGTTTGAGAAGAAGGCGCCGGCTGAAGCGGGTCCATCACAGAAACCTGTCGGTGAGCATGCGGCCGCCCTAGCGGCTCCTCGGGTGCCACGTTCAGTTGCCGAAGTATGCCGTCATTGTATAAAGTATAATTTGGGTTTAGTGGGTACGGCTGTGGCACGATCCCGGGTACAAGAGCCCTTGCTCCACTGTCGTTGAGATGGTAGCTTTGCTGCTTTCTTGATTCGGGAACGCCTGTGATTTTGCTTTTCAACTGGTGCTTGAACGACGCCAAGTCGGTGCTGCTGGGAGCCGTTGTGGTGGGCGACATGCTGTCGTGACCGGGAGACAACACCTTGTTTACTGGCGTTTTCGCCACTTTCCGGTCAATTTCTTCGCGCTTTACGCCAGCGTCTTTCTGTGACATTTTCTCTACAATCTCAGTGAGCTGGAGAAGGTCTGCCTGGCCTTTTTCATGCTGTGCGCTCAACGCCTCATGCCGTGCAAGCAAGTCCAGATAAGCACTTTTCAAGCTGTTAACTGCTGTGTTGAGTTCAATCAAGCGAAAGTTCATTGACAGATCTACCGAAAGTGCTGGCGTTTGGACGGAAGTTTGCCGCAGCAGGGGTTGCAGCACGGGGTGCAGGGGCAGGTGGAGAAAGTACGACGGCGAATTCATTGGCTGGTCGCTGAGCGCTGGCGAATTGGGCAGGTGTGGCAAGCCTACCCCTTGCGCATACACAGGATAGTACTGACCCATCACCGGGTTGTACACAGACGATTGCCGTTGCGGTTCTTTTGTGGTAGTGGCACGTCCGGGCGCCCCGGGCGCCCCGGGCACCCCGAGCTGGTTCCACAGCTGCTGGTATACCGACAGGTGATACTGCTCCAGAGAAGGAGATTCATTCTTCGGTTTCTCTTCCGCGACTGGTGCACTCAGCGTGGGAGGGAGCGTTTTCAAGCTGACGATCTCCTTGTGTGAACTCATCACCTTCAGAGATTTCCGCTTGATTAGATTCAAAGACTCGATGTCACCCTTGCGGAAATGGTTCGCCAGGTGTCGGAACTCCCAGCGAGTTTGCTGCGACTGCTGCACCTCGGCCAGGTGTTTCTCGTCGGCCTGAAAGTTATCGTTTACCTTGTGGAAACCGTACATATTGAGTTGACGAATGAAAGACGCAATGTTCGTGTGCTTGAAATATTGTGCCAAGACGTTCAGGAACTCTTCGCCGGGGTAGAGGCAAAACGAGTCCTGCGTCGGTGACCACCAGATGAGATGCGATAGGCTGGGATCCTCAAGCATGTCGAAAAGCTTATGAATGAATACTGTTTGTGACTTGCCCGAACTACTCGTCCCTGTGCTGGGGCTGTTGTTTCCACTCCTTCCACTAAGATCATGGTTAGTTGTGTTTCCGGCTAGGTCTCGACTTCCGGGATGGTTCGGGTCAATCAGAGCCCCGCGCGGTATATATGATCCAGGATGGAGCATTCCGTTTGGGTTGTGTGCCTCGTTTCCATGTTGCTTGCCATACGGAGCGGTACCGTTAAGGCTGGTTGAAGAGGCCATAAATAAGAACTTAACGTGAGATTTGGTTTTGACAGAAAGTCTTCGGATAAAGCCGAGATGAGATGTGCGGAGGCCTTGCGGGGCGGAATCTGCGGACTTAGCGGAATGGACGAGATATATACTCAGAAAAATTCTAGAGCAAACGCCTTTGTTTCTGAAATGTGCCGAGCAAAAGGTGCTTTTCAGTAGTCAATGAAGTTGTCTTGTGGCTGGTGACTTTGCTGCCTGGATACAAATGAATGCAAGTGCAAGTGAGGCATATGCTATGACAGTTGCGAAAAAAACTTTATCCGGAGAGCGGTTAGCAGCAACTATCTGAGAAAAAAGCTCCGTTGAGACGTGGTTATAATCTGAAGGGTAAAACGTGAATTAATTTGGATCGCAGAGCGAAATGAATTAGATATGGAGAACGTCGAATGGTAAACAGTATACGGATATGCAAGTGCGAGGAGAGATTCGGGGAAAAAAAATTCTCGAAAAAAAGAAATTCAGAAAAAAAGCCACTTAAGCGCTATGGTTTATGTGCATGTGCCTAAATACGGAATGCAAACGCTTGAGCGCTTGTTGGAGGAAATCTCACTGGGCGTGAACAATCCGCTCATCATATTGCATGGAGAGGGTCTCCGGAGCGAACTGTTCAACATTCTTGTAAGACTCTCGAACGCGCATGTGATCTCTAATTTGTGGTCTACTCGATACTTTCTTTCTTTGTATCAGCGTGCTTCGGCATATTGCGGTCACCGGGAAGTTTCCTGCAAGAGTGGCGAGAACAAGGAAAACGGTTGCCCTCAATGCACTCCATCGTCTAAGAAAAATAACTGCCGCTGGTTGGGTCATCTGAGACAGCGAAATGATGCAATGCGCACGGGCCGCAACCCTTACCTAACTCGCGCGTCGTTGAAAAAAAAAATCCCAATCGAGCGAAACTCACACACACGGCTTATTGATGACTCGGGGCGGGCGAAGGTGGAGGAATAATCAGGCCACGATCCAACTACCGACAGAATCCCCCACTTTTTAGTTGCTGTCTTCAAATATATCAGTACTGAAAATATTTATTTATAGGCATACTTTTCATGCCACCTGAGTATTTAAAGGACGAGGCGGTCTCGAGCATAAAATCGGTTTTTGCAACATCAGGATTAAGAGCACTTCTTTCCATCTACCCCAAACTCAGGTTGCACCTAGCAACTTGATCTGACACGCCATGTTGGCAGCGCATGAGTGGAGTGTACAAAGCTCTAACCGATTGATTCCAGGGCAAAGACACTGATCTTTTAAACATGGTGCAAATTAGAAATTAAAACTTGGTTCACACTCCCAGAAATTGAAAGCATCTGATAGACTTCTGATTGTCCCAGCTTCAGACCTTTGATGGCTGATTTTCGTCACAATGTCTTGAAAGTCTTTTTACGGCTCTTTCGCGAACAGGACGCTTACGGCAAGCCGATACGCGCAGGACGCACAGTCGATAACGTCATGGGGCGGAGCTCAGCACAGGGGATAGGTGCAGGAAGATAGGAGTGAGGTACGCATTTGTACTTACGAGCCCAATGATCTTTCGAGGATGTAAAGGCCGCAAACGCGAAAAAGTGCAGATTATATATTAAAACCGCCTTTCGAAAGTCTCTTGAATAGCTACCTAACTTAATGTTTCTTTCGTAATCACACTTTGTGCTTGCATGCGCAGAGTGTGGAAATATTTTTTTTTTCTAAGACGCCGACGCTCGGCCGGCTCGGGATCATTTCTAGCGATAGATCCGAAAGAGCTCAGCGGGATGCTTGTTTCTTTGCCATTCATACCATTTCTCATGACATAAAAGAGCTTTAGCTTGCGCGCCCGCTCTCACGGCTTTGTTGTTGAAAGCACTGACTGGTAACGACTCGGCTTTTTACTTCCCATCCTTGATCAATATAAATCCTTGTTATTCTTCGAGACTTTGTAGTGGGGCCAGACAAATTGGCTTAGCCACAAAACACGCGGACCTGCATATACCCCGTATATGCACCGCTTTGGCTGCACTGTCCTCATCCGAGCTAATACTTTGTATCCCTTTGTCTGCTATTTACTTCGTCAAATTTTTAGGTCATTCAAATTCTTCGACAATCTTGAGCCCAAGCTGAGTGCTCGCTTTCGCGAATTTATTTGCTGAGAAAAAACTGCGGAACTCTCGATAGTCTCACCTGTAGATCTGCATGCGTCTAGCCTATGCCGGCATTTGACCGCGAAATACCCGGCATATGACGGATATCATTTTCCGCCTCCTCATTCGCAGCGCCCGCTGAGATAAGATCGCGTCTTCATAAGTCCGGGGGGTCTTGATGGGACGAACCAGACTACAGTATCGAAATCTGCACACACCGGGAAGCTACCACAAATTTTACCTTTGTTTCAAAGGGACCTGGTTAGGACGTTCAGTATTCTTTAGTAGGATTAATAAATCAAGGACTTAGTCGGACAAAGTTAAGTTTATGGTAGACTCTCTCGAAGGTCTTTCTGACTGTTGCAGCAAGACGATGAGGCAAGTGTCATACAGTTGAACAATGTCTTCTAATAACTTCTTTCTCATTGTTCAGTCTCATTGGATATCGATGCTTATGACCGAAATTGAAGTTCTAAGCTGGAATAAAACGATAATGCGCGGAATTTGCCAACGGTGATACGAGGGCGCATTCTCATCATCCTCATATTTCATGTGCCTGCATGAAACATCTTGAGCTCCTCGGACGAGTTGCTTTTTAGCTTCCTGGTACATTTGTAACATGCTGATACCAAGCTTACTTACTCAAGCTTTAATACCCATCGATGTGAAACCAATGTACTTGCCAACTTTCCAGTGTATCACGCAGCAACTTGTGAAAGTATATTTGGAACTTTTCGAAGCTTGCTATATTTTAAAAATGTTTCTAAAAGACTTTGCGAAATTGCTCTATTTTCCCGGTCTTGCATCTTCTCATTTGCTTTTTATTTTTGCCATTCCGTCTTTTTCGGCCCTGTTCCGCAACTAGCGCGGAGAGTGCATGCTCGCAGGAGCCCGTTTCTTTTTTTCTTTCTTTTTCTGGCCTGCTTACACACTGCTTTTTATTCGCAACACTCTCATGAGGCTTGCGGCTTTTTTGGCCTGCGCTTAATCGGTCATCCCTCATACATATCGCCATTTGGTGTGTCACCCCTTACGATTTGTAATCTTTTTTTTTTTCTGTTTCACATTATATCTATTTCCGAAGCTTTTCTTATTTTCATCTTCATCCTCCTTCATCTTCTTTGCCACCATTTTCCTTTTGCTGAAGGTTTTTCGAATATTACCACTTATATCCCCGAAACCTCCCCTCTCCTTCTTCGAGGCCACTTAACTTCGGCACTTCATTTTATACAGGGGACGAAGACATTTATCACACGCTTTTTTTCTACCTTCGCAGTTCAAAGGATAAAAGCATACACTTGGGCTCGAGTCACACATTTGCCCTGCCCGCTGAAAACGTTGAGTTAGCAGGCGCCGCCCCTCACCCCACTTTATTTCACATTTACCCTCTGCTCAAGGGCACTCTTGTTCATACAAAGGCCAGAGGACCTATTCATACAAATTTAAGGGCAAAACCACATTCACGTCTTCTCACCCCATACAACATACAACAGAAAGGCAAACGATGACTTCACAGCTCAATAATGCAAATGAAAATCAGGATCAGATGCTTCAGGAGGAATCCTTGCGGCCCGTGTTCTTCGAGCAGGCTAGCGGCAGAAATTCCATCAGTGGCGAGTCAAAGAGGGCTCGATTGGACGCTTCAGTGATCTCGAACAAAGAACATCCACTGCCTCGGCCGGAACCTCCACTGCGTGACGAGAATTCCGCTGGGCCGCATGACCCGGTACCGCTGACGCTGACGCCGTTGGACATGACACATCATGATGAGCACCATCACCTTCACCTCCACCATCGTCATCACCATCAGGGTCCGCTCCCGCATCACCACAGACACATCATGCTCAAGCATCACGACCTCTGCACAGACGAAAATGTCGTACCACAGTTTCGGACTAGTGCAGAGCCCAAGATACACTTCTCACAGCCCGAAACGCCGCCGTTTGAGCCTGTTTTGGGTCACAAGAACATACCTTTGCGCCCGCCACAGGTTGTGAAGAGTGTACCACGGCCTGCTCCGCCAACAGCAGGGGCACCGACTCCGAATGTTGCAAAACCTCTGAAACTGATGCGGAAGTACCGTTCCCGGTCGTTGCCTATCATCAACTACACTTCAAGGGCGAATTTGTTGAAGCAGCAGCTTTTCCCGGTGCGCCCATGCAGAGCAGGACAAGCGGTCCCGGAGCGGCCGGTACCTCATAGACGCATACGGCCCTCTGGCAACTTGCCTGCGCCCACGCCGGCAGCTCCGATTCTCCCACCAATCAATTTGCAGTCACTCAAGGAGATAGATTTGCAGGAGATTTTGAAGAACCCCCAGTTGAGGCACGATATTCTCTTTGATCCACAGCTCCAGTTCAGGCCAAATTTGGACGGCGACAGGGGCAGGAGAAAGAAGTCCGTTATCGAAAGATACTGGACCGAGGTTGAGAAGGAGTGTCAGCAGTTTTTCGAGCCTCGGATCAGATCTGGCGTGCAGCAGGCGAAAATCAACAGATTACCAGCCTTACTCACCACGTTACGTGATATTTTATTATCTCTTTTGCCGGTAAAGGACCGCGCTCCAGTGAATGAAATTATGGATTTGGACTTGGCGACACAGCAATTTACTCGCGGCTCTTTTGACTTTGTTGCCATGGCACATTGGCTTGGTGAAGTTTTCAAATCTCACTGTGCACCCATGAGAGATCAGTGGGTCTCAGAAATGATTTCGAAATTCGAAGATGCAAGCACCGAAAATTCTGTCGGTAAACTTGTGCAAGGTTTACGGTCTATATTCTCTATCTTGGAGGCAATGAAGCTAGATGTGGCAAATCATCAGATACGTATTTTGAGGCCCGTTTTGATCGAGACGGCAGTGGAGTTCGAAAGAGACTACTTCAACCAACTCATCAGTCACGGTAAGATCGATATCTCAGACTCTTTGAAATGGTTCTGTTCGAATCAGGAAAAGAAAACTCAGTCAGTCTCAGGCAACGATAGCACCGTGGACGATTACAAGTCTGTACTCGCATCCTCGATTATAGATCTCCTTTCCTGTCGAAACATGGCGACTGAATTCCCATCGACTTTGGCATTCGATCACACGAGGCTAGTCCTCTTGAGAGCCGATGTCAGGCAACTCGTTTGTGTCCAACTTTGTATTGTGCTTTTCAAGCAACTCATAACAAGTTATGAGCCCGCGTTGGAGTACAGAGCAGCCAGCCTTCAGGCCGCTAATATAACGAAAGTCCAAGAGGAAATCTTGGCGATCGTCACAGATGAACACGGCAACATTAAGTGGACCAGAAACATTCGGGCAATTGCCATTCAGTTGGTGAAAAGTGTTGTGAATGGCCCCGCATTGTCTGCCACTCAAGCTACTAAATTACCTCAGCCCTTGATAGACTTCAGTTATAATTGGCTCATCAAGCAGATACAACCCAACTCAGATGTATATGGGTTGATGGAGGGGAAGATTTTCAAGGAAATCATTAATGAAGTCGGGCAGACCATATCCCTCAAGAGTCCCGATGCCAAAATAAGTCTGGACCTCAAGTTCGGGAACAATAAACAAGGCTTCAAACAGAAGAAATCCGATTCCGAGATGACCGGCATCTCGCATCGTATTTCGACGCTCATGAAATTCCATTGGAATGTGTTTGGAGATCTTTATCTTGAGTACATTCAAAATCAGAAACAATCCTGAGCAAACAATAAACACAAACTTATAAATGTCGCGATCGCCGTGACACTTTTTGCATTTAGTAATAACGAAATTTATAACATACAATATACAATAGAGAAGTGAATTATGGCCTGATTATAGTACGAGTAAGTCTAGGCCACGTTGTTACTCGTATTTGTGATCGTGAGGTGTCGTCCCGGCGCGCCCTCATCCTCAACCCTTTGCTATCAAAGCTCAACATCTAGGCCATTGATAGAACAACTGAGATAGTCCAACTGCAAAAGATGCCTCAACTTCATTTCAATTAGAGGCAGACTATTTGTGTCGTTGACAATGCGATCGAAAAGCCAATTTGAGATCTGAACATCTGACAAGTCGGTCTTTTGACTTTCTTTCTTGTCCCCACGATACCGGTAATATAGGTTGAGAGCAACTTGAAATTCTTGACTGGCATGGTTGAGCAGTAGTTCTAGTTTGCAAGTGAAATCCGAATAGCCTCCGCTCTCTCCACCGTCATCTGGATCATACCCATCAAAGATCCCAATGTCTCGTAAATGAAACGCCAACGCTCTTGCTATGGCGACTGCGGGATCGCTTGGTGCCTCCATCTCTATATATTGTGAATCTAGGGCCACTAGTCGCGTGTGTTTGAGCCATGGAAGCGACAGCTCGCCGTCTATCGCTTCATAGGATAGCTTTTTCCCCGCGGTATTATCTGACTGGTAGAAATGGAGCTTCATGCGCTGAAAATGTTGGCCGGGCTTAGAAAACTGAACGAAAGACTTAGGGTGAGGATCAAAAATGGTGTGTTAGCGTTGCGCGGGATTAGTAAATGCACAAGCTCGACGCGGCGTCTTTAAAACGAAATGCCACCGAAGACGAAAGAAATTTACCCACGCTCTTCGGATGTCGGTCCCAGGCCTCACACATACACACACCGTCCCACACGCAGCATCACACTTGAGTGCACATAACCCGTTTCGCGAATATAAACGCACATGAATGTTTCGCAACCAGCAGCATGCAGGATGGAGGCTGCCACTTGCTCGGGAAAGTACCGAGAGACGCGATGCAGACTTAATTCAATGCTAACTCCGAGCTCACTTCTCAACGATTCCATTCTGGTCTGAGCCTTGTGGTGACAAGATGTCCGATTTGTCTTTTGTGCTCAGCACACTCGCGTCGTCTACATGTGTTTTATCGTAGTCATTCGAGGTGGCGTGACTTGGGCGGCTTTCTCCAGCGGGCTTCAAACCTGTGCTATTTCTGTCTCTTGTCTCCGTCTCATCGGCACTCACATCGGTGCTGTCGTCTGGAGAGTCATGCAATGTTTCGTCTTTCGCTTCTGTGCGGGAGTCGCCAAGCTTCTTACTGAACACAGAACTGTCTGTGCTGAAAGTCTTGGAAGATCCAATTGTGCCCGTGGCGTAGTCTAACGAAACGTGATTTGTGGGGAATACAGTCGCGGTGGGATGTGTTGGGGTTGGTGTGATTTCGGACTCAGACTCTTCTTCGATAGTCATGTGTAGCAGCAGCGGTACGGCCCTATACCTAGTCTCCCTTCTCTTGTTAAAATTATCCTTTTTGATTTGTTTGCGCCGTTCATCGGAAATCTTGTATGTCATGAAGTCGTACCCATCATCGTCCTCAAAGATAGAGTCACTCGGGAACTCTGGGAGCTCTGGCACACGTGGACCCAGGAAATTGGGAGGCTCAGTTTTAACCGGCGAGCTCTGAGGGGCCTGCTCAATAGGCTTACTTTCGTCTTTCATCTCTGGCCTGACCGACTTCTCTGGAATCGGTGCGAAATGGGCTTCGCGTTTCACTCTCTTCCAATCGGGTGCTTTCACCGGCATATCACCCAATCGTTTGACTGCATGATCCGCTTTAGCCTCTGGGATGTAGAGAATCCTGGAGATGATGCTGATGTTGAAACCGGCCACCATGCCGACAAACGTGCCCACGAACAAGCTCACCATGAAGAAATGCACGAAATGGTACATAAAGACATGAACATGTGGGAGGAACCCAATCGCTAACCTGTAAAGCGTGACCTCTACAGGCACCAAAGTATCGTACTCCACGCTGGCGGCATTCAAAAAGGGCAAAAGCGGGATGTAGATCACTCCGTAAACAACCGTGCGGAAAATGAGCAAGATGGGTATAAGCAAGAGGTGGTTCACAATGGCATAGCAGAGGCGAGCAATGGGGAAACACACGTGTGTGAATGGGAAGAGCACGGCAAAAGAGACGAGACGGACCACCCAGTGGGCTGCTCCAGCTAAACTTTCTATCATGGTGACTGTTATATGGGGTGTAAGCTACGTGGCGGGGTAAACTCTGTGCGCGGACGGAATCCCATGGCAGACGAAAAGTGTGTGCGGTGGATCTGCCCGGACATGATGATCTTTATTGATTGTTATTTTTTTTTTTTAATACTTTTGCAAGAATTAATAAAAGAATAGAACTCAGACCTGTGTTGATGCTGGTCAAATCGACGAGTGTATGATTTGGACAATTTTTGTTAGTTTCCAGTTTTGGTCTGGTATGATGAACCTGAAGTAAACTTTATTTTGATCTCAACTCAATACCGTTTCATTACAACTTGAAATTACGCACTTCAGTGATTATTAAAACGAATTTTCTGGTCGTAAAAATCAGAAACTGTCTATATAAACGCCCAGCTTTCTCCATGGCTTCTTTCAAGTAGTAGGAATATGTGGACAATATGGCCCTACAATTTTTTAGCCTGAAAGTGACGTCTCTTCCCGCTTCAACGCTGTGCGGCCATGCTGTAGTACTGTCACGTGCCTGCAACTCCAAAGGCCGGGATCGGGAGAACAGGATATTTTTCCACCCATTATTCACGGTTGTGAGGTAAATTCGGATTGTTTTGCCCATTAAGCTTCACAAAAATCATCATTTAAGTACCTGCTATGTATTGGTTTGCGTGAATGAATCACCTTTGATCATACATGATGTATTACCAGATTGGCCACTGCATTTCGCGGTGAGCACTGTCATACACCTAACCCACGCTAGCAAGTAAAAGACACATAAACCGACTCATTCTTCAACTAAACATGTCGTCGAAAATCCCGTCTTCGTTCGACGGCAGCGCCGAGCTCGATGTAGAGTATGTGAACATGAAAATTAGTCT
Source organism: Metschnikowia aff. pulcherrima (assembly GCA_004217705.1). Taxonomy (NCBI): domain Eukaryota; kingdom Fungi; phylum Ascomycota; class Pichiomycetes; order Serinales; family Metschnikowiaceae; genus Metschnikowia; species Metschnikowia pulcherrima. The sequence continues at coordinate 616,866 of CP034459.1, read as the reverse complement.
CAAGCTATAATGGCATCTATGATATACGGTACTAACTATATAAAGCGAAATGGATACATTGCAAAGACTCATGTTCAAGTGCAAGCAACAGCCGCTTGTGCCTGTCGGCACGTTGTTGACCACCGCGGCGGTTGTGCTTGCCGCCAAATCGTTGAAACAGGGCAAAAAACAGGATACACAGAGGTACTTCCGCTTCAGAGTCGGATTCCAGGCTTTCACCCTTGTAGCTTTGGTTGCTGGCGGTTATTACTACCAGAAGGAGTCTGTGGAGCAGAAGAAAACACGCGAGGACCTCGCCAGAGAAAAGGCGAAGGTTAGGGAGCAGATCTGGATTGAGGAGTTGGAAAGAAGGGATGCGCTCATTCAGTCCAGAAAACAAAGGTTGGAGGAGTCGAAAAAAGAGCTTCTCAAAGTCGCCTCCGAGGGCTTTGAGCAAGAGCGTGCACAGGCAGAACCCGAGACAAAGTCTGAGCAGAAAGACTAGTCGATCAGGCCGATCCACGAACACTTTTCAAGAACGCTGCTGCCGCACACATATTCTGATTGCACCCCACTTTTGCTTAGAGTTGTAAATAGCTAACGATTCACGTATTTAGCTCCGATTTCGTACAAAGGGACAGCTGGAATGGGAGCCCCATTAAAGGGTGCCTGGCTATTTCTCGTGAGGGGGAATTCTGGCCGAACCTCATTTGCTCGTTTCATGCGTATGTGGTTCTGAAGCATCCATAATCTGTCGGCTGGGTTAGGCATTTTTTGAAGGGATATAAAAATAGTTTCTATTGAAGTTCAGTTATTTTGGCCGAGGCTAGCTTAGTTTGGTAAGCTTTCGAGACGTATTTTTGAATAAAGGCGTTACATTGGTTTCACGTCTTCGCCTATCATGGCGTATTTGCTGACGGCACGTGATTTGCGATGTTTTGAGCCCAGTCCTGGTTGAGGTTTCTGCGCTTAGCCATCATACATTGAAACATTGAAATAAGGCCAGTTTAAAACCGCAACAAAACATGTGAGCTGTTATGATGACAAATGTCCATTGAAGCGTATAAACTCTCTAGTTGTCAACACCTTGGAGCTTATATTCCTTGGCAAAAGCGTACAAGCTCTCCATCATGTCAATGATCCCCACGCTACCCGAACCTTCCGGCTGGCTGCTAACCTGGGAGTAAACTGCCTGAACGACAGATTGAATTTTGATCAACCCCTCTTTTGCTAGCAAGTCGGTGAACGTTTGTATCAAATTGGGCGAGAAATCGTTATACCACCTGTGGTTCCAGACCAACAACTTTATGCACGCCTCAAGGATCTTTTCGTTTAGTTGGTTTATGGTCTTTGAGAGGTTCTGAGCGGAGCCTTTTGCCTCGGCGAAGTTTGTTTTGGATATGAGTTTTGTGCGCTCCAACTGGTAATATTTCAAGATTTCTCTCTGCGATTTGGCAGAGAATCGGCCACGCAAGGCGTTGTTGAAAGCAATCAGGCCTTCCTTGTAGTGCTTCAATCTGAAGGCGATCATGCCTAATATCTCCCATTCCATTGTGGACTTTTTATACTCGATCTGCTGTGCCTGAGAGTGGACAAACTCAGCCTGCCACATTGTGTAAATGCGCAAGTCTTCGTAAAGCAACATGAATAAGTTGTCCAACCAGCGCTCGCAAAGCCTCTTTTTCTTCAACTCCATGTCGAAGTTATCATCCTTGCTTGTTTCTTTGATCGGAGACTTGACCGCCACGGTGGAGGCGTCGTCAGGTACGGTCACTAGGCTCTTCTCTTGAGCCACGTCTGTATCACCATCAATGACCTCGTCCGTTTCATGAACCTCTGATGCAGCGGCCGAAACAGGCGCTTCTGGAACAGGTTTGGCCGAGTGAGTGCCATTGGTGCCATTGGTACGATCTTTGCGGTATTCTTCTTCCATGACAAATACTTTGGCACGGTGCTTGAGCAACGCCTCCCAGCCCGTCTTGACGGCAATATCGGTGAGTAATTCGTAGGCCTTGGCAAAAGTCGACTTCAAGTTTGCAGCGGGTAAGTTTTGGAGTTGCTGATCAAGATTCATCTGTTCCACGGCAACGGAAGCATTCTGGAGGTTGGAAACCTCATCGAGGGTCACGTCAACTGGGAAAGGCAAGTGTAAATCATCACTGCCGCCTTTGAGTCCCACCACGCGTCTCAATTGGAAAGTCTCCTTGTTGGAGTTCATCGGACAAGAGTTCAAAGTGAGCAATGCGTTCTCGAAGTCGTTCATTTTTGTGTATACCTTGACGAGCACGGCCCATGTTTTGAAGTCCGAGGGAGACAGCTGCACTGCCTGGCGCGCCGTGTGCAACGCCAAATCGTAGCGCTTCTTCTCGAGCAAAAAGTTCGTTTCCAACAACAAAAGCTCCAGGTCACGACGATTCTCGTCAATGCCCAGGTGCATTGTTTGCACTGCTTGGATCTCCTCGTCCTTCATGAGCAACACACGAGCGATCAATGACACCACACTGGGCGCTTGCGTTTCCAAGCGCTTCAAGACTTCCAACGCAGAATCGTAATGCTGCGTCAACTGCACACACTTCAAGAAGCCGTCCACCAAGTAGTTCAGCGTGAGCGTTGGTTGCGGGATTTCGATTCCACAGCCCAATTTGGGGCCTTCCCAGAAAAGCGCCTCGAACCCGCTGACAAAGTTAGCCAAGAGCTCTTTTGACGCTTTTCCATTGGCAAAAGGGTTTTCTCTACGGATCTCAACCAAGCCGCCAACCTTGTTTGCGTCATCCTCATCACTGTCTAGCAAGCACCGCACCATCGATGACACAAACGTCTCGAGCCACAAACGCTCGACGCGAGCCGCCGACAACCCATCTTGTACCAATTTACCCTCAGAACTCACAATCTGCGTCTCAAACTTGCCCGGAATATGCACCGTCACGCGCATGTCGACTTTCGAGAACGCGTTAAACGCGCAGTACGTCAACTCGGGCACTTTCCAGTGCTTTTTCTCGCCAAACCAGAACTGCAGTTTCAGCGTTATAAGCGTGGCCAATGCCTGCAAATGCGCCGCAATCGACGCCAGGTTCGACGTATCTATACCGGTAAAGTAGAGAAATGTGCCAACGTCAGTCTTCAGCTGCGCAGACACCTTATGGATGCTGCACATGTCGGCTGGGCCCACGTCGGGAAACGTCTGCAAACGAGAGGTACGCTCCACCACGGACGAGCCAACATATTCTTCCAATGCTCTGATTTGTTAGTCAAGCTGATAAACGAATTTCTTAGTAAACGGTCGATACATACTCCGGCACGGACGCGATTGTTTTGTGGATCATGGCTGGTATGTTGTGGTTGAATCTTGTCATGTCTGGGCCCTGTCTTGTGCGGAGGCAGGTGGTCCCGTGCAGGCGTGGGCTGAGCGAGGCTGTATCTGCCGGGACAGAGCCACTGACTGGGTAGGATAATCATGTTGACCGTTGATAGTTTATATATATTTTTTTTTGTTTTCATTTTTGGTCAGCTTCAGATATTTGACTGAATTAATTAGATCATAAATAAATCATTTGCGTGTCTTAGTTCGTGTCATTGTATGATACTGATCAGTGGTCGCGGCCAGGCTCAAAATGAATTGCGTGTTCTTTATAAATTGGGGAAAAGTTACGGTATTGCGGATGTTTCAACTTTTCATGAAAATAGGTTTTCTGCAACTTTCTTTTGAAGCATTGCTACATAGGTTTTCTGCTTCTTTTCATATATTCTCTCAGATCTACATTCTCTTCCAGCAATCCCAATGTTTATCGATTCGTAAGGACCCACGCACAGGCCTGCTAGAATAAGCATGCGTAGCCGTCTCTGGAGGAAAGTGAAAATAGCACCTCGCTGATCCCATGAACACAAAGCTTTGAATTGAATCACGAAAATGATGAAGTACCACCTCAAACAGGTCCTTGATGTACCCCACTGTACTTGAATACAGATTGTTGGGACCTGTTTGCGAAGAAAGGCCCCGTGTAAGCAATTTTCCGGCTTCCAACAAAAGCATTTATGACTTGTAATTTTCAGGGTCATCTCCTCACGCGCAACACTCTCCCATTTGCTAATGGTATGCATAACAAGTGTTGGTATTATGAAGACTTAGCCAGATTATTCATCCGAGTAACGATCACGACGTCTGCTTTATGGTTCACCAATGACATTGGTGGCGCCAAAAATCTGCTTTGAAAGTTCTCAAAAACATTTGTTTCCTAGTTTTTCCTGCGCTTGTTTGCCTCGATGTCCTTCTTCTCTTCCTCCAAACTGTCCCAATCCTTTGCAGTGAGACAGTACTTCTCCGGCGGCAAGTTAAGCCCCCATTTTGGGATCACGGGCGGGAGACTCTTTGAGTTACGTTCATGCGCCAACTCCAACATGAGCTCCTTTGCGGGCGCCGGCTTGAACTGGTAATTTGTCTTCGCGGCTATGGCGAGCCGGATATCGTCAGTGGTCACCGCAGTGTTGCCCGAGCCACCACCGTTGGAGCCCTTGGCATGGTCTGAATACGTGACGGCATCCTTAAGCACAGAAGTCGTATACCGGTGGGCAAAATCCATGAGTTGTAGGGGCACATGGTCCTGGTAGTTCTGCACGCCCTGAGTGGCGAAGATCAAGTGCAAAAGACGGACATCCCGCGGCACAACTGCCGGTTCGGCGCTCTGTCCATTACCTGAAGAGGCGGGCCCGTTCAGAGTCATGATTTATATCTTTGTAAGTGTTTTTTTTTCGTGGTTTGTATTGATGGTGACGGCACTGTTAGTGCATCTTATACATGTTGATATTGCGCGTGGACGCATGGGGCCGGTCGGTCGCATTCAGATAAGATTGGACGGCGAGTACAACAGTTTTGTTAGTAATTGTGTACTAGATTGAAGGAAAAAGAAGATCTTTGAATATATCCAACAGCTCAGCACATCTGCATATTTTGTTTAATTCGTTTTTCTTGTTTCACCGCCATTTGCTCGACGTTCGCTTATCATTCTCTCATTATAATGTCAGTTACGGAAAGACCCGAGAATTTCCATGTGGAGCGGCCCACGGGCACGTATACGCAGATCGAGCCGTTTTCTGTTTTCGAGAAAAAGTCTACTCTTCACCGAGAGTCGCCCCTTATCATTCTCAATACACCTCTCGAAAAGCTAGATTTGAGGGCACTTTGGGCGCACTCTTCAGTGCAAGTATGTGCGGACGGTGGAGCCAATCGGCTTTATGAATACTTTGCCACAGAGGATCAGAGGAAACAGTATGTCCCCAAATTCATCACTGGTGACTTGGACTCGCTCAGAGATTCCGTGAAGGACTATTATGCTGAAAAAGGCACGGTGATTATTCCACAATTTTGCCAGTACTCCACTGACTTCATGAAGGCATTGAAAGTCGTGGTGTTGTACGGCACAGAAGCCGGACAAGAAGCTTTGAAGGGAGAAATAGAACAAGTGAAAGGCTTGAATTGCCTAGTGAAGAAACATGTGATGCATGCGGCTCATAGAGCCCAAACCGTGAATGTTGCAGGGGGAATAGGTGGCCGTTTTGACCAGACTATTCAACTGATAAACCAGATGTACACCATGAAGGGAGAGTATCCATGGTTACAGTTGGTGTTTTTCACGTCGCAGGATGTGATTTTTATGGCACCACAGGGCGTCACATATGTGTCTTATTCTCACCGAACAATTTTCAATACTAAGGAAACAATGCCAAAGTGTGGGCTCTTGCCCTTTGGAAAAAAGACGATTTTGAATTCAAAAGGTCTTCTCTACGATGTGGAAGACTGGCCCTCGGAAATCGGCGGCGCAGTCTCGTCCAGTAACGCAATTTGCGGCATCGACGGGTTCACAGTGGAAACTACAGAGAGTATTGTCATCAATATTGAAGTGAGCCGCGAATTCGAGCGATAGGCATATGCTACCATAGAGGCATCAGATGAATGAAGGCGAGGGAATAAGATAATCATAAACTTTCATTGTTGTGCTATTATTTAATTTCAGCTGGCATCAATTCATACATGGATCCATAATTATACATATTACATGCAAGCAAGATCTCAACACCTTTTTATTTACAGATCATAAACATTATTCGATTGAGGACGTCTCACGTCTCGTCTCACTCAATCGCCCAGACTGTATGAGGGCCGCGCAGTGGTGGAGCGAATATAGAAAAAAAGACGGGACTCAACATTAAGACCTCACTTTGGGACCACTCCACGATGTTCAGAATCGGCTTGTTCCATAAATTCACGGTAGTGGCAGCAAGACTGTTTGCTACGATTCCAAGAAACGTGACTCCGCTCACATCTCAACTTCGTGTGGGAAACTCCATCTCCACAACTTTGACGAGACTCAATGCTTTGCAAGAACCTTTTAAGAGAGTCCAATGGACGCCTATGATCGATCCTGTTCACAAAATTGAGCCTATAGACTCGCTAGCAGAGGAAGATGTTGACAACACGCTCCACATGGACTCTGTCTTACGGAAAAGAAGGCTTAAAATGAAGAAGCACAAGTTGAGAAAGAGAAGAAGATTGCAGCGCTCGTTGAAGAGGAGATTGGGCAAAATTTAGGCGGATAACTAAATAAAATTACAAGAGAAACGAGGTGGTGAAGGAAAATGGCTAGTGGCTAGCTGAAGGTTGCCCAAGCGGTCGCATTAGATAGAATTGAACCCCCAAATACTCCTTCATGGCTCATAATGTATGTATGTAAATTGACGAAAAGGGCCAGTTTGTTGAGGACGGAACCAAGTGTTGAATGACCTTTGTAGCCCGGTAAGACTTGAACGTTCTGTGATGAGATGTCCCGAAATCTGATTGTTCATGACTTGATATTATCCCAATAACACCAAAAATATTAAGCCAGGAACATTTCAGTAGTCATGTTTCTGACAAAATAGAACTTTCTTTCGAACTGTATTCAAAAGAAAAAAACAAACAAACAATATATCACAAGTAAAATCCATATTTTCGAGTGGTTCGATGACTAACGTGAGGCGCACGCTCGCAGCTGGTGGAAGGTTTGGCTTAGGCTCGGTCTCACCAATTATACCATATTGTCTTCACGTATCACCAATCCAAATCGAGCAAAAAAATGTCCACTCTCACATTCGTCACGGGCAACGAGAATAAGAAAAAAGAAGTAGTGGCCATTCTCGGTGGTGTCGAGTCTGAGCAGGGCCTGAAGGTGGGCAACCACTTTATCGTGAACAAGAGCTTAGATATTGAGGAAGTGCAAGGTACTATTGATGAGGTTACAATCCACAAGGCCAGATCGGCAGCCAAATTGGTTGGCGGCCCTGTTTTGGTGGAGGACACGTGTTTAGCTTTCACTGCATTTAACGATTTGCCCGGCCCTTACATAAAATGGTTTGTGCAGAGCGTTGGTCTCCAAGGTTTGGTGAACATGCTCTATAAATTCGAGGACAAAAGTGCCAAGGCTATCTGCACTTTCGGATATTGCGAGGGGCCCGAGCAGGAGGTGAAATTGTTCCAAGGCATAACACACGGGAAAATCGTAGATAGCAGGGGACACAAGAACTTCGGCTGGGACTCGATTTTCCAGCCGGACGGGTTTGATGAGACATATGCGGAAATGGACAAGATAGTCAAGAACGGCATTTCTCACCGGTACAAGGCATTGAAGCAGTTCCAGGACTTCTTGATCGGCTCCAGCGAAAAGTAGCTGTTCTGACTTACTTACAAGATAGTCCTTCTGTTTAATCATAGACATTCGTATACTTATCTATCGGTATAGATACATAACGTTTCATGGGCGAATCATTTGAGGCCAGTAGATCAACTAAAAAACCCCTTCAACTTCAGCATGAAGCCCTCCTTTTTGGACCCCTTTTTCTCGCCATGGCTCACCACCGTATACAAGTTGTTAGGGTCCAGCCCGCGGCTGCTGCCGTTCGAACGCGTTTTCGACACAACATTGCCAAAGCCACCCCTGCCGATTGAAAACGATTTATTCGATGCAACTGCATACAAATCGTTCTCCGTCTTGCGCCCGTCCACATCCTGTAGTTTACGTGTGAGGTTGGGATCACTGTTGTCTACCATGTTTCCGTACCCGCCCCTCCCCGTGGTAATCTTGCTAGTGGTGAGTTTGGGCGTATTTGAGCCCTGAGGAACTAGTTTTGGCGACGGCATTTCATTACTGGATTTGATATTTCCAGAACCGCCCCGCCCTGTTGAATAGTATATCTTTTTATCGCTTTTCTCATGTGCGTTGGCAGGCTTATCAACGCCCACTTCCTCGGGGCTAACAATGTTGCCCGATCCGCCCCGGCCTGTGGAAACCATGGCTGTAAGATAGAATTTATGATTATTTGGGATAAAAGGAAAATATGAGACTGTAGAAATTATCTATATCTGAGCCTCCTGTTTGCATTAAATTTGAAAATGGAGATGTTTTCTTGGTGAATCTATTATGAAGGATTCAAAGCCGGCTGGGTCTTGGCATTATTCATCCACACCAGTGCACGTGACCTATCTTTGCTCATCCTCCCCGTCAGCAGCCCGCTTTCTGAAGATGCGTGCATGGTAGCGCCGCGTAGCAAAAGGTGGGGCCGGATCCGGTCCGCCCGCCCGCTGCGGATTTTGAGGTACAGTAAGACCTGTTTATAAGGATCACATCTTTTGAGCAAAAATAGAGATAGCAACCAGGTTATCTTCTTAAAGAGCGCATTTTTGGTGTGAAAACTAATTTCTCGCGCTGTGTTTTGATGAATATAGCCAGGTTATCTCTTTAACCAAGATCCTTATAAGCAGGTCTTACTGTACTACGTTTAGGTAAGCTGTCTTTGGGTTTCTTTGACTCTTTTATTTTTTATTTTTTTGATTCAAATTTACTGGCCCAGAAAAGAAAGAAAATATAACAAAAAGCTAGAAGTCAAGAGACTTCAGTAGACTAGTAGACGTTCAGCACGGTATCCTCGCCGAGAATCATGATGATTGAGCCAACACTAGACTCGTCAAGATCCAAATCCTGTGCAACTCTCATGCATTTCGCATAAAGGGTTTCCTCTTTCTTAATAATTTCTCTTGAGGTTTCCTCTAATTCTAAATTTGGTAGTGGCTCCTCTGGTACAATCACAGAGCTTGCCTTTCTTCTGCCTCTCAACCCAGGAAACGAAAAACAGCGCCGCAATTTGGTGGATAAGCCCTTGAGCCCGCGCATTTTGCTCAGACTTGCAATTTTGCGTGAGAAAATGAGTGTGCGTCTTCTCGCAGGAGAGAAGCGTAAAAGCGCCAGATTTATTCCCATGGGGCTGGCGACAGTTTGGAAATTTCTATAATTGGTGGCCAAATTAGCTGGATATGGGTGTCTCCGTGGCGGTAAAGAGCCACAGGACTCTCTATTGCGCCTAGTGTCGGTGGTGCGTTGACTAATCATGGAAAGCGGTCTTGGATCTGCTTCGGGGATAGGATTTGCATTCATGTCAACAGTCGAAGTCGATGAATAAACAGGTGTCAGTTCGTGGTCAGTCACACAGAGCGAACTTATGTCTGATTCAGACTCCTCCGAATGTCTGCCTGCTCTCACATTCATGTTAGTAAGATCGGTCGCCAACCTCGCCGGCAACGAAAGCTGCGAGAGCGATCTCTTGAATTTTTTCCACTGATCAGTGCCCATAGTGAATTTAGACTGAGTATAGAAACGAGTGTAAGGCTAAACAGATAGTAATAGAGCGAGAGACGGGTTCAGGATTAGTGAGCGTTAAAGAGAGAGTGGTGATGTAGACACATATATGGGCTTCATAGGCGGACTCAAGAGCAGGGCATGTGCAAATATGGGAGGTGGGATGTTTTAAAGGAGACTACAGCCCTTCATGTATGAGATTCGCAAGAATGCTAACACTTTTTTGACGGGATGCTTGACCCAAAGAAGCAGTCATTGCACTAAGCAATTCGTGCACTCGCGATGGAATTGGGGACACCGAGCATTCGGCGAAATTATGCTCGACCTTCCTTTTCATCAATCTTCGTGAATTGATATTTATTTCACCAAGATGAAAGATCTAGATGTGATTGTTGCTGAATGGATTTCATGAGTTCATGTAGATTAGTGTTTCAGCCGCGTTTCGCATCCACTCGGCTGGGCTTCTTAATCGTGGGCTAGAACGGGGGAGTGTGCACACGAGCCTTGACCCCTACACACATCAAAGCCTTGTATCGCAATATACGACTGGAAGTGGCATTATTTCAGCCTAATAGGGAATCACACTGATTCAAATGCCTGAGTCAGACATATTTTGTTGTAAGCGAAGGCAGGTATATGTGTCATGTGAAAACGACAGCTTGACGCATGTCCTTTCCGTGGTTAGGAGACTTTCACTGGGTTCCAGAATCTTCGCCTTCATCTAATTTTAGCCCTAGTATGATATCCTTGAGGAATTAATGCATTATTCAATATTTGATTTGTTGAGATCCTTTTGGTGATTGATTATTTTATATAAGAGCTCGTGCGTGGCTTCTTGCGCATGAAAGTGCTTCACTTCTAGTACGTAATCTATCTCCGTGCTGCATTTTTTTTAAAGATTACGTGAATAACTATGATGTATTTTCCCACAAGTTTTCTCTTTCTTTCTTTTTTTCCTGGCCAGATTGCGTTCTACCCATTGCCCACGATGACGCATTGACCAGAACACAGATTTAGCCGTAAATTTACGATCGCTATCGCGTAAGTTAGACCAACTTTTTCGATTTTGAAGGTGGATAGAACAAACAGGCATATTTTTTTGAGGCACAACAGTTAACTATGAAAAAATCGCCAACCAAATTTGGATTTGCACCACCCCACCATTTTTAGGTTAGTGCGGAGGTATTCAGTTCCATGCGTTTGCAGGCGCGTCTCTGTGCAGCCTTATGGCGAGAAATTAACAGATCTTTGTTTGAGAAGAGTGCATCTGGGGTTGCAATGAACAAACAACTGAATTTAAAGTGGTGCTACCCAATGGAGACAGTCATATGCTTGATTTGGGACGCCATAAAGGATACTGGCCATGGCTGATTATACGGTGAACAATAACAACACGGGCAGTGGCACGGGCGTAAGTGCTCAGACCATTGTCTAATCACGGGCAAGCAAAACGTGTTACCCGAACACACGATATAAACAAAAAAAAATGAGAGGCTAGTCTTCGTCGATCGGGATTTTTCACATGGTAACTAATACATAAAACTACAGCTCGTAGTGGGTGACCAGGAGGGTTCACAAAGGTACTAGTTTGGAAACGCATGGATGCATGATTGCTCCGAGGAGGCTTGTTTCCTTGCATGACGGGCGCGAGACATGTCGTGCACATAAGGCGTGGATCGGGGAACGATAATGGAACAAAAAAGAAACATGAAATAGAGTATATAAGGCGGGTTGCTCCCACATTTTAGAATGTTTTGGTTTCTTTTATCGCTAGTTACCACTTGACCAAAAATGAAGTTTTCTCAAATTTTCACTATCGCTACCGTCGCCGTTGCTGTTCAGGCCGCTAATAATTCGTCATCGTCGTCCTCGGCTGACTCAGGTGCCGTCGCTCAGCTTAGCGGCGCTTCTGTTGGCGCTGGCTTGGCCCTTGCTGGCGCAGCTGCTCTCTTGTTGTAAGAGAGTATGCAATTATGTATTATTATAATAGAAGCACCATTCTTTTTCATGAAAGTGTAGGATATGCGGGGTACGCGCAGCCAATGTTCAGGCGCTTCTTCGCTACTTAAGTAGTATTGACACCAAGATTTGACTGAACCAGTATTCATAAGTTTTTCAGCATTTGTGATTGAGAAATAGGACCGACATATTGTGCTCAAATATTGTATTCAGTTCAGCGACTGAATCTGGACTTTACAGATTCAAACGGAGACACAATTGAGCCGCGGATGTGCGCACAGTAATTTGCACAGGCGGGGAGTTAAATAACCTTCCACACAGGGCCACCTCTTGTTAGCATAGTAGTCATGTGTGCCTTAAAGGTGATTTAGACTAATCGACAGCCTTCAAAATAGACTCTGACAAGAGTGTCGAAATTACGTTTGGGCACGGTTGGTGGGTTACCTCGGCCTTGGCCGTGATACTAGGTGGACTTGTGAAGTCAAGCTCGAGTCATAAATACAACCATTGAATCATTCAGATTGTTATCCTTACAACGAGCTGACTATTTTTGTAAAATGATGAGATATGCATTCGGTTAGCAAACGCATTTATGTGACTTGCGAATAAACAAGTGGGTCTCATAGAATACCACACGGATAATCTTAGAAGATCACAGTTCATGAAATCCCACCACATCCCGCGCAATATCGAAAAAAAGCAGCCAAACGTGCTCTGAGAATTCACAGAAGCTGAGAATAGTCTTGACAACCTCTATTATAAATTTATTTCCTTGCACACACCAAGCTTGTCTCTGAAATTGAGCTGACCCAAAAAAGCCTGGCACATGCCCAGCAAGCGCCAAAAAAAAACCCTCGAATCTAAAACACATCTGGTAATCTCTCCACCACATACATGTGACTTCCAACACTCATTAGTGGAATACCAGGGACCTTTCTTATACGTCTTTTCAAGTCCGCATCATTGGTGGCGACAATGTAACATTTATGCTGGATAACACGATTCACTAAGCAGTCATCTGCATACGTACCGCCATGCGAGCAACTGAGTCGTTTGATTCTGGGGTCTTTGGCAAGCTTGAGCGCGATTCTGTACTTTGGCCCAAGCTTTTCCAACTCTGCCATCACGCAGTCAGTGACAATCGGAATGCACTTGGCATATAGACAATCCATGAGACCTTTCACGATATCGATTTTCTTCTGAATAGAGAAATTGAAGAAGTTAGTATCGATCAACACTTGATATGGAGGCTTGATCGCCTGATTATACTGAAAGAACAAAGCACTAGACACCTGTGGTACGGACTTTGTGAGCTCCACATCCTTCTCCTTTGGTTTGTCTGCTGGCTTCTTTAACTTTGAATCATTAGTTTTGAGGGCTCTTTTCATCAACGCGAACTTCCGCGTCTTTTTCCCTTTTCCCATGGCTTGTGTTGATAAATAATTGAATAATGATAATGGTTGAAATTTAAGATAGGCTTTTGCCATGAGATGCACCTCCGTACACCACGAAGGGCAAAACGCGATGATCATTGATCAAAGCGATAAAGAACAAGAAAACAATATGACTTTGTTGCTTTACTGTGCTCCTTCAGCATTATGTCTATCTATCTAGAATACGTGATCTGAATCATTAATTGATAGGCCCTACGTCTTTACAGAGGCCTGACCTGCAGCCTCCGCCAGCCAAATTTCCTGCGGGTCAATGGACTTCTCCAGGTCTCGCTTCCAGCTGTAAATTTTGTCGTTCTCAAAATCGAGCTCGAAAACGCGTAGGCGCCGTTTGTAGCCTGGGTCAATCCTGGTGACTCCAGACTCTCCGGTGACACCGGAGTAACATAAAAGCACCTTCGCACCATCAGTTTCCTCCCAAATACACGCATCATTTTCGTGCTCATGACCCACCGCGACAACCTTGTAACCACTGGCTTTGATGTCTTCCAAGAACCTTCGGTCAGTGTTTGTTGCCAAAGGGTGCTTCTCGTTGTAATTACCGATTAACTTCACTGTGCCCTGAGGACGGAAGTTGGGGAGCGGGTAGTGAAGGAATAGTAGCTTATGCTCCGTGTCTGCGCTTGGCTTATGATTAGTGCGGTAGACATAATTAGCTTGCGATTCCTTGACCAGTCTGCCTTCCGAGTCCAAGTAGGTGACGAGTGCATCCGCGCTTTTCAAAGGGAGTTTTTGCAAATCAATGTCCTCGCCTTCCTCGGTGGGTTTCACGTTGTATATTTTCAAATTGCCGTTTGATAGTCCATGAAGCCTGTGATCCAAGTTGGCGACCTTGTTGTTGTAACAGCCCGGAAGACTGGCTATGAAATTCATCATGTTGACTTTACTGAGATAATTCTGGGCATCATAGTCTGTGTCTCCGAACGTGTAAATGAACGGTATCCCAGACTCCAAGATAGGTGACAATGCTTTCAAAACAACAGACTCGTGGTGAGTGGTGCGCTTGGCGTCGATCATGTCTCCAGTGACTACAATAAGTTGCACATCCCCTTCTTTCTGAATTGCTGCTTCAACAAACTTTATTGTGTCAATGTCGAACTTGCAATCTTCAAAACACACACCGGTATCCTGTCCGATGTGCAAATCACTCAACTGCATGATCTTGAACTTAGGATTTGTCGTAACAAGCATCTCGTTCTTTTTCAAGATGGAGTCGAAGTCTTGCTCGTGCTGCAAAATCAGGATCTCGTCAATAACCGCAACACTCAACATCGAAACCTTAGCGTGTATGTGGTATTTACCGGGTAAAGGGATCGCACCAGGCTCAAATCTCCAATGCTTGCGAGAGTCCTTCATGTCATCTTTACCAAAAAAAACATTCACCTCACGTACGACCGGTACTTTGAAGTCGATGGCCTCTATGTAATGAAGCCACAAGTAGCCTGTCGATGATATCTTGTGTTTGAGGACTTGTGCTTCCGAAACGCTTGACTCTGGGGCCTCATCGGTCAGTGTGAATGCAAAGTCAACAATGAACCTTTCAGCCTCCACAACAGGGCTTTTCTCCACGTACATGTAGTAGTTGAAAAGTTGAAAGCCTTCAGGGAACAAGTTCAATTGAGTAGGTATCTTCTCCCAGAACGACAGCTTACCGTTGTCTTTTGGCGGTGTACAAGAGAAACCCCGAAGACACCTCTGGATGTGGATATCGGAGACAACTTGATTTAGAGATATTATTTCCAGGGCAGTGGAATAACTGAATTCTGCGGAGTGGGGGGTATCTCGCGTGTAGTCGATGGCGATGCCTTGGCTGCCCATTGTGTGAATCATAGCTAGAATAAACGCCAAAGCCGCCAATATCAAGTGCACTTTACGGTTTCGTGCAATCGCGCTGAAGGTAGTTGTCATCTTGGAAAACATATCCATACCCAGAAGAGGTAGAGGTAGACGTAGAACCATCCGTATGTTTGAGTGGGTGTGTGGGAAGAATGATGGTGGAAACTGAATATTGGCCGATAGAGCCGTCGCACCATGCAGACTTTCGCGGGACGCCCCAAAGTGGTCAAGGAAAAAAAATGGAAGCAGCTGACCTAAATTTAGCCGCGCACTTTGAATTTTCACATGAAGTATGCAAGAGAAGCTTCCTCCAAATTCGGAAATTTCTGTAGCCGATCACTAACAAAAAATCGAGACGTGGCCACAGAACAAGAAGGGCACGGGGCCGAATGCCTCGAAGGCGTGAGCAATAATATGTTTCATGGTAGTCACGGGCAAAATCTCCCCGTGTGGGAGGCTTAGGTGGCTTAGGCGCTGTGCGCATCAACACACCGTATGGGCCGCCTCACACTGCCGCATTGGGTAAGTTTGTCTCGTCTTCGACAAACCGCTGCACGACATTTTGACGAACACGCACGACTTTGACCTGTGTTTT
Source organism: Metschnikowia aff. pulcherrima (assembly GCA_004217705.1). Lineage (NCBI taxonomy): Eukaryota > Fungi > Ascomycota > Pichiomycetes > Serinales > Metschnikowiaceae > Metschnikowia > Metschnikowia pulcherrima. The sequence goes on along the minus strand of CP034459.1, from coordinate 601,387 downwards.
TGGAGCCGGATTATCAATGTATTGATCTTTGTGGCGCCCATCAACCATCGCCCATTTCGGCCGTTTCACAATATCCTGGGCGCTCAAAACCAGGTCGCTCTTAGACTCCTCTTCTGCGCTCGAACCAGGGTTCGCCAGGCTCATCTTCGTATCTGTATCATCGGGAGAGTTATGAGCCGTTTTGCTCATATCCGCTGCGGCACTTGTGACAATTTGCGAGATTACACCGTCTACAGATTCTTTTCCCTGCTCAATGCACACACCGTTCTCCTCACTTTGTGCGCGATTCACATTCGATGAGCTTTCCCCAAACACATCTTTTCCAACATGGTCCGCCCTGATCTTATTATCGTTCGCTGTTGTCTCGTCCTCATCATGTGCGATGATCGTAAAAGCGTCATTTGTCTGGAATTCTTCGTAGATGAGTGTGATAAGGTGCGGGCCGGCACAATTCTCGACCGTACTTCTCACATTGGCAAAATCGACTGTGACGCCGGCATCCATGTCTATCCATGTGTCAGAGGCACGCACGAAGTATCTCGACTCGGAGAAGATCACCCCAATGAGCTTGTAGGGACGCAAATTAGGCAAGTCTGCGATGATATTCTCAAACAGTGTGAGCCTTTCAGGGGAGGCATTTATTTTTGCACGATCTTGGTTTTGGATTTCACTCAAGCGACATGTTTTGAGCTGCTCTGCGAGTCCAAGTATATCATCACTTGCGCCTGGGTTAGTCTGATGTAATGCGGCCGCAGTCTGCGAGAGGATGCCGTCAATCTTTTTTCCTTCGAAGAAATTGAAATCCATAAGTTTTCTGTTCAGTGTGTGATAGTCCATCTGAGCTCTTTTGATTGAGTGAATCTCGTCGCGTACTCGAGCCTCGGCTTTGTCACTATAGATTTCGGGATATATGGTTTCCTGCAACAGGAAGGGCACGCAGACTGTATCTGAGTCTGCCACTAGCTGGTAGGTGACGATTGGAGCCACAGAGCTGTACTTGATTTTTCCAAGAAACTCGAAATCTTTCTGCCAAAAAAGCTCATTAAGTGTGTCGTAGAGCGTAGTGCCTCTAGAGTCGGCATCTATTTCCAAAACTGTCAAATCCTTATCAATTTCTTCGTCCAAGCTCTGAACCATTGACTCGAATATGGGCCGTAAGGCAGGCTCCTGGCTCATCAAATAGTCAATCATTCCCAACACCATTTCTTCTTCATGGTAAGACCCTCGAGGACCCTGTTTTCCCAAGAAAGTCGCGAGCTGATCGGTATCAACATACCACCGCTTGCTTTCATTGAACTTGTGCATGAAATAAACGATCTTTTGCACCTCTTGAACAAATGGTAATTCGCTCTTCAGCTCCAATATAGGCACTGCAAAAGCACTCGAGTGTGCCAAGATCATAAGAAGCGGGACCCAGCATCTCACATCACGAGTCTTGCTAAGTATCATGGGCACGTTGGTGAGATCAGTTTTGATATTCTCAGGATACTCTTCCTCGTTAAGTAATGAGTTCAGAATGGCGTCCTCCAGAGAATCAGAGCTGCTGCTGGGGGCCAAATTGACGCTGGGATAGTCCACCATATTTTCCTTCATACTCTCATGCATGTTTACTAAACTATCGCTGCTTGGGGCGACACTATCGTCACTTATCGGCCGTTCGTAGTGGCGCACCTCCTCTAGAGGGGTTGTAGACGCATACAGCCCGACAAAGTTCGGGATATCGTGCGGATTTTGAATATTGACTGAGTCCAGGATATGATTCACACCCTGTTCCACATCATAGGGAAGTTGTTGAGTGCCAGCGCCCGAGGAACCATCGTCCTCACCAAAAAGAAACGCTATCGCCTTATTGAGATCATTTCCCGAGACTGTGAGGGCCTCTGAAGCCTGCTGTCTCAGGAAGCCCATTTCCTGGAGCATTTCTATTTGTGAATCGTTTACCATGATGCGATAATGTCGAACTTATGTGTAATTGCTTCGTTATTATAAGAGAATATGGGGTCAGTAACGCTGTTCTGTGCCAGATCTCGGATGCACGGATGTGCCCACACTTTACGAATCGTATTCTTGACTTTCCTATCTAAACTAAGAGATCTTTGTTTGCTGTTTGCTTTAACGGTTTGTAAATAACGTGCTTACTATTGTTCAAGGACAAATCATACGAGTTTTCTTTCAGAAAGCACTGAGCGTCAAAACCACCCACATACTTTCAATTGTGGGATTTGCAGCCAAGGTGGCTCGCCACTAATAAATGTCCATAATATATCCGGAAAAAAAGGCAGAGTTTCATCAATTTGGATAACAATACGGTTGAATTCAAATTCTAGCCTAGAGCATGGTGCACAGTGCACCGCTCAAAACATAGGGTTGCTTAAGAGAGTATCCCTCTAAGTCTGTCAATAACCTATTTGTCGCGAAAACTAAACCCGAAAGAAACCAAAGACCGACATGCAAAAACTTGTTCTTTGAAAAAACTTTTCACATATTTTGAAGATCCACTCAAAAATCACATAAGTCTTGATTGTTACTTGTGTTGGGCTTTTGGGCTTTGCCAGTGGTAAGTGCGGTCATTGGTGATGATGGCTGCGTGGGGTAATAATGGCATAAACATGGACAAAAAAACGCTGGTCTTAGCTTTCCAAATAACCTACGTTTGAAAAATCAAAAAAATGGAAAAATAAAAATCAAAAAAGATCAAATGACGACGTGTTTGCACTATTGTCTCTCGGCCCTATACTTTCCCCGATAAGCCATGCGCCATGCGGCGCTGCGTCGTGTGGGTGCAAATGACTAAGTCGCATCTCAAAGCGTAGCCGAAAAAAAAAAAAAATTGAAAGTCTATATGAACCTCTGCCGGTCAGCACTTTACCTCAGAAATACTATTTGCAGACGTTATCATACCATGTCCACCGAGACCATCACAAGCTCATTGGCCGGTTTAGGCCTCAAAACTTCCACTCAGATGGAAGGCTCGCACCCAGAGTACAACGTTGTGGATGTAATGAGAAACTACATCACGCTGGAATTGACTGCCATCACGGGTATCTCGAGCGAGATCATCTTTTCGGCATTGGACTCTCCCAATACGTTGGACAAGGGTGATTTGCTTGTTCCACTTCCCAGATTGAGGCTTCCTAAGGGTACCGATTTCAAGACCAAGGCCACTGAGATCGCCCAGGCGTTTAACAAGGGCGGCTACTTGGCCGAGGTACGCGCTGAGGGCCAATTTTTGCAGTTTTTCTTCGAGAAAAAAACGCTTTTCAACCTTGTTATCAAGGACGCATTGACCAGAACGTCTGATTACGGCTTCTTGCCCTTGGGATTGGGTAAAAAGGCCGTGGTGGAGTTCTCCTCCCCTAATATTGCCAAGCCGTTCCACGCGGGCCACTTGAGATCGACGATCATCGGCGGTTTCTTGGCCAACTTGTACGAAAAAGTCGGTTGGGATGTCACCAGAATCAATTACTTGGGTGACTGGGGTAAGCAGTTTGGCTTGTTGGCCGTTGGTTTTGACAAGTACGGTGACGATGAGAAATTGGCCACCGACCCAATTAACCACTTGTTCGACGTGTACGTGAGGGTCAACAAAGACATCACCGAGGAAGGTGACGTTGAAGGCGGTACAAACGACCAGGCGCGTGCGTATTTCCGCAAAATGGAGGATGGCGACGAGAAGGCGTTGCTGATGTGGAAGAAGTTCCGTGAATTGTCCATTGAGAAGTACATCGACACCTACTCGCGCCTCAACATTCAGTATGACGTGTACTCGGGTGAGTCGCAAGTGTCGCAGGAGAAAATGAACGAGGTGATTGAGTTGTTCAACAAGAAGGGCTTGGTCCACGAGGACAGAGGTGCCAAGCTCATCGACTTGTCGAAGTTTAACAAGAAGTTGGGCAAGTGCCTTGTGCAGAAGTCTGACGGCACGTCGTTGTACTTGACCCGTGACGTCGGTGAGGCTATCAAGAGATACGAGACTTACAAGTTCGACAAGATGATTTACGTGATTGCATCGCAGCAGGATTTGCACACAGCTCAATTTTTTGAGATCTTGAAGCAGTTGGGCTTTGACTGGGCCAAGAAGTTGGAGCATGTTAACTTTGGTATGGTGCAGGGCATGTCCACAAGAAAGGGCACGGTGGTGTTCTTGGACAACATTTTGGAGGAGACCAAGGACAAGATGCACGAGGTGATGAAGAAGAACGAGGCCAAGTATGCGCAGATTGAGGACCCAGAGAAGATCGCCGACTTAGTCGGAATCTCCGCGGTAATGATCCAGGACTTCCAGTCGAAGCGTATCAACAACTACGAGTTCAAATGGGAGAGAATGTTGTCTTTCGAAGGTGACACTGGTCCTTACTTGCAATACGCCCACTCGCGTTTGAGTTCTGTGCAGAGAAAGTCCGGCATCTCGGAGGAGAAGTTGAAGAACGCCAACTTCGACTTGTTGACCGAGGACTCAGCCTCGGACTTGATCCGCACTTTGGCACAGTACCCTGACGTGATCAAGAAGGCGTTGAAGACGAGCGAGCCTTCCACGATCGTGACCTACTTGTTCAACTTGACGCACATTGTGTCCTCGTGTTACGATACCTTATGGGTAGCAGGCCAGGAGGAGGAGTTGGCCACGGCCCGTTTGGCGTTGTACGCCGCTGCCAAACAGGTGTTGTACAACGGTATGGTGTTGTTGGGCTTGTCTCCGGTCGAGAGAATGTGATGTATTCGATCTATAGCCATTGATGACAATATAAGTAAATTTTGAATCGGGATCGTGCGCAAAGTGTGGAAATAGGCTCAATTGAGTCACACGCTGATGACCAACGCGATGTCTTGTAAGCGATAATTTAACGTGCAACAGTGAATGTAAAAGGACAATATGATGTAAGAGCTTTTAAGTGCAATATTCGTGCTCTGACGAAGTTCCATCAAAATATTCAGTTTTATGTGAACATTGCTCCAATGAATCTAATCTGTGATGGAATGGAGTCAAAACTTGTTGAAGACGAGACAAGCAACGCCGGTCTAACGAATCGAGCCGTGAGAATGGGTGGTGATGATAGTCAGCCAGTGAACTTCCACTGATACCAAGCGCCTATGTCGAATTTATAAACCTACGAAAGCCTTGTTTTCAAGACTGCCGATCCAACTTCTTCAAAACACAAAAAAAGAACTAAACCCAGCTCACGCACCCGGAAATTAATTGTGATCTTGCGATTGTCAGATCTGTGTTTCAGAACCTTCATGTCAGGGTCGGGGCGCGCAAAGAGTGGATCCTGCACGTGGCCCCACAGAAACTAGGTGGTGCGGCAGAAATCTCAGATGAGACAGCGTCCGGCCCAAAACACGCAAACAGAGCAGATCTGACTTTGCAGAGGCTGTGCAGATAAATCTTTGCAGAAAAAACAAAAGCAGCGCCGCGATGAGTACAAATGGCGCGCCATACCCCGCGGGAACCCCCGAGCAGGAGCAGGCCGAACTCTTGTCAATTCTCCGGGTGTTTCGCGTGGCCGAACTTAAGGAGCTCTGCAAGAACACAGGGCTTGCGGCGACGGGTCGCAAATTGGACCTTATCGAACGGCTTGAGCAATTCATCAAACTGCTCATCCACAGCGGGCGCAAGACCGAGGTTGTGGCCGTGCACATGATGATGGTCAGCCTTCAGAGTGGAGGGCCAATCCAGCCGATCCACCGTGTGATCAATGGCGTTCGCGCGGCTCAAAACAATCCTCAGCAGATGTTACAAAACGGGTCACTCCAGGCAACAGTCAGGACGATCATGGCACCCGGCAATAGCTCTAGGCCGCTCAGTGTTCACGCGCAAGAGGCGCTTCAGTACCAGCGACAGCAGCAGCAGGCAATGCACGCACAAACGTCGGAGGTGTATGCGGGTCCAGCGATACACTACCGCAGCACGGTGTTCTACTCGCTACGGCTGCCCGTGGGCTCTGTACAGGTGTTGAAAGCATCAAAAGCGCGCAGTTTCAAGAGTTTTTGTCTTTTGTTGAACCCGACTCTTCAGGCGATGCTCCGGGCGAATCCGCGCAATAGGCTTCTCTTGTTTTGTTGCGCGGAGCTGACGCGTGACCCGGGCAGTGCTGTGCTACTGTACCCGCCCGTGGAAATATACGTGGACGGTCAATTGACTAAGCAGAGTGTGCGCGGAATCAAGGGTAAGCCCGGTACAGCGCGGCCCGCGGACCTCACGCCTCACTTCAAGCCCTCCGAAAAGCCTATCATGGTGCGTGTCGTGTACTCGGACGCGTCAGAGCGGTACCTTCTTCATGCTTACGTGGCAGAAACATATACACCAGAAATGATCATGGCGCAGGTTTCCGAGAAGCCGCACATATCGCTTGCAAGCACACAGGAGGCGATTCGCGAGGAAAATGCCCGTAACGCCGCCGACGACATTGTCGTGGAAAACGTGCCGCTTCTGTTGCGTTGCCCGGTCACGTACGCGCGCATCAAGCATCCGGTGAAGAGTTATCAGTGTGACCACGTGCAGTGCTTCGATGGCCTTTCTTTCTTGATGATGCAGGAACATATTCCTGCGTGGCAGTGTCCCGTGTGCTCGAAAACCGTGAACGAGAACCTGCTCGCAGTGTCCGACTTCTTACAGGACATTCTTGATAAGACGCACGAAGACATAGATACAGTCTTGTTGAACACAGATGGATCGTGGACGCCGATGAAGGAAGGCGAGGAGGCCGCGAAAAAGGAAGAGCTGGCGACGCCCCACGCAGATTTCAAGACGAGCGAACCGGTGAAATTGGCGGATGATAGTATCGAGATCATCTCGCTAGATAGTGACTCCGACGAAGAGATGAGCACAGAGTCCTCAAGCGTGGCTCTGCTGGCTCCCGGAAATGGGATTGGCACTCAGCCCTCCGCTTCACAGTCGATCACCCATACTACTACTGTTTCAGAACCCGCGGCCCCAGAACCTATTGTCCCAGAAAACTCACACCTTGCGAATACCATCGATCAAGACACAACTATGAATGAAAACGTTTCAAGTGACCCACTGGACTCCGCCAAAAATGTGAACTCGGCCGCTTCGAAGAAGAATCTGACGGAACCAAACTCGCACACTGGTACTGCCAGGTCCGAGGGCAATCTAGCACAAGGTGACGCTGATTCTGATGACGAAAACATTGTACCCTCTAACCACAGAAAACGTGCACGGCTCCTGCCTGAGCCAGAGACCACTGCGAGCTCTTCGCGACTGGCGCCGGATGAGACCAATCCCATGGGAGAAACAAGTTCTATCCCACAGCCTGAATCACCGGCTCAAAGCAATTCCACTGGAGTTGGTATCGTCACAAATCAGGGTAATCATGCCGCGAGTTTAGAAGATATCCCTATCAGCCAATATCTTGCACAGAGGAATAGTCAGATCAATGGGGGTCTTCACAAAGCTTCTGGCAGTTCTTTCGGCTCTTCCGCTACATCAAATAATGCTCATATAAAACCGACGGGAATGACAAAAAACATGCCTGAATCTGGTCGTGATTGCCGTGCAGCAGTTACCAAAGTGCCTGTCGCAGATATAAGCCGTGCAGACTCCTCGCCAGCTATGCCCGTCACTAGTGCTGATCATAATGCACACAAGGCTGCCCCAACGCCCATGTCAAGCTCAACACTCACTGAAACGGGTTCGAACCCTCCACAAAGAAATGACCAGGCTGTTGGCATTCCGTCAAGAATAGTCGCCTATCCCGCGCTGGTAGGAAGGGCTGTACCTCATTCCATTCAACCAAATGGAGCCGATACTGCCAATATGAGTGCGAGTGTCGTGACGAAGGATGCACATGATGCGCAGAGTATGCACACGGAATCATCAGCAACATATTCATCTGCACAAGCTGCATCTTCGGCTAAACCGGTCAACGTTAGGAATGTCTCTGGTCTTCAAGACAACATTCCACTCAACAGACCTAGCATTCCAAGCACATCTGTCGCCCCTCAAACAGTCGAGAATGGAACACAAGTTACAAGAGATAAGATCATTGACCAGGTTGCCCCTGTACCTCCACGCGAATCATTAGCAGACTCTTTCAGCACGCGCACCGAACCGCGCTATTCTGCTCGCTCCTTTACTGAGGCAAGTGAGAATCGCTCGGAAAAAAGCAAGACCCCCAACACCGGACCCAAATTTGGCTGTTCCAACGGGCGTACAGACTCGCTGATTCCCGTTGTTTGGCAGAATAAAGAAAATCATTCCAGGAGCCTTGGGAGGATGGCGTCGTCTGGCATGCACAAACATACGGCCTCGCCTGTGGCGAGTTTTTCATCCGGACACGGTTCTGTGCTGCTACCAAAGAGTACTACGCACCCACCGGAATCAGGCGGTTCGCCCCCAAAAGTAGCTCATATTCCCGAGTATCTAAAAGCCCCAAGTGAGGTTTCCATAATTGGAGTCATCCAGAACCAGATCACAAGGTCTTGCTCTCCGCGTTCAGACAGTTTGTCAGATAACGGAAGCCAAAGAAACGTCCGTGGTGAGGAAGCACAATCCCAGGCCCCGGCTGCCCATGGCATAATTTCTCCAGCCGGTGCTTCACCGAGAATATCTTCTCAGGCACATCCTGACCAAGATCATGTGACAAAAGTGCCTCAAAACTCAGAGCTGAGGCCCGCAAATAATGCGAGACATTTTTCGCCTCTTCCGACACCAAGTTCACCAGCTTCGGCCTCAATTCACGAGTCAAGACATCACGAATCCATGCCATGTACCCGTGGAGATCAAGGTAGCCACGTCGCGTCTGTTGCAGCACCGCAGCGTTCATTCCATAGGCATCTTGAGCCCTCTGGAACTACACCGGATAGTGGCCACTCCAATGCTCTTGTGCACACCCGAAAACTGACCGCGAGTAATGAGTACAGTGTGCCTAATCGTCAGATGCAGTCGAACGCGTTCAATGACAGGCTGGGATTGGCACCACGTGAAGTCAGGGGCTCATCTCCTGCCGACTATCGCGCCATCCCGCACCTGACGATGTACCAGAGACACACAGAGTTGGCGGGTGGCTCCAATTCGACAAACTTACCCTCACATGATGGAGAGGTGCAGCAAAGTCGTCTTCAACAGGGCCAATCTTTTGGATCGACAAGGTTTATGAATTTAGCTCACCAACACAATGTGCGTATGTCATCAGATATGATAAACGCTTATCAACGGAGCCTTTCCGAAAGTGTACTTCCTGGAGGTAGGCCCCACAGTTTGATCGCTCCAGCAGAAGCAGGCCAGATGAGACACCTTCTGCTCGATGCACAATCCAGAGAACTCGCGCGTGAACCCATCAACTTCCAGGGAACGAGGCTTCCCTTTTTACATTCGAATCAACTCGAATCGCGGGCTCCGGTGAGCGCGAGACCAGTACTCAGTCAAATTCAGCATGCTGGCAGTTCACATACACAGTCTAGTTCTGACTCCAATTTGAGAGGTTCAAATAATCATGGTATTGCGTTGCCTTCCCTTTTTGTTCAAACCGATTCGAGGAGTGGCCTGTCAGTGGAGAATCAAGCTGCAAGGGAGAATGCTTTGGCCAAGTCAACTAACCACACTGAAATATCGACAGCGAGAGAAGGGTCCACTGGCGGTCCGTCCTACCAATTCGGTAGCTCAGGTGGAGCCAGATACTCTAAATCGGCATTTGAGAATGTTACCCCAAAAACGGGCCCAAAGCCGACAGTAAAGGGCATTCTTGGAATAGAGTTGGCTCGGGATGCATTTCGGCCTGCTAAGGAATATACGCCTCCCCGCTCAGTTGGTTTCACTAAGAGTGTGTCAAGATCACCCCCTAGTTCCGAAGACACTATGATTTCCTACATGGCTCGACTCGCTGACGCTTCAAAAACCCTGACGCCTCAGGTCCTTCGTTCCGAAAACACGCCTATTCATCCGCCAAATCCGCCAGAGGAAGCTAACGACATAACCGACGACGCGGAACAGATACCAAACACAACAATTTCACCTCTTAACAACGGCATCAATGACATGGCGCTTCACACTCCTACAAGCAAGAAACGAGCCATCTCAGTGGATGTTGCTAGCGAAAAAACTTGGAACAAAAGATTAAGCAGACAGGGGCTGATGAAAACAAAGTTTAATCCCAGGGATATCAATCAGTCTGAAATTATCGAGCTTGATGACTAAGTTTCGACACAAGATGGATGCAGTGCGCGTGTGAGATTTTCATGAGTAAGGGTTTTACGATTCGACGATATAATGACTTCTAATACAGGTTCAGAGGTCCGGGGACTCTCATCTCGATTCCGGTGCAGGTGACTATGGTACAGAAAGGGTAGCATCATAGGATGCCAGGGTCAAGCAGACACATCACATGGGGCTGGGTCCCAAATAGTCCTCCTTTATACTTCCAATGGCGTAGATCTCATTAACGTCGGTTCTCGTACCGACAATCTTCAAGCGGACCCGCGAGCCCTTTTCGATGGTCTCGTCGGGACTGACATATGCGGGAGGGTTTGCTGACGGATTGAACTTCATATCCGAGGAAATCAAATGCGTGCTAACAAATACAGACAATGGGCCCACGTCTGCGAAAAACCCCATCTTGTTTACAGTTGTGACCACGCCATCCACAACCTCGCCTTTGAATGGCTTCCAGACAACGGCTCTGTATTTCACCTCGAACTCGGCCAGCCCGCTGCCTGGAATGATTCGTCCCCTGCCCACATCGATATTCATACAGTCCAAAACACACACAATATAGCCAAACTGGCCAGTGCACGTGCCCTCGACGTCGCTTAGCAATTTGTCTCGCAAATACTGGTCCATCTGCGGGCCGAAGTACGACGGATGAAGCGTTAAGTTTAGCGATAAGTCTTTGAGGAAAAACATGTGTGGTTATTTTTCAGCTTTTGACCAAATTGGTAGTGTGATATAGTGCACTGAGTTCTGGGAACGGACAGGCAGGGCAAATGTGGTTTGATTTCACAAGTTCGATAGAATACCTGGAAATAGAACAGGCAGCTAAACACGGTTGAAGGCAACGACTTGAGCGGGGAAACAATCGGCGCTTTCGAACAATTATCGAAACTCCATGAGTGTTTTGCATGGCCGAGAAAACTATGCCCTGGTGCACGGGTGTGCGTTTCCAAAACCTGCACACGCGACCGCTCTCAAGTCTATCAAATTTCTCACTTCCAGATCTGGCGTTGCAAAGGAGTCTGAAATATCAGTATATTTTATTAAATCAAAAAGTCTAAATGTCGCAGAGACTTGGGAACGCTTCTGCAGCCTTAACGCGAGCATGGCATCACGTGGATGTGGCCGCTGATGGGCGCACGATGGGTCGCTTGGCAGAGAGTATAGCGAGAACATTACAAGGGAAGCACAAACCGACTTTTTCGCCCAACAGAGATAATGGCGACTACGTCGTGGTGACCAACTGTGCACACTTAAAAACCACCGGTAAGAAATTGGAGCAGAAAATGTACTGGTCGCACACGACCCGCCCTGGTTCCTTGAAGTTGGTGCCTATGGAGAGAATGATCGCCAATAAGGGTTATGGCGAAGTGTTGACCCGTGCTGTGAAGGGTATGATTCCCAAAAACAAGCTCAGGCTTGATAGACTCGCGAGATTGAAGATTTTCGACGGTGACGAGCATCCATACAAGGAAAACTTGATTGCTTTCGCCGATGAGGGTCCAGAAATGAGAGCCAAGAAACAGGCTTTGGAGGAGAGAACTGCACGTATTGCTGAGCTCAGGTCGAAGTTCACCGACTAATCATGTATGTAAATAGAAACAAAGAAGTGCTCATGCAGTTTCCATATTGTAACAAAAAGTTGTGTATCTTTGGAGCTTCCGGCTACTGTAAGTTTCAATGTCAGAACAGTCAACAGTCAACACGAGCCTCTGACTGACTATACATTAGGATGGCAGTTTTTGTGTTTTCTTTATTATAATGTTTTCTTTTTTGGTGTATAGTACAAACCACGTGTTCCATCAGACACGCACACTGATTCCTGATCTCTCCGTGTACAATCTAGGAGAAATGTTCATGGCCATCAACTCCTGGAACAACAATTTGGCTGCGTATGGAATGTGGATCTGGTAAATGTTGGTCTTGTTTTTGCACGACCGACACTCGAACTGGTTCTTCTTCAAGTTGGCGATCACCGACATCAAACCACAGATTCCACAAACGTGAACTCTGAAAGCATCCGAAGCCTCCATCAATCTTTCCTTTAAGAAACCAGCAGCTCCGTGCGCAATCATACAATCTCTTTCCATCTCTCCGAAACGTAATCCACCATCCCTGGATCTACCTTCCACAGGCTGCCTGGTCAAGACTTGAACTGGACCTCTGGCTCTAGCGTGGATCTTGTCATCCACCATATGCCTCAATCTCTGGTAGTACGTTGGGCCGAAGAACACTTGCGCCATCATCTTCTTACCGGTGTGACCATTGTACATCACCTCGAAACCTCTAGATTGGTATCCGTGCTCTCTCAACAATTTGGAAACAGCCTCGGCTGTGACGTCCGTGAAAGGCGAGGCGTCACCTTCCAATCCGGACAACGAAGAGACTTTCGACAACAAACACTCGATCAAGTGAGCGACTGTCATACGAGATGGAATAGCATGCGGGTTTATGATCAAGTCAGGCACAATACCCTGTGCACTGAAAGGCATATCCTCGTGTCTATATGTGACACCGATTGTACCCTTTTGTCCGTGTCTGGAGGCAAACTTGTCACCGATTTGTGGAACCTTCGTCGTTCTCATTCTGACCTTGACGAACTTGGCGCCATCACCATTTGTGGTCAAAAGGACCTGGTCAACAATACCAGACTCCGTGCTTCTCAATGGCGTCGAGGCATCTCTCTTGGTATGATACTGGGTTCTCTGACCCAACTCCTCGGTGTCAGGTGGAATAGGTGTGGTCTTACCGATGATGATATCCTCACCACTGACCCTGACACCGGGCGCAATCAAACCATCGTCATCCAACTTTTCGTAGGTTCCATGCTTCAATCTCAAGGTGTCAGATCTGGATGGCTTTTCAAACGTCTCCAAGGCTTTCATACCTTGTCTCTTCTCTAGATCCATGTAAGATCTGAAAAACAAAGACCGGAACAATCCTCTATCAATCGACGACTGGTTCATGATCATGGAATCTTCCTGGTTGTAACCGGAGTAACAAGCAATGGCCACCACTGCATTCTGACCAGCAGGCAACTCACGGAACTTCAAGTGCTCCATGGCTCTTGTTGTGGCCAAGGGTTTCTGTGGGTAGTATAAGATATTTGCCATTGTGTCCATTCTAACGGCATAGTTAGTCAAAAATACACCCATGGCTTGTTTACCCATAGCAGACTGGTATGTGTTACGCGGCGACTGGTTATGGTCGGGGAACGGAATGATAGAGGCGGCGACACCCAAAATCATCGAAGGATGAATCTCACAATGCGTGAAGGTGTGTGTGGATGAGGTATAAGTTGGTTTGATTCGCTTTGCAGGATCAAGCTCCTGTTCCTCCATTTGAAGATCCTGTTGCTGAGTCTCCGACAACGCACTCTTGGAGGCCTCCAAATCCTCTGGGGTCATGGCAATCATGATTGTCTCCTCCTCCTCGGCGTCAACGTACTCTACCACACCATCATTCACCAACGACGACCATGTGTACGCATTGGAGTCATCCTCGTCATATTCATCGTAGGCCGAGTTCAACAACTTGTGCACATGCTCTTTTTGCAACATCAACTCACCCTTTGTTTCGGACTCTGGGTCGTCGTCCACAATGAACAACGGACGGTAGACACGACCTGCATCGGTGAAGATCTTGAACTCCATTTCTCTGATATCCCTGATGATCGACACCTCGGGAGAGATATCGCCCTTTCTCCTCAACCTCCTCATGGTGTCGACAAGCTGTGCCGGCTCTCTGTGTGTACCAACCCACACACCGTTGACAAACACTCTGGTGCAGTCTGGTGCGTTCGAAGGAACATAGTCCTCCAAGGGTTCCATACCCCACTCCTCCAAGAAATACAAGATCGGCTCGGAAGAGGTACCAACGGATATACACGTCATCAAAGACAAGTTCTTCACCAAACCACACGCCTGACCTTCAGGAGTTTCTGCAGGACATACAAGACCCCAGTGGGTGTTGTGCAACTGTCTAGGTTTGGCGATCTTACCGTCACGGCCAATCGGAGTATTTGTTCTTCTCAAATGCGACAATGTCGATGAGTATGTGTATCTGTTCAACACCTGCGACACACCGGCACGTGCACTCATGGCCTTTCTTTGTTCACCCCAATTACCTGTGGCCAACGAGTACCGCAAACCATCAGTGATGGTCTGTGACTTGACCGCCAACGTGAGATTGAATTCCTTGTCATTTTCCACGCACCGCTGCATGTAGTTGTAGATATCCCTGGTAAGCTTTTTGAATAAGAGACGGAACAAGGATGCCAACAAAGGTCCGGCCAAATCCAATCTCTTCTTGCCAAAATGATCTCTGTCGTCAGGCTCCTTTCTCTCTAATGCACATAACAACAAACGGTTAACCATGTAACCCAAGAAAAATGCCTTTCTGGACTCGAAACCGGCCTCCTGTGTGATGTTTGGCAACAACTCTTTCTGTAATATATCCTTTGCGTACTGGATACGCTTTTCCCTTCTGATACCCAAGACACCTCTTCTACCGATGAAGTCAAGTGCAACTTCGCGCTCCTGGATCACGAAACCTTCCTCCACACATGGCTTCAACATCTCTAACATTTGCCAATCGTTGGCATCGTAACAAATGTGTTCCAAAATGTCTCCGTCGGGAACCACGCCGAGGGCTCTGAATACAATCACGATCGGGATGTCTTCCTTGATGTAGGGCAATGTGGCCTTGATTGTTCTGCCGGTGGTGCCCTTGTCGTCACGACCATATAGTTTGATCTGCATCGAGGAGATCAAACGGGAACCCTTTTCAAGCGCGGAACGGATCTCCGCCACGTGCGAGATGGGCGAGGGCGCTGCCTTCTTAAATACCTGAACAATGTTAGCCGCCGAGCGCTCCTGGGCGATCAAAACTTTTTCGGAACCGTTGATGACGAAATAGCCACCCATATCGTAAGGGCACTCTTTCAACTCGTAGAACTCGTGCTCGCCCAAGTCCCGCAACATGCAGAACTTCGACCTTAGCATGATTGGCACCTTACCCAAGAACACCTTCAGCTGGGCCTCCTCGCCATCGACTTTCTCCTCCACCCATTCTAGCTCGTTACCCTTTCTCACTCTGTCATCGGAAAGAAATTTCTTTTTCAGCATGTCCACGTAAAGCGGCGAGCTGTAGGTCAAGTTACGCAAGCGTGCCTCCTGTGGGAACATCGGGTGCGTTGTTCCGTCGCCCTCGGTCTGCGTTGGCTTCGAAATATAGATCTTGCCAAACGTGATTTCAAACCGCTTATTTTCATACTGGTCCTCGGAGGTATGTTGCGCCGGCTGGTCGAGAATCAAGTGCGAGTCCTCCCACACCAACTCCTGGATGTTTGACTCGATGAACTCGTCGAACGAGTCCAACTGCTGTGAGACAAGGCCTTTTTCCTGGAAAAACGACAGAATCACCGTCCAGCAGTCCTCGGGCGTGATGCTGTGCGCGTCCTCCTCGTCGTAGACGTAAGGGTCTTCTACCGGCTCCTGCGACATCTCACGTAATGGTTTAGGTATGTTTTTGAAGAGCGTCAAACAGTCAGAACTGGGGCAGTCTAGAGGCTCGTACGCACTTCGCCATGTTAGCTTTTGTTAGCTTGAGAGGCGAGCGGTATTTGGGCGGCGCACGACCCGCGCGACAAATTTTTCGGCTCGTGTTGCGCGCTGCGACCTGATAGCAGATTCGCTAGAGGTCAGTGGTCTGGAAACTGGTATACATCAAGAGGTCAGATTCGGTTTGAAATTTGCTGGAAATTCGACTATTTGGGTTTTTTCAAGCTTTCCCGTATTTCCTTGGTTGATCAAAGTCGAAAAAAGGGTGGGACTTAATTGACGTGCTACGCCTGTTCTGTCTCCACACACTACCGCATCTGCTCAGTGAAAGATCTCGAATATCAGTCCAAGATTTCTCATCAGAGATCCGCAAATCCGCAAAACCTCTCAAAACCACCAACTTTGGAAAAAAAAATGGAGTCGCTTAAAAACAGCATGCTGAGGCTCGTGATTGCGCTGCGCTCGATTCGCTACAAGGCCAAAGCCAGCACGTACCCTAAAGTCAACGTCAAGGATGTGGTGCTCAATAAGCCCAGACACGGATTCCGCAAAGTGTTGCCGCCAATTCTTGCTCAGTCGGTAAGAAATGAGATATTCCCCGCCGAGGCGATCAAGGAGAAATACTTGGCCGCAGGCAAGCCCGTGCCGCTCAAGTTCAAGAATAAGTCCGACGCCATTGCGAGAAGGAACTACGACCAATATAAGGAACTGGTGGCCATGGGGCTTCCGCATTTCCGTGTTGGTGAGAAGAAAGTCTATTTGCCGAAAGCCCGTGTGTGTTTGTTGCGCCCCAACGCGAAGCACACGCCGTACCAGGCCAAGTTTCTTGTGCCCAGAAACTTCAACAAAATGGACTTGCGTGACTACTTGTGGCACGTGTACGGCTTGAGAGCCTTGAACGTGACTGTGCAGTTGTTGCATGCTCCCTTCGTGCGTGGCCACCACGACTTGGCCCGTCACAGAGCACCGCAATATAAGAAAATGACAATTGATATGGAGGAACCATTTGTGTGGCCCGAGTTGCCTGAGGGCTTGGAGAAGAATGCCCGCGAGATGATGGCTGACCAGATGTCCGTGACGAAACATCTCGTGCCCGTCGGTTCCGAGAAGAATTTGGTCAACGACAGTTTCGACGGCTTGTACGCTAAGCCGCAATTGCCCAATATCTTCGTGAGCAAAAAGCAACAGAAATCCTTGGGTCCTGGTATTGCTCTGTCTCTTGAGGAGGCCCAGGCCAAGAGCGACAGGGCCAAGGTGGCCAAGTTCCTCAACATCCAGTGAGATGATATGATCATGTAAATATAAGAACACGCATAGACAATAGCCATAGCATTATTGTAGATAATTGAAGGCTGGGGACAAGTTGCAGACATATTGTGCTCTCATCAGATACATTGACCAATCGAAAACGGTCAAGACATAGAATTGAAACTATAGAGCGTCCTTCGGAGAGAAGGTACATGAACAACACCAGCTATGTAGACCAGAACCAAGACTGCAGCTTAGTGGGCACGCCCAGTGTGATGTCGGCCGATTCAGACTTCAAACCACGGTTTCTCAATTCGTTTTCGTCTGAATTTACTGGTTTATCGACGACATCATATTCCGAAATATCGCCAATGGACGCGCCAAGCTCAACGTTTCCAGGAACCAGCCTGAACATCTTTGTGTAGTCCGAAAACATACCAGCGTAATTGTTGGTCAGACTTGTAGCACTCTTGGAGAAAAGCAGCAGAACCCCAATACGCTGTGCCAAGGGAAGCACAAACAGTCCACTCACCGAGGCCAAAAGCGGTTCAAGGCTGACGCGGCTCAAAAGCCCAACGTTCTCGTCGAGAAATGGTCTCAAGTACTTGAAGTAGATCAATCCACAGCCCTGGCCCGAGAACGTCGCCCATTCTCGCTGCACGTCGTTAAACGACATCACTTGCGAGCTTTTGAGTCTAGCACTGCTAACTATAATTGGCGCTATGAGCCAGAGAGAAAAGGCACTGCGCATGAGAGAATAAAATGGTAGCCATCTGATAAATAGGATACTTTCTGCGGCAGAGACCGCGGCGTTCACCATCCAGTAAATCAACCACATTTGCACAGAAAGCAATCGATAATTCATCGTATCTTCCTCGATTTCAGCATCGCTATTTGTGGCTTTCTTCAATATCGTGCCCAAGGGAATCGAGACACCGCCCACATTGAAGGTGGTTGAGCCGGTTTTTGTGGCAAGACGCGAGTAACTGTCATAAGCCTTGAAAGAGGCGACAATAGGGTACACAGACCCAATCAATAAACTTAAATTGTAAGTATCAAGGATTTTAAGTTGAGTTTGATCAATCTTGATCGTTTTGCAATATGTTGTGCATTGTAATGAAAATTGTGGTGTTCCTAGGTTGCCACCCAGAGCACTTTTGAGCGTGATACATACTTTAATAACCCAAACACTCCAAACATTGTGGTATATGCGAGTGGTAACGCGCGAAATTAAAATTCAAAACCGTTTTGTGAGTGACTTGGTGTTGTGGCGAAAAAAGTCTTTGTCTGTGATCAATAAATTATGCCTCCGCTTATTAGATTGGTGTGCCCCGTGAGTGAGTGCTTCTGATAAGAATGTGGGCCTGATAAACAGGATGTGACGTCTCACGTGATGCCGCGCACATCTGGGGAAATGGGAGGATCTGGCACGGCATGGGCGGGTAGAAGACTGAAGGTGGCAGTCAGAAGAGATGAACCAATACTCGAATATATTCAAAAACGAGATACTATTAAACTCAGCAGTAAAATTCGGATGACTCTTGATATTGACGTTGTGAGAACCTCCTGAAGTCACCAAAAATGGGTTATACTATTCTTTGCAGCCAGTAGTGTACTCGGATCTTGTCCGGCACGGAGATACACAGCTCTTTTTTTCGTTCTAGTGTGCAGAACCCGCACCACGGCCCGGCTACTTCTGGAGTTGCCTATCTTAACCACCATTGTAGTGCTTCACACGCAACACTCTATACAATGCCTCACTCATATCAATTCAATGTTTCCATGTCGTGCTCTGGATGCTCCAATGCCGTGCTGAAGGCTTTGGGCAGATTACAAGGGGTGACAGACACGAAGATCGACTTGGCATCCCAGACGGTGGACGTCACCACGGAAGACTCTCTCGATTATGAGACTGTGCTCGGAGCCATCTCAAAAACAGGCAAGAAGGTCAACGACGGCAAGACCATCAGCTAGAAATTTAGACTTTAGATTAAATCAGCTGCTTCTCACATCAACAATCTCGTTGAGGCAGTTCTCGCGCAACTCGCTTGGAATAAACACGCTTTTTATCACGCTTACTAATTCATCTGTAGAGAAGTCGTACAACTCGCCCTGGTAGAAGTATTCCATGATGCTCCGCAAGTGGTTGTTTATGAGAAACTTCGTTTGCATAATCTTGTTAGTTGTGGCAAGCACAGCTGGCTCTTCCCCAAATTTGGCTAGGATTTCGGCTTCCACAACCTGTAGACCTTCCAAGTATCGGGTAAACTCTTCAGACTGGTACTCCGTGATCTCATCACAACGCAAGATTTTCTGCAACACGATGTTGTTGATGAGATTGAGCACCTGCAACACAAACAGCTTTAGCTCGTGCGAATTCGTGCTTTGCAATTGGCTGCTCATCAAGCCGTCAAGCTGGTTTTTGATCTGAGCTATGCTCGCAAATCCCGCTTCACCGTCAGAATCGTCGCTCTCGCTACTGGAGTCTAACAGACCGGCTTTTTGAAGGATTTTGGTGATATCATTCGAAAAGCTTTGACAAAAGTGACTCCACTCGATTTTTGCGTTGTCTGCCAAAGACGCATTCTGAGTCTTGACACTGCGCAAGTCATTCAAAAGCAAGAACAGCAGGGAGACTGAAGGATAAGATGCCAATGCTAGGGCGAAAATAAAATCCATAAGAATCTGTGGATCTGCCCCATCTGTCTCCCGCTCGAATTCCAAAAGCACACCTGTAATTTTTTCTGGAATTGCACTCACTGCATAGCTATAGCTTTCAGTATGAGCTTTTGCCTCTTCCATTTCCTCAACTGCCTCAAGCTTTGGTCCAGTCAGTATCGTGGACTGCGGCAAAACTTTTGGCGGATGATCCTCGTCATCACTCCAGCTCTCGCCCCAATTATCATCCCACGCATCACTATGCACAGACTGCTTTGTGGCCCTCTCGAGCTCTTCGTCATCAGAGCCCCAATTATCATCCCACTCAAGTTCTTCGGATATATTATCAGCGGGCTGCTCAGTTGTCTGTTTACTTGGCGCAATTTGAGAAGCAACTGGTATAGGCGCAACCTGAGGTTGAATCTCAATTGTTTTCGTCACCAAGCTTTGGTATTGTAGATCTGACTCAAATTGTGGACTGGCAAAGATATTCCTCAACAGATCAATGTACTTATCGGTGATCCAGTTTAGGTGTAGACCATCCAAGGTTTCACGTATATCGCTGTGGCCCATAAATATGTTTCGCAAAGGCATGGTCCAGCCAGTAGATGAGAATAGTTCTAGGGTGTGCAAAAGCTCTTGCGTAAGACTTTCGCCATCCTCGGTGAAATTCTTGATGTTTTCAGAAATGATGTCCGCCAAGCCATTAGAGATCTTCGTCGCGTAATGGTTTTTTAAAGACTTGAGGCTGGCTGCATTGACAAAATGCACAAAACATTGGAGAGATCGGAGAAATGCGCTCGTAGAAAAGTCCGGCACTGAGTCGATGAACCTGATGCTTAATGTGTGCGTTTTTTCCGCAGAATCGAGCCGGAGAAGGATACGCTTTGCTATCAAAGGCTCCAAAATGGACTTTTCCCAGTCTGTTTTGAGCGAATGTAATTGCCCTGAGATCTTGCTTGAAGGATTTATGGCTTCATACAGATTCACAACATCTGCAAACTCACCAAAATTCAATGACTTCCCGGTCATTTCCAAGCTGTCTTTCAAAAAGAACTCGGTTCGAGTGTTTGTGGGAACAAACTCATGAAATACATGCTCTAGATGTGCACCGAAATCATTCAACAAAGTGTCATATCTCGCTTTTACCGATGTGGAGATTGTCAAATTTGATTGCGACAATCTTGTTGTCTTTTTGTGAAGTTTCTCTATATTCTTAACAATGCTCAAGAGGTCATCTTTGTCACAGTCCAAACTGTCATTGAACGCGGTCTCCAAGGCCAACTCGACCTCTTTGAATAGATTCTTAATAATCCACAATTCATTGAGCTGGCTTTCCGCGTTTTCAAGGTCCTTAAGTTTAGCATTCAATTGATATAAAGTTAGATTCTGCGGTTCATTATTCGTGGTTTCAGTTGGGGCCTTTGCATTGAAAGCTGGATCGTTGATCACGTCCAGCACAGAGACGCTTTTCACAATTTCAGAAATCGCAAGGTCAATATGGGCAAGCTGACCTCGTTTTTCTTCCAATTGTAGTTCGAGGGACATGATTTAGGGTGATGGTGTGATCATGTATAGTTGCTTGTAGATATTTATTGGTGTCATCCAAGCTATATGAATTGTCAGGTGTGCCAAATGCGCGAGTGCGCTGGTAGCCTGCTGGTCTGAAGAATATGGGTGTTTTAAGTCATCTCTATTACGCTTGAAAGGGACAACAATGGTGCATGCTTATTTTCTCATTAAGGTTATATTGCTTATGTATTTTCTAGATTAATTCCTGGCTGATGTCGTCGTCAACATACTCGTCATCCTTGTTCATCCTGTAGACCGTCATGGCCATGCTTGCGAGATTGAGCACGCTCATGAACCACCCAGGCACTGCCAATGCGTACAACTCAATGATATTGAAAGCCAAGTCTAGTAGGTTTCCCAAGAGCTCTATTTTTAACATGGTCTTGTCAAACTTCAAATCTTTGAGAACCTTTTCGTATCTGTGAAAAATGCTGTTTTCGTCGTGGCTAGAATTTTGCTCCAACAACTTCGAGTTGGCATTGCCTCTCAAAATTGCCAACTCGCTTATCACTTTTCTTTCTTTACGGCGTAAGTTAATAAGCTGAGATAATGTTTTTCGTACCAAAAACACGAGTATTAGCACCCAGATGCGATTGGTGTGTTTTAAAAGATGCAGGAGGCTTTTCGGAAATACCGGCATCTTCGAAAGGAGATGAAGATTGTCAAGAATGTTTGCAAAGGCCTCAAGCACGGCAATCAAAGTTGTTTCAATCTGTTTGAAGGTCCAAGACTTTGACCTCTGACCTCCAGTCAATGGCTTATCCCTCGGCCTCGTACCTGCTGGAAGCTTGAACTTTCCAAATATCGACGGGTATAGCGGAGCCGGCAATGCAGGTAGATCTTTTGATATTTTTTCACTTTCCTTGGCCTGGAAATCTCGGAGCTTCAAAAGAGCGGCGTATTTCTCGTGAGTTACTGTGCGATTCCCTCTCTTGTATTCCAGCTCGATGATCCGAATGAGATCACTCACAACTGCTGTTTGGCTTTTTCCTGATGAGAGCAGATTCTTAAAGGCCAGCAGTTTGGTTACCTCTGAGGTAGATACCACCATAATTATTAGATTTCGACGAACAAATCTGGAATTTTGAACAGTGAGTAAACTTCCCCGCCAGATCGGTTTCTGGGTACAGGTCGTCCAGGTCACAGGGCCGCGGCCCACGCGCAGGTGAATCGTATAGACGACCTGTAATAAGCGGAATGGAAGTGCCCCAAAAAGTCATCAATTTTTTGAGCGGGCCGAATTTAATTCACATCCATCACCCAAAATAGTTTCCGTGAGCCGCAACTGTTGTGCATTGCTGATTCTGCGGTCAGTTGACGTGTGAACACACACGCTAGTTTGCAACTGAAATCACGTGATCAGGGTTATCAGCTCCGGAGGAAGATTATCCAGCAGTTTTCCCACTATAGAGCATAAAATCACTGGTAAGCATCGGAAAAAGATCATACAATCACCATGGGGCATATATGTTTTTTTGGCTCTTCAAGGGGTCGCTTGGGGTAGGCGTATCCGGTACTCTTCTTCCCTATGGCGAAAGGACTCGGGCTAGCAACCTCAGAAGCTTGAAAAATCTCTGTTCGCCGGTCAGCTTGTTGATCATGTTTAGCTCTTGCGTGCTTGCAAATCTACCGGGAACCAGCAAGATCTTCAAGTCCTTGTCAAGTGTGATTTCGGTGCTTCTGCTCTGTATCAAATACGTACCCTCAACCTGCTTGATCACAACACCTTCGGGTGTAAATTTCTGTAGCAAGCCGTTGAGTTCACGTAGCCATTGTGCATGAAGCTGCTCTGGATCAGAGTTATCGTGTGTCACTGCAGATGACAGCTGTAATTTTGACTTTAGTTGTCGTAATTTCGTCAGTAGCTGCTCAATATGAGAATTGGTTTGATGCTCTTCGGCTTCGAGCTTTCTCTTTTGTTCTGATAAACGATCAAGACTGACCTGATCTCGCAGCAAGTCTTCGGCAGCGATACGAATCGCTTCATCGGGCCCAACATCGTACGAGTCGATCATCTTATTGAGGTCAAGAAGCATTTTGTAGCTCTCATTTTCCGGCGCATTCACTAACTTATCGAACTCAGCTTGCAGGTTTTTCAACTCTTCAATTGCAGCATCGACTTCCGGTCGGCGCGCTTCCATTCTTTTATTCAATTGAATGACCTGGTTTGCGGTGGCCTCGCTCGAGTCCAGCAATCGCTCAAGTTCTTGTTTCAACAATTTCAACTCCTTCTTCGACTCAGTGGTGATGATAAATAACGCATCAAGGTCTTTCCGGCTTACGCTATCAATGCTGTTGAGAAAAAGTAGCCGGAGAAACTTGTCCCGCGATTCTTGCTCGAGGTACTGGAACTTGAGTTTGGAGCAGAATTCCTTTAATGACGCGATCTCGCCGGTTATAGTGGCAGGGTCCAGGATTCCAAGCAGGGACGCGTTGATGGCATTTTTGAAGATTTCCTCGGCCTGAAAAAGCGAGATCTCTTCATTTTGATTGTCCATATTAACCGTGGGACCGAAGTGTGTAAACTACGTGTGTCTTATGTATTTACTAGCTATACATTTGTTACGACAGGCGCGTCTCGCCCCAACGCGAATCGTGTGCCATAGTACCAAAAATGTTTTTTTTTTTTTTTTTTTTTTTTCAAAGCTGACTAAACTATACGAGACAACCAAAAAAATACATTATTTAATCATAAAATGTTGACGTTTGTATTATGTCGATATGTATAAGTTTATTATTTGTTTATTCAGCGAAGAACTCAAGCGGCATCCTTGAACTTATCGAGCTGGGCACTAAGCAAATCAGGCACCTCAACAGACTCGTGTTCGTCGACCTTCTTGATGTTCTTGAGCTTGTCCTTAGCTTCCTGGTCCTTCTTCTCGCTTGGAGTCATAACAAAGTCGTTGAAGTTGAACTTAGAAGAGACTCTGCTGGCGGAGCCCTCTTCTTCGGTAGCGGTCTCATTCCACTCGGCCAACTCCATGGCATGTTCCCTCTCAATGGCAAACTTGACCGCCTCCAAGACATTCTCACAGAGATGCTTAGGCTTGTACTTAGGGACAGTGCCGTCCTGGTAAACACCAGTCTTGACAAGGATGGAAAACCACGAGTCGTCGTGCGAGTTGGCAAATCTGATGTCGGACTCGGGCGTGTCACCGACAAAGTACACCGTCGACGCAGGAGGCATTTGCAACGTGATCTTGTCTTGCACAGACAATTCACCCAACTTGTCGATGATTTTACCATCGTCTTCCTCATACTCGTCCTCGTAGTTCCCAGACTCCAACTTCGCCTGGTTAATAAACTCCTCACCATCCTCGTTGATCAAAATGTCCGCCTCCTCAGCGTTGGGGTCGTTGACGCTCAACTTCTTCAAGTGCTCGTCCAACATACCTTTTCTCCACTTGCTCAAGACCTTGTTGGCAAACCTAAAGGTACCGGCCTGTGGCTTGCCAAATCTGTGGACCTTCAACTCGTGGCCCGTGTGCTCCTTGTACAATGCGGCAATCGACACCTGCAAGGCGCCCATACCGTATCTGTTCAACTTATAGTTGGTAGCCCAGATGAAATCGGAGTGGGCAAAGTAGATCTCCGGGCCTTCGTCGTACGTCTTCGACTCGGTACCCATGACACCGTTCTTCGACAAAAGCAACTCCAAAATGATCTGCTGGTCGGCAGCCCAATTTCTCGAGTCGGCAAAAACCAAGATCGCGTCGATTGGGGTCTTGGAGAAGTCAACATCATGCCTGCAGCACTGGGTTTCTTCCTCAGTCAAGTCATGGTATGGAGAAACAGCAGGGTTCCACTTGAGAATGTCCAAAGGCGTGTAGACATTCTTGAAGCCGTAGGATTCCGCAACGTGTCTGCACACATTGCCAACACCACCAACGACCAACACGTTTTTGTACACGGGAACTAAATCTCTCATTGGGGTGTGACCCTGGATGATCTGATCGATCTTGATCTCGGTCTCCAATCTCTTAGACAAGTCTTCCGCACGCACCTTTTCGGGCTTACCACCACCGTTGGTGACGTAAATAGAGGGCACCTTGATGTTGTACTTGTTGTCGCCGTTCAACATTCTGATGGCCTCGACGGCCTGAGGAATCGTGTCTGGACCTCTCAAAATAACACCATCAATGTCAAAGCAGAACGCGTAAGACGCCACACGAGGGTGATCAATCACGGACTTCTTCTTTCTCTTGATGATCGAAGAGTTTCTGGACAATTTCGCCAAAGAATCCACTTTCTTCAAGTTCATGTGAGATCCTTGTTGTTTGCTCAAAGACGTCAGCGAGGACAACTTCGTCAAACCGTTTTGCCACTGGTTCAAGTCAGACAAAGACAATGAAGAAACACGGTGCTTTCTCTGCGCAGGTGTCAAATCATCAATACCGTCGTTATTGAGGTAAGACTGGAATTGAGGCGACTCTTTCTTTTCAGTGGACATGTTTATGGAGTTTTTCTGGTAATTTACAAGACTTTGAAATAAGTCAATCCGTTAAAGTTTCTTCTAGATTGGTTTTACCCGCTGGCTGTCGAATTGGGAAAAGTTGATCGGAAAATCAAATTAAATGAATGTTTTGGGAATGTTCCGACGAATAGGGGAGTCCTAGTATATATAGGCAACCCCAGGGTCGTGGTGATGCTAAAACATACCACGCGTAAAGGATTATGTGCACGTCTGCATGAGCAACTGTTAGACCGCGCTGTGTGTTTGAGACATTTGGTGGGATAGGCGCAGAAAATAGCAATCGAATTTGCGAGAATGGCGCACCGCGGACAAAGAAATCCGTAAACACGATAACCTTAATCTGAAGCTTCTTCATAAGCGAGACCAACAATACACACCAATCACAGGACGAACGCAGCGCTTAATCGCAAATATCAGCAGAGCCGTTGTAAATGATTCGGCAAAAATACGCGGTGTATTTTAGGATGAATGCGCTAGCGTCTGGCCAACACCTGTAACGTAACGTCTCGTCATACACAGTAGCAACTAATGGATATGGCCCTAGAATATTCTGAAGCGGCTCTGCAAATTGCGCGCTCCGGTGAGATATCTTTTCTGGCCCTGGCAGTGACGTAGCCGGTTGCATTTTGGCCGCGCTCGTTTGCTCGCCCCAAGAAAAATTACGACTACTAAGCCTGGGCCTTGTCGGGTTTCGCTACCCTTGGTTCGCCCTGACGTATGAGCAAATGTGATTAACCACGTATTCACGATAGCGTACGCTAGATGGCCTTACGTTGGCTGTTATGATTTGTCAGACAAAAATCTTCGCTTGAAATGTTTGCGAGATAATTTGGCTTTGTCCAGCGTGGCTTTTAAGCTTTCACCGACCGCCTGCTTACTTGTTTCGCGCGGCGCCGGGCCACGTCATAAGACGTCCAGGAACTCGGAATACGACGGGGCTACTGTTGCCAAAGGGCTTCGTGTCGACATCGTAAATCGTCATCCTATGCCATCATCTCCCGTATAGTGGTATGAGATCATTTGTCGTTTCCTAGGGTCTGCATTTTATTTCAGGCAACTAATTACGCTACGGTGAAACATTTTGCGTGTGTACATGGCCAGCTCGCTCGTATTCGCGAAGCCCGAGAACCCTCTTCAGTTTACCTCCACCGTATCGAATACAGCAATATGAGATTGTTTTCTACTTCGGAGATAACGTGCAAAGCTTTCCTCTCTACTTTTTGTTTTAAACAGAACGCTTTATTGCTCAGTGTGCGCCCTGATTTTTTCGGTTGCACGTTTTTTTTTCCCATGGCTCGGCTTCAAAACGTTATCCGTCCGCGCCACTTCAGCAGACGAGCACCGCCTTCTTTGCATCACGCGTTTTAGTTGTAAGTCGGAAAGAAATTAGGCACCCTGAATCAAGACGAGCAATCGCGGGTTTTTATCAATGCCATATTATCGGGGAAGGCTCGTCGTACTTCACTAACTTTGTAAAATTTGGCTCTTTGGGCTGATAGTTTCTTTTGGCAGTCTGGATCGCCAGTCAATGTTTTGTCGCGCTAGGGCCTCACGCGGCCCCGCGCCCTGGTCCTGCTACTGTCTAGGGTCAGCTACACATTGCAAGATCTTTGATTTTTCCTGATTATCACTCATGAAAACTACATAATGGAAGATGAGAACTCTGTGGCTGATAGTATAGAAGACCAAAATAACCTGATCGATCGTTTGGAGGATGAGATCATTGACCATCCTTCTGCCAGCGAGGGCCCAGCACAGTTCTCAGATGAATCGTTCCAGCATAAGTTGAACGAAAGGGCAAATCAAATCCAGCAAGGGGGCGGGTGGTCGGGAGCAGATCCCAATGACCCGAACCCAGACCAAAATTCAAGCACAGCCTCATATCAATTTTCATACACGAAGCCGAATTTGCTTTATGAATACGCAGACTATGGAGACCTCTCACAGGAGCTAGACCAATGGTTTGTATCTTCCGATTTTGCCCTAATTGGCCTAGACTTCCTCAAAACCATTGATTTGGAAAGTCTAGATCTCGAAAGCGTCCCGCTTATTTCATCAATAAACCTATGGCAACCCTCAGATTGGCTTGACCTGCTCGTTTATTATGCGCTTGGTGCTTATGGCGATACCCCAAAGCAGGCGGACCATGTCCTCAAAATCACAACCAATTGCCAAGCCCTAATGAACTCAGCATCCTTCCCGGCTGTGGTGGGATTGTTAGGTGTTGCTTTGAACGAAGTGATTGAGCCGAACGCTGAAAATATCACTAGAGAATATACGAAAGTCTTCACTTCAAACTACTTCAAACTTCAAACGGTTGTCTACTTCGCGCTCAATGTCGCTTTGGCTTCCACAAGTTCTCTAGAAAGTATATACCCGGTTTTGATGGAGTCAGACTTGCTTACCAAAGTTGTGCAACTTACAGAGATATGGAAGCTTCATTCTTCCCCACAATTACGCCTACGAAATTGTCTTCTACTTCATTGGAAACTCATGCTAGTTGAATTTGGCACCTCAGAACAACTTGCGAAAGTCGATGCGTTTCTCGTCAAAAAGTATGATGTCAAAAACAAAGAGCGCAAATCTAAGGCCAACATGCAATTGACATGCTCCCGCGTCGACTACTTCACTTTTGCGGAAGATTCCCGTGACAAGTATCCCCAAGGGCAGCAAAGCTCAAATAACCTCTTCCAGGATCCAAAAAGGAGCGAGGCTGATGACGTAAGCACCCTTTCCTCCTCGTTTCTGAGCCTGCTCGCTCTTTCTCAAGAGAAGGAGAGTTTCATGGCCATGAGAGAGAATTCAACCTCAATATCCAATTCAATTGAAGTTCCTCGAACAAACAAGCTGCATTCACTTTACGGATCTCTTCCGGGGCAGACTGTGCATATAGCTACGCCAGTCCCCTCACCCCCTACTACGCCGTCAGAGTTCATGTCAGGAGGCGAGAAGGTCAGAAAGCTGTATCACGTGAATCAGGGCTTACCATTCGTGTACCCTTTCGAAGAGTCTCAGCGAGTGCCCGAGGCAATTAATGAAGCATCAGACTTGATAGAAGAAGGCGTCTATGAGAGTTATCTGGCTAAACGAATAGGCCATGAAAGAAAGTTACTTCTTGCAAAAGAACGGGGGATTACTTCAGTGGATATTCAATCGCATGATTCTAGAAAAATCCCCTTGAAGACCATCGTTGACGATGCCAGCGTTTCACGTTCTTTAGACCGGGTGGAGAAATACTACCGAAAAACCTTGAAACATTTGCGAGCGTTCGTTGATGTATTGTTGGGAGTTTTGAAAACGAGCAAGATTGACATTAGCTTGAGAGACCTTGAAAGAGAGCTTGACCCTGAATCCTCCTTCACGGGTCGCTTTGGCAGCGAGCATACTAGGAACAGCAAGATATTTAGTATGATCTATCATCAGTTGAACGTCCTTCGTGCCAAAGAGATCACCTTGAAAGCTGTTTCTGCAATTATGTTTCTTACCCTCCGCTGGTTCAAAGTCAGCCACCCGATGAAGGCAATATACTTCAATTCCTTGCTTTTTGACGCACGTTTCATGAGCGTTTTCGCTGAATTCTTGGGAGACAGCTTTAACAACTCTGCACTACAAAATTTTGCGTCCGAAAACAAAGTCATGCAAACGTATGATGTTATATCGTCGCAAAACAGGCTAATGAACCCATCTGTGAATGTTGCGCAACTTGGCTTTTTCGAAGCATGCCAGGGTTTACCTGAATACTGCCCCCAAAAGTATGCTTTGGTGAACAAAACTCCGATCGGGAAGCTTCCGCAGAACCCCAATGATGCAAATATCAGCACGGTCAGTATTTCCGAGTTCAATCACGACTTCTGCTTCATTTTAATCAATTTGTTAGATGTGACAAACAAGATTTTAGTGAAAAATATTCTGCAAAGGGTTTTTGCGTTCAACGAAACCAAGTCGACAGATTTACTTAAAATGCTTCTTCTCAATTATGTGAACGAAGACCTTCGCAAGCCAATACTCAAAATATTCAAAAAGATTACGCCCTACCAAGGTCGCAAGTGGCGTGCGCTCAATATGGATGTAATTTCCCTCGTCTACTTGCATATGAAGCTCTCGCTAAGGGACAATTGGTTGAGTGGCAAGGATCTAGAGAACGAGTTCAAGGATTCACTAGAGCAAGAGGTTTCCTTACGCTCCTTTTTGCACTTTTACAATGTTAGAAACTACTCAGAGGAGATGAAATCATTGGGATACGCATCAAGAAGGTGAACTGATGTCGTTATTAGTGGGGGTAGCACCTGAATACGCGAGTGGCTGCAAGCTGAGACAAATTGCCCCAGCTCCCGCGCTCACACTCGACGCAACGCAACATGCTGGTACATTGCTGGAAGAACATAAAAATCTGCAGTCATAAACTTGAAGTGAAAACGCTTTAAATCCTGAATAAGGTTTTTTCTATCTAGCATATCATTTGAAACCATACATATCCTCTTAGAGTGAGGGCAGGGTTCAGTTTTTAGCGCACTGACAAGTCGGGTCGTGCGTGACCTCAATAAAATTTTTGAGCATTTGCTACACCCTCAACAGCCTGTAGGCGCCATACACTATTCTTAAACATAGCAAGCAAAATGGTTAAATTGACACAAGTCGACGACGAAACCGCCACTCAATTCGAGAAAACTGCGCCAGCCGCCGGCGCCCAAACCTATAGCGATTCCGACTCGGACTCGGACTCGGATTACGAGGACGACTTTGACCTCGAACACGAAACCATATATGACAGAATCGTCGCCTTGAAGGACGTTGTTCCTCCAAACCAAAGAACACAAATTGTGAGCGCTGTCGAGAGCGCTAAAAGCGTTGCGTCGACCGTTTTCAGCAAAGGCGGTTCCTTGTTGTGGGGCGTCACTTCGTCAATCTTGTTGTTGGGTGTGCCCTTGTCGTTGGCGATCTTGGCCGAGACTCAGTTGCAAGAGATGGAGAAGGAGATGTCTTTGCAGCAGTCTGCTCAAGAGGTGTTAGCCCCAGGCTCCGAGAGTGCTTTCAACGGCGAGAAGGCCAAGGCCTAAGGGTTTAAAGATTGATTTGTCTCATGCACTGGTTTGGCTGGCTTGGCCGCAAAATCACGCAATTCATGACTTGTACATATATAAATGAAGGGAATTTCCGTGAGGAAAGAGTTTGATCTAATGACGAAGAATGTAAATTTACTGTTGCTCACTGCACGCAAGCTGGGGACATGCACCGGGTTTTTTAGGCAGACACAATACACTATGCGATCGATGAGATTATTAGGAAGCGGCTCCTTTCAATGCGTTCCCTCTTCATTTCTATCTAAGCATCATATTCAAACCTTCTTGTGCTTGATGGACAACGCGTAGATGTCCAAGTATGCAGTGATCTCCATGATGACTTCTGCTACAAACATGCCATGAATGCCTAAGGTCACGCCTGCGCCAGTCCAGATGATCGCTCCAAGCGTGCTGGCTCTGTCATAGCCGTAAACACTGATCAAATATTTGGCGATGACTAACTGCACGAGCGGAATCGCAGTGGGCACTTGTTTGAATGGGAAGCTCTGGAGCGTCAAGTGCGCCACAATTATGCGCCCCACACAAAAGGCAATGCTGGAACCAATCGAAATAATGAGGGGAAAGCCGAAATCGGTGATCGTTTCGGGGAAAGTGTACAAAAGGGCAAGGATAGACGTGTAGTAAGCGAAGAATGGAATCAATCCCTTGTACGCGTCCGAGATTTTCTTGTCCACGTCCTTGTCCAGCAACTTGCCGTCGGACTTGTAATACTTCGACACGTTTTTCATCGTGCCAGAAATGTTGAAGTAAAGTTGACCCAACCCCAAAAGCGACAGAATGGTGGTGGTGTTGATGCCATAAACGCCAAAGCCCAATGACGACAAGTCCAAAGTGAAAAGCTCATACTTCCAGATGCCCGGCCCAATGAGTCCTGTCAAAACGAACAAGCTGCAGAGGATCAATATACCCTCTACCGGCCCGCTGAACAGTGATAAGTATAGTGTGTGCGTGTGATATTCTTCCCATGTAGAGGTATAGAAGTTGCACACGGATGCTAATTGGGCAATGAACAACAAGTAGCCGAATCCGAGCTGGAACACCGATGCGAATACAATGCAGCTAAGTGTTGTATTGATCGCATCAATCGAGTGGTCAAAAAGCTCGCCTAATGGGCCGCTCTGGCCGGTTCTTCTGGCATGGCAGCCGTCACATCCATCAAACGTCTGGTACATGAAGAGACCAAATGCATAGAAGAAGTAGCACCAGCGAGGCGAATCTGTATTTAAAAATGGGTCATAGTAAAACACGCAGAGAAGATTCCCAAGCACGAAAAATAGTCCGAGAAGAGTGATCACGTTTGGGGCCATGCTCATGGGGAAGATTTTCACAAACAGATTCCACCATTTCTTCAACACGTACCGCGAGACAAGCGAGTGGTCCTCAGCAGAATACTTGTAAAGCTTCAAGTTCTGAAGTTTATCCTTTGGAATGAAAATACCCATTTTCGAGCGAGAGATCTTGAGGCGGCTTGTTCTTGGCACGTCGTGATTGATTGATTGCAATAATTGACAAAGCCGTGCGCACGTGACCGCAACTGCCGCGCGTGCACGACGTGGTTGTCAATCGAAGCCATGAGCTGAGCCAGTCGCTAAGTCCGAGCGA
Organism: Metschnikowia aff. pulcherrima; assembly: GCA_004217705.1. Taxonomy (NCBI): domain Eukaryota; kingdom Fungi; phylum Ascomycota; class Pichiomycetes; order Serinales; family Metschnikowiaceae; genus Metschnikowia; species Metschnikowia pulcherrima. The sequence continues at coordinate 569,023 of CP034459.1, read as the reverse complement.
TTCGAATTCGTAATAAGGGTCTTCTCTGCATGTGGTTTTTTAGATTTAGGTATCAGAACAGTTTGGCTTATATATATATATATTGCCGGGTGAGTTTTGTTGCGGCTTTCCATAATTCTGTATTTTCTGTTCTGATTATTCATTTGTTGGTTTAACAGATTGTGGCGCATAAGAGGTAAATTAGAAGAGTTGAGTCCCACTATCGGAAAAAATTCTGTTCACAATCTATACTGTAGACCTTCCAGGTAATTAATCAAATCGAGGTGTTTCATATGTCGTCTCACTTTCCAACATAATGTCGATGTTATATCTTACAGAGGTAAATTCAAGAGATGAATTTTGCGGCAAAAGTATGAACTGTGCGCTAAAACTTGCTGAGCTCTTCACAGACTTTCAACGAAGCCATGGGATATGGCTGCCTGAAAATGTTATAGTCTCGTTGATGTCAAATTCCATTCAGCTTATAGTCTCAAGGATTCTGAGGCAAAAAAAAAACAGCACTGTTTAATCTTTTTTGGTTATGGAAGTAAACCACGGAATCACAGACTCAAATTAATCTATTACGAAATGGCCTTCCTTGACTGGTTATTTGCCAACGCGAGCGGTCTTCTGGTCACAGTCGGCAGATCATGAGGTGCAAATGGCCGCGCAGCACCATTCCGACATGGGGCCAAACCCGCGCTAACGTAAATTGAAAATACCTCCAGCGTGATTCTTGTTCATTTCTAAAATCATTCGAGTCAAACTGCAGATTCCTCTGTGCATTCATAATTGTACTTTCGTTGATTGCGTTTGTTTTTACCCAGCATCATCATTATTGATTTACATTGAATCCCCCATTTTATAGCATCATGAACTCATTGGATCAAATTATCAACTTGAAGGTTAAGATCACAAATCTTCTAGATGAATCCGTCTCGGGAACCGTTTATGCATTTTCCTCGAAACAAAGAGTTTTGGCGCTCAAAATCACGTCACAAGCCACCGGGAAATCGCCGCCACCACCAGAAGATCTGTATAAGATCATCAATACGGCCTTCATCAAATCAATATCAGTACTTTCTCCACTTCCCAAAAAGAATCAACGGCCTAGCGATTTACTTTCTCCAGAGGCCTCGATCGATGTTAAAAAGCTCGAGGCGTCTTTGAATGAGATGCTCGAGAACGCAAACAAAAAATCATTCAAGAAGAGCTCACCACAACCAGGCACAGCACAAGGACCCAAAAAAAGTGATTCAGGCTCACTCGCGTCAAAAGTTTTCGATAAACTTTCAATCAAGCTCGGCAAGGATAACGTCCAGTGGCAAGGCAAAGATTCCATCTTGTTATTCAAGGAAGTTATGATCTCTAAGCCGTATGCGCTCAATAAGATCAGTAATGCGAAAAGGACGCAAAATTCGAAGCACCTCGAGAAGGCAAAATCAGCCTTGAGGGAAGTGTGGTTGCTGGAAGACAACATTGAACGGGGTGGTTGATTCGAGCACGAAAAAAATTGCATACAAAACGTCATCATTATAAAAAACCTGTTCTAGGACTCAGTTTGTACGAAAACATTGCATTCAAATTCATACTGCGTACATAAAAAAAAGAAACTCACGGTCTCGGCCAATGGTACACCCACGAAACTTCTATCTTGTCGAAAAGCTTGATACTAGAATTAATCTTAGTTCCACGAATTCCATCGAACAGCTCCCATGGCAAGACAAGCCGCCTTGCGGTCAAGTGCGAGCTTCCGTGCTGCGGAAGTGGTCTTTTCAGCTCTCCGAGCGTCTCAAAATATAGATTGAACCACGTGTAGGCGAGGCAGAACTGCCTTTCAAAAGATAACTTAATGTCTTTCATTTGTGCCGTGATCGGTATATTCACGGGCACGTCTAGAAAAGAAGAACTTGCACTGATATTCGGAAACCCCAAACTTTGTGTCCGCAACAATTCTGTTTCGAGACCATTTCTTTTCTCAATATATGTGAACAACTTAAACTTGCTGAGAATGAGAAGCAGTGTAGGCCTCACCACGGTAATTTTGGTTATTGCAGATCTTCCGGCATCAAACGGAACATTAATTCGGGAATCGAAGAAAAGGAAGTTATTCATCATTTTTTCCGAAAACAGGAGATAACACTTCCAGTAGTTGAGGTATTTAATTTGGCTCATGATCAGCACACCTGGCCCGAAGAATTTCCGCATACGCCGTCTGGTGAACATGGCAATTGCTTCATCTACAGAAATGTAAATACCCCTTAGCTTCGCCTCATACATCAAGTATGCACAGCAAACAGAACCCGACCTACCCTTCCCTTCTCGGCAATGTATCAAAGCCACATTCCGGGGAGAAACGTTAAAGAAATCATTGATGTCTTGAGTAATTTTGATTAGGAGCGATATGCTGGGTGGCAGATGATCGGGGAATGGAAAATATGACCAGTTCTCTTCCGCAACATCATCTGTTGTGTAGCCAGAGCCTTCACCTCTCAAATTCCAAATATGCCAATGAGTCTGGTTGCCAGATTTGTACCGATTCAAGTGGGAAACTACTGTGTCCACTGGAGAGCGGAATATATTTGAGATGAAGTTGTCCGAGGGACCAGCGGCCACAATCATTCGTGGTGTGACATACGATAAGTCTAGCCAGTTCTCGGTATCATGGAAGCTTTTTTTCGGCGCAGATACTATGGCTCGGATCAAGTTATTTGGATTCATTGTTTGGGTGCAAAAAAGTTGTGAGCGAGGCCGATATATCGAAACACAGTGAGAACCATGCTGCATACACGCCAAAAGAAAAAAAAAGAGCGAGATTGCTGGGACTCGCGGCCCATATCTGATAAATGGAGGTAAGTTAAACATATGTACATAAAGGCATTTCGGCCTTGCGCCAAGATGTCACATTGACAATTTAGGTATCAGCTATTTGATCATTCATGATCCAAAGCATGAGTGCAATGGCAGCAAGAAAGCTAATCAAGTCCGTGGCTATGGTCAACGTGGTTTTCCTGCGGGCACGTAGTTCACGTAACACATACTTTCTATGTAGTTCGCGAAAATTACATGCCACCAGCAGACAAATACTCACGGACCTTGGCGCTCAAGACTGGATCAGCCTTGATTTTCAACTGCATCTTTGTGGCCTCGGCGAAAGAGGTGGCTTGCACCTTCTCCTCAAAGGTCCTGGCTAAGTTAGAGCCTTCCTCGAACAAAGCCACGGCCTCTTCAGGCTTGTCAGTCTGCAACTTCACCTGGGCGAGCGAGATTCTAGCGATCTCAGATTTAGGGTCCAACTCACAGGCCTGGGTAAGCAACTCCTCAGCTATAGGCAACTGTTCAACACCTTCTCTTGAGATCAATGACGCTTTGTTAATCAAAGGAACAGCACCCACGCTGTAATTTGGCAAGGCTTCCTGCAATCTGGCGGCGATCTCGTACTGCTTGATGGCACCTTGAATGTCACCATGGTCAGCCAAGATCTCACCGTAATAGTTCAAGATTTCAGGCGAGGTGGGGAACTTCAATCTAGCCTCGTCAAACGACTGTTTAGCCTCCTCGAATTTACCCTGTTTGTAGATTATGCAGGCCAACTGGATGTAAGCGTAAAGGTTTTCTGGGTTGTACTGCTTCGCCTTCAAAAAGTTCTCCTCGGCCTTGTTCAAGTCGGAGGTGAGGTAATACAACTGGCCCAAGTGGTAGTATACATCGCCATTCTCAGGGTCGGGCTTTTGCGCGCGCTCAAAGTCAGCAAGCGCCTCGGCGAATGAAGATCTGTCGGCGTTGATCAATGCTCTCATGATGTAGGTTCTTGGTCTTGGCTTGAGCGTGACGGCTTTGTCAATTAGCTCGGAGGCCTCTGTAGGGACGTTCTTCATGAACTTGAATGCAGCGAGGTACTCCAACGCGATCGACGCGGTGGCGGCCTCCTTGGAATCGGCGGTCAAGGAGTCCACGTTATAAGTCTCAACAGCCTGGTTCAACAAGGAGTCAGCGGCCTCGTATCCCTCAATGGTGTTGGCGTTAACGTTTGCCAATGCGTCAAACAAGAACTTGTCACCACCGGTGGACTCTTCCGAGATACCCTCAGGGTTGGTCTCAGGCACGTAGGTACCAAAGAACGAGCCAATTGTAGAGGCAGATGGCAACTCAGGTACTCTGTTCTTCAAGTTTGCCTCGACAAGTTTCAATGAGTGTTTCTGCAAGACTTTCTCCAAAGACTGCTCGACCGACTTCGAGTTGAAGCCACCGAAGATAGTCAATGCGGTCAAGTCGAGCATCGACTCGGGGTATTTCTCCAAGGCCTCGTACGAGTTGGCACGGCGCAAAATACACTTGACGTAGTCACGCTTGATGTTGATCGCAGCAGTCGCGTCTTCAATCACCTGCTCATGTTTATCCAAAGCGGCGTAGCAAGCAGATCTGTTGGAGTAGAAAACAGGGTCCTGCTTCACTTTCAACGCGGCAGAGTAGAACGTGATGGCATCTTCAAAATTTTCGGCCTTGTACCTGTCGTTACCGGCTTTCTTCAATGAAAATGCCCATTCCTCCTTGTCCAGGTCCGAGAGCTGGGAAATAAGTTCATCAGTGATTTGCGGGAATCCTTTTGCGTCAACAGGGTAAGGCGCGTTAGCCTCGACTGCTGTGTTTTCTGTCAAAGGCTCCTGTTTGGCTGGCTCGGCATCCTTTGACTTCTTCTTCTTTGACTTCTTCTTTTTAGAAGCGGGCTCAGAAGATGGCGCCGTGGCCTGCAATTGTGCGTAGTAATAGTAGGCGCCAAAGGCGGATGCGCTTGCCAAAACAGCAGCGACAAGCGCAGTCTTGTTTCTGGCGAAGAAATTGGACTCAGACATGGCTCTGTTGATGTGTGTTTTGCTTCTGTCTATTGGAAGAATTTATTCGACCGTTGCGAGAATCAGTCCAGATAAATTATGATTTTTCTCTATGAGGAATTGACCTTCAATATTTTTCAAAGATGCTGCGAGAATTTTGCGAAAAGAAACAAAAGAACTTGTTGTGGAAGTCCTAAATTGTATTTCCTGCCGAGGGTCAAATCGGCTTTTCTTGTTTTTTTCACCGGGCCACGAACGGCGACGCCAGAGAACCGTCAGCTGAGGGCAACGTGTATGCAGGTACTACGCTAATTGCTACCACCCATTTCGACGGAACAAAAAAAAACAAACAAACACTTTACAATTGGAGTCTTTCAAAGCTGATTATCTAAGTCATATTATTCTAATACAATTGCAGCCATATGCGTAAATAAAACACCTGTCTCTGATGGTTCAGTTGCCTAATTCCATTCAAAGTACTAAGCACTCATTGGACGTTGAGTTGTGATTGGGCGCACCATGCATGGCAATGGCCATGGCTCACTCACGCATGCGCGCACCGAAATGTTCCATAGTGTTCTCGTTGCCACGGAAGCACAATTCTCGATAGTGCATCAGCTTCACAGTAATACCGAGGAGATGTATGACACAGTTTGATAATAAGACCCTTTAAGAAACCTCAAGGCTTCAAAGTAGGTTTGGTCTGAACCAGGATGTAAAACCAAATAATCTATGCCCCATAGCGGTACCTAGCCCTCTGATGCTCGGAGTCGTCTTGATACGAACTTTCGCGCACTACGTCATCATATGTGGGTAACGGTATACTGCCATCAACTGGCCCATCTGGGACTGCACCATTTGAAGACCCCAAATTTTGCGACTGTTTCTCATTTGCATATGGCACAGAATGCTGAGAGTGTTTCTCGGCAAGAGGCGGCTTGTGGTCAGGAGGATATCCGCTGCTGAGACTGCCGTTACGCGAGTCCGGCGCTTTCCCTAAACTCGTCCCCGATGCGTTTGAATGTAGATTACTGGTAAGCTTGAGCCCACTCAAAATCTGTATGTCGGGACAAAAAATGTCAATATACTTCACTTTCTCGTTGGCCTCTCTAGCGGACCCAGCCTCGGACATTTTTTCGCTCGAAACGCCCGCAACCACATAGAGCCCATAGCCCCTGGCAATGTTGCAGGTCTGAAATGTTGGAGGAAGGTTTCTTGGGAGCCGAAAATTCTCGTAGTACTTGCTGGGAATCTCTAGCTCGTAGGCGTTACTAACATATGCCGAGCTTGTCGCGGAAGAGGATTTTTGCCTTTTGCACTTTCTTAAATCGAATTGTAGATTCTGATAAGTGTTACTGCACAACGGAAGGGTTTCCTCCACACGAGATTGATGTATTTGGCTGGTCAAGCCGTCGTTATCCAAGACGGAGATGATGGTGACGGACCGCAACTCAAATTTAAGGCTCTGAAGATAGATAATCCCTAAACCGTTAGAGTGTTCTGGCTTGCCATAATTTGCCAAAGAATATGCTGCGGGGTCAACTTCAGACACAAAGTAGAGTTTGAATGTGGGGGCAGTGGTTGGAGATAAGGACGGAGGATAGGGCATTCTCATTTCGAAAGCGAACGCCACATCCTGGCTTTTCACAGCTACTCCAGAGGACGACAGACCACCCGAGCGTATCGAAGACAGGTATTGTGGCGAACTCGTGCCAAAGAAGGATCCAAAAAACTTGCTGCTCTTAGTTTCAGGAGTCGTTGGTAAAGCCTTGGTTGAAGGAGGCACTTTCACACCAACAACTTCAGGAAGCCTGTCCTTAAAAACCAAATCCTTGCGGTAAAACCGTTCTCTGTACTCTTCAAACTGCTGCCCTTCTCTGTAAGGGCTATATTGGCTGTTCAAATCGAGAGGGAGGAACACGAATGGATCAAATGCTCGCAAATTGGCCTTGAGAAAAGATGACCTCTTACAAGTGGCCTTCACAAAATATTTGATGCTAGCCATGCCCTTCATGTCCTGTAGTGTTGGGGGAAGCTGTGCATCAATGTGATACTCTTGACTTTGAGCTTGGCCTGCGGTAGAGCGTCCAGGGTTGCTGATTCCCAGAATGTAATTGTTTGCGCTGTTAATCAAGGTCCGGCCATTGAAGTTCCCGTTATTGATCACTAGGTCGTAACTGTTCTTACTAAACTGGATTTTATTGGAGATTCCGGTCAACTTCTTGCACGAGTTGGAAAGCGGGATCTTGAATTGGAAGCCGTACGTGTACGTGCCCGGTGTCAACGTGAAGTCCTTTGCCTGTGAAACCAGTCGCACATTTTCTGGAGGAAATACGATAGTAGAATCATAAAGGATTTTATGTGTGTCTTGTCGGAATTTGTCCTTGCGATCTCGCTTATCGTTTCTTCTATTCCTGCGGCCATTTCCATACATATCTTGTCTTTCCCCGGCTGGAATCACGAGCTGGGTTTCAGCCACACCCTCGAGCTTTACTTGGATGTATGCTAAAGTCAATGCCGAGGTGGTTGTGAGTTTCACCACTCCGCTGATAATGTCATGATTCGTGAAAGTCCCGCCCGTGCGGCTCCGGTCAATTTCGATTTGCACGTCATAACCCATGGCGACAACGTTTATGGAGTGTTTCTCTCCTTGTAAGAGACTTTTAAAGTACTCACCGCGTGAATGCAGTATTGCTAATTACCTCCATGCTATCACCGAAGCCGCGCGTGAGCCCGCACACAGCCCCAGTTGCCATAGCCCGAGATACAAGATCCAAGCCTACTGAGGCGTTCCAAAGCGGCTTATTTCGGCTTGGGATTGACAGAATTCCCCGATCCCGAACACTATTATATGACCATTTCCATTTACCGTGCAGAGCCCTAATTTGCCACTGTAACCCGTCTGCGTCGAAAGCACGTGATCCTGCACACGAGTCGGACGTCTGTCTTGCCCATGCGACTTTTCAAATCTGGTCACATAAACCCTCGATGTTAGCCCGTATCAGCAGAACAAGTTTGCCCCGCCAACCGTTCCGTGCTTACAACTTTTCCAGATCGTTTAACTCATCCATCAGAATGTCTGCTCCTCAAACTACCCAAGTCGAGGTCGTCCAGCAAGGCGACGGCAAGACTTTCCCTAAAGTTGGTGACACCGTCACTATTCACTACACCGGTACTTTGGAAAACGGTAAGAAATTCGACTCTTCCCGCGACAGAGGTAAGCCTTTTCAGTGTACCATTGGTGTTGGTCAGGTCATCAAGGGTTGGGACACTGGTATCCCAAAGTTGTCTGTCGGCACCCAGGCTAAGTTGACCATTCCAGGTCACGAGGCCTACGGTCCAAGAGGCTTCCCAGGCTTGATCCCTCCAAACGCTACCTTAGTGTTCGACGTTGAGTTGTTGGGAGTCAACTAAATATGTGAATATAGCTAGACATTCATGACCAATCCTGACTCGGTCACCTTGATCTGTCGTTGTAGAGTCACTGTAGGCAAATTCACTTTGAATTGCATGTCCTGGACTTGCAAATGGGGCAACTCAATTGAGTCGGAGTCCTGTTCTTCAGCGCTATATCTGGCGTAGTATTCGAGTTTGTGCTGGCTGAAGGGAAGGACGGGTATAATTGCTTGCTTCAAGGGCGACTCGTTTCTTACGTCTTCGAAATCCCACAGAATCCCGCGACTCATTGCCTTATCCGTCGTTAAGGTTGAGGCATAGGTAAAGATACGCGAGGTGGGGTTTTCGATGATATAACTAAGGTGCACGTTCTCATCTTGCCTTTCAACGTAAAGTAAAACGCGGGGATCTTGCAATTGGAAAATAAACTCTTTTTCATCCGTCTCGAAAGAACTTTCTGTGCTTAAACCCACTCGTTTGTATGTGTATTTGGCTGTCGCGATCAAGTTCACCTTCGTTGTAGTTGGGCGGTGTTTTGCGGCAGTCACAAATTTGCGTGCATAATTTTGGTCATTGACTGTCATGTCATTTACCCAGGTCACCGAGATCTCTGGGGTTGCTGAACGGATCTGGAGCTCAACGCTGCTGATGAAGATTGTTCCCTGCTGCAAGAGCTCATACTTGTCTTGAACCTGTGATTGTAAAAGCCAAGATCTTGAAATCAGCGGCATTGAATGTCGTTCAGTACTGCTGTCGAGAACGAAAGGATTAGGAATCGAGGAAGTGTTTTCAGTATGGAGGCGTGGTGAGATAGAGAGAATCTGAGAGAACGGCCTTTCCAAGACTCTCATAGTGAGTTGAGTGATATCAAACTCCGAGACTTCACCATTCACGTCGACACTGGTGAGCTTGAAATATAGGACCAATTTCAAATTGGCATCCTCGGGTATTTGTGAACTAGGCGACTTTGTGAGCCTGACGTTCAACTTGTGTTTACGCTCAGTCTGTTCCATATGATATGCATCAAGAAGCTCCATTGGTTCATCATCTTTGAACGTATCGAAATTGACTTGGGCATGCAAATCCTTGGTCTCGATCATATCATCATAGATGATTGGCTCCATCAGTACCCTCACACTTTTGCATCCTAATTCTTTTCCTCCAGTCTCCGGGATGGAGAGCACGATGGACGTTTCGAATTTCTCTCCAATGATAATTGACTGAGGTTTCGAGTCGATTTCGATCCCTAAGTGTGGGCGATATGGCTTCACAAACACCTTACAGGAATTGCGACCTTGTGAGTCCTTTCGCTTTGTCTTCACTTCACCGTTTTTCTCTCTGACAGCCACATCAAAGGTTTGTTTTATGCGATGATGGTCAACGGCTGTGCGTTCTTCCTTTTTCAACTGAAAATTATTTCCATCAACTTCCACATTGACAGTTAGTGAAGCGACAATCTCATTAACCAGGTACCAACCTGAAGTACTAGCGGTTTGTCGCAACTGTAAAATGAGACCTAATTCCCCGAATGACGCGAAATTGAAATGTGCTTCATCGCCATCTGGAGCAGCATTTTGCAACATGCCTGCTTGATCCCCTGAGCCTTTGCATCGCACGAGTCTATCACTTTCGTACCGGATATCAATGTGGTTAATCGTGAGAGTAACTTTGCTACCCGGTATTGCCCTTCCCAAGACAGTTGGGTCAAATAGACGATTGAGTCTGACCTGAGTAATTACCGTGTCGGAAACCCTGATTTCGTGATCAAAAGTCTGATTAAATAAGCAGCAGTCAACATTCACGAAAGAAACTTCACTTTCAAGATTGATTGTTAAGTCTTCATTTATCCTCCAGTCATTTGATAAACTATCGAGTACGGGATCCCTGGAAACCGATAGGCAAGCAAGCTGGGCTAAAGCCGTGTGTGAATCATCAAGTAGATTTGCAGCCACTATGATCTTTTTCGAGACCATCTGGTGAATACTGGCCCAGTCTTGTGTCAGAAGCTTTGACTGAGCCACTTTGTAAGTGTCGATCGCTTTCCTGTATGCTTTTAGACCCACGCATGAGTCGGCTATTTCGATTAGCATGAAAATCTCGAAAGAAGCATTGGGTATAGAATCAGCAATTGGTAGAGCCTTGATTGTATGCTCAAGTAGCCTGACTTTATAGCTGAGGATACTGGCCACATCCGTAAAGCTGTGACCAAACACCTCGCAAAGTGTGTCTCTCAGGTTGATCGCATGGAGCCAGCTCGCCGCTCTCTTATAGACTAGGTGTGGGCTCGTGGCGACCACAGACCCGTCGGAAAACAAGAGTCCACCAGAATACTCAATACTGTCTTTGTTTCTATTTTTGGGTGACCCGCTCCGAAATTCCTGAACCAAGCTATCAGGAAGTAGGCTCATGAGTTCTGCCAACCAATGATCCTGGATAGCCTTCCAGACTTTGATACCAGGTTGAGTGTTTTCCGTGAGGAACGCCTCCACTGTCTCAACATGTTTTCTCTGCCGTTTCATCGCCGTCACTGGCTCTTCTATGGAAAACTTGCCACGCACGATGTGTATAGCAATCACGTCTAGTAGCGTACGCCATTGCACGTAGACTTTCTGGTCATGAGGCGTCCGTGATTTGCTGAAAAAGTGGGTCGAGTTACTCACAATGAGCTCAAATAGGTTAGTGTAAGCTTGCTCTAGCAATGGAAGACTTGCCTCGATATTGTGCGGATGCATGAGCTGGAGAAGAATCCCTTGTTTGATCGTATTCCGGGTCTCGAGAATCTTCGGCGAAAGCTCAATGCTTGTTCTGACATGACTCCGTGGCATAGTATAGTATTTGTTATTACGCTGCTTGACGCGGTGAGCAGTATCTGAGTAAAAATCTGTGGCTGAAGATTTCAATGAGGTTAAAAGAGAAGAAACCAAGAGCTCGCAGTGGCTTTCCAAATCCTCCGCCTCCAGCAAGAAAAATAAATTCGAGAGGTTTGCTAGCCCCAGAACGTGCCTCAAGTGCGATAAGCGATCCAGCACGTCGTCTTCTGTCCCATGGGAGACCAATATAGCCACAAACCGTATGTTATACGCCAAATACTTTCGACGGTTATTAGCAAGGGCCTCAGCGAGCTCATTGTCAGAGCCTTGGTCCGTCCCAAGAGCGTATGTACACACAACAGCAAAAGGTACATCGTCAGCATACTTGCCAAACCACTCTTTGGAAATCACTCCACTGGGAAAGAGATCCGACTCGGAATTGAACGGCGAGATCGGCGAGTGTGTATCGGCCGCTCTCGATTTATGGGCTGCGACTTTTGATTCGATCGATTGTTCTGATTCGGCATAGCGAATGCAAAATTTGGTCGCCAGCAACCTGTTTTTCAATATGACGTTATCCCAAATGGGGTTTACTAGCTGAGCCCTGTCGAGATACTTCTGTAGAACTTCAGCCACGGGCCCCGTACCAAGCGCAAACTTGACAAGAGGCGCAAGCTGGCGCGTAAAAACCGGATCATAGAATTCCATTTTTGGGGCAAACTTGCTGTAAAAGGTATTCTTGGTTCACTCCCTCAAGCGTAAAGTGTATCGAATCAGTCAGGCACACTGCGAGGCCAGTGGTGCAGGTGGTGACTTAACTTGCAGAGGCATTAAAATGCCAGCGAAACCAACGGAAATTTAGTATATTTGACAAAAATTAATGATATATGATTTTAGATAGTAGTATAAAGACAAATCGCCAAAATTTATTTTCACCACATTACACATCTATATTCTGTATTGACCTATGCCATGGGTCTGATGCCACCAAACAAAGTGGCCAACCAACTGGGACGGCATACGGCGGTGAGCACTGAGCAGCAGCACATCTTATCGGTAGCGCGAAGAATATTCACTCGGTTTCTGCTGTCTGACAAATCACATCTCTGAAGTGATATCACATCAAGTGGACTCTTTATTTTCTTTGTCAACATGTCCGATCCCATTAATGCAAACCCAACCATAATAGATGTTTCTAGTTTGCCTACTAGGCTAGATGGTCTTTCCAAGGAAAAAGATGCTAAGCAGGAATTGGTTGACAGAATTCTCTCGCTCTCTCTACATCCTCAAATCGAGGTTTCAATGCCTCCCACAGATGTACCAGAACTCGATTCCGCAAGCGATATTTCAGAGGAAGAGCTTGATTTTGACGAGGAGGAAGAGATGATTGATGCACAGGAAATCTTCGACTTGATCGCCACAATTTCGGACCCAGAGCATCCGCTCACATTGGCGCAGCTTGCGGTGGTGAATCTCTCTGACATCACAATTACACATGGTGCCAACAAAAACACAGATATCTCCGAGGTTCTTATTAAGATCACCCCCACGATCACGCACTGTTCGTTGGCAACTTTGATAGGATTAGGTATCCGCGTTCGCCTCGAGCGCTCGCTTCCACCGAGATTCAGGATTCGAATTTTGATCAAGGAAGGTACTCACCAATCGGAAAACCAAGTCAACAAGCAGCTCAACGACAAAGAGCGAGTGGCCGCGGCATGCGAAAACGACCAGTTGCTCAGTGTGATCTCGCAGATGCTCAGCACATGCAAATAGTTCATACACCCGCCCATATTTAAGAAACGACGTTGATTTTGAGCTCATAGCAGTAGCTCACGCACCCGCGAAATCTCTGTCTTTGCGAATAGCATATGGCAGATGTCTACAACGACAAATCGGAAGATGAAATCTTTCACAAATTCCAAAAGAGTGACTAGATCATCATGTGAATCGCGGCGGCCAAAACTTGCCGCTAGCTGTCGCACATGGTCACCTAGCTTTCTTGTTTGCACGTAGTATTCTAGTTTTTGTCGCTGGTTCTGCGCACGCTGGGCGTCACTCATGTGGTACGAACTCCTCGCTAAAGTCGTGTTATCTTGGGGATCCGTGCCGCTTGTCGAGTTTCTGTATGAAGACAGCGGACCTGGCCCACTCCCTAAGCCTGGAATCAGTGCCTGCAGGTCTCTTCGTTTCACTAGTTTGTTGTAGAATTTGGACTTCAGTAGGAGCCCATTGATCTGCGAGGCCTTTTGGATGGATGCAGGCTGGGATGTGTTTGTATCCAGGGAAGTGAGTGAAGTCAAATTTGATGTCAAATGTTGCAGGCCCACAGATTTGCGGTCCTCGCCATGAGGAACAGGTTCGCTCTTCTGCTGATGGTGGCCAAAAATTGATAACTTGCGCTTCCCCAGCATGAAATCTCGGGAGATTGACGAGACTCTACTGCTTCGAGTGCCTGAAAAACTGCTTGGGCGTGAGGAACCTGAATTGATGCTGCTGGCGTCAGCTTCGGTGGGCAGGTGCTTTAGTGATGCAATAGAATCGAGACCTTGATCCTCAAGCTCATCATCCTCTGGAAGCGACGTGAAGTGCAGAGACTCTAATGCGAGTTCCGTGAACTTCTGTTCGGTCACGCGGTCTTTGAGAGAAGAGATCAGGCCCTCATCGATCGTAAAATAGTCTCTCTCATTCAATTCCTCAAGACTTTGCGCGAGAATAGCATTCGCCGCTTCAAGCGCCTCCGTTTTCTCCTTCACGTTTTTGATACGAATCTCGCTGGCCTGCCAGAGGTCTCGTGGAATCGTGATTTGAGGTAGAATCTCTGCATTTGGGTTGCGCTTAGTCAGAGCATCCAACGTAGGGTTCAGAATCTGGTTCTCGTCCTTGAGGTTAAGAACCCTTGAGATAAACATGCTCATGAAAGAGTACTTCGTGTTCTCGAACGTTGCCGAAAGCAGGAGCGCCTGAATGTGCCTTAGGCCATTAATGTGTTCGCTCTGGTCGCGATGGCTATGTTTTTCAGACACCATGGCACTGGCTTCCATTGTGTGCGGGCCAAGAAATATTTTGAGTGGCGCAGATATGAAGCCTTGAGGCAACACCAGAAGGTATTTGGTAAATTGAAAAGATCAAAATAGGAGATGATAGCACGGCTGAAGTTGGTATCGCACTGAAAGTCTGTTTTTGGTGGTGTAACGTATGACGAGCAAATTCTTTCCTTCCATGTAATAAATCAACGCGCAGATTGAACACCTCTTGATGGAAAAGATTGTTTTGGAAGATCGATAGTTGAAGACGAACGTCTGGCTCAAACGAATTGGAATCCATGATTTCCCCATTCAGAAAAATACACTCTTTTGGTACATGCAGGACAGACGTTCTTCATGCGGCGCGTGTGTCACCGGAGCGTGCGGAATATTCGTGCTATGTTCCATTGATAGGATCCACCCGAATGGGGTATCGCGTAGATAGCTTTCAAACATTCAACGATTCTGATATTACATAACACGCTACTTGTTTGAAAAGCTTCTTGGGCCTTGCCTATGGGTACGTGTGAATCATGCGTCGGTTACTAACTATTCGGCCCGTGTGTCAACGGAGTTGGACACATGTTTTCCGTTTGCATACACCGTGTGAAGTACACATGTTTTGGTCGTTGCTAGAAAATGTTATCTTGAAACTAAGCATTCCTGTTGGTTTGATATTACGAGAGACTTGACTGCGCGCTGGCTCGATTTTTAACTTTTTCATCCTTCGTTGAGACAGAGAAACGTGATGGAGCCTTATAGATTTTACGATGCGCTACTCTTCAGGAATAGCTGGCTGCTATCAAATGCCATCATTCCTGTAGTCAGTTCTTCATCCAGAATCATGAAAGAGGCCATTTTTTGCCGACGCCCAGTAGCATTTACGAGAACCTCTCTGACCTACAGTTCGTTCAGGTATGATTGTATATGCTATTTGACTATTGACTCATTACTTGAACGATAACTAGCCTCAGGATCATCCCCCCGATTCTAACGTAATTCAAAGAGATATATCCTCACGCTTCGAAATCTTCATGATCATCAGGGGAGAGTGTAGGGTTATTTCCAGATATTTGCTTTCATGACGAAGACTATCAAACGATAGAATATGTATCCCCACACCAAAAGGAGAGTGATGATGACAAACACATGAAAGAAATAGTGCCAAAATTCCCTGCAACTTATGAATATGGGCTCGTCTTCAAGTCGAGAAGCACGGTCTCGGGCAGTGATATTCGGTTTGTGAAGGACCACATCTGAACCTGAACCGCTTACAGTGGGAGTAGAGGGCGCATTATCGGCATCTGTGTGCACGATGAAGGGATTATTGACGGGCATTTTTTCGGGTAAGCAGCCTATTATGGATTCACAAAACTGAAAAGAGTGAGTATGATCAAAAAAGAAAGATGTGAAATCATTTTATTGGAAAATATTCGAACGCATAAACTTGTCTCACGGCATACTGTAAAATAATTGCGGAGCACTTCGACGCGCTGCATGTTCTCTCACGAAGCATTTGTATGTTTCGTGCTTCGAACATTTATGAACCTAAGATGTTTGAGAAAAAGTCAGGGATTAAGGTACGCTTTTATCTAGCGAGAAGTGTCGCCGTGATCCAACCAAATTGACACACTGTGCAATCTGAAGCCACTTCCGCCTTATTAAAAGATTGCAATACGCTTTCAACCTGAAATTTTATTTATTGGCAAGCTTAAGATTCAAACCGGGAGATGCCGGTGTTCGCAATTATCGCCATCAGCTTTGACTGTTTATACCCACTTACAAAAGTGGTGAGAAGGCTGACTTCACGAGGACGTAGCCTTGGTAGTAGCATGAACCCTTTGTACTGTGATCTTCCTTCACAGAAATCGAGCAAATGTCACAGAGCTACCACGCTGGGTCCCGTTCACAAAAGCGCTTGAACGGAGAAAAAAAGCCCGATGTTTGTCACTTTCAATTGCACACTTAGATATCTTTGAATCGGCTCATTTTGACTATCCTCAAAAGTCACGCATCTCTTCTTGTTGCACCCGAAAGTTTCCTCTTAGACGTTGCTCTCACAACAAGCCAAAAATTCTTTTCTTTATAATCAGCGGTGTGCTCGACACATCATTGATTCTAAATGCCTCTTTCCACCACGGAAAAGTCTTCAAGCACGCAATGCTGACATCAAGATATTGGCATTCATTTCAATTGAGTTTTTCGTGGTTAAAAGAGTGGTCAAACAAGGATTCTGACGTTTGCAAAAGTTTTGAGGATTATTTTCAGCTTGAAAAACTCAAAGAAAAGCATTAAACACCCTCTTTTCTTTCTCCCATTAGAATCATAGGTCTTAACTTGATCATTCACCAAAAGATCATTGTACAGTAGCGTTCTCACCGCAAAATGTGCCACCTTAAATTCTTGAATTGAAATTAAGTCTCGATGTTCTTAGTCAAGATAATCAGCCATGCATACTATGAGGTAAATGTTGCACAAAGGCTGAGATGTTTTTACCAACTTATTAATAAGATTTAGAATCGCAGATAATATGATTCCTTTGATATGGCATATATTCTGACTCGTTCTGCTTCCGTGAATCAGTAAAAAGAACACCTGGCATTGGAGCATCTTCTTGCAGATTCAACGACAGCTGTGACTCTTTTCTTCCCGCTCAATATACCTGCTTCATCAGCAGCCGCTTCATTGTCAATTTGGCTGGAGGAAAATAAAACCCCCCTCCCCGAATTTTGCTCTGCCTTAGACAAGATTGTGTGTGTGTGTGTGAAATTCTACTGCCGTCTCAGTGATCTCTCATTGGCACGTCTCAGGAAGCTCAGTAAAGTAAGAAAACTTCATTCAGCGGCGGGCTATTGAGAGCTGGGTGTTATGATGCTCTTACTATCAATTATTAATTTCCCACAGATAGATTAGATACGTTAATTGTGAGTAAATTAGCAATCATGACTGGTTCGCTCATACCCGAGCCCTGAGTTGACCTATATTACCGACCTAAAAACTTGGGCTAGCGACATCCGCGGCGAGCCGAGGTAATGGAGGTGCCAGAATCACATCGATCAACTCGAAGTTCTTGACGAGAAGTAGGAGTAGGAAAAAGGCGTTACAATCAAATAAAGGGAAATATAGAACCTCACATTTCTCTTCACAAAACCTGGCTTCTCTTTGAAGATAGAGGTAGAGAAAAGGGAATGAAGAGATCTATATGTAATATTTGCAACCAATTGGTTCTGTTCGCGATCAAACCACCTCAAAGCAGTAGGGCCAACTCGCGGTCTCAAGAGCTTACTGACCCAGTGTTGGCAGTGCAATGTTCCACGGAGACCTTTTCAAGCTTATTCCCCCCGTCTTGCTGAAAACTCTAAGAAATCCATACCACGATTTATTTTTGTCGACTCCAAGCATTTTATACTTTCAAGTCTCAAAAAGATAAAAAGAAAAAAAAAAGAATTTCGCGATTTAGAAGCGAAGCGATCAGTCATGGGTCGAGATCAACAAGTCTATAAATGACAGCGTCTGGCATGTCATAAATTAAGAACAGGTATCATGATTGTGACACTCCAATCCCAACAACAGCGAAAATAAGCAATACCCACACAACCACGCAAACGACCGGGAATGGTTCGCTCGGGTTCATCCCAATACCTTCATCACGCAATTCGTTCACAAAACTTTGTACACGCCGGGAAACCGGACCACTCTGGTTCTGCCAAAAATCGACCTTGCTATTAAAAACGCGTTTCCGTTTTTCTGAATTGTGCAACTTCCTGAACACGAGCAGCATATGCTGCCAAATCGAGCTCTCCGAATGTTCAAAGGCCATGAGAAACTCAATGAGTGCCACAGCATCATCCAAATGTGCCTTTCGCATAAGCTGATTTATTCGGTAAGCATAAGATGTATAATCCTTGTGCTCTCTCATTTTCTCGCGAAACTCTGTCTCCACACATGCCCTTGTGAACGTCCATGTGGGAAACTCTTTGAGAAGTTTTGGATCGAGGCATTGTCTGAACTTCTGATCAAAATCATTTTCGACTCGAACAACCGAGCTCTCTGTATCCTGCTGGCTTCCAACGAAGGAAGACCTAAATTTATCTAAGTCGACCGAACAATAGGCACGGTTCTCGATCGATAGCAAAGAAAACGCTCTTTTAAAATGGAAATAAAACTCGGGAAACAAGCCTGTTTCCATCAATTTGAGCTTATAAGGTACAAAATTCTCATACTCAAAGGGATCGCTCGTTTGCTGCTGAACTTGAGGTGTCGCACTAAAGCGAAAACTTTGTTCAGGGCAAAACTCGTCTTCATAAGATTTCGTACTCAAGTCATGCATATCAAAAGACGTCGTTGGATCGCTTTCGGGAACAGGTTCATACTTTCCCTTTTGGGAGCCCCCAAAAAGATTAGTAGACATTGACAAAGAATAGATAAGTAGTTTTTTTTTTTTTTTTTTTTTTTCGTAACTATCGAGTTGGTTAATCACTGGTGATCAGCCTGCACGGAAGATCTCGGGAGTCGGGCGCATCAATTAAATGTTTCGTGCAGCACTGCCTGGTGTTATGGTGAGTTTTCTGCAGCGACATGATAAATAAAGCCACCGCTCTCAACAATAAGGTCACGATTTCCAAAAATAGGATATGTCTTCATGCGGGAGCGTTCCACAATTTATTTTTCAGGGTCACCAGGTCGGCATTATTAGACATGAATACCTGAGGTTGTGAGAGAGCTGGTTGTAACTCAAATCAGACACAGGGGGCTACTCCCTGATTTCAGCATCCTGAGAATGGAGGTAGGACCTCGTATGATTAGACCACGTGAGGAGCAGGCCTACTATCGCATGACGTAGCTCGAGGCTAACGTACAGCACCTAGCCAAGTGTGAAGATGAAAAAATAGTTTGAAGCGAGTTAGTCAAGAGAAAACGCTCCTCACGATACAATAGAGCCTCTTTAATTCAGGAAGCAGCACTCCTAGCTTTCTGGACCCGTGCATTCCTCACTGTGAGCGGTGTGTCATTCAACGGTTACAGAAAGGTATCGAAAAGGTAACTGACAGGATATGTCCAAGTGATGTGCGGGCCTTTAAATTTATCATTACTGTTGTCTGGTTTTAATGACCGCTCCTTTTAACAACAATTTCTTACTTTGATTGGGTCCCTTGCTAAAAGCTGGGGCTTCAGGTAGAGCTGAATCAGATCGAAGTCGCGAATCATCGTGTCACGATTTCATGAAATGGATTTTAACTTATTATACTATGAATTCATCGTGATAATCTGCGCAATGTTTTGAGAAGCTTTGCTCAATGGCCGTTCTTAAACGACAGGTATTGAACCCCACCCACGGTATTTCAATATGGCTTGTAAAAGGGGATTGTGATTGCGACCATTCTGGTCGCCTACAATTAAGCTCAGTTATACAAAAGGAGAGATCGGTCCGAAGAGTACTTCTTGCATCCTTTGTTTAATATTTTTGAGTGTGTTCAACAGTCTGGAACAGTTTGTCCTATTAAATCTAATCCCTATTGTTTATTGCACGAGTTAATCTTTAAAATTTGCGAGCCATGATTTTGACTGAATAAACACTTTCGATAGTTTACGCTCGTCATGCTATACCTCGCTTACTAAATAATTGTTGGAAGAAACACACAGGAGCTGGTCTTCATGTGTTCCGTTTAAATAAATTTCCATTCAAGAATAACGGTCGAGTCTTGCTGACACACCTGAGTTGAAGACGCTCGTTTCGAATGCAATTTGCGATATGCGATATGCGATTGAAGCAAAATGCGAATTGAACCGGTCGCACTTTATGGAGGTTCAATGATAACCCCGCAAGCAAGCAAGCAAGCGTTGTCTTCCACGCCCCGATTATCCATTCATCTCAACCCCCTGTTTCCGCTCAGAAAATATGCTAGGAAATAAGAGACCAAAGTTCAAGTTCTCGTTTGTACTAAACGATTTGTCCAAAATCCCGCACACTTCGGGATATTGCTATGCTGAGATTTCGATTGCAGATGGTAATCCTAGCGGGCTCCGAGCAGCATTTGCACAGCTTAAACCATTTTCCTCGCTGCTGAAGGATACGGAAAATGATAATGTTTCAATGGAGTCAAAAGGAAATGCTTCAACAGAACACAATGTGTCTTCTCGGTCTTCACGATGCATTCAAGTGCGCACACTGAAGTATCGGATTCACAATTTCAAGAGCCACTTCAACTTTTCGATGAGCTGTAATCTCAAGTTTCCCTTGAAAAGGAAGGATAATATGGTAGGAGATAAGTACCTTGTTCTCCGAGTATTTTACCAGGCGGAGAGGAATTCTAAACATGATCATTCCATGGAGCTAGGCGTGGTGAGGTTGAACTTGGCAGAATATTTGAACTTCAATGAGCCCGTGACAGCAAAATATTTACTTCAAGAGTCGAAGATTAACTCTATACTTAATCTCACCACCAGCCTTGAGGAATTGCCGGCGGATTTTGATTTCCACACACAATTACAAATCGACGAATCACGTCATGCCCAGCTGCATGCAAACTCCAACCTAAGTATATCAAAGGCATCAGGGAGCGGTACAAAGTCGTACAACGTACCGCAATTTCAACGACAGGCCGTGTTCGGCGGGCTAGATGGCGTGATCAATCCGCAGGGAAACAAGGACGCAGGTCTGCTCGGTACTCCTAATGGGTCCGAATCTGCATCAAAACATGAGACCAACGAGGATGAGAAGGACCAGTCGCATCAGCAGAATACTCATATGACGACAGTGGGGACTAAGCATATCGAAGATGTGATTGTTGATCCTATAATTGGCAGCTTATACCGGAAGATACTCGAACTGACGTGGGACCCGGATTTACACGTGCTCCTTAAGCTCACGCCCCAAAAAGTTGTCGACGATATATTTGAGCTGGATAAAGATCCGCTGAAAATGGAGAATAATTTACAGTTCTACCGCAATTTGCGGCCCAAGCCAGATGCAGACTCTCTCAGAAATAAAGAGGGTTTAATGGTGGAGTCTAAATTCAGGAGCAATTTGACGAGTTGGCTGGTTTCTTGGACGTGAAGAAGCGACGGTTGAAAGGTTTAATCGACCGTCGAACGAAAAAACTTTCCATGTGGCAGATATCCTCCTTCGTCCATATACGGTGCTTGATGCGAGAGATGCGTTCGCGGGCACGCAGTAAAGGAAGCGTGCCAAGGCTGGACCATATGTTCATGGATGGTTCGCTCCTGTTCACAATATTCTCGCCCTCTGTCTGGATCCTCTGAAGCTCCTCCAAAAGATTACCCAACCGATTCTCTATTGACGCATTTGTTGTGAAAAGGTGATCTTGAGATTGGAGATTACACAGGCCGGATTCGGGACTTTTAGCGCCTTGTCTCAAGTTTGATGACACGTACGGCAACACTTTGCAATATTTGCAGTTCCTGTCGCTCCGAATCCGGCATGATCTGTCGACGCATCGTTGTTTCCTTGTATCTCTGATGCCCTTGAACTTACCGCGCGGGACTATTTGTATATCGGCCTCTTCTGGAATTTGATAAGTACTGTTTTCGTCTGGAATTATCGCGGTACTCGCGTCCGAATCAAATTCCTCTGAGTTTTCGTCGTCGTTCATTGCAAAAAAGGGATTTAGTGTGATGCAAGAAGGCAAATAGAGAGCTAAAAGTGAGGTCGTTGCAGCAAGCTAGATCAGTTGCAAGAGTACTAGGCAATGTTTAAGTGCAATTGTGATTCCAAATCATACAAGAACGGAAATCGTGTTCCTAAAAAGGTTTTGAAAAATCTTTTGAACGATCATTCATGCACTTTTGTGATTTCCGCGAGAAGCGGGATTGCGTCACAGAGCAGGTTCATAGAAGCGGGCGCATTGATAGATAACGAACCTCATTCACAACGGTAAATCGTTATTTGAAAAATATTTAAAAAAGAAAAAAAAAAAAAACTTGCACATATACTATCGTTTCACGTAAACAAAGCGCCAGCTAGCTGTCTCAACAAGTCACCGCCACATAATTAGTTGGCATAGTTTTTTCTAGTGTATCCTCCATTTCCACCGTTTCTCTGACCACCATTGTAATTACGGCCCTCGCGGTTGTCACGGTTATAATCGTTATTAAAGCTCTTCCGTTGAAATCCGCCCGTACCCCTTCTCTTTTGGTTTCTGTTTCTTTGTTCCATGTTCAACATGTTCTGTTCCTTAGCCTGGTCCATCACCAGGTCTGGTAAACGAAGAAACTTTATATGGGCACCGCGAACATATATCTCGTTTATTTTCTGGAATTTTTCGCCGTTGTTGAAAGTATGTACGACATCTGTCAAGGTCAAGTTCATCCACGAGTCACAGTTATTCAATTTGCCGTAGACTGTTTCTCCATTCTTCAACTCCACAAGAATCTCCTGATTCTTGATGCTTGTTAGCATGTATAAGGGCAACTATAGTGTTAGTATCATTCGCGTGTGTCAAATTTGTGAAAAATCTCACATACCATCTTGGTTAAGGTTTATTGAAAGGCAAGTGTTGGGTCAGCTAGTCAGGCTACGGGTTCACAATGTCGCTAGAATGTTGACGTGCATTAAAGTGCCGCGCACGACCACCACAAGACCATAGCGAAACATTGCGCAGCAGGAACTCATGTGCATAAAGTCAAGTTACGGGTTCTCATAGTAAGCTTAAATGTGTATTTTTTAAAGTCTCGAAGTTTTTATGGATAACGCGGATATTTGTGCCGATTACTAACACGGTTGAAATCTGTGATATTTATAATGTTCATCCAGTGATCTAGTCATCCTGTGGCGGTGCAGATGCGCCTCGTAATGTCAAAGGATATGGTGCTTCTTCACCATCCTCACCATCGTCGTCCCCCAATCTAAAGCTGACGTAGTCGTCATTCTCCAAGCCTTGTGCAGCATCTTGTAATGATCCCAAGTCACCCGGGGTCATCAAGCCTGCTCTGCTGCGGGGAGATCCCGGCACCGAGAGTGGCCGTGTCAACTTCAAGTGCAGACCGTTTTGGAATGGATTAGCGCCATTTTTGAACATGTGTGGGTATGCCCTCTTCAATGACAATTGCCTTGCCTTGATGTACTCGAGGCCCATGCGCTTCCAATCCAATAAATCAGACAACCTCTCAGTCCTGTTCCGTTGATTTATTCTCTGCCGCCGGGTCTTTTCCGTGAAGTCGTGCATGTAGTCGACAAGTTGGTTGATTGATTCATCAACTGACTTCTGTCTTCGATCAACGATGTAAATACCATAGTCGCTGGTATTTTCGATCAAGTCTTCCATGTATCCGCCAAAGCCAGACAAATTGGTCGTGATGGAAGGAACCCCCATCACTGTACATTCAGCAGGAGTATAGCCCCAAGGCTCGTAGTAAGAGGGGAAGACTCCCAAGTGACAACCACGCACAAACTCCTCGTAATCCAATGATAAGATAGGGTTATTGGCGTTGAGAAACTCGGGGTGGAAGATGATTTTGACTCGGTCTTCTGGCTTGTTGAACAACTGCACGCGCCGGATTTGGTTCAAAATCGGATCGTTGGCATCGTCAGTCATATTATGCGTGACGATTGGTGGTAAACCTTCTCTCTTCAATGCAAATATACGTCTTTTCAACAACACGCGGTCTGCCGGCTTGATCAAGTCGTCAATTGAAGGCACTTCATCGCCACTTGTGTTGGAAAGAGAATGTTTGTTGGGAAAGCGGGCACAGTGCTCGAACAACCTGTCTCCGATTTTCTTTTGCACTTCGGCAATGGTGTTCTCCAATTGTTTCACCACGGCTTGGCCTTTCAAAGTCTCTACGGTGTAGGAATTGATTTTTCCCGGCATTATGATAAAAGCAACAACGGTCATTTTTGAGCCCGCCAGCTTCAATCGATGGTTCAAGCGTGCCAAAGCCTCGATGAAAACATCGGCACCCTTGTTGCGAAACTCGTATCGCCCCGCGATAAAGAAGTAGAGAGTGTTATCCAAGTCAAAGTCGTAATTCCCGTAGAAATGACCCTTGATGAATTCATTGATTTTCTCTTTTTTCATGGCGTGCAAGTTTTGAAACTCGTGCACGGCAGAAAACTTGACCACATTCAACCCATTGGGCAATACGCCATCAGGTTTGCGCTTCAACAAATGCTCTGATTCGTAAGCCGTGATATGGGAAACCGTGGTGAAGACGTCAGCTGAGTGGGTGGCCAGCCTCTCGATGCAGTAACGATGATAAATACCTCTTTTTCCAGCTTCTGCATCCACATCAAAGTATTGCAAATTATTGTAGAAATCTGTTGAGCCAGCACACAAATAACGCCCAAGCAATGTCGCATGGGTGGTGAAGATTGTGGTGACGTCAATTTTACGTTTGCGGCATAGGGGCAAGGCCACGCCGGCCAACCATTCGTGGCAGTGACAAATGACAGCCCTCTCACGGTCGTGGTACACCAATTCGCCCAAAAACCATGCTACGAGGTACCCCAAAAGAATGGCGTCATTTGTTTCCGCGTCGTGGTCGGGAGTTGGAATTCCGGCAGTATTCCAAAGATCTGCCTTCCATTCATTGAGTTTATAATCTGCCGAATGTATGTCAAATAATAACACTCTTGGTGCCCCTTCGATTAACCATCTGCCATAAAGCCATTTTATGCCACGTTCACTCATGGACTCCAACGTTTTGCGCACGAGCGGATCCACCACGGGAATCTCTTCGACTTCGATCTGAGCGCTTTCATGGTGAAGTGGCCCGATAAGTGTGTATCTTTCCCTGTACTCGGCCACGGTGATGGGCGCCTTAGATTTGAGCACAGAGTATATACCACCCACTTTATGCGCCACTTCGGTGGCAACTTCGAATAGAAGATGGTTCTGAATGTCACGTGTCATTGCAAGACTGGAGATCGTATGAGCTGATGCTTATCTTTGGGTGATTATTCAACCAGGCCTTGATGTGGTGTTGTAACGGATATTAGTGACCAAACTCGAGATTGGGCCTTTCGATCGACTAGTGCAAATGTAACTGTGTTCAAACAAAAATGCCAATTTGCCTGAAAAAGCGGAAGTTTTTGTTGTGCTAAAAATGGTTCGGGCCTTATCAGTGGTGCGGAGTCAGCTGGGGTAGCGGGGTCCCGAGAATGTTTCACACTTCAATATGGTACTGGGAGCCACACTTTATCACTGAATGCAGCAGCAGCTTTCAAAAATGGGCAATCCGTTCAAATACAGCAAAAACAAGAAATGAGCGATTTGTTCGAAGTTTCGAAAGATTTGGTTGTTCCAGGAATGTGGGGCCATGGGCGCTATTTAACCACGGGGCATTGGGTGCAAGATTCGGCACAATTCGTGGGGTCGCAATGCCGAAGAATTGGCTCCGACATGCGGCCCTGTCCTATCTGGCGCGGTTATTCCATGCGTCGCCCCACTCTCATTTATGAGATTTCAATTTCGCAATCGCCACTTGTAAATATCCCCATAGAGCAAGATTATGTTGCTGTAGTTGATGTTGGTGCCAAAATCACAAATGAGTCGTGTAGGCCTTTGGCGTTTTTACCTACCATTAACTTAAAAAATTTGTTGCTTTTGGCTCGAGGCGAGGGGCTCAGCAGAGCGATGCATTGCGGGTTAAGCTGAGCGTGCACGCCATGGTCAGGTCGAATATCGTGACTTTCGTGCGGGTGAATTACGAACTTAATCACCCAACCGGTCATCGATTAACATAATTCGATCACGCAAGGTAGAGAATAATCGCTTCAGAAGTTTTGGGATACAGAAAAAGATCGGTCAAGAGTAATTCACCCGAGCGCTACTCGTTGTCTCAATTTGTTTCATCTGCCCCACCTCCACTTTAATTTTGACCCAATTAGGACCAATTGACGACTGAGCAGCGCGAACGAACAGGCCAGGGCTTAATTGCAAAAAGCCTAAATCCCGGTGATGTTTGAAACCATCATGTCCGAAATCGTTATTATAAGAACTGTGTGCTTGCGACATGAGATCATTGAAGTCATTTAAACGAGTAAACATAAAAACTTGTGGTGGTAGAAAGCCACAACGTTCCCGTCTACGTCACCTAAATTACAAGCATGTCCTTTTCACTCATTTTGATTTCTATTGTATATCCCTCATGCAAATCACATTACTTATATTACTCCTCCATCTCTGAGTCTGAGCCGTCCGCCGAGCCCAGAAACTGGTCCTGATTTGATTTCCCATCGAATCCAATCCAGTCTGCGCCCTCGTCGTCGTCATCTTCTGCCATCTCTTCATCACTCGACGAATCGCCCTGTTCCAACCCAAGCTCACTCTCACCTGTAGACTCACTGGCACCATCAGCATGTTCTCTTGGTGCGACAAGGTACGAATGCAAGTATCCAGATCTCTTGCTGAGTAGAACAACCTCTTTCGCGACACGGGCCAAAAATCTCTTGATAGTTCTCAAGTGTGGCTGGAACTCGAACTTGTGCTGGCTGATGTAGCGGCCATGGTGGTTGATGGTTTCCTTTACCCAGATCAAATTGAACTCAATGTGCTGACTGCCCTCTGTGCGGTTCATTTTAACGGCCAAGTACTTCAAGAGTCTGTTGACATAAATAGTGGGGATGTCTCCACACACCAACTTGATATCCGAGACGGGAATGCTCTCGACCACCTTATCAATCAAGTTTTCCTCGTTCAATCTGAAAGCCATTACCAAGGCAAACACCCAGTTTTTCTCCTCGAGATTTTCTGCTATTCCCTGTGGCGTGACATCCATGTCCAAGTCGAAGGGGTCAAACACCACTGACGAGTCCGTAGAAAATATCAACAAGCCCTCGGTCGATGCGGCGGCGAAAGCTGACGATGTGGGGGAAAATCTCACAGATGTCACCCTCACCTGCGGCCTGAGACTCCGTACACTAGGGTCACCCCGGTGTGAGCCAGGCAAGCTACTATCGACACGGGCATCTTTGTCGACTTCTTCGCCCTGAGTGTCGACCAAGTCAATCGATATTCCTGCATCGGTAACCTTCGAACTGTTCAACATCGTCAAGGTGCCGTCGAGCGACATGTTCTCGGAGACAATGAACTTTTTGAGGAGAACCTCATCAGCAATATCGTAAAGACAGATACTGTTATTGTTTCCACCGGCGATGAGACTGAGCCCGTCGAAAGAGTATGATATCGTAGTAAAGTTCTTTGCACGTGCACTGTTCTTCAGTGCAAACCGGTCTTCCAAGTGCCTACCTGCAAACACGTCTTTGCGGATATCAAGAATGTGCACTTGTTTGGCCTCTTCCACGTCATAAAACACCAAGTTTCCATTGAGCGTGCTGACGGCGACCTGTTTGCTGTCGGGACTCACTGCAAGTGCCAAAACATCATGCTCAACTTCGATCGGCTCCACCTGCTGCGACCGGCTGAAAATGTTCCAGATCCGGATCGTCTTGTCCCAAGAACTGGAAGCCAACACAGAGTTTTCTGTGCCGAATGCCAAGCAAGAAATGGGGCCCTCATGGCCGGCCAATGAGTCCAAAAGCGAGCCTGTTTGAACGGACCAAACGTAGATTTCGAACTCGTCCTCGGAGCCGGCAACAACAACCTCGCCCGAAGGGTCTACGGCCATACTGTTAAATTGCACCCTCTTGGGCGCAGTGAATGTGCGAAAGTTTCTGAATCGAATCAAGTCCCACGCGCGCACAGTGCCGTCCATCGAAGCGGAAAACATCACCTGGCCCTTTTTAGCAAACTCGACTGCATTCACGGCGCCCGTGTGCTCGGTGAACGTGAAAAGACAGAATCCCGAGTGGATGTCCCAGACTTTCAATTTTCCGTCGTCCGACGCCGTCACGGCGCGCGAGCCATCAGGCGAGTAGCACACCGCATTCATTGCGTCGTAGTGGCCCTGCTGCTTCAAGATGTACGACTCCGACTGCCACTCGTAAACCAACAACTGGCCTGCCTTTGATGAGCCAAATGCAAACCATTCGCCTGATTGGTTGATTGTGACAGTGTCCACGGCGTTCCGGCCCATGCTCAACTGCTGGATCATATTGAACTCGGGGAGCTCGTACAAGCGGAACTCACCTGAACTGAATCCCACCACCAACGTGTTGCTCTTGGCGTGGAAGTCTGCGCACGTGACCCGCGTGCCCTCCATGTGGAAGTAGTGTTTCGACACAATGCGCCACTGAGCATTCTCTTTCTTTTTTTCAGGCTTTTCGCCCTCTTCCGAGTCAGACCCGGCCTCGCCCTCGCTTTCCAGCTCGTCGCTTTCCAGCTCGTCAACGGATATGTACTCCCACTGAAACAACGCACCGTCTTTACTGAGGGTATAGATGATTTCTTGGGTCTGGTCGAAAAACGCCCGCATCACGTAGTCACGGTGGCCCGCCATCGTCATCGCGGCGTCCTTGTCCTCGCTATGAAGCGAAAAGATCCGCGTGGTCATGTCCTCTGCCGTGGAAACGACAAACCGTGAGTCCTGTGACCACGTCACGGAGATCACGTCACTAAAATGGCCTGCGTAATTTCTGTGGCGCACAAATGGCGCAAACTGGCGGTCCTCGGTGTAGTCAGGAGTTTTCCAAATCTGCACAAAGCGGTCCAACGCCACGGCGAAATAATGACCGTCATGACTAAATTGTAGGTCGTGCACCACGCCTTTGAAATTGAAATGATGCAACACCACACGTGAAACGAAATTCACCAAGATTCCGCGCCCGTCCTCGTCGACAGAGAGCATAAGCGTGGCCTGTTTGTTCAACGCGATCCGTGCAATGTTCTTGCGGTGCTGGTAGCTAAAGGTAAATGCCTTATTGCTGATGAGGTCAAAGCAGCTGACGCGATTTCCCACAGGACTCAAGATCTTACTGCCATCATCCGTAAACACAAGATTTCCCTGGCGGTATACCGTGCCAACCAAGTTGGACAATTTGAAATCGGACTTCATGGGTTGCTTTTGGTGATTGAAGCTGATCCAGAGCTAGCGCATTTTTCAGAGATGAGCGATGAGACTCAGCTAGAGCGCGCATGTGCAGGCCAAGATATCACCACCGGATACATACAATATCAATACTTGGAAGCAAGAAGAATTTCAGTAAGAGCTACAGCATAAGATTATTGGATTCTGCTACATTCATGATTTGTTTTCGTTTGTACCCGATGAAGGAACACCCACGAAATTTACACGGTGGTTTATATCATCTGGTGTACGGGTGCGGCATACTCTGAAAGTCTGCTCAGTTATGCCAATCCTCAGAGTTGGATCTAATCCCATTCAACTCACGTCGTCATGGGTCTCTCTAGCAATGTGATGAACATGAAGTTCATGCAAAAAGCACTGGACAAAACTAAGTCTGAAGTACAGCCAGAGGGGAAAAAAGTAAAGGATGTCTCCGAGTGGCTGATACCCAGTGGCTCCATAAAGCCGAAGATCAAGCCTACGGTTACTATAAACTCCGTTGGCTACGGCAGCATAGCATCGCTCACAGCACAAGATGAGGAAAGCGACAGTGAAGAGACTTCGAAACCAAAAACCACACCTCTACCTGAGCAGTCCGTATGTTTGTCATTCTTTCTGGGTTGAAATTGCCCAATTTAGCCGCACTCACCTTAGACACTAACACATAAAGACCACTCCTAAAAAGATTGAAGCACAAGCTTTTCTTAGTGGGATTCTAGATAAGGCACAGAAGGATAAGAAGAAGGACAAGAAAAGACTGCTGAAAGACGATAAGCGGCCGAAAAAAAAGGCCAAGACTCTGTTGTCCTAGATTTTATTTCTTCTTCTTTTCTGACTCCGAGTAGAAACCTCCCTTAATGAGGACCTCTCTTGTCGCTGCATTTATGTGCTTGAACCGGTCGGGCCCGATGTGTGTGCCGCCAAACCATCGGCTGACGACCACAACCACATTCCACACATCCATGATCTGGGTGTTAGTAATAGACACATCTTTATGAATAGATAAATTAGCGGACACGCCCTTGATTGTAGAAATGAACATACCGTCATCAAGTGAAGCATCCGCAGCCCTGCTGCAGTCTCGCCATCATCATCGCAATCCTGAAATGAAACTCCATTGGGGCCTTCAATGCGCATGGCATTCATTTTGTGAGAAGATCTGGCAACTTTCCGGTCTCTGATAAGGTCATCGATCAGCTCATTCGCTTCTTCGACTGAATGCACTTCTCTCGCAAACGCCACAAACGTTGAAGATCTATCGGTAATAGGCTCGGACTGGGTCCATCCAGCAGTGTGGTCACGATCCTTGGGTGCCTCAATGTTTTCGCTTGTGCCTGATTTCTCTTTCTCTTTTGCCGTTTCTAGCATTTTCTCTCGGCGGTTCTCGGTCTTGATTTGCTCCATTTTTTCCGTAATAGCTTTCAATTCTCGCTCATGCTCTTCCTCATGGGCCTCTAGGAACATTTGTAGCTCTCCAAGTAACTCAAAGATGATCACCATCTCCGGAATGAAAACCTGCTCGATCAATTCGTTTATCTTATTCTCAATGTACTTGACATCGGGATACATCCGTACGTTTTTTGTCGTGACTTGTATCACGCTTGGCTTTTCAAGTGGGTACGTCTGAGGGAACGCTAATTGTACGGAAACGTCAGCGTGATCAGGCACAGTGATCTGGATAATTCCCGGGCCCAACCTCTCTACGCTTTCCGGGTAAATAGCGTCGATTGCATCAATTTCCTCTTCGAGTTCAGACTGCGTCATTGTTTTATGTGAGATCTGGTGGTTTTGAGAGTTCACGTTTTGAGCTCAAATTTTTATCGGGCAGTCTCCACGATTGTTATCTGAACAGCTTGCCGATTTATTAAAGTAAAAACTTTCCACAAAATCTGAGAGAAACTGGAGGGATTAGTCTAAAATGGTGGCTTTCATATTCGCTACTTCGCCGGCAGGCTCGCATCTCTCACCTCTTGATTCGCGTGAAAGCCACCATCATCCATTGCATATCTACCCACATACACCATGCCCACGTTCGACGAATACAAAAGCGCTGGAAATCTTGCTTTTGCTGGTAAAGAGTACAAGCGAGCCGCCAAGATTTATCGCGATGCCATCTCTCAGTATGGAGATCACCCGGTGATCTACTCCAATCGAGCGCAGTGCTTTCTCCACTTGAAAGACTGGACAAGAGCATATCGAGATGCCACGGCGGGGCTTCAATGTGACCCTTCATCCAAAATAATGGTGAAATTGTTGTTCCGCAAAGGCTTGGCTGCTAAAGAATTGGGTCGAGAACTGGAATCCATTAGATGCTTCCAGGAAGTATTGAGCTTGGATCCAGCCAATGTTGGTGCGCAGGACGAGCTTGAAAAGGCTACGGCTGTTCCGAAATTGAAGAAGCAAAAGGCAGAAAAATGTCTGCTTATCCCGCTCGAAATCGTGGATGAACTTCCGAGAAATTTCGCTGAGATTGTGTCACCTTCTCCCGTGATCCAAAAAGAGGCCTCCACATGCATTAATGAAAACTTGGTGGAGAGTGTGTCGGAAGAGCTATTTGGGAAGAAGCATGCAGCGAGTGAAACTTCGAACAGTCAGGCCAAAAATGGGGAGGCTTCGCCACAGTTCTCCGAAATGCCGTCCATGCATTTTTTACGGGCTTTGAAACTGGTTCCGCAAGACAAAAAAGCGAAATCCTATCAATACGTGACTAGTTTGGATCTTGAAACCTTGCAGTCGCTTTTCAAGATTCTGGGAGTCGATCTAGAGTTTTTCGAGTTTTATTTAGAGGCAAGTACTCGCATCATCACTGGCGAGAACGCCACCTATTTGGCGAGCGAAATACTTGAAAAGCTAAAACATATGTCCACATTCAATAGGTTCTCGTTAACGCTAATATTGTGTGATCAGCTGCTCATCAGGGGCCTCATTCTGGCAGTCAAACAGAAATTCCCTGATATGGTCAACCAGTTTGAGGAACTACTTCATACCAGCAGATGAGATCATGATCCCAAGAAGAGCTCCTTTCTCAATCCAGTGACAACCAACTTGTACGGCTCAGGCTGCATCATGTCCAAGAAGAACGGTGGGTAGTATGATGCTAAGTCAAGCCAATTATTGACTATGCATATCACGGGCACAACAATCACCGCAGTCAAGATTGCAGCAGCAGCAAGAAACAGCATGGTCAGCCAGTAAATTGCCCAGATACGCTTCCGCCTTTCTTTCTTCGAATAGTAGTGCAACCTGAGCTGGTTTCCTGGCTTGAGCCACATAAGCATCATGGAATGAAATGTGTTCGCAAGTGGAATCAACAAGACCGGAATTTGACTGTAAAAGATCATGTGGCCGATCACGAAGTCTGCTGCGAAGTATGATTGTTCGGTCACTTTGCAGAAATACTCTCTCAAGGGCTGCGACAACGTTCTCCATCCAAGGCTGGCTCTCAACCACTTACCCGACCACCAAGCGGTGTTTGAGCGTCCATCCATGACTTCTCGACTGAGAAAAATTGCGTTTGTACACTGTAACACAACTTTTTGGATCATCGTCATCAAGCAGAAGCCAAGGATGGTTTGCTCCAAGTCCAAATTTTGAAACAAAAACAAAAGAATTACAGAGAGCACGTGTACTCCCGTTGACATTGAATGGGCCACAGCGGCAACGATGGAAGGGTAACTTTTCATGATGGAAGTCATTATTGGCCCCAAACAAAGTGATGTGATAAAGGTGATTACCATAAGTACCATATTGAATGCAATAGGTAGCATGGCGACGAACAAAATTCTCGCAAGAGCGAAAGAAGGCTTCTCTGATGCCGCCTCATTTTGTGAATTCGCAAACAAAAATGCAGTCAGGATGAAAAACATTATCAACACCTGAGGAAAGATCACGGTAGTGATAATATTGAATCGTGAAGGTCTCACTTGGTTGCTCTGCTTCTTACCAATCACCTCACAAATCATGTTGGTTTTGATGCCTGTGTACCTGCTTCTTCCCAATTTAGTGTAACTATGCCATGACTTCTCATCTGCGATACCGCCATTTCCAGAATGAATCCACTTCATGAAATTCATATAGTCCGCAAAATACTCGTGCCATACAAATTGATTTGGGTTGAATATGAATGGGCTGACAATGAGCCCTATCACTATTATCCAGAAGAAGCTGAAAACAGGCTTCCACATACTGGTAGAGAAGT
Organism: Metschnikowia aff. pulcherrima; assembly: GCA_004217705.1. NCBI lineage: Eukaryota > Fungi > Ascomycota > Pichiomycetes > Serinales > Metschnikowiaceae > Metschnikowia > Metschnikowia pulcherrima. Next base: position 535,857 of record CP034459.1, on the reverse strand, counting down.
ATACCACCATTAGAAAAAGAAAAGCACCAAAAGTCAAGGACTCATTCCCGAAACGAGAGTATAAGTCAGCAAATGATTCCCTTCTAGTGGCGAAACCTCTTCCAGTTGCAATATATTGCGCACCACCGATTGATATGTCCCTCACCAATGACTGGGAGTAGATCTTACAAACGAATATTTCGAACAACGGAGACATCGAGGACATGTGCTTTCCAATTCTGGCAATGGACTTGTAAAGTCCTCTTTCCGAAAGCTCATAAACTGTTAGTGGAAGCATAGACATGAAAAACACCAAGAAAATGGAGAGGATGCATCTTTCAAGCCAACCTATCACTGGAATTAGATTCGCGCAGCCTTCTGGCTCCCGTGGGTCAGTTATGGGCCGAAATTCGTGATATTTGCAAACCATGGACTCGCTCGTCAAAGAAGCTAGATTTATGCCAATCAAAAGGAAGAGTTGGATCGACAAAATGATGAAGAAGTTGTTGAGATGAAAGCCAACATGGGCATAGTAGAACGAAAGCATTCTATCCAATGGCAATTGTGTACCGAGATAAAAGTACTCTCGTGAGAGATTTTGCTCCCCCATTCCGGCCCCGATTTTGGTGATGAAATTCAAAATAGAAGTGAAACCGAGATCTCGGCCTTTTCCACATTGCATGTACTCACAATGCTTGATACGCCCTCCACGAGTCACGGCTGTCATTCCTGCGTAAATGTCTTCGTTTAGATGAAGACCCCTTTGCGCCTTGGAAACACCACCTCTGGTGGTCATAAAGATTCCATTCAAAAAATCGGGATGGCCATAGTGCAACTTTCCGCCTATTTGAGCAAGAGTTCGAGCAAACAAAGTGCCAAATGTCTGCTCTTTTCCCGCGGCAATGTCGCCCAATATACCCGTGTTTTCAGAAAAAATATACTCTCGTGTTCCAATAATAGCGACAGGGTCAGACTCCAATTTTTCAAATTCATTGGAGTATGGGTCCACAAGATGTTGCTCTTCAAACTCAGCCAAGATGTTACGGATCTTTAAACATTCCTCGATGTAGTTATCCTGGTTCGCATCGATGAGCTGAATGTACTCACCTCGAGTGAAAATCACCGAATGATTCTGGTTGTCAGACTTTCCATCCCCCAAAATTGGGTACCCTGAGAGCTTGATCCGATACTTTGGTATTCGCCTGGCGTTTGCATCTTTCGGGCAGGAGCCGTCAATGAGACACGAGTAGTAAACCCGGCTTTCATCCACACCTTGAATGAATTCCTCGATGTACGCGATCTGAAGTTCGGGATATGCCCTCAAGAGGACCTCCGCGCTGTCATGCTCTTCCTCGGTGAAGTCATTGAACCTTTGCATGGAAACGGTGATATAGAACTTTCGAAGAGTCAAATCCTGAATTTCCTTGAGCCTGTCTTCATCGAAACCTTTTGGGTCTGTGTCTTCTTCAGTCTCCAAATCCAAAAGCATCTTGATGGATTTGGAATAATTCATGAACCCGAAGACAGTTCTGTAAAGTGTTTGCGATCTCAAAGACGCCCAGATTCTTGTGCGCATTGTGAAAATGGGAGTTGCCTCTCTGAACCCGACCAAATCATAAGCATTGTCGTCGTCCTTGTCTCGATAGGCGCTAAGGTTTCCACTTTTACATTCATACTCTTCCGCCATGAGCTTCGTGTCGCGAACGAAATTGACCCATTCCAGGGTATAGAGCTGTTTCAAGTATTCAAGAAGAGTGACCTGTGCATACTTGTCTTCCTCTCTGATAATTTCTTTCAACAGAAGAATGATTTTCTCGCTATAGTGGGGGATGAAAACGGTGAAGCTTGGCATGCTTTGTATCTCGCGTGCCTCGGGAATAGACGACGTGAGTGACTGTGCAAAAAATGAGATACGTCTTTGCGCTTCCGAGCTGTCAGAAAAAATCTTGAGTCGAAGCGACTCATCTTCCTGTGAAACAAAAAAACTGGGCTCATTAATGACAGTTGACGTCCCTCTTTCCAGCGTTTGATGGTAGATGAGCTTTTGGACCTGTTCAATGGAGATGTAATGTTCCCGATACATAGAGACGACGATGGCATTCCAGATTTTGGACACCATATAGGTTTCATCCGAGCTCTTGATTCCACTAGTCACAAGCAATTTGGAGTAAATTCGTTTCGGGAGCCTCGAATAAATATTATTCCAAGGTGTCCAGATGCTGGATCCAAGGTAGTAGCATCTTGCAACAGAGAAAATCGTGGTCCAGATGACGTACCAAAGATATGTGTCGAGGAAAAATAGCACAAACTCCAAGACAAAGATCAAAACGAGTACGATGTGGGGTTGGTACCTGCAAGAAATCAGGCCGATCCATCCGTCTCCGACGCAATTGGTTCTCATCACACTTAACTCTCGGATAGGATGTCTCATCGGAAGGGTCAAAAAAAGATAAGATTCCAAAAACTTTGAACAAAATACTGCCACCCATAGGCCAATGGAAGCGATCTTGTCTTCTCCGTTGAGTCTGTGAAAATCGGAAGTGAAACTTTCGGCTGCAAGCTGTGCTCGGCCTTTGAGCTTGCATCCAAAGGCTGTCAATGGGGGAACAATCGCGAGGTACAGATTGGTGAAAATCGAAAGAACAAAGTGACAAATGGCAATTGAGATACCAGCTGAGTCTGCGTAACCTTGATAGTTCATCACATAGATGATTACTGTTGGGGCCACGTTCAAAACAAGAAGAACCAAAAGACACCAGAGTCTTCTCATAAAAGGAAAGGAGCCTTCCCACCTTCGAGGCAGAAATCTAAACTCCAAGATCAATGCAAATAGGCTTATCATGACCAGCACTGCGCCTGCCAAAGATATGATGGAGAGTCTCGTCTGAACAGGTGGTCGATTGTTGTAAGCGATCTCATAGCCTGACGTGTAGATGGGATAAGAATGTAAGGAGGTGTAATACCAGAACATTGACAGATGAATGATGATAACTCTGCTGAAGTTGACCACAATATGCATCCATGTGCGTGTCTCACGATATGTCTTTGTGAAAGCTTTCAGCCAATCGACATCAGCGAGCGCTTTGAACCTTTCTTCTTTTTGCAAATCCATGATAGACGTTCGATCAGATAAGACTATGCGTTGTAAACCCGTTCTATGCCAGAACGTTTGATTCATGTCATCATACCCGACGATTTTATCGTGATCTTTGTCAATACATTCACTTTTCTCAGATTCGTCACCGTATAGCTGAAACCGTAAATTCAAGTAAAGAGGGGTGAAAACGTGGTCAAGGAAACCATTCTTGTACCGTTGGAAATCTCCATAATCACTCAAATAGGTGTAATAGTCAATGCAACATTTGAAGATGAAGCAAAGGCATTCAGGCATAAAGCGAATATTGTTTGCCTCACCCCAGATCAAAAGGTACAAGGCAATATGAGTCACTTGCTCGTGGGGCGATAATCTCGCCATCTTGCCATGCCATTGCTTTTGAGCGAAAATGAGACTCTCCGCCACTTGCGATGCTTTTTTCTTTGTCTTTTTCTCATATTTGCGGGGTAAGTCGTCCAAGTCCATCTCAGCGGCAAAGTACCATTTTCTAAAGTTGGCCTTGGGACCGCCAATATAATCACCGTGTAATGTTCTGAGTGCCATATAGGGACCCGACCGCGATGCTCGCGAGTCAAGTAAAGTCACAAAGTACGACAACATATTTTTCACATTATCAACCTGAAATGAGAAAGTGATTTGCAACCGCGCAAAAATAGCGGTAATCTCCTCCTCCAGTATTGGAACAGACTCGGGCGGGCCCCACCTGGTATAGCTGATAGTTCGGCGGCTCTTTTTGTTCTTGTCGTCATCTGCCTCCTCACTTGGCGCAATACTCTCTGGTCTTCTCGGATCGAGCAGGAAACTTGAGTTTTGAAAGAAGGGTGTATTCTCACCATGCATCAATTCTGCCACGGAAAACGAAAGTTGCGTTTCGGGCGGCATCAGCCCCGTATGAGAAGTCTGCAACGGTATGGCAGACCTCGCCTGAAGGTATTTTGGCGACAGAAACATCTATGTGCCGAAAAGAGTAGAGTTACAAATAGCGGTGGAAGTGGATGCGAAATATACTCGCGCCATTGGGCTGCAAACGGCTGCGAAACTCTGGCGAGGAACATCACACAGTGGCTGCGAAAAAAAGAAAACAAAGAAAAAACCAAACGTAGGAATACCTCGGCTCAAGATTGATGCGATGTAAATAATTCGAATATCCAAAGGTTCCATAAGAATATATATATGATTTAATATATGCCTATTCGGATTCAGAGTCAGAGCTATCGGAAATAGTTGAAGGATCGCATCCGTTGTATGCCACGAGATTGGGCAGTCCGTACCGCTCCTGGATAGAGCTTTCATCGATCAAGTCCGTGTTGGCCAATTCCAATAGTTTATCCTTCACTTCCCATACGTGCACTCCCAGACTGAGCAAGTTTGCCACTAGGCCCGAAATAATAGGGGCTGCCATCGACGTACCGGAGAGCTTCTGCGATTTCTTGCTACTCCCCACATCGATACTCGCAATCTCTACTCCGGTAGTGAAGATATCCACACAAGGGCCCCAGTTTGAAAATTCGGCTATTTGACTCGTAGTGTCGTCCACGGCACCCACTGTTATTGCTCTGGGTGCACTCGCAGGCAGCATTTCGCACGCATCCATATTCTGATTCCCTGCCGCCACCACAATCACTAGCCCTGTTTGTGATGCCAGATCAATCACACGGTTGAGAAGCGTGTTCGCCATGGCGCCGAGACTAAGATTGGCAATTCCCGGCTTGTTTGCCTTTTTGCGGTGATTCACTGCAAACTCTATGGCGGCCATAATGCTGCTAAGTGACCCGTGGCCAGACTTGTCCAAAGTTTTGATGCCAATGAGATTGGCCTTTTTCGCCACGCCATAGGTTTCTGACCCCACAATGCCTGCCACGTGCGTGCCATGCCCATTGAAGTCTTTGTCGCCCTCGTCTGTGAAGTCTTTGCCAATCTCAGCTCGGTCACCAAATTCGGCATTTTCGACTTGGATCCCTGTATCAATCACGTAAACATTCACGTTTTCGCCTTGTGCGTCGTCGTCATAGTAATAAGCCCGATTTGCCGCACGCTCCCGATTTTCCTGTGAGAGTTTGACCAAATGTGCTGGGGCGTTGTCTTGCTCTAACAACGAGAATGCTTCGAATTCTACATCGTCCGTGATTTCTGCTACGAGAGGACAGCGTTGAAGTCTTTCTAGGGCGTTATTTGAAAAAGTGCCCGAGAATCCCACCAAGTCGCCTATCTTGTAGTACGTTTTGATGAGCCTTTTTAACCTCTGAGCTACTGGGTAAGTAAAGTCGTATTTCATGAATTTTTCCATGGTTTGACTCTGTTTCAAGAGCACGAGGTGATTTCCATTCACCTCGGCTATTAATGCCAAGGAAGTTAAAACGAAAGAGAGAGTGATTTCAAGTTTCATTGTTTGTGTGTCATGAAGCCAATTGTTGAATTTGTATGGTAATCAGTTTTCTAAGGCTTTTGTTTTGCAGTCTGACACAAAAAGAAGTCTACTCGCGAGTTTATACGTACTGGTTTATTTCTATAAAACTGCGTCTCGCGCAACGGGCCCCTCGAATCCACACCGGAAACAACAACAAAACCGATGCGAAAATCAACGAACCCGAGCTGGAAACTCTTAATTAAATTCAATTCCTTATAACATCACTCAATCACAAAGATTGAATGAACTTCTTCCTCTCTTCCTCGGGCAAGTTGACCAAAAAGTCTTTGACAGCATCAGCTGCGATAGACGCGTCCTTGCTCAAAAGTGTATGCAAGTCTTGGCGCTTCTTCTCGGTACTCAAGCCCTCAATTTTTTCTTGCAACTTCTCATGGTTACTTTCGATGAAGTTGCTGACAGCTTCGTCGTCGTCGTACTCGACTGTAGGCATCCAACTCTTCAATCTGGCAACCTTCTCCAACTTGGATTTGCAAACGACGGTTTCCGCAATTCTCTTCAACAAGTACTCCTCGTTCAAACGACGACGCAAACGCCAGAAAAAGAATCTTCTTGCATGTCTCCACTCGAGCTCCTTGTTAATGACACCCTTGGCCAACATGCGACCAGATCTATCATGCAAATCAGCAAACTGAACCGAAATCTGACTGTAGATGGGCAACAACGCAGCCTCACGAGCAGACAATTGCGCGGAAAACTTGGTGTGCTCCTCCGGGCTCAATTGAGTGGCCAACTTTGACTTCAACTCGGCGTACTGAGTGTCCAATCTCGCCATGGCGGCGACCAATTTGTCGCGTCTGAACTTAATTCCAACCATTCCCTCTGGCTCCAAAACACCAGCTCGGGAGTCAACGTCTGCATACATCTCCATCATATCAGGGTTGATTGTTGGGTCAACAACAACCCAAGAACCACCTCTCAACTCACCGTGTGGAGGAATGTAAGTGAAGATTGGTTGTTTGAAGTCTACCAATGCATCAACAATGAAGGATCCGTATTTGAGGACCTCATTGTACATGTCACGTTGACCTCCAGAGAAACCTCTCCAGTTGGCAAGAATCATCAATGGCAATTGCTCACCATGGTTGAAATCATTGATTGCCTGGGCAGTCTTGAAAGCGGAGTTAGGATACCAGACCTGGCCGGCTTCCTGGATCAACTGTTCAGTAGAGTCGGGGTTAGCAGGGTCCGCTGGAATCAAGTTCTCGACTGTTCTTGTCTCAACACCAATAACACCAATTGGAATACCTCCAAGACGGGCCCTACCGACAACAACACCCTTGGCCCAACCGGACAAAGTCTCTTGGAAAGAGTCTCTGTCGAACAAACCGGACTCAAATGAGCCATCGTCCTTTTCACGACCGGCGATCATCCATCTAACATCCTGGGGCTCGTCCTTGGATGGGTAGAAGTCAATGTCTCTATCCCAGGAGTCAACCGAGCTCAAGATTGGAATTGGAGTGTCACGTTTAGCAGGAATGTATGACATCCATTCCATGATCTTCTCGACACCAGCCAAATCATCGGATGCAGTCATGTGCGAAACACCATTGTTGTACATCACCTGAGTGCCACCCAACTGTAAGTTCGAAGAGTAAACCTCTCTACCTAACAACTTGTTGATAGCAGGGGCGCCCGTCAAAATGATTGGTTGCCCTTCAATCTGGATTGCTCTCTGACCCAATCTCACCAAGTAAGCACCGATACCAACAGATCTGCAAGTGACCAACGTGATGGTAAAGATGTCTTTATAAGCCCTTGAGGTTGCACCCGCAATCAAACCAGAGCCTTTGAGACATTCTACACCCAATCCATTCTCGGCACCAACAATGGATGTAATCTTGTGACGCTCGGCACCATTCTCAACGACCCTTTCAGTAACCACCGTTTTCAAGTTATTGCTCTTTTCGAGAGCGGCTTGGTCCTCGGCAGTCAAATACAAGTACTTGAACCCCTTCTCTGGCTTGCCCTCTTCGTTCCAAGCAACCTTGAAGTAAGGAAGCAACTCCTCGGCAATTCCGATTCTTGCACCAGAGTTGGCAGAGAGGTAAACCCTTGGAATGCCCAACTTTCTGGCCAATTCGGTACATTTGTTGAAGAACTCATCCTCCTCTGGACCGAAAGAACCGATCTTGTGCGTGATGTCATTAGCAACAATGATGAATTGACGGCCACGTGGATATTCGGGAGTCTTCGCAGTCACCTTGAAACCCACCATACCAACCTTGTTCGAGCCTGGCTCTCTTTCGACAGCAGTCAAGCCTCCGTTGTCGTCATTGATCAACTCGTGCGAGACAAAGACATCCTTTGGAATCTTAGAGTCTTTCGCATGCTTCTTCCACAGAGAAGTGACAGCCTGGCGGAACAACTCTGGGAAATCGTACACGTAAGTGGTACCCATGTTGTGAGCCTTGTAACGTTTTGGCTGCAACGATTCCTTAGCCGGGTAAGGAGTAGCAATCGACCTCAAGTGCATGGAGCCTGGAGCGCCGATCGACTTGAACACCCACTCGCCCTTCGTGTTTTTGATCTCCATGTACAACTCAGACTTGACGACGTATCCCGAAACATTGTTAATGATTGCGCGCAATGGGAAAGGTTGGCCAGTGGCTTGGTCAATGCACGAAATGCGAATTTCGGCTCCAGTGACCCTCAATCTCCATAATCTTCTGCCAAATCTCTCCAAGAAGGACTCAAAAGCGGCCTCAACTTCCTCTGGAAGAACGTTGAAAACGGTGGAGAAATTGATGAAGATATGGTTCAAATCGGAGTTCGAAGTGTCGATGATCTCCATGGCATCCAAAATATCCGACATCAAACGGTTCGACTCCGCGATCAAGTATTCCTTGATACTGACTTCATCGCTGATGACACCTGTTCTGATGATACCTCTTGTGAAGAATCTCTTGTCAGAAGGAGAGTTCTTGCCGATTGCCTCATACACATGAATGTTTCTGTTGTCGGTAAAGATCGGTTTGATGTCGAAATTCTCCAATCTAGCCAACTCCAACTGGAAAGCCAACGCGGGCTCAATGTGTCTGATGACCTTGTTCTCAACATAGTCGGGCGCGGTAAATGTGTAGTACTTAGGATAGACACCCACATTGTCTGCAACAACAAAAGTAATACGACGCACGGCAGCATTCCTTAACTCCTCGCCCATGTCGGAAATGATGTCTTGGATTCTGCTCAAAACCTCATCCTCTGATTCAATGCCTTCAATGCCAGTCACAATGACATTCACGACGTTGGTGTACTCAGGCACCTTTCCGCTAGTCTTGAAGCTGATGGCATCAGTGGGCTGCAACTTCTCCAACCCAGCAAGAAGCATGTCCTCGACATCGTCAATGTGCTTGACCGGAACCAACACACCAGTTCTATTCTTTTTGTCGGAGTTATCAGTGACATATGACAAATCAGAGACGGAGGCAGCCCTGTTCATCGAGTTGGCGCTGTCTTTCTTCGAATAAGCAGAAGCTGGTGCTTGAGAAACAGAAGCCAACTGGAAGTTCCAACTGATGATAGGCAATTTCTCGTGCTCGTGGAAATCATAAGATATGTTCTCCAATGCGTAAGCTCTGTACGAACGACGGACATACACCTCAGCAGCAGCCATAGCAACCCACTCGTCAGAGTTGGTCAAGAACTGCGACAAAACGTCGAAAACAGTGTGCTTCGAGTCCACAACCTCTCTAATGATATCCAAGTTTGGCGAGCTGTATTTGGCGTAAACTTCACCATATGCGGTCTGCATGACAGAAGATCTCAAAATGTGCTCCAACTGATCGGACCTTTCCTTGATGGATGGCAAAGAGCACTGGATCAAGATCTCTCTTGCCTTCAATGCAACCTTAGCGGTACCTCTGGACTCCAACTCAACGATATTCTTCAACGCATCTCTGATAGGAGAAGCGACAGTCGCGGATTGTTGCAATACTGGTTGGTAGTGCTCCGCTATGGCCAAAACGAGATTGTTCTTGGAAGAGACCTTGGAATGAGATAAAGCGAGCAACAACACATTCTCCAAGTCGGACTTGTTGGCATCTCTGAGCTTCAAAATGACATCTTCCTCGCGATTGTTAGCACCAGAAAAGTTCTTCTCAACTTGATAGTATTGGTCAAGTAACTCAGCCATAAACTTGTATTCGTATTCAACCAAACCGCCGGTATATTTCGTAGCGACGTTGACCAAAGGCTCAACAACAGTTCCAAAGAGACCATCTGATGACTCCTTCTCGGCTTTGGCAAGAAGCTTCAAAATCTGCTTGGCAGGAAACTCAGCAGCTCTTGCCTGCGACTTCTCAATCAAGGTTGATAAGCTCTCATCCAACTTTGGTGGCAATCTCGAGTGCAATGCAGATGCATACAAGTTCCATTCGGAGTATGGCAAGTCCTTTTCCTTCAAAATCTCGATGATCTTCGAAAGGGTGGACTTCAAGATCACCTGATTGTCAAATCCGTTCAAAATGTTCTTCAAGATGGAAGAGTAGGTGTTGAACTTATGAATTGGCTTGCTTCCTTGAATACTTGGCTCGCCAATCTCTGGCAAAGTCCCCTCAAAAGGCAAAGCGTGCTTGACCTTAGATGGATCGTCTAACGCCAAAATAGCCAAGATGTCACCCGCGTTGACAGTAGATCCGGGCTGCTTGATAGTTTGCACAATACCATTTTCTTGAGCAACCAACGGCATGCACATCTTCATGACTTCCACCTCGGCATATGGCTGGCCAGCGGCAACATGTTCACCACTCTCAACCAAGTATTTGACCAATTTACCTGGAGAAGGAGTTTTCAATTGGGTTGGGTCGTTCTCAATCTCCAACAAGCAAGTCTTTCCGTCGACAGACATTCTGGTAGCAGATGGCTCCTCCTTCCAGTAGATGGCGTGAGACTTACCATCAATGGAGCACAAAAGGCCACCATCAGACAAAGAGCGCACACCGACAACAGCTCTGGTACCGTTCAAGAACAAAGTGTAAGTCTCGTTGGAAGACTTCGTGGCGGTGAACTTGTACTTTTGTCCCTCATAAATGAACTCAATTGGATACAAAGTTCTCAACAAAGCTTTGCTTGGGACCTGACCCCTCTCCAAAGAAGATGTGTACTCGGTTTTGTCCTCGGTGGAAAGGATGTGAGCCTTAGTGACGGCACCGCACAAAACGGCGAGGATGGGGTCTGGTCTCTCTGCTGTCAATTTCTTGGTGATCAACTCGTCCAACCAGCCGGTTGTAATTGTGTTGCCCTCAAAGTCTGGCGTCTCCAACAATTTGATCAAGTACTCGACCGTAGTTCTGAAATCACCTCTGATGGACAATTCTTTCAAAGCAACGACCATATGCTTTCTCGAAGCTTGACGGTTCTCACCAAAAGCAAAGATGTGGCCGAACTGAGAGTCCGAAAACGAGTGAATCGAGGACTGGTTGCTGACGGAGAAGTAACCCCAGACATTGGAGGACGATCTGAAGTTCAACTCATGCAAGTTACCACCAGACGGCTTGAATCCTTCACCAGGGTCCTCTGAGGTGATACGACAAGCCGTACAGTGACCCTTTGGAGTTGGGCGGCGCTGAGTCGACAACGAGCGCTCCTCCTTGAACTCAAAGTCAATCTTTGTCGAAGTGTGAGGGTCGACTCCGTACAATGTTCTGATATCTCTGATTCTGTGCATTGGAATACCCATAGCAATCTGCAATTGCGCGGCAGGCAAGTTAACACCGGTGACCATTTCGGTGGTTGGATGCTCGACCTGCAATCTAGGGTTCAACTCCAAGAAGTAGAACTTGTCTTCGGAATGCGAGTACAAGTACTCCACAGTACCGGCGGATACGTAACCGACCAACTTACCCAACCTGACTGCAGCCATCTCCATCTTGTGGAAAGTCTCCTTGTTGGCAATAGTCACTGGCGCCTCTTCAATGATCTTCTGGTGTCTTCTCTGCACGGAACAGTCTCTGCCGAACAAAGAAATGTTTGTACCATACTGGTCGGCCAACAATTGCACTTCCAAGTGTCTGGCATCACCGGCCAACTTCATGATGAAGATAGGCGACCCAGGAATCTCGTTCGCAGCCTGGTTGTACAATGTGACGAAATCCTTCTCGTTATCGACCTTCCTGATACCTTTACCTCCACCACCTTCGGAAGCCTTGATCATCACAGGGAATCCAATCTTCTTGGCTTTCTCCAAACCATCTTCAGGGTCCGTGCAGCAGCCCTTGGCGTACACGTCGTCGGAAACGGATACCAAGTTGGTGTCCTTGTCTATCTGAACCTGGTCAACACCGGTACCAGACCATGGAATACATGGCACTTTGGCATGCTGGGCCACAATGGTGGACGAAATCTTGTCACCCAAAGATCTCATCGCGGAGCCGGGAGGGCCAATAAACACAATCTTCTTGGGCGAGCTGGCCAACATCTCAGGCAAAATTGGATTTTCAGACGCGTGGCCCCATCCAGCCCAAACAGCGTGAACATCAGTACGTTCAGCAATCTCAACAATCAACTCCACGTTGGCGTAGTTATTGTTGTTAGTGCCACCTGGAACTTCGACGCACTGGTCAGCCATACGAATGTACTCGGCGTTGGCTGCCATGTCCTCAGGCGTGGCCATCACAGTAAACTGAATGGCTCTCTCGTCGCCAAATGTCTCGTAGGCCCATTTCCTCACGGAACGAATCTCCTTCACCGCGCCAATACCGTTATTGGCAATCAAGACCTTCGAAATGACAGTATGACCTTGGCTATTCTTGACAAAATCGGTCACGGCAGACGGCTCTGCGGTCTCGACAGAGTTCAAGCCCTTGAAGTGATCGGTCACAGACTTGTGGAGCTCAGAATAATTCTCTTCTGACATTTTGGAATGGTTTCTATAAGCTCGAGTGTTTGTGTGCTTATGAAAGGGGCTTCTTGTTAGACGAGCGTGGATAAATCTGCGTTGTTGAATAACACCAAGTAATCTGTAGCGAGAACTGTGGGGAGTGAAAAGGGTCTGTACAAAGAAAGCACGATGCACGGTTCTATATTTGTTAGTCAGCGATTTTAAGAAATATGCGCTCGGAGCACGCATCCGACTCCCGCAGCAAGGCTTTTGATGATAATGTGATTGTTTTGGTGAACACTAGACGTTCAATGGGCTTTTGGTGATATTTTTTTTTCGGGCATTTCCACCGAGGGTGGACGCGCAACTTCCGGGGTGCGTTTCAGACTGTTGGCCCCAACAATTGAAAGCGATTTGATCGACCCCGAAAGAGTATTTCGAAAACGTCAGAAGGACGAAGAATCATTCAATATGCCCTGTTGCGTTTTTGCTCCTTTCTAATAAGTGATCTGAATTGGAAAACGAACGTAGTTGTTATTCATGCTGAGATGGGAAGTGACGATCGGTGAATTGGGAAGGTGGGGCGACACTTTGTGAATAATTCGCCAAATTGATCAAAAATTTGCTTATTTCAATTTGAATGTATTGGCCCAATAGTCACTTATAAACAATTGCTGCTAGGAATGGAAGGTGTGACGTGTAACGAGATAGTACATACCGAAATGATATGATTGATATTGATCAGAAGTGACGAGTGAAATATCCAGAGAAATTTGAGTGTTGTTGTTGTTGTTAAATTTCAGAGGATCTTGTGACACGTGTTCTCAATCTTTTCGATAATCAATTGGGGGATGAAATTCGAATGAGGCAAAACAGTCTGGAGAAGAGAATGGGTGCTGTCTACAAGTCTTATATTGAAATGGCCACGGCCGCTGCCGATGCACCTGTACACGCGCACGGACACGGTTTGGCCCCAACATTAGAAAAAGTTGGCCCAAAAGTCAGGCGTGTCGCGACCATGTCCTCTGCATGGGCCCTGACGTAAGCAACTTTCAGCCAATACGCTTGCGTCCAATATTTGTGCACCCACGAATTTTTGAAAAAGACACGTTCATAATAGCAATAATTGTAACGAAAGACTTTGAAAATAGTTTGTGTTTTATTTTGTGATCAAGCAACATCTGATTTTACATACTTCAATTCAGTCAGTGGTTAAACCTGCAATGTTTTTTCCAGGCAATTAGCAATCTACACAGTATAACTCGCGCGATCTTCTCGGGCTCGCTTCAGGCCCAATGTAATAAAGTGTTTCAAGGGGTCAAACTTAAGCTTTAATCCTGCCTGAGGGCGAGTGCTTCAAGGTCGACTTTTGGGTGTGGTAGGAAATTCGTACAAATTTGCTGGAACAGTCTGATGCCAATCAGGTTTGGGTTCCCATTTTTTTCAGAAAAAAAAATTATATGAAGTCACGACGTCTATCTGCGTTCTGCTTTGCAAAGAAGAAGAATGCCAGGCAAATCATCCAGTGAACTTTAGAACCAAACGGCTCGAAACATCTTGAGGGGCCGTATCTTTGTGACGCTGAGATGCACTTGTATGAGTATAACTTTCAGTTCGTCAATCCTAAGGTTTCCGCCATCAGCAGCTGGATTTAATCATTTCAAGCACATACAATTTTCTTATATTCACTTTTTTATTTTCACCATTGAAACGCAAGACGAGGCTTTGGGAATCGCGTTTGACCTCAAAGGTACGGCTCGGTTATTCACACTATCGACACCTTTCTCATCTTGAGAATCACAACTTTCTTGCTTTCTGGAATTCTTTACTGACGCATTTGACACGGCTACAAAACGTGAATTTAAAGTGAACAGTGTTTTTCAAGAACTATTAATGCCCTCCTGAAATGTAATGATGAGCAAAGCAAGTCTCTGTTTCCGCTTGAACCCGTCGTAAACCTCATACTATCGTTCAATGAGAGAGTAGACAATGATTCAAGAAGAACGCTATTCTTGGGCCTATATCTTGAGTTTCTTGGGATCTTCCTACAAATCTCGTTTGCGTGTACTCCTTCTAAATTGAATAAAAGATCGAGACACGTCGTTTCTGCACATAAAACATCGTGCAAAATGCAGGACACGCTATGACGTCACTACCCCACTGTATATCCGGAAACACGTGACTTGCCGAAAGCCGAAGTGCTCTTGACCTAAACATTTCGATTTGTGGGGTAGATGTTTACATTTCTAAAACTGGCACCTCCAATTAGACAACAAACTGCTGTGATGAGGTTCCAAGCCTTGAAGCTTTTGTTCGCACTGGGCGGCGACCATAAAGGCGATGTTGATACCAGAAATTAAGCGGGAAAGAGAGGCCTATAGACTTCGCCATATGACGTATACAGAGAGAACAGCATTTGCACTAGTCTCAGCGCACATATCCTTCAGTAATGTATTCAGAAATTCCGAGCTATAATATAATGTGACCTATCCATTATCCATAAACACTTCTTTGTGAAGAGATGCACCAGTGGTTGTGTGCACTCTACTCTCTATATCTCGGGCTAACGCATGACCTATAGCCTTAATATTCACGTCTTTTAAAGCCGAGAACTCAAACTTTTAATTATATCGCAACAGGATGCCTGCGCTAACAGTTGCGGTGGTTCCACTTTGGGTTTTGAGCCAAACACCATGTAGCAACCGGACATTGCAACTCGATGCTGTATGCCAGACCTCCACGCTGAGCTTTCGAGCATTGGCATCAAAGTTGGAATGCACAGCCCGATTTGTTCATACATTGCTTTACTGAATCGGGTTTTGGGTTTTGCTCTATTGTCCTCTGTGTTTCACTATAAGTAATTTTTGAAAAATTTCAGTACAAAACAAGGTGAGTATTTGAGGCGAACGGCATTGTCTTTTTTTTTTTAAATTTCCAAAACCAAGAGACAGTGCACATTTTGCGCGTGTGCCAGTATGCAGTTTCATGTATTGCGTTGGCTGACAGCATTCTGGGGTATCACCATGCTCATAACTGTGAAGTAGCGAACAATGGTGAAATTAAAGTGGGGCTAAATTCAAATAGAGCCGTGCGGCATATTGAGGGCATAGTAGATAAAAGGCCATGATTTCGCTGCAACTAATGCTCCTGGGAAAGTTCGTATGCCATGACCCAAATTCATAATATGTCACATCTGCTCCATTCACTGAACAGTCTTCAAAAGCCAGGGTCGACTGAGACAAGCACTAATTCAAAGTCATGTAAAAATGACGACGCAATTCCAACATTTTTGGGGTTCAGAGGTCATTTGCTTGGTCGAGTCATAACAATCATTTGCGGTGTGGGCTTTCTTCTTTTCGGTTACGACCAGGGCGTTATGGGGTCCCTTCTTACTTTGAAGCCATTCAATGAGACCTACTCGCAGATGGACACCACGCTTCACAAAGATGCAGCCACTTTGCAAGGCGCCGTTATTGCGATATATGAAATCGGCTGTTTAGCTGGAGCTTTGTCCACGATATATTTCGGAGACAAGCTCGGACGCCTTAAAGTCATATTCGCCGGTTGCATTGTTATGATTATTGGGGGAGCTTTGCAAGCAGGCTCCACGAACGTTCCGTTTTTGGCTGTCGCGCGAGTGATCCTGGGCGTAGGAAATGGGTTTCTCACCTCCACTGTGCCTTTGTATGCCGCTGAATGTTCGAAAGCGCTGAGCAGAGGCAAAACTCTTTGCATACAAGGATGCTTGATTACTTTTGGTATTTGTGTTTCATACTGGGTTGATTTTGCATTTTACTTCACGGAAAGTCATGGCGATGTATCGTTTAGATTTCCCATCGCTTTTCAGTGTGTTTTCCCGATCATCATGATATTCTTTATCTTCAAGTTGCCTGAATCTCCAAGATGGCTTATGGCGCAAGGGCGAGATGGCGAGGCAAGAATTGTTTTTGCGGCGTTATATGATCTTCCATGCAATCATCCAATTGTATCGCAGCAAATCGAGGAAATCGAGGTTAGTCTCAACATGGATGAAAAGAGAAGCCATAGTGCCTGGCTAATGCTCAGACAAGGCAAACTTAGACATTTCCAGCGTGTGAACTTGGCAGGATGGGCGCAAGTCATGCAACAAATCTGCGGAATCAATTTGATCACTTACTATGCCGGCACCATTTACGAAACATACATCGGCTTGAGCCCCTTTAATGCCCGGATAGTTGCTGCTTGCAACGGCACTGAGTACTTCTTGGCCTCCCTTATTCCCATCTTCATTATTGAGAAAGTTGGAAGAAGGCCGCTATTTATAATAGGTGCCATCGGTCAGTTTCTCACTATGTTGTTTCTTTTCGTGGCCATGGAGATGGCAAAGCAAGGTCACGAAGGTGGCTCCTACGGCGCTGCAGTCTTATTGTTTGTGTTCAACTCTTTTTTCGCAGTGACTTATTTGTCACTCACCTGGTTGTATCCGCCTGAGATCTCATCTTTGGAGGTCAGAGCGCCAACGACAGCCGTTTCGACCGCATGCAATTGGAGCTTCAATTTCATGGTTGTGATGATTACGCCAGTATGCTTTAGCAACATCGCTCATCACACGTACCTTATTTTTGCAGGAATCAATTTTTTGATGATCCCTGTGGTGTATTTCTTGTACCCCGAAACCAAGGGCCGTACTTTGGAAGAAATGGACTTGATCTTCGCCAACACGCCCGTCATGAAACCGTGGGTCTCCGTGCGTCTTGCAAAGGAGATGCCATTCGCCCATATGGGTGATGCCAAAGACTTGGAACAATACAAAGCCTCGGCGGTCCACAAAGAGAATTTGGACGAGGCATCGCTTTTCGAAGATGAGGTGCCTGAAAAGGTATACAGCTAGATACTCGAAGTGTATGAAACATGAAAGATAATAACTGTATTAGCTCCTGATTACGTATGGGCCTTTTTCGTGTTAACGACATATCACAAAGGCCACGGTCGGTTGAACAAACATAACATAGATAGCTAAAAAAACAAACATTTAAATATTTGCAAAAAATATTGTACAAGTGCTTCTCAAAAGAGTGTGGCTTGCCGGTTATCATCATCCGTTTAGAGCAGCAAAGCCTTGTGAGTTCAAAAAAGGAACTGTCGCACTATTCTCCATATCACGAGCGCATGTTACGAATCGTGAAATTCAACCAAAATTCTCAGTTTCTCTATCCTATCTTATATTAGGTCTTGAGTCAAAATTGTGTTGCGCGCCACCGGCATTGCGAGATTCGGAGAATTGAGTAGGTGCCATGTCTCGGACGACGTGCACACAAACATAGTAAAAAAACTTGACTCCGACTATTGATATTTTCTTTTATTGGAAAAAGAGTCTCAAAAAGAATTTGGAACGCTTATAGAAATTTCTTCAAATTAAGCAGTCTCAAATTATAGTATAGACATGAGCGTTGCTGGGTCAGAAGTGGCGCTAACTTCTTGTCTCTGGTGCACTCACCACTCACTGCGCGAAGTAAAAAAACCGGTGAAAAAAAGGTCAAATTAGTATATACGTTCAGGAATACTCCACATTACGTGTACACCGCATAGAAATGTCTTGGTTGTTCGGAGGAAAAACGCAGGACAAGGCACAAGCCAGCGCAGACCATAGCTTGGGTTTCGACCCGGCACAAGTTTCGGACGTGTCCACCATCATACTGGCGCCCGGCGTTTTAGACTCTAGCAAATTGCATCCTTTGGCCGGTTTGGACAAGGGCATCGAATACTTGGACTTGGAAGATGACCAGTTGACAGATGTTGAAAACGGATCCAGTATCATTGCTGCCAGAAACTGGAGAGATAACTTATGTTACGGCACAGGCTCGTTGTATTTGCTTGGGTTGGGTGTTGGAGGCGCCTACGGAATGCAAGAAGGCTTGAGCAACTTGCCCGCCAACTCAACCGCCAAATTGAAGCTCAACACGGTGTTGAATCACATCACGAAACGCGGCCCCTTCATGGGTAACTCGTGTGGCGTGCTCGCGTTGATCTATAACATCTTCGACTCCACAATCGACAATCTTAGAGGCAAGCACGACGACGTCAACTCGCTTGCCGCGGGCGCCTTGACCGGTGCCTTGTTCAGAAGCTCCGCGGGCGTGAAGCCCATGGCATACTCTACTGCTATCATGACCGCCGGCGCCGGGGCCTGGTGCGGCTTGAAACGCTTCCTTTCTTAATTGCATGGCTTTGGGTGTCCTTTGTATTTTTATATCGCGACTGTATATAGTGTCTACATCTGCCAGAGGATTTAAAATACATGCTGATGGTGAATCAGAAAGAGCTCTCGTGAACTAGGCACAGGCTGTTCGCTGTTTCTTTGGGATATCAGGTATGTCTTCCGCGCTGCGCTTGTGTGTGCTAGTCTCCTGTTCGAATTTGAGTTGGTCGGCTTCATACTGCTTATCTTTCTCCATGACCCGAATGTATACTTTGTTTCCCTCCTCCCCGATTGTATTGGCAAGCGCCAAGAACTCATCATGCTTCTTGATTTTGCAAAATGCCTGATAGAATTTAGACTTACCGGGAAGTTGATTTAGCATGATGTATTTTGAGTTGCCCGGGTGATTATCACACGCAATGCAGGTTTGGATAAACTCGGGAACAACATCTTTCCAAGGCAAGGGGGCGTCGCTGAATACAGTTGGGTTTGACTCAGCTGCTTCGGCCATCATGCCACCAATTTCGTAGTTGCCAACCAGTCTCTGAAATTCCCGGAACTCCAGTTTACACCGAAATGCACCATTTATGACCAAAGATACATTGTGTTTCTTTACCACATCGTAAATCTGATTAACAAACTTTCGAACTGGCACGTCACGATTCCTCATGTTACGAGTGCGACAATGCACAGTCAAGTTCGAAATCCCCGTTTTGCAAATTCTTTCCACCAATTCCAAGGTAGGTTGGGCATCGGAGGCATCTAGTAGTCTGATTTTGGCACTTATAGGTTTCCCATTAGGACGCCCAATTTTCTCAACTAGGTTCAGAAGAATCAGCGCTAGAAGATCGGGCGTTGATAAAAGCGCTGCACCCATTCCGGCGTGCGTTGAAAAAGGTTTGGGACACCCACAATTTAGGTCTATACCATCCACATCGTCAATAACTTTCGCCGCACCAGCTACAGCGATATCAGCGTTAGCTGAGCCGAGCTGGAATATCAACTTACCGGCTTCGACTTCTCGATTGGTCCGAAATATGAGGGTATTTTTGAGATTCTCTTTGCCGGTTTCGACAAAATCCACTGTACCTAGATCTTTGTTCTCAACCCGCGTGCAAGACATGATCTTTTTGTCAATGATCTCGGGCGACCACACGAGGTCAGCTCCATACTTGATGGCCATGAGTCTTGTAGGTAGCTCGCCACTTCTCACCATGGGAGCGAGACAGAGCTTGTTTGCATAAGACACCATTCTTCTGGGCGACAAATACAAAATGTAACGTCCTATTATACTTGTAACAGGCATCGATAAGTCAAGCGAGATGAGCCACGCGAATTAGCCAGGTGATGTCACCTCGCACGTGACCGAAGTCACGCGGAATCTTTGGCATGACTCATTGTCAAAAAAATATCGAGTCGAGTTCACAAGAGCAGCGCGACCGAGTTGAAGTTTTTTGGTATGTCACACAAGTTTGCGTCCTGCTTTGAGTGTTCTAGCCGTGTACAAAGGGTAATCGCAACCATTCCGACGTCAATTTCTTGTCTGCTGAATTCCTTGGAAATAGTGCGTCTAACAATGAGGGTCTAGATGTGCAAAATTAGAATCAACTTCAAAGACTAATTATCTTCGGACAGACCGAAAATGCGTTTGCCATCCGGAGTTAGCTCAAAGGTAAATTTAGGCCGTTAACTGACTCGGTTCACATTTAGCACGTGAGGCGGTGTCTACAGGCCAAGTCCGGGGTGTGATCGGGCGGCGCAGGCAACAAGACTACGTGATTGCGGACTGGCGAAAAAAAAAGAAATTGTACGTACTTTATCTGCGTCATGACTGTTCGAGAAGCATGAAGATCTGCAGATAAGCGGGAAAGCATAGGGTGCATTGTTGTCTTGCTCTGAAAGACCGCCATTGAGCGCCCATTGAGTCTGGGCGACTGTTTGAATAATTTCAATTGGCTGGAAGACGCCTCCTTAGCATATCAAACAAGTCGGCAAGCTGTTTTATATGCTGCTGCTTTTGTAGTATGGCCGCTTGCTTGAGATCATGAGTATGGAGTAGACTGCATAGGGGATCTCGGGCGCGCATCAAAGTTGGCCCATGCAGTGGCCATGTTAGTCACGGTCATGTCTCGCTCACGTCAACTTTAACAAGTGTTGAACCAGGAGAATTGTACTTCTGTCAAGATACTTCACTAATGATTCAATTTATCAGAATAAATTATTGCGTGGCAGATCCCGGGTCCAGTTTCACGATTTGCAGGGCTCTGCAGCGAGAAGAAAAACGATGATATGTGCAGGAAAAAAAGAAATTCATTTTTCTTACATGGAGAGCATGCAACATTTCTGTAATTTTTTTTTTTCTTTTTTTTCACAGTTTATATATGTAAACGATGGACCAGATCACGACTTTTCTCTTCACACCATTTTTTAATTTTCGTTTTTTCCGATAACTCCAAGCACAAGCTTATTTCCTTCAATTCACTATATTTCAATATTGCAACCAGTCATGACCTTGTTATATCAACCTATTTCCAGAACGTTTGGGCAGCGTGATGGTTGCCTTACACCAGTGAGCGCCCAGGAGGCAAAATTGACCAGACAGCCCCGTCTAAGTATGAACGAAAAACAGGAGGCATTGAGCACTCCATCTTCAGCATTGAGCTCTGCGCATGAGATCTTATCGCCGCCATTGTCTCCTTATCAACGAGAGAGCTCTTCGCATGACGCAAGCGATGACATCTATGCTGCACGCAATTCCAAGCGCTACCTCGCCACTGAACACCCATTTAAAGTCGAAAATTTCAAGAGCTATTCCATGACCGTTAGCCCCTGGTCCAAATTGGATTCCAGCTATAAGCAAAGACAATTGGACTTTTTGAGCCAGTATTCATTCGAAACACCTCGTGTTGATTACCTGCACGTTGTGCGGCTGCCTGAGAAAAAAGCCGAGAGAAGAAAAAGAGAAGCGCCTGCTAGTTCTGAATCAGACACGGACAACATTGACAAGGTGAGAACTCGTAAGGCTGCGAAGGAAAGCAAGGCATTGGAATCAGAATCGCATGTCGAAGAGCCTCTGCCTTCGCTGCCTCCGCAGAAAAAACGCAGAGTGAGAAAAGAACCCTCTTATTCGGGATCACCGTTGGCTGCGCAACAAGCTGCCTTAATTGACGAGTCTATCCCAGATTACTCGCCAGATCCGTATGCAACGTTGCCAAAGGGAAACAATCGGGCACTCAAAATCGAGTGGAAGGGACAGCCCATGGATTTACGAAGCGACCCCAACTTGGAGCAGTTGCACCCCGCAGAGGTTGTATTGGCATCCACATTGAGATTACGTTGTAACGTTTATCTCGATTCCAAAAGAAGATTCTTCCATGAGAAAGTGAGTCGCGCGCGTAATGGCATGCCCTTCAGAAGGACTGATGCCCAAAAGGCCTGCAGAATTGACGTTAACAAGGCCAGCAGGCTTTTCGCTGCCTTTGAGAAGGCTGGATGGTTGGATGACAAGCACTTCAAAAAATTCCTCTAGACATGCTTGGGTTGACTTCAGTTTGTTCTCATTCTTTTATTTATTTCACTTTTTTCTGGTTTGGTTTGGTTTGCCCGATACTCGGAGGGTTTGTTTTTCATTTCATTGTTTCGATCGTTACATTCATGGGCGGGTCTGGCTGACAAGTCTGTTGTTTATTATTCTCTTCACGGTTGGATTTAGATATATATTTAGAAATATAGACACACAATTGAGTTTAGTTCTGATCACATACAATTACTCGTTGATCGTTTGCAAAACAGTTTTCGTTGCCTTCGCTTCACATGACTGAAGAGTAAGATTGCCGGTGATTTGTCGTTTCTTGAACCATGAAGTCATTACACCACACACCGCCCTTTTCTGCATGAGAGTAGGTGTCTTAGCAAACCTCCTAGGAATGCGACAACTAATTACAGTCTGCTTTTTTTTTTGCTTGTTTTCCGTTTACTCCGTCAATTCAACCTGACAAGATATATCAGTATGATCTTGCACCTGCGGAGAACTGCATGATATAAAACTGTGCAATTTCTGTAGTTGTGAACTTACGATTTTAAGCCGTACGATTCTTTGCAAAGACTCGCTGGCACTCTAAAAAAACCTATTTCGCAATCTCAATAGTGTCATTTTGAAAAACTTCATTTCTACGCTAAAAAATCCAATTTCGTTCAAGCCCAACGACACGTTCAAGCAAAGCTTTCACACATTGATATTGAATAGCATCTTCAGCAAGAAAGAATAATCAAGTAGCTCTGAGTACAAAATATATGTAAAAGTACGATTCTTTCGCACCGACATCTTGAGAATGCGTGCTGGACCCTGGCCCTGTTGAGACCTGACAAGTCGCAAAAAGGTGCAGGTCCGGACCCGGTACTGGCTTATCTTCCCGATTAGGCGCACCACACTTCCAGATACGAAAATGTTTCACTTCTTGACATGAAGGTACCTTACTCTTCCGATCGATACCCCTCATATTTCTACGCCTTTCAAATAGACATTCAGATTTTCTGACTGACTGTTGCTTCGTTCACCCTGAGAGCTCCTCTAGCTTCGCTATACACTCGTTTTACATACACCCGACCCCGCTGATTGAAGGTTTCAAAAGATACCTATACCCCTTGACTACCGAGCAAGCCATCATCAATTGAAAACTTTGCGGTTAAGGTTTTTTTTTTTGCTCATAGAGAATCAGTCTCGCGCCTTTCGTTCAAAATTTCACTTCGACCGTCATTTGCATGCCCCAATTATATTCACCGTCAATGAACGGGTCCTTTTTCTCACCGAATCCCGGGCTTAACGCTAGTAGAAAGTTCTACGGCAGCCCTAGCTCTACAAATGACCTCAATGCCACTCACAGCTTTGAAAGCGACCCATTCGGAGACCTGATAGCGCAAGGACCTATGGGTGCAAAAACTAGCGCGGTGTATCTTCAAACACCAGCCTCAAATCTTTCGTTTGACTTTCAGCCAGACAGCCCCAAATTACCACAAGGCTCACCGGCTTTCTACACACCTCAAACAAATCTCAACAATTTGCATGATCACGGTGCTCCTTGGTCCACGGATAAACCATTTGGCGATCACCATCTCACAGTTAACGCGTCGCAGTTATCTTTTCAGGGACCCAATACTCCTAGCATTCCAACCCTAGATCCCTTCCTCAAGGAGTTTGATTTGTTGTCAGATCCCGAAATGGGAATTGCTTCTGAGCTGACTGCTCATGATGCACAACATATAAACTACGGCTTGGGTATAGTTCACAACGCGATACCTCCCCATCTATACAATGACAATGAATACCACCAAAGTCATCAGAAGGCCAAAAGCTCACAAAAAGAGGACCATAATAACAATGAGATTGAGTTGTTTTTAAAAGAAGACCCATTCAAAGACCCAGAAAACGTGTTAATACCCAATTGTGTTATAAATGAGTGCCTTTATGCACCTAATGAGCTCAGTAAACATGAGCAAAGCAGTAGTGAGAGAGAAGTTGCCGCTGGAGAAGAGGCGCAGACTTTGGGTCAGCATCAGCCGGCTAGAAAGATCTTGGTTGGATCAAAAGCAAAAGCTGGTCTGTTCGCACCTCGAAAGTTGAAGAAGGCCAAATCATTTGGGCCCGGATCTCAGAAGCACCTCCCCAATACGAACTTCTCGTTAGACAATTGTTTGAATGAATTTCATGTGCAAGAGGGCACGTTCTTATTCGAAGACGAGACAGCACGGGTGCTGAAACGAGTGGGCAGCCCCGCCATACGACGGAGAAAATCTGCACCCAAGCTTACCCATTCCGTTCAGTCTACAAAAAAATCTCAATCTTCCTGTTCGTTGCGTCCGACGAAATGTTTGAAACGCTTCGAAGGAAATTCTGGAGACATAAAGTCGGGACTAGTCTCTTTCCAGGTTCAACTAGGGCCTGGCGGTCTGCCCTGCTCCAGCGAAAACCTCTTTACGCAGAACCTTGAAAGCCATCGATTGTCACCCCAGTGGCTCGGGGAACTGGAACAGTAAAACTTGATTTTCGCCGGCATCATTTTACGCGACGCATTAAATCCTTTCTTTCAATTTTCATTTCTATTTATTCCTTAATGCATGTGAGAGTGTACGTGTTTTTCGCAAATTTCAAGGCTACAACTTCATATACCTTTCCATTAGTTTCATAAAATCTTTCAATAATTCCTCGCCGTTCAATGTCCTGTGTACGCACAAAAGCCTTCCAATGGCAGCATACAAAACCCCCGTATCATCTCTATTTGACCATTTACAAGTCTTTCTCTCTTGGAATGTACTCCTTGTCCAACACAACGTCCTTTCTGAACACTCTAGCGAATGGGTACTGACCTTCCTGGTTGTATGCCATGATAGTTAAACCCACAGGAATGATACCGGCAAAGACGACATTAAACAATGCGGATCTCGTCGTGAAACGGAAGTAGTGACCAAGCTTCTCCTTGGCCGTGTTAAATCTTTGGAACTCAGGGTCTGGTCTTAAGGTGGCGGCCATAGTTGTATGTCTGTCTGTTCGAAAGATGTGACTTAGTTTTCGATGCACTCTAATTGGCTCTCGAGAAGTGCGCGACCCAAAAATAGTGCAGCGCAAGAGCTGATAAAGCGCGTGCAGTCAACGCGGTAATGATAGTATGTTGACTAAATTTTTGGGTATGGCCATAGGGCCATTGCATATATTAAATTCTAAGTCTAAAGGTGTTTTTCGGTCTATGAGACACTATCATGGCCTTTCATGGGCTCTGTGCAGATTCTAATCAATTGGCTCTCCTGCTTGTTAGACTCTGAATTAGCGCGAGTGTCTTTTCGTGAAGGTATATATCACGATTAGTGGGCCGGAAGTGCATTTGATCCTCCGTCAATGTATGCGTCAAACGAGACACCTGATCAATGAGTTCGCGCAGTTGGCTGATCAAGTAGTATACATTTTCGTTCATGGGCGTGAGGCCTTCTTTCAATTTGCGAATTGAATCGGCGGAGAGCTGTGTGTTCAGATGCGTCAGTATAAGCGCGTCAATGCTGTTTTTGTATCGACTGAGCAAGCCGACTAACTTTTGAGCCTTGGACAACTGTGCTTGCAAGACTTTTCGTAGTTGAAGCTCATAAGATATATTTTTGAGCAAAGAGGCGATATTCTCGCCCTTGCCAGCCTGTGTTTCCGTGAGATCTAGATTATCTAGGTGTTCATGATGTTTAAGACGCACCCATCCATCTTCAACTAGATCTCGTGGCATTGTGAGGATGTTTCGTAGCGTATACAACTCGAACTTATCAAAGTTTCTGTCCACGTGCGACACTAGAAGTGTTTCTAGCTCGGATGTACCATGGTGTATTTCGGCCAAGGGAAAGACCTCGCCACGCTCTTCCGCCGCAGAAATTTTTTCGTCCATGAGCCCGTTAGTGTCAATGTCTGCGTCGCCCTCTCCGATCCCATTGTCTCTGCGTAGTTTCTCTAGCTGGGCGTCCCTGCGCTTGGTGAGGAATGTTTCTAGAGCATCAAAGCAGTTGTACATAATCTTATTCACGGCATTGATAACCTCGTCTACCAACGTCAAGGGAGCAAAGCCGAGGTGCTCCGTTAGTAGAGCGGTGACCCGATAATCGCTGGAGTTCATTCGCGCCGGGTGGTGACGAGCGGAGGACGAGTATTGTTTATGTTTACTGATCACCACATGTATGAGCACGTGACCTTCTTGAGGTGGGATTCGCGTATTCCGAAACCATAATTGCCATTGCTTTGAAGCCCCAAAATATTTAACTTGCCCATTTATGAGTTTTGGAAAAAAAGCGGTTCAACCCAGAAAGTTACTTTCTCGACCATACGTTTGTTACATGTCAGCCGTATGGCCGTCGGCGCTTTGGCGCAAGAGATTAGATCTCGGCAGATCCGCGCCGGGCGCCCTGTGCATGAGCACTGCTCTCTGTCACTGACGCCCTATCCGAAGACGCTCCGCGCGAGACTCGAACTTCCCAAGCCAAACCAGTCTTATAGAGTTACAAGAGCAATCAATACTTACCGCCAACACCCGCAATTTTGGTTCTCTTACCGCATTCGGCTTCTTGTGAATACCATTTTGTGATTATTGCTAGTAATTCCGCATTCACTAACGCAAGGCAACTCCGAAGGGACGCTTCACTGATAAGAGCCTTTTTTCCTATCAAGGACCACATTCACTCACAAAAATTTGCTTCGACCGATGTCCATAGAAGGCAAGCAAGCTGCCGCAGATGAGCTAGTCTTGAGGTTCGAGCCCAAAAGCATGGACTCGTTGGATGCTCGCATCATACAATACAAGTACGCATTGGTGAAGCTCGAGCGGCTCACTAAAGCTATCGATGAAGTGCTAAGCGAGACGGGCAAAGCATCCAACCAGCTCGCGTTGGTTCACTACATGATATACCTAGCCTCGAATTTGTTTGCTATCAATGAGTCCGGCTTTTTTCCAAAACTAGAAGCGCTAGAAAATTATAAAGCTCCAAAATCAGTTTCCGTGGTCACATCCCATATTGTCACACACATCCCTTACGATATGAGAGATCAAGCGATTGTTCCACTAGACAAACTACCTTCTGTCGCGTCTTCTGCCTCGTGTTTGAAGGCGTTCCGCGCGGTTTGCCTCGCATGTCAGGATGGCTATCAAAAAAGATACATGAATGCTTCAAAAGAAATTGGGAATGATGCTTACTTGAGCGACTTGGATATGTTGTTTCGAAATGAGTTCTACAATCCAACGCGAGACTTCGACATGACTTTCAAATGCGAGTTGTTCGGGTATTCGTCTTTGATATTCTGCTTGGACGCGAGAGCTACGTCCTCCAGTGACTACTCGGAAGCCTCATTGATTGATATCGATATATCTGCTCTTTTCAGCATTGTCCAAGGAACATCGAGAACGCTTGAGTCTCAAAAAGCTCTCATTAACGAGTATAAGGCCATCAAACAGGCGCCTAACACGTCACAAGAGAGAAAATTACAGGCCTTACCCCATAGCGCCTATGCATTACATAGGGTTCTCTTCTGGGCCCTACGTTTGAATGAGTTATACTTCATACTTCGAAAGTTTGGTCGACAAATTTTTATCGCCAATCACGATCATTTACATGACCAGAAATTTTTCTCTTTTGTGACTAACGGGGCTCGATTCCGCGAAATACTCAACGAGATCGATGCAAATTTCTTCAACACGAAAAAGAATGGAGTTTTGATTGCTACAATCACACGGTTTCTCAGAATGGACTCGAAGCATGAAATAACATCGAAGACAGTTCTTGACTTCGTTGGATTTATACATCAAAGTGTGGTGTACATTGAGAATTTGCTCAAGGTATTGAAAGAGTTTGGCTATGCATGGCTAGCTAGTGAACTCGCTTTCCGGGCTCCTCATAATTTGCCAATTGAAAATTTGCTCAAAGTGAACGAGGTTGTGGAGGAAGAAAGAGTGAAAGAGTTAAAAGCGAGAAGGCGAAGGGCACAGATGCTCGCCGATCAAAAGGCGAAACAAAACTCTGTCCCAAAACCGAATTCTCTTCCTGTCAAAAAGGTTCCGGCTGAAAGTCTGGCGAAATTTAAAGCCAGCGAAAAATTCCCGAGTTCCAACGGGTCTTCCAAGGAAAACGATGGCCACCGCCTTCAACCCGTCAATGCACATTCTCCAATCAGCAAACCCACAGATTTTCGAAGTCTGCAATATCTACAGAGACAGTCTTCGTCATCGTCTCTTCAATCCAGCACGTCAGCCTCTATCATTTTGGAGGAGAAACCCAATACATCAGTGATAAATGGCCGTCGTCGCTCCAGTTCTCAGCCAATTTCATACAACGCCGCCGCAACGGCTTTGAAAAGTAGCAATGGCTCAACACCAACGAAACAAGAGTTTTTCATTCGCTCGCCTAGTGGCAGTATCAAGAGAGCCAATCTGATGACGAAAAAGCCTCTCGCGTCTTCTGTCACTTCGCCTTTGAGTAATAGGCGTCAGACTATGGATGTTGTAGAGGAGACAAAGGAATCGATTCAACCAAAAGTTGAAGTGAGGAGGACGGCGAGCCAGAAATTTCAGCAGCATTTATTAGAGGCTTCTCGTTCAGGAGCGCTATACAGTAAGGAAAAGGAGACTTTCAGCAATGTTGTGTTCGACCCAAATAATCCGTCTGCCACAAATTTGCGAAGACAAAGCAAACAAACCCCACTTGAAATTTCACCTCCGAAAGATGACCCTTCTTCGGCTAAAGCTGATGCGACTCCACCATCATCGATTTCTAGTCAAATACCAACGCGCGCCCAAATTACCAAGAGAAATACTAGACGGAACAGCGTGGTGATTCAATCAGATAATTTGAGCAGACTCAGTGACTTGAGTCGGGATTCCATGATCTCGACACTGTCTCAATCCTCTTCAATGACGGAAAGTATCATAATGAAAAGAGTCAGGTTTACTGGGGTTCCTGAGTACACACCGGCCGAGGATGCGCCTGCAAGTCAGAGCAGCAAGATTTTGAAAAACTTCGCGGCGCTCAAGATTTCTGCTGTCAAAGGTACCACGGTAAAGCGGAAGGATGAAGCCTTTAAGCGAGAAGAGAGCCAGCTCTTCAAGCAACACATCCACGACGGAGAGCCATTGCCTCTGCAACCAAACGGTGGCATCTATGCGCCGGGATCACAGATCACACTGAAATTTTCGCGGTTCAAAAACAGATTCTAAGTGCACGAATATGTATAAATAAATAATAACTTGGAATTTTGAGCCTCACATCATCATCGATCTGATCAGTGGGTGCAAAACATTCTGTATGGACGCATCGCAAACGTGTGTGCAGGCCGCTCAATTTTTCTCCAATGGCTCATCTAAGAGTCTCCGGCTGCGCTTCCAAGACGAGCTTGCAAGAAACAACGTAAACATTACAGAGATGTCAGCGGAAACTAGGGCGGCGGATGACAACTTCAATGAGCTGGATTTAAAGAAAAGAAGACTTAATAAGAGCTCCAATGTGGTGAATGCGAAGGGTCAATCTGAATGTTTTAGAGTTGTGAGAACTTCCATGTATGTCTCGCTAGCACCATGTCACATCACAAATCCTGTAAATGGTGTCAAGGCTCAGCACTTAGACCCTTTGATCATGACGTACTTCCCTAAAGCTCGCGGAGTCGTGTTGTCTTATTTTAATGTTAACCTTCAGAGCAAAGACTCGTCTGAGGAAGGTCTGGAAGCTCTCTTGGCAAAAGTCACTGAGTCCTCTGCATTTGCTTTCATGTGGATAACGGTCGACTTGCTCATATGGCACCCCCAGCTTGGAGACCTATTACAAGGCTACGTTTATATGCAAACGGCATCTCACATTGGTTTGTTGGTTCACGACACATTCAACGCATCGATCAAATTTAGAAACATCCCACAGGACTGGGAGTTCGTCCCAAGTCAGGCCGATGAAGTTGGTGAGTCTGAAGATGCACTGCAAACTTCGTCAAGCAAATTCAAATCCTTTGGTTACTGGACCGATGCGTCGGGGACAAAGGTTGAGGGAAAAGTCTCATTCAGTGTCAAAGCGATCTATACCAGCGGGAAGATGCTCTCCATTGAAGGCACTTTGTTGACTCCGGAGAGCGAACTAGATGTACAACCAGTGTCAAACGAGTCATCAGCGCCCGCTGCCAAGCACATCACGTTTGATGATGAGCCCACACCAGAAACGAGTGAGGCTGTGGAAGAAAAGTCCGAGGCCATTCCAACATATGAAGCGGTCAGTGGCGATAATGCCAACTCATCGAGCTCTGAGGAAGATGAGGAGTCTGAATAAAGAACGCTTATACCCTGTAGATACTGGCACACTTCTCATTGCATAAAAGATTGTACAATATACATAACAAATGATGTTAAATTTCCCCAGTATTTATATGCATGCTAGCGTATGTTTTTATCATTCCTGATCATACGCCATATGACGTCTCTCTCCTCTTGTGTCGGTGACATTTGCTTTGCCTTTCTGCCGAAAAGAAGTCGAGACAACCATTGTCGATGAAGCCTTCTTCCATCCAGGCCATGATAGCGCAGTTTGTTTCTCATGGTGGTGGCCGGGCTTGCCATCATGGTCAATGTTTGCACTTTGTGCAACTTTTTGAAATTCCACAATGTGATAAGCACACCCTGGATGATCGAAATCGCCAACACCGCTCCGAAACCGTAAAATGACTCCTCGATGTAATTCTTGAGGTTCATACCATAAAATGCAGGTAAAAGCGTCGCCACAGTGAAGCCAAGGGTATATATTGTGACCTTAAGCTCGAACAACATGAGCGAGTTTCTGTTGGCGTCTAGAATAATATTGGCGATGTCTTCAGTCGCTTTGATATCGCTAATCAAGGACCCAGCCTGCTGCACTACCTCATCGCAATGTTGGTAATATGTTTCGAGGATCATCTCGATTTCCGAGTAATCCAAAGCAGCGTCCGTGGGATTATACTTCAAAGCCTTGGTGAGGTACATACCATTCAAGTCTTCGTCATTGTCTAAAAGCTCTTCTAGTACGTCTCGAATCAATGTAGCGCGCTGAAAGAAACTTGAAAGCTTCTTCAGTTTGATCAACAATTCTTGTAAGCTTTCACGGTTGATGTTATCCTCCAATTCTGCCAAGATCTTACCACAGCTGGTTAGATGTGTTTGAAGCTGCGCTTCGAGGTAGCTGAGCACGCTGATGAGTATACACTCTAACGCCTTAAACTCATAAGGTAGAGAGCTCGGTGTCTTGAGCTTCAACTCTAGATCATACATGAAGAGTCCCAATTTCGTCGCCACAGATGGGTTTGCCGTGTCGAAAATCTTGATGTTGTCGCTCTTGATGATGGCTTTTATATGTAGCATGTTGACGATGATGGCATTCTCTGAACGCACCATGATAGTAGGAGCCACGTCGATCGAAGAGGAGTCGACCTTGCGCAAGTCTCGTGGAAACAAGCTGTTTTCATTCAAGAATTGCGCCTTGGGTATCTTTTGCGACACAGCTGTGACATTTCCCTCGGTATCAAACGTCGTGTACGATACGAACAGGTCGTTTGGCGCTATGGGACTAACCATCTTCAAGATGGCCTCCTTATCGATATTTTTCTGTTCCGGAGGGGTGAGTGAAGGCTCATGTAGCAGATGAAGTATTCGCAGGGCCGAGTGTGGCTTTTGGTATCGAGCGGGCGACGTGGATATGCATCGGCAAGGCCTTAAACGGGCCACAGAGAATAGATGTTTCGGCCACCGTAGCATTTCGGGCTCTATAAGTGATTGCAAATTGTATATACTATATTGTGTGGTGTCTTGAAGCTCGTATAATGCATGGCGTTTTTTCGCCTGCGAAGGCTACTGTGCGGACTGCGTTATTGCATTAAAGATTCGAGACACGCTAAGAGACTATCGCCCAACAAAACTATCTAAAATTTTGTCTTTCACCATACATCCGTCTAGTAGGAATAAATCACAATTTGGTTCTATTTTGTAACTTTTATTGTGCTGAGAAGTGAAGTATGAACGGTCTATGGGAGCATCTTAGTCGAAGAACTTTCTGGAGGCGGAGGGCCCGAACAACTCCAACCGGACGCCAGGCAAAGCCTCCTCGGCCAACAACTTCAACCTCTCTTCCAAAGTGTTGTTGACCTCAATCTTACCGCTCTTGTTGACAACCACAACGCCGCCGGCCAGGGCCGCGTCCAAAAAGTTGGAGTCGTCAATCTTCACCGCAACCTCAAACTTGGCCTTCTCGGCAAACGTCTTAGCAGCCGTTTCAGCGGCTTCCTTAGCCAAATCGACATCGCTTTCTCTCACTCTGAGCGTAACAGTGTCTTCTAAAATGGCGTACAAGCCCTCTTCAATTAAGCCTTCCAAGATCGGCTTATATTTGCCTTTGTCAGAGGTCAACTCGATCAAACCCTTACCGGCTTCCTCAAAGATGTCGTCAAGGATTTTTTCCTTCTCCGCCAACACCTTCAACCGAGTTTTGTTGCCAATGGTGGACTTTGTAATCTGTTGCGCCAACGATGCCTTCTTCAACTTTTGCTCATAAGCACTGTCAATAGCCGCGGTCTCAGACCGTACGATCGACGCCTTCTCGATCTCGTACTCTTCGTCGGCCTTTAATCTGATTTCCTTGGCCTTTTCCTGCGCCTCCTTCTCGATGAAGGCTTTCATCTTGCGGAGCTCGGCGTTCACCTGAGGCTAGTTAGTATGGGCGTTACTCAATTGATATAATTGACTGGTGTAATTTATCTTCCATGGATTTCAAAGCCGTGATCACAGCGACTTGGAAAGGAAACACATACCTGGTCATCTGTCAAGGACATGTTGTGCGGTGTGTTTATAAAGCTGTCTTCAATAGACGTCTTATCGTTGTCGACCCGAGGGTGATTATTGAGCCACGCCGTAGTGCGGGTGAGAAAAGAGACTGCATATAATTGACCTGATAGGCAGCGACTTGAGATTTGAGATCTCAGTGAGCGAAGTAGAATTAAAAGCGTGATTTTTTTTTTCTATTTTATTCCTTTTGATTTGAATATGTGACGTATATTACACAATGCCATGCTGGTCTAAGACCGCGAAGCCTTGTTCAAATTGAGCTCAATTCATCAAAGCGTTTCAAGGAAGTTCTTTGCCAACTCGACGCCCACGAACGTGGCTGCGTTTGCTGGGAAAGACCTGGCCAAAGCTGGCCCAACGCCTGGAAAAAACGCTTTGACTCCTCCCTTCGCATATATGCTCTTTGTGGCTTTTGCAATGGAAACGCTGACGTTTGAGGATTGCTGGGTCGACTTTATGGTATCTATGGGGAAAACACCTAGCCACATGGCCAGCCCGGCGCAGCCACCTGCAATTGAGATGGCACCCAACGACAAGTTTTCGCCCGGAGTCGACAAAGCTGCCTTCACATACTCGTATGTCGCGAAATAAAGCGCAGAACCAGGACCGTCTCTGGCCAATGTAGCCACCGATCCCTTGAAAATGGACCTGAGCCCGCCAGTTCGGTACATTTCGGCGATCACCGCCCCCATTGAAGATTTTGCCCCACTCTGCACCTGCATCATTACCTTAACTCTTTCAAAAGGAGCGGCCACGGCAGTAGTGGGAATGGCCGAAAGAAACCCTGCGGTGGAAATTTGCCCCACCGTGAAGTTCTCGATCTTTGTTCCGCTGTACCCGGAAACAATCTTTTTGCCCATATCGTAGCCCCAGAAGGAAACAGCAAACATCGGGGTGACTCCCAAAAGTGGGGGCATCACTCCTCTGTAAAATCCCAAGAGTCCATCTTTGGCTAATGTTCCTTTAAGACACTCAGCAGTAGACTTATAGACTCCTGTTTGCAAACGCACCTTGACCAAATCAAACGGGTGACCCGTCAAGACTGCGCAAACGCCGCCAAATCCACCCGAAGCAAATGACTTAATGTTGTCCACCAAAACACTGTCAGTTTCGTCCATGGTAAAAAATAAAATGTAGGTGTGCTATGCGATATGCAATATCAGGAATGATATGTATCTCAATTGAGTTTCGATGGATAATATCCAGAGACGGCTTCTGAAGTCCTGTTGAAAATGCAAGTCAGGTGTGTCAGAAAATATTATCTGATCGGGAGTATGCTTGGCGGCCATATAAGTACGTGTGAGTTCTCGCACGAAATCTGGGGAACGGCACATTCCGCGCGTCGTTATCCTCGGCCCAGCGGCGGGCCGAAAATCATGTCCCTGCACCGAGATAAGGCTGCAAGATAATGGATGTATAAAAAGCGCCACAACCTATGATCAACATTTGAAGATTCAATAGATTTGATTCTCGCGCCGAAAATGGGGCCTGCTTTCCTAGACATCAGAGGGTATACAGCTGTACTATTTTGGCGATGCTCGTGCTCTGGCGTCAGTAGCCGATCATCATTTCGCGCCCAGATGTTACGAGCCTTCCCCACATTCAAAACGGTCAAAGGGAAGGCATGACATTGTTCGACAAACATGAGAGTTCGAGCGAGCATCGCGCAATGCAGGCTCAAATTTAACGGAAATGTTTCTTTCGAATCCGGACTAGCTCGATCACGAAAAAAAAAAAAAAAAACTCAAAAAATTGAAGACTTCATAACTTCCTCGCAGTGGGAGTTATGTGTGTCGCTTGAGACGTAATCAGATCATTCTGCTGAACTCTCTAAGATCCACTTCAGCACGCATGTCTTGAGTGAAAGCCTTGAGCCAAGGTTGAAGCTTGTCGGCGTAGATATCTGTCTGAATGTACTTTTTCACCGAGTTCAAGCGGCGATGGAGTTCATCCCAATCTTCGTCAAGATCGTAGCTCTCGGTTTTAAGGCGAAGGATATTGACGTAGGTGCTCAACGATGTACCAAATTCCTCGCTGGTATGTAGAAACTCGTACGCTAACTCGAGAAGTTCAAATATTTGCTGGACAAAGGACTTCCCACTGTGACGACCGAGAGCGTCTTCTCGTAATAGTTTACAATCAGACACGCTTCGAAGATATGCTACATGCGCTGTAGTCAAGTCGTCGATGGTCAAGTCAGTCGTGTTCTGTTGTGCAACTTCAATATCTTCCAATCCAGCCAATAGTGACCGGTCGTTTCGATCCCGCAAGAATGTTTCATCCATGATTGTGAGTCTAGAAGCGTCAGACCGAACGCCACGTTTAAGCTCTGGAACCCTTGAAGAGTATTCTTTGAAAAGTATGCGCACAATGTGCACATTGAAGCTGTTCTCGATCAAGTCAAAAGACACAAAATTGAGTATCGCATCAACGAGTGTTGAAATTCTATGGCGCACTAAGCAAACAACACGGAGAGCTCGCGAAAGCCAGTTCACTCGCTGATTAGTTAGTCTGCTCAATGTTCCCAGGAAGCTTTTGACTTTAGTCTTGATATGTCTCAAATCGCTTTTGTGATAGTCCTGGAACTGAACGAAGTTTTGTCGCAAGAGGATCTGAAAGTGTTTAAGTCCCCAAAGAAAGTTAAACAACCGCAAATACTGGACATTTTGGTCCTTGTAGTTCAAAAGTGCGTCGAGAGGAGGCTCAGGAACATTGTAAGCCAACGTGAACACATCCCATCCAATTGCGCCGTGGCTTAAATTTAGAATCCGTGCGTCAACCCTCTTTAGGTATTCAGCGGGTAAAAACCTGATCGATGATACATTTATCGCGGTAAACAAGAGGTCAGAGAGCCGGGCAGATGTCAATGACAAAGCAGGCTCTCCAAACATCGCTGCGCCTTGCACAGTGATAGCATCGATAAAATCGCTCGACTCCATGAGCATAACTCGTTTCATTCCAAGGATGTGTGAAAACAACAGATGCTTAGAATGCACAATGAGGTTGAAGAAGTTGATGACCTCGTCAAATTGCTTGTCAACCATGACTTGAATCGTGTTTAAGCTCATGGACTGGAGACCGCTATGTTGTGTAAAGATGAATTGATAGTACCGCCTGGAAAAGTCATTAACCCAATCAAGTTCCTGACAATAGTTTTCAAGATATACGAGTGTTTTCCCAATTTGAAACATCTTGAAGAATAGTTCATCATCAAGTCCCAAGAACGAAGGTAGCTTCTTTTGGTGGTATCTGATAATGTCGTTGATGTGGTTCTCGTTCTTATCAAAAGCGACAAAAAATTCTTCATTTTCATCTAGAAGCTCACCCCTAATGAGCCAATGCTCAAGGTACGTATAATAAGGCGCAGCCATGTCGTTGAATTGCTTTCCAGCAATCAAGGCCACATCGGGGTCCCCAAACTGGGAAAACTTGTAAACTTCATGCAAGAAATCGAAGCCATTCAGGTCAATGGCATGAGATTTCAAGTAATTGAGAAGCCTTAAGCAATTCACGCTTGTCTCTAGTCGATCTAGGAGCGCGATTAGCGAGTGTGGGGTTCTAAAGATGCTCTCGATTTGATCTGCGTATTGCACGAGATAAATCTCCACGAATTTGAAGAATGCTGTTATAATGGGCGAGTGCTTATTGCCTTGATGTGTGATTAGAAACAAAGAAAGGCTTTTATACAATAGCGCAGGCTCGAGAATATCAGTTAATAACTGTGTATAGCTTGTATTCACCGAGTTGGGAATTTCAACACTCTGTCCGTCCTCCAGAAAGCTCAACACCGTTGTATCTCGCCCCACAAGGGTATGTCGAAGCGACGCTATTATGACCAGTTCATCTAGCGTTCTGTAATATGGATTGATGAGCGCAGGCAAATTCAAGGTCGAGGATGGCAAGTTTTGAGGACTGCTGGGAAACAGGGACAGACCTTGGTGGAATGGATTCGAAGTAGACTGTGAATGGTCAGCGTTGGGCAGTCCCGGGGCAAGCTTAGATAAGTATACCAACTGCCGTGTTTGATCTTCGGGCAGGGTCGCGCGAGATAGCGCCTCGACAATCTTTTCGAATGAGTTCCAATCGCTTTCCCTGTTCTGAGTGATGAAAAGCTTCCGAAATTGAGCCAACAATTGTGTAGGCGATTGCGCCGAGGCCGAGGCAGCAGAGTAAGGCCGTGTTATATGCATGGTGAGATCGTTTACTAGGCTCTGTAGGTATGTTGAGTTTAATTGAGAAGGTGCTAGCGAGCCCACGAGCCTGTTCAAGTAAAGCCTTACAAGCTCCGGGTCACTAGATGCCATATTTGTGTCTATGTGTATCAGAAGGGGAAGTTCACGCTGTCAATGGCATGCACTACTGTTGTGTTGTGTTTGTTGACCTTCGCAGCATCGCGCGTACGTGAACAAGTGCATACAAGCTACTACTTGGCGACGGGTCCGGGCAATAATCATGAGGGAGATTATTTAGACTATTCATCATTATAAAAAAATTCAGAAATAAACTTTCCGATTTCAACGTAATGCTTTCAGTACATCAATTACGAAATGTTACTCACGATACTTCAGTTACTTCTTTCAAAAGTGTGTATTGTCTTTCGCGTCTGCAGTGCAACTTGGCCGCGTTCTTCACATACTCGAATTCTGGATGTCTGCCTAGGTATATCATAGGGATT
Organism: Metschnikowia aff. pulcherrima; assembly: GCA_004217705.1. Classification (NCBI taxonomy): domain Eukaryota; kingdom Fungi; phylum Ascomycota; class Pichiomycetes; order Serinales; family Metschnikowiaceae; genus Metschnikowia; species Metschnikowia pulcherrima. Next base: position 498,308 of record CP034459.1, on the reverse strand, counting down.
GCATTCGCATACGAAGGAACGGGCGTTGCCTTAAAAGGTTCAAATCTGTAATCTTCCCAGTCATGTATTCATGTGCTTATGACATAGACCGTGTGGTCAAAATTCAAGGAAGAAAAAAAAAGACTAAATAAAATCAAAAAGTTCAAGTTATCAAACCTTGATACCCGAGCTGACCTCGTTGGGCGCGATGGAAGGCTCCACCACGTTGGCGTTCAAGTCAGCATCGGTCAAGGCCAACTGAGCGTCGGTCCAGATGTGCTCCACGGGCGCTGCCTTAGCATCACCAACACCACACAAGCCGCCAGCCCGTTCCCAATCGGTAGTTCTCAGTAAATTCAACTCATTGAATACACTGTCCACGGCACTGATCAACTCGTTGGCGATTGAAGGACCATGGCCTGGAGTGGGAGTGATTCTCAAACGTTCCTCGCCAATGGGCACTGTAGGAAAGTTAATGGCTTGCACGTAGATGTTGTGCTTCTCCAAGAGCAAGTCAGACGCACGCTTGGCATCCTTGGCGTTGCCCACCAAAACTGGCACAATGTGCGAGGGGTTAGGGATCACGGGGATTCCGAGCGCACCCAAGTTGTTTTTCACGTACCTAGTGTTTATTTGCTGCGCAATTCTGTCCTTCAACGTGGCTCTCTGGTGTCTAATAGACGCGGAAACGCCAGCCATCACCGCGGGGGGTAACGACGTGGTAAAGATGAATCCTGGCGCATATGATCTGTACCAGTCGATCATGTTGCGTGTTCCGGTCACGTAGCCACCCACCACACCATAGGCCTTGCCCAAAGTGCCGGTGACCATGTCAATTCTGTTCATGACAGAGTCCTTGCGGATATTGTCCAATCCGGCCTTCAAGTGTTCTTCGAAATTCAAGTGCTCGGCCACGCCGGCTCCATGTGGACCGTACATGCCCACGGCGTGGACCTCATCCAAAAAGGTCAAGGCGCCATACTTGTCTGCCAAGTCACAGATAGCCTCGATGGGCGCAATCGAGCCGCACATGGAATACACCGACTCGAACGCAATCAACTTGGGCACCGACTTAGGGTACTGCGCCAAGCGGCGCTCCAAGTCCTTCAAGTCATTGTGCTTGAAGATTTCCTTCTTGGCCCTCGAGTTACGTATACCCTGGATCATCGAGGCATGGTTCAACTCGTCAGAGAAAATGACCAAATTCTTCATTTTCTGACCCAAAATCGAAAGCACGGCGTCATTCGCCACGAAACACGAGCTGAAAACTAACGCTGCCTCGTGCTTATGCAACGCCGCAAGCTCAGACTCCAACTTGATCGCGTGGCGGTTATGACCCGCGATATTACGCGTGCCACCCGCTCCGGCTCCATACCTGTCAAGCGTATCCTTCATGGCCGATATCACCTTGCTATTGGTGCCCATTCCCAAATAGTCGTTAGCACACCAAACGGTCACACGCTCGGCCTCTTCGGCCAAGTGAGCCTTGGGAAATTCCTCGGCCAACCGGTTGATGTTGTTGAAGTAGCGGTAGGATTTATCCTGTCTCTTTTTCACAAGCTCCTCGTCGAGAAACCCGTCGTAATCGAAAGAGGCTTCGTTCGACGAGTTGTCCACAAGATCAAACTTCCCATCAACCAAATCCTTCTCGGAGAATGCGTAAAGGTCAGACACTTTGCCCGAGGAAAAGGAGGTGGAAGATGCGCTGGAGGCCTTAAGTGGTTTCGACGAAGATGAGTACTCTCTGCCAGCCAAAGCGGCGCCAGCAAAGGGACAAGCCCTAGCATGCTGAGTCAAAGTGGAGAGGTTACTCATCAGGCGAAGCGTTTGCGCAGAAGTAGCCTTCACGAAGGGACACACCTTGAGAGAGGCACGGGCAAGGGACTCCATTTTCGTTTTTTTTTTTTCAGAGGTTTGGCTTTTGGTGCTTAGTCAGCGGAGTAAATGTCCTTCTCTTTTTCGAGTGATGGATCCAAGAGTGTCTTGACTTTTTTAGACGCAGTGTTCACTGAGTTTCAAAGTCTGTGTTTTGACAAGTTCGTCGGAAGCTCAGGGCAAAAAAAAGGTGTTTAGTAAGACCAGAAAGGTAGATTTTCAGGTCACATGCACGAGCTTGTCTCATACCGGATGCGAATTTTCCGTATGGCCCTACTGACGCATGCGATGCATCGTATTCCGACACCCGAAATTTGTATATATATTGTAGTCATAAGAAGTTCAAGCTCGCACTCCTTTTATCATTTTCTTAAGAAACAATCATTTTAGAATCATCGTAGATAAGTCTTCGGCCCGACTGCCTCTTAGCTTAGTGGGACGTCTCGCCGAATTCGGAAATCATGTCCCGTGCCATCCGCGTCTTTTTTCCGGTGATGATGCCCATGCACTCCGTAGAGTCGTTCGTGTTGTATTTACGATCCAGCCAATTAGGGATTTGATATTGCAATTTTGTGTCTTCACTTGCAACTCCCTGCTCACATCTGTTGACTTTTCCCATAAAATAGTAGTCTGCTTCTGGCCTACTTGCGTTCACGCTCTGGTACTTTCCGCACCTTTAATTGTATTGACCCACAAGTGTCGTGCGTTACTTTAGTGGGAAGTATTGCTGTTTAAGCTCGTTTAACTCTAAGGAATCTATATTTCTGACTACTTGGAACGTGAAGCAGAGAAGACAATTCAAGAATTATCCAAAAAAAAAACAAGCGACCTCGGTGAGGGTCGAACTCACGATCTTAAGATTAACAGTCTTACGCCTTAGCCAACTTGGCCACGAAGTCTTGCTCGTGTCGAAAATTGATTTGACAAAGATAATATCAATTTTGAAGTTTTGTATAATAGACTCAAATGTCGAGTTTGGGCCTACCGTGAACAATTGTTCACATAAAATTTTACTGGGAGTTTTAGAGACACTCGTCATAGTTTTTCATGGCTTAAATAGTGTGCGATTACATCACGAACGCTATTGTGGAAGCAATTATCAGCCATGATGTGCTGCTAGCACATTCATGCTAACCTTCTTCGTTGCAGAATTCTTTAAAATTGCTTCTTTGTGAAATAAAGATGATTCCTGCAAATAATTTTCGAGTTTGGAAGCGATGCGAGTGGTCACATATCTATGAAACTAGGTCCAATTTCCAGTCTGAGCCTGTCGGACGCACAAATTTCCCAGGATGAAACGAGCTATATCAAAGTTTGTGAAATTCGAGTCGGGCGGGAGAATCGTGGTTGGTGACTGATACTTGGGCTAAACCAGAAGTTGTATTGTTTAATAGCGGAATAGTCGAAATTATATGGAATTGCAGAGAGACGGCTCATAGCATGACTGAGATTCCGAGCGTTTTTCGCCCCCACGGAAAACTTGTCAGGCGTGCTATTTTACACTCTCACCTTTCGCCCATTTCAGATGCTTATATCATTATTCAATGGCTTTTGGGTTAGTGGCAACACAAGTCTGAAAATGTCAATACCTACATAACAGCTGTCAGCAGTAATCAAGAGTATGCTCCTCGTCGATCTGTTTATGTGCATAGCCTGGTTGAAGAAAAATACCAGTTACTTTTCGGCATATTTTGCGTTAATAGTTGCCGATGACCGTCGGGCCCACGGGCAACCAATGGGACGGAAATGCCTATGCGGGGAACTTATGCTGAGATCACATAGCCTTAATTGCAAACATGAGAATGAAGTTACATAAAGAAGTTTCTCGTCATCTGATAGTGATAGAGCAGGAAGATTTCAATCAGTCAACGAAATGATATTGAATATTTCATGCCCACTTGCTTTGTGCCTTGCAGTAACTGTCGCGAATGCCATGAATGGATGCGAGATCGGAAATGAATGCATCAATAAAGAGCTCAATCTCGAACCTGTTGGAGATGTCACTTTCAATAAGATGTATCAGGCGCAAAAACATAAAGTACATAGAGGACATGAGCTGACGCACTTGCGTATGGAGAAAGTGACATCAAAGGGTCTGTTGAAGAGCGCCATCGAAAGCTTGAAGTCATACTTGAATGAGACTGAGTTCGATCGCTTTGAGTTCGAAGATGGCAGCAAGAATCTCCTCGATGAGCTTGCAGTACTCATAAAATCAATCGAAAACGATATAATCCAATAATTTTTCAAAACGTTCGAAAATGACCAGATGCTTGTGTTCGTATTAGCATTTAAACCTGGATGAATAATTACTTAGTTTTCAGATTACCATGCTCTTGAGTCGTGTGATAGTCAAAGCAAATATGAAATATCTCACTTAGATGGTTTCCGTAGGTTTTTTTAAAAATAATTGCAGGTTTAGGCTCCCAAGGCAACTTTGACCCTGCTGATATGTACCCACAGAGTTGATGTCCGCCGTTTGCGAGAACTGCAGTATGAGCGCCGTCTGTCATACCTGAAAATCGTGAGACATAACGTAAGATTTTCAGACAATAAAATTTTCCTGTTCTATTAAATTTGACTTTCTGATTAAAAAAAACCTCGTATAGCTTGGACTTTGATGCACTGGAGTAATGTCGCATCTTATAAGCTTGAATTAAGTAAGTGTCCTGATTATGTGCAGGCCAATGGGTTGATTAAGGACAAGCCAAATCTGATATTCCTTACAACATGCCATGAAATAACATCACTCATAGCGTCCATCCGATTCCTATGACCTATAGATTTTATGCCTGAGCAGAAAAAGACAAGAAAGGCATTTCGCCGGCTGCACGAAATCATCGAAGATGACTGGTTACCCATCGATAATGATGGGCCAAGTGTGGGCATGGCCGAGACCGACTATGATGAGCATTCACTACTGCCTGTCAAAAAAGAATGGCTCGACAGACTTCAACATGAGCCTGGTAGAACTAATCAAGAGAGAAACTTTTTTAAAAAAATGATGATGAAATTGCCAAAGGAGTCTTTGACTCCCATGTTTGATGCCATGCCCACGAATGACAAAATGCTTGTTTTCAACATCACCAACCTTTCGAACTCTTCCTTCATTTTGATCCGAAACACTATATCATCGAAAGCCCAAAATCGCATGGCCGCTTTAGAGAAACGGTGTTTGGAGGATTGTACAAAGGCAAAGATGGCACAAAGTCAGTATCAACAGAGAATGCAAGAGCTTCAAGACAAGCAGTCAAGAGAGATTGACGAGCTACTAATAGATTCAGTTGAGGCAGCTTCAGAAGAAGTGGCTTTAACACAAAAGGTGATGGTAGAGAGTTATGTCGAGTATGCAGCCAATCGTCGAATCGCGCATGCTGAAGTTCTAAGGGGCCAGATATTGATACCTTTCATCGCCGACAGCCTTTCCGTGGTTTTCGCTGAAGTTTCTACCAGTAAAGACGCCCGAAATATATTTTCTCGTATGGTTTCAGACAAAATAGTTAGTCTTTTGACCGATGACGCCACCTTTCTCGGGGCTGATGAAAGGAGGCTCTTCTCCCTTGAAAAAAATCAACAGACCGTTCCTTTTGCAATAATCCAGGTTAATCATAGGCCCGAGACCTATGCAAAACAATATTTTGAAGATCATTTCTTGCTCCGCGCGGACCAAATAATGAAGTTGATTCGTGAAAAGCTGAACGCGGTGAATACGAATTGCACGGTAACGGTCTTGGTTCGGCTAGGCACGGACAAAATTCCGCCCAGGAAAATGGATCAAGACCGATTGAGACAAAATCTTCTATGCGATTTAAACAGTATCTTCGCCAAGTATATCCGAGATAGACTTCGAGATGAGATCAATTTGCTCAATCGATTTTGTTCCAAAGACCCCCGGACACTGCAATTGATTCAAACGCGACAAGATGTTTTGAATCACTACGATCGAACGGTCAGAAGTTGTGAAGATGGGTTGAGATTGCTACCTGAGAAACGATCTCACAAGTATGAGCCCGACCCGATTCAAATGAAAACTGAAATCTTGTATCCGCGAGAGCTATGTGTACTGTGTCTCACAACATCGCACACATTTCGAGAATGCAAAATGAAACGTTGCAGTATCTGCTTTGATTTATTTCATCCCGCAGTTAAGTGCGAATTCAAGTGCGATTGCCGAAAGGGCTTTGTACATGCAATGGAAGAATGCACGTTGTCCAAAGCGAGGCAAGCATGTGAGCTAAGAGGAAGCGCGTTGCTCGAGGCTAGGATCAGGAATGAAGAGCAAAGCCCGACTCTCTCTACGTGATGCTGCCTGAGAAACTAAAACAGCGTGCCACGTGGTCTACAAGGAAAGACGGGTGACAGTAATATGAATCTTTTGTTTTCCTGAGAAGATATATGATTTATGGAGATAACAAGCCTGGGCTTTCAACACATCATTTCATAAAGCAGAATTGTCAGTTGTAAGTCGGTTGAAGCCTCTAGATGCAAAGTGACTCCGACGCTTTGTTAGGGAACTGCAGACGGGTGCTACAGGTCACCGAGGCAATTCCAAGGATGCGTCAGCAGTTTTGTCATACAGATCCATATTCCCATGAGCAACAGCCATACTTGCTCATCCCAGGGCTCAGGGCCTAGTGTGAATGGAGCTGCACCATATGGTTTGCCCGGAATATTTCATTGTGTGTCTGACTTGGCGCTCAAACATTCACATAGACGTTGGACTCCTCGGTTTCTGTTTTGTAACGACTTCTCCGTCCTTTTGCTTCCCCAGCCGCCCCCGACCGATGCTGGCTTCAATTGAGTTTCTGCTTGCAAGCCCTCCCCTCTCAACAATTTCACGTACATTTACACTCTCCTTGTAAACTCTCTTTCATCTTTTCATCGCCCGGATCAAACGTTGAATCTGGGCCTATATCTCAGCTCACTGTCCCTACAAAAGACCGCTCATTACACATGATTATACCAAGACGTGCTGCAATCAAAAAGAACGGCCACCCATAATTTGACAAGGTTTACACGAGATTTTTTCCTACGACGCATCGTGGACAGGCTGTATCAATTATTATATGTATTGTAATAAAACCTTCCCAAAAGAACCCAGAGGATATAAACTATGTATTCAAATTATGAGCTGAACGAATAATTTACTCTTCGTCGTCCTCGTCGTCCTCAGCAATAGAGTAGAACTGCAACTGGTACTGGTTTCTCTTGACGGCGACGAATCTGATCCAGTCTCTGAGCTGGTTCTTCTTCAAGTATCTCTTGGTCAAGTACTTCAAGTACTTACCAGAGAACTTGGCGGTGGAAACAACAACAACGGTGTTGCCCTCCTCGGTGACAGAGATGGACTCACCCAAGTTACCGATGATACCGTCAACCTTGATGTGCTCAACCAAGTACTTAACGTAAGCCTCCTGGTCGAAAACGGCGTTCTCGACTGGAGCAGAAGTGTCAACGACGAACTTCTTAGCAGCTTGAGTGTCCTTGGTGGTCTAGAAACCATGTTAGCCTACCGCACTATTATCACGTGCACATGAGTGCAGAAGATAAAGACAGCATAGCTACCCAGGACGGGCCTTAACGTGCTAAATAAATGTCATATGTGGGCCTTTAGACAATACTGGGTGCACTGCCTTGTGTGACACCACCGATGGGGGTACAAATACCCCAAAACTTAATTAGACCATTGAAACCCGTGCGAGGTACTTGAACTGATCGATATCCTCGAAAACTTAAGTGGTACATACGATTGGAGCCATTTTTGATGTGTAGTTGATAGATGAGAAGGTCTCTGAAAAAATTCGAGCGTTTGAAGGCCTCTCTGCGCGCCAGGCGATGTCTGGTCGTGTTTAGAACAAAAAAAAACGCGCATGTGGATTCTCTTGAAAAAGCCTTAGGGCACGAACCCTAATTTCACTCTTTCGCGCGACCAGACTCTTTCGAGTCATGACATGATTCATTTTTCCATCTTCCACGCGCTTTGGCGCCAGAGCCATCGGATGACTACTGAGTCATTTACAGGGCTCGTATATCGGAGTTGGGTTCATGCACGTTTGCCCAAAAATCATAATCGGCCAATGATGGCTGCTCGATTTACAAAAATGCAGGTTGCAATTAATATGCGCTATAAAAGGAATCCTCAGGATTTTGACTTGTACTTCTTGCAAAGCATTACTTAATAGGAACTCTTTCTTCTCACCCATACAAAACTTGTACTAGGATTAATTTGCATCTACATTGTGCGTTAATATGAGACCGTCTATTACCAGATTCATTCAATCCGCAAGGCCCTCCAAGCTTGCTCTTGCGGCGAATACACAAAACGTGACTTTACTGGCCAAGAATATTTTGGAGCGGGCAATCCAAGAAGCTCCCCGGAATGACTGGACTAGAGAGGAGATTCGTCAAATCTATGAAACACCGCTCCAAAAGTTGATGTTTATGTCTCAGCTCCAGCATCACAAATACCATGATCCAAGCGAGGTGCAATTATGTACCTTGCTCAACATCAAGTCTGGTGGATGCACAGAGGATTGTAAGTACTGCTCGCAATCATCAAGATACGACACAGGTACCAAGGCTGAGAAAATGATCAAGCTTGAAGAGGTCAAAAAAGCTGCCATCAAAGCGAAAGAGAACGGATCCACTCGTTTTTGCATGGGAGCTGCCTGGAGAGACATGCATGGTAGAAAATCTGGATTGAAAAAGATCACAGAAATGGTGAAGTGGATCAATGATGAATTGAAAATGGAGACGTGTGTCACATTGGGAATGGTGACTGAAGAGCAAGCAACCGTACTTAAAGACTCAGGTTTAACCGCGTACAACCACAACATTGATACCTCCAGAGAGCATTATCCCAAAGTCATTTCTACCAGGTCTTACGACGACCGGTTGCAAACCATCAAGAACGTGCAAAACGCCGGGTTGAAGGCTTGCACAGGTGGTATTTTGGGCCTCGGTGAAACCGATGATGATCATGTTGGGTTTCTTTACACTTTGGCAACCATGGATAAGCACCCCGAGTCGTTGCCAATCAACAAGTTGGTGCCGATCAAAGGAACGCCCATGGCTGAGGAGATCGAGAACATCCCAAAGTCCCTGAAAAAGAGCTTGCGTTTTGAGGCTATACTCAAAACAATTGCTACAGCTCGTCTCATTATGCCAGAATCTATCATTCGTCTTGCAGCTGGCAGGTACTCTATGAGAGAGCACGAGCAATTTCTTTGCTTTTTGGCTGGGTGCAATGCGATCTTCACTGGCGAGCAAATGCTCACAACCGCATGCAACGGTTGGGAGGAAGACACGGCCATGCTCGAGAAATGGGGTTTGAAGCCAATGAAGAGTTTCAAAAAGCATGAGCTCAGAGTATAAATATGAATGGAATAAACATCTAGTCGAAATAGTGTAGATATGTGAAATTTATAAACCATTCGTTATTAACTAATTACGATGTGTCCTGCATATAAACTGACGATAATTCTTCGGATCTTAATTCCGCTTTCCTGCACAAACAGTATGACCAATTCTCGAGATTTCAAAGCTGAAAAATACATTTCTCGAAAAAACTTGTATCAATGAGACATTGGAGAGCCGCTAAACCGGTCCGGTTTACTCGCAGTTACTCAGGGAAACCTTTTCTATCTCCCGCCTCCCTTCGAAGAAATTGGGCACCCGTTGTCTTTCTTCCAACGGTGGTTTGTGTTGGGATCGCGTCTTATCTTTATGGCCAAAAGAGGGTTCACGATAACCCGCCTAATGACCTATTTCCCTTGTCATCCTCCACAAAGCTCTCAGACCTTGAGCCGCCTAAATACTGTTCCGAGTCTGAATTGCAACAGGCTATTACTGAGATTGTCGCTATGATCGGGCAAAAGAATGTCACCAATAGCGAAGCGGAAATTAACGGGCACTTCGATAACGGCTTCACAACTCATCCACCAAAAGCCCACCAAAGGGCTAGATGGATTATTTATGGGACTTCAACCCAGGAAGTTTCGGAAATAATGAAAATTCTTCATAAATTTAGCGTTCCGGTCGTACCGTACTCTGGAGGGTCCTCGCTTGAGGGTCACTTCTTTTCAACGAGACCGGGAGTTATATTAGACACCAGCAAAATGAACAAAATATTACGTGTCAACCGCAATGATCTAGATGTTGAACTAGAGGCTGGTGTTAATTGGGTGAAATTAAACGATGAATTGACGGACGAGCTGTTGCTTTTTGGCTGCGACTGTGGCTCAAGTGGCTTGATTGGAGGCATGGTTAATACGAACGCCTCGGGCGTTAACGCTTCTCGATATGGTGCCATGATTCAAAACGTGATCTCTCTCACGGTTGTTCTTGCTGATGGTACCATCATCAAAACAAGACAAAGACCCAAGAAAACTAGTGCCGGGTACAATCTCACCGGCATGTTCATCGGCAGCGAGGGTACTTTGGGAGTGGTAACTGAAGCAACTGTTCGCTTGCATGTGAAACCACAGCACGAGACTGTTGTCGTGGGCCAGTTTCCCACAATATATGACACGACACAAACCGTCGCTGAGTTGTTCCGTCGTGGTATAAGGCCCGAGGCTATCGAGTTGCTTGACAAAGACATGATGCACTGTATCAATTACAGCGGGTACTGGACAAAGGAGTGGCTTGAGGTGCCGACGATATTCTTCAAGATCGGAGGACTCAACAAAACTGTTGTCGAAGAGACTTTGAAGGTTGTGAAAGATGTTTCCCTCGCCAATAATTGTAAAGACTTTATTACCGCAGAGAACAAGGAAGAAGGAGAAGAGTTGTTCAGTGCTCGAAAAGACGCATTTTACGCGATTCTCAATTATGGGAAGAACGAGATTGATGAGGATGTGAGGCTATGGGTAACGGACATCGCTGTGCCATTATCAAAGCTCAGTCCGGTATTAGAACAGACCAGAGTTCTTATTGCGAATTCAGGTTTTCAATCGGTGATCTTGGGACATGTGGGTGACGGCAACTTCCATGCTGACATATTTTACACGGCTGAGACCAAAAAGAAATGCGAGAAACTTGTCAACGATATGATGCTCATCGGCTTAGCAAATGAAGGCACATCTAGTGGTGAGCATGGCATAGGAAATGGAAAAAGAAAATACCTTGAATTGGAACTTGGTGTGGATGCAGTCGATACAATGCGCAAGGTTAAGATGGCATTGGATCCAAAAAGAATAATGAATCCTGATAAAGTCTTCAAGATCGATCCAAGCGACTCCGGGGAGTACTAATCTGCATATGCAAAAAGGATCCTTAGCCCATTTTCTGCCAGAAAAAGAGCCTGCCATAATGTTCAACAATTGGCTATTAAGACATTCTGAATGTAGTATTTCGGCTCGAACCAAGTCGTATGTCGCTCGTCATGCATAATTGATACACTTTAGGACTCACCAGACAATATTTATGTATGCATCTGTGTAGGAAGAACTCTGATACCCATTCTTGGTCAAGATTACACATTCCCCATCCCCTAGGGTGGGAGTACTTCGACTCATACGCCCACGCACCATTCGCTTAAACTTTCCGTCGTCCCGATCCTGGGGTGGCGTAATTTCCGCATGAATGATGCGGTAAATAACATTTTTTTGGGTTGAGTTGCTAGAGTACGTAACTCAATCAATCGGCCAGGGCGGTACTGTTTCTGATGAATCTTTTTTTTCTTTTTTTTTTGGCGGATATAGCATTTTTGCCATAATTGAAAGATGGTTGCAAATAGTTTTTGAAGTCTGTTGGCCGTTGACTACTTTCAAGGAATGCTGGCATGCGATCGGGGATCATGCGAGAGCGGTCTTGGCTTCATGCTAGACATTCCCCAACATGTGTGAGGCGCGCTGATCTTCCTGATATCTCGACATGAAATAAAAATGCGATTACACCACGCTTCTAACATCCTGGCCATGATGCAAACGAAATCAAAATGATAGTCGCGTACACACGGGGCATAAATACTTTATTACATAAGTTTATAGTTGTGTTGAAAAGCTCATGAATTTGGCAAGTTTTGCGTCAGTCGGTCTGTTGCGTGCGTGTGTGCCTTTTTTCTCCGGCGAGATTACGGAAAAGGAGAGATTTGGAGCGTTTTCCTGCCTCTATCGCGGCTTCTCGGCAGGAATGCAGCCAAGGATTCAGATTCTTATCATTTTAGGAAAGTGCGCACTGAAATCGTCTTATCTTATCACGTGGCGCGCCATCCTTTTTGAACTTTCGCAGCGGCTCGTGGAGAAGCTTTTTTCGGTTATCCATTTTTTTCATCACGAATAGGGGACAATATTCACCCCTCTCATCCGTTTATATAGAGCTTGTCGCCACCTGTTCGTACGCACAGCCTACAGCTCTCTGAAATAATCCGCCAAGCAATTCACAAAATCATTTATATACGCCCAGCACTGCCGCAATCTTACCCAGATTGAGAAAAGTTTTTTCCCCCGGATATCAGACCGAGCGTCAGCCGGATACGAGCAAGCTTTGTCCAAGTTAGGTGAATCAAACAAATATTTTCCACACAAAAACAGCGACTGAGATTATATCTCCTACGCTTTTTCGAAATAATTTTTATTCATTGAGCGGTCTTCGTTGCGCGGTATATGATGGCCCTAGGTTGTTCGTCGCCGAATAACTTGCAGAATAAGCTCGATAGCTTGTCCCTAGATCCACCACCCGATGCTCAGAACGAGTCGGCAATGACAAATCATCACAGTCCCCCGACAAGATCCCTACTCTCGAAATCTCTAGCCGGTGATAGTTTAGGCCAGAGAAGTCCCTTGCAGTCACATCTGCACTACTTGGACGATCTTGAGGAAAACGCCACAGATGGTCACCCCGAGCCATCTATTCTCGCGACTTCGGTTGGTAAGGATCATGGTGGGAGGCTTATTCCGTCTTCGTCGAACATTTCTTTATTGTCTTTGAGCAACAACTTGAACTCCGCGCCCCATCTTACAACAGAGAATCTCCCAGGGTTGAAAGGAGGCACTTCGGGTTTGGCTCACGTGAACCCAGAACGTGTTAGCTCTTATACAAATTTGAGATCAAGAAACTCCATCACACATCTCGGCCAGCAGCGGCTACAACCTTATCACAAGATATCGTCCCCGATAGCGCCTCCCATGGGAGAGTTTAATGCTATCTCAAGTCCAAAGACCATCCCTTGGGGAAAGAACCAGATGATCGCACCAGACTCGCCAAATTTGCATCCAACATCGATCGGAGAGTCTCCATCTCGGTTCTGGCTCAATGCGCAAACTCCGCCAAAGGCACTTGCAAATCTGCTGTCAAGATCGCGAAATCAGTTCACCAATTCGGTAGGTCTAGGAACGATGCCGCTTCAAGCTAATGAGAAGCACGTGAGACCATTGGCAATCAACATAGCGAGAGGCAGTGACTCTCCCGTCTTAAATCCGGTACAGACACCGCTGGAAGACATGCCCATGACACCATTGTATCTTAGTTCAGACGGCGGTTATTTTTTATCGTCCAATGCGCAAAAGAGCTTTGGAGAGCGAAAGATGGACTACTTCTTCGGAATGAGTGAGCCTCTTTCCATTCAAGAAGAAAAGGAGCAGTTTCAGTGCGACTCGGAAGATGAGAGAATGACTTAGCTGTCTACGTCTTGACAGGCAATTTTGGGTCACGGAAGCTTAGCGCTTGTCATCATTAATTCAACATGTGGTGCTCAAGAGTGTTTGCGCTATTAGCTTTTGGGTCTGCGAGCGTTCTTTAAATCATTAGGAGGTTCCAACTTTTGATCTTAAGTGACAGCGAGACATCGAGACTCTAGTCGTAAGGCTGTATCATAAATTACATGGCCACGCTCGAGGTATTGGAAAATATATACCTTGCATAAAATCACCTACATATATCGTTCGACTCCAACAAGTCAGTTGTCTCTGGTGAGCTTGTTTATGGCTATGAGCAGAAGCCTGTGGACCAAAGCAAAGTATTTGTAAAGTGTGCTCTCTTTGAATGTGGCGAGTTCCGTGGAAAGGTGGGCAACCGTCAATCTAGAGATGGCATTGTCGGCAAGAGACTGAATCTTCGTCTTTACGTCAGGGAGATGGTGTATATTCGTCACGTAGTCTTTCAAGACTTGTCTCAAGTTTTCCAACGCTATCATAGCCTCATAAATGTTCTGATTCTTTACTGATTCCGCGTCTTTTCCAGCAATTTCAAAATGCTGGATTAGCTCCTTTGTTTTTTGAACAATACGATCTAAGCATTCAGAATGAAGTAAAAGGTATGGGGAGTCGTTCCATGAGAAGCGTTCCATAATGAGTATTCTGAGCCTCGCATTTTGAGTAATTGGATTCAAACTCATGATATGTTCAAGAATACCTTGCACTTCCTCTTCGGCGTCTTCCTCTGGGAAAATAAAATCATCTAGGTCTTTTTCATTGTAGTCGACAAGTCTTTTGCCCCCCTCGCTTGGCAAACTTTTTGAATTGGCGCTGTAGGTTGTAGCGTCGTTGTGAGTGGGGCGATAAGCTCCTTCAATAAAGACCATGAGTGAGTCGAGCCTGTCATCGATTGCTGGAAGCTCGACTGGTACAGATATCACAAGGGTTGCAATCAAAGAAAATAAGATGTACAGATTCATAATGAAGCAGTAAAATATTCTCTCGAAGTTGAGCAAACGCCGTGATCGAATGCCTTTTATACTCGATGATACTATCTCAAGTGAGCTTCTTTGTGCTCGAGACAGAGAGAAGGAAAGATACCCTTGGTTATTCATGTTGCATCTTTTTACATATAACATTGTACTATTCTCCTCTTTTGTGCATATGAAATTAGCAGGAAGAACCCAAACTTTCCCGCTGCCAAGGACTGAACACTATTGTTTGACTGCAATCAAATTTTGCCATTCGTGATCAGAGGTTGATCGATTTCGAAGGATGCTCGTTTATTGAGGAGTACTCTGACTTTTTCGTGCTCTATTATATATTCTAGTGCTAGAAGTTTGAGCGGATCATGGGCGGATTATGTTTAAGACGTATCAAGTGAAACAAATAAAAAAAAAAACGTGAGCAAGAACGTTTATTGTGAGTTAGCCTTTGTTGCAGGCATGTCTGGTGAGTTCACTGCGGTGTGCATGCTGCAGACGCACACATGCACAAATTGAGAGCCGGGTGCAAGGAATAAATACCAATTCCAGTTATGTCAACTTACGAATGTATGACTTTTTGAATTATAATCTTCAAGTGCCGTCACTCTCTGAAATTACCTTAACTAACAACAACAGCCGATCATAATCTCAATGGTAGTGAAAGTATCACTTCGCGAGATGACACCCGGAGGCAATATCACACGCTTTCCAGTGCCATTGACTCCTTCCTCACAACGACAGTCGATACAGAGCATGAAATCTTGAGTGGCAGGCAAATTTTCGAAAATGCCTTGCGATTGATGAGCGAGGAGGAGAATTCAGAGGTGATTCAACGATTTTTGCAGAATTTGGACGTTTTTGGAGAGCCTAGCCTGACTGTTGGTGTTGACGATGCATTTCTAGATTCTCTTGAGAGAGTAGATTTGGGAAGTCTACCAGATTCGGCAGATTGTCCGATCTGCACCAACAAGTTTGTGGACAATGATTACCCTTTGATCGTGAAACTTCCGTGCAACACAAATGTAAGTTCAGCAAAACAACATATTTTCGACATGGACTGCATTGCACCGTGGCTCAAGGTTAACTCGACTTGTCCTATGTGCCGATTCAACGTTCACGATGCAAGAAAAGCTCGTCAAGCGCGCTTAGATGAAGAACTTAGACTTGCACGTGAGGAGGATGAGGAGGATGAAGAGGAGGATAGAGACCTATACGGTTAGACTGCATAAGATGTGTTTTTCTCTCTAATCGTTATTATGTACAAGCCCAAATCGACACTAATTGCTCCCCTTCATAGACTCCTTGAATGCGTCAGACCCCAAAAGTTCCTGGACCTTTTTACCTACTGGATCGTCCATGTTATTTTGGTAAGCCTGAGGTAACGAAATCTCCTCAGCACCCAATTTGCTCATAGTTTCGGCGAAATCGAGAGATTCACGGGTAAACACCAGCGCCTGGCGACTGATGCTCTCGGGGGCGTAGTTGTTGATGTATGACAACCACAAGTCAACAACTTCCGGGTTGGCATCGTATACCACCAACTTCCGCTTGTAAGTAGTTCTGAAAAAGTTCTCTTTCGACTTCGCCTGTGCGAATGGAGATCTGATGACTGTGTACAACTTCTTCTCTGTCTTTATTTTTTCAATATCAGAGGCGGGTATGCCCAAATAGAATGCGGCTCTTGCAGAGAACTCGGCCATTCTTAGCACTTCAAGTTCTTCGTAGCCACTGAATTTGATTTCGGCCACTTTATGCCCATGTGTGGGGGTTAATTTCAAAGGCTTGTACTTCAACAACTCAACATTGATCGGGAGCGGTCTCTTTGTGACATCGTTCGTCAAATTTGGCTGCAAAATTTTGGGCTCAAACTCGAATTTCTTGTTGAGAAGGCTTTCGCTGAATTGTTGACTCTCTAGCTCCTCGGCTTTTCTCTTTTCCACCAACTCTTGCGGCGTTGAAAACTTTTTGGCTGAGCGTTTCTCAGCGCCAAATAGACGCGCACTCGTGATGAGTGATCTGGACGACACTCGAGATCCTTTCAAGTATGTAGTAAGCATCTGTCGTCTATGTTATACAGATTGTATTATCCGTTAGTGATTAGCGTGGTAGCGAAAATTTTAGTCTGCAGTGCCCAAGTCGCGTCACGTGAGACAACCAAGGAAAAGGTGGTCAACATATCCAAAGCTTTGGTTGGTTTCCTTTGCGAGCTAAGCTTCATGAAAACGAAAGTGCTCGACGTATTGCTGTTTTTTTTTCTCATTCTTTTTTTCGATTTTTACCACATTTTGATGTGGTGACGAAGCCTTTCTTAGGATTAATTTTACTCCAAGTCTCACGTAAGTCTTAGCGCGACGTGCATGCGAATGCTCTTCTCTCCTCGCATCTGGAAGTACTTTGTCGGATCAACGAAACTAAATGGGGAAGGCGAGCAAAGATAAGAGAGATCTTTACTACAGGAGGGCCAAGGAAGAAGGCTTCCGTGCAAGATCTGCATTCAAGCTTCTACAAATCAATGAAGAGTTCGATATTTTTTCAGGCGTGAAGAGGGTCGTGGACCTATGCGCAGCACCAGGCTCGTGGTCGCAAGTCTTAAGTAAAGAATTGAACAAGAATGGTGACGAAGCAAAGATTGTGGCAGTGGACTTACAACCCATGATGCCCATAGAGGGTGTGACGTGTCTTCAGGCAGACATCACACACCCTAAGACACTCCAAAAGATCCTTGATTTGTTCGGTGGAGAATCAGCAGACTTTGTTTGCAGCGATGGCGCCCCAGACGTCACTGGTCTTCATGACTTGGACGAATACATCCAAGCACAACTAGTTTTGTGTGCTTTGCAGCTTACATGCTGCATATTGAGGCCCGGCGGAACATTTGTTGCCAAGATTTTTAGAGGCAGGGATATCGATCTATTATACAGTCAGTTTGGCTATCTATTTGAAAAAGTTGTTTGTGCCAAGCCTCGCTCCTCTCGTGGCACTTCGCTTGAAGCTTTCATCGTTTGTACAGGCTATAGACCAAGGCCCGGCTGGGACCCAAAGCTTGACTTGACAAAATCGACAGAGGAGTTTTTCGAAGATGCGGACATTGGCAAAAGCTACATCATGGAGAACATGGAGTTTCCATATGACGAGGAAAGATCGATCGCCAAGTTTATCTCTTGTGGTGACTTGAACGACGGCGACTCTGACGCGACGTACACGTTGAACTCCAGTGCTGAACAGCGAAACTTGCAGCCGGTGCAGATGCCAACGGCGCCCCCATACAAGAAGGCGTTGGAAATGAAGAGGAAGGGGGATTTAGTAAGCAAATGATAAAAATTGTATATTACCAAACGAGAAAGTATGATCAATTCACCTGACCCGGTGACGCACTTAGGCAGAGGAGGTATCCTCGCCCTTGACCAAAGCATCTGGCTTCAAGGTTGGGAATAATAACACCTCTCTGATGGTGTTCGAGTTGGTCAAGAACATGGCCAATCTATCGATACCACAGCCCCATCCGGCAGTAGGCGGCAAACCGTACTCCAAGGCATTGCAGAAAGTCTCATCCACCATCTGGGCCTCGTCGTCACCCTGAGCCTTCTGTCTGGCCTGTTCCTCGAATCTGGCTCTCTGGTCAAATGGGTCGTTCAACTCCGTGTATGCGTTACAAATCTCCTTGGTGGCGACAAAGACCTCGAATCTCTCACACAAACCAGGGATGTTTCTGTCCTTCTTGGCCAATGGCGACATCATCTGTGGGTGACCAAAGATGAAGGTAGGGTTGATCGAGGCATCCTCGAGCTCGCCCACCAACTTGTCCAACATTCTGGCGTTGGTCAAGGGCGGCGTGCAGTCGAGCTTGTTGTCGATCAAGATCTGCTTCAAGAACTTGCCAGTCTCCTCCGTGTGTAACTCGTCTCCTGGTGGAAACTTCACGTTGTAGACCTTCTCCAACTCCTCAATCATGTTGACTCTCTTCCATGGTCTAGCAAAATCCAAGGTCAAGGCCTCACCCTCAGGGCCGTCTGGGTGGTATGTGACCTTGTAGTCGCCAGTGATCTCCTTAACCATCTCCGAGAACATCACCTCAGTCATGTCCATCAAGTCGTACACGTCCGCGTAAGCCTGGTAGAACTCACAAGTGGTGAATTCGGGGTTGTGTGTCATGTCGATACCTTCGTTTCTGAATTGACGTCCGATCTCATAGACTCTGTCCATACCACCAACAACCAACTCCTTCAAAAACAACTCTGGGGCGATTCTCATGTACATCTGCATGTCCAAGTCGTTGTGGTGAGTGATGAACGGCTTGGCAGTGGCACCACCAGCGATGACATTCAAAATTGGGGTCTCAACCTCAATAAAGTCTCTGTTGTCCAAGAAACGACGAATGTAGGAAATGATGGCAGATCTCACCTTGAAACGCTCTCTCACATCGTCATTGACAATCAAGTCCAAGTATCTCTTTCTGTATCTGTTCTCTTGGTCCTTGAATCCGAAATGCTCCGTGGGCAACATGTGCAAACATGGAGTCAACAACTCGATAGAGGCAGCAAAAACGGAAAGCTCACCTTCACCACCCTTTGCAGGCGCGGTTCTGCCTGGGTAGCCAGTAACACCAATGATGTCACCTCTTCTCAAGTTGTCGTGCTCCTTCTCGTATGTCTCGAAGGACTCGGCATCCTGTGCCTGGGCCATCACCTGCACCTGGATACCGTCACCCTTCAACACGTAGAAGCGCAATTTGGAGCCAGCCTCTCTCTTGGTCATGATTCTGCCTGTGATCTTGACCTGCTCCTCATTGAGGGTCTCACCTCTGGCCAAAGACTCGTACTTGTTGACAAACTCAGGCACGGTCAAAGTGCGGTGGAACTTGTGTGGGTATGGGTTCAACGCGGCGGTATCCTTCTCGTTGGCCTTTCTGAACTCGTCAATCTGGCGCGATCTGATGTCGTAGTACTGATTAGGGTTCAAGTCGGCCATGATGTCCTTCTTCTTGGGCTGCTTGTTCACGTTGTTCTTGGCCTTCTCGGCCTTCTTGGCCTCAATTTGCCTGGTCTTTTGTCTCTTCTTCAACTCGCTCTTGGAAACTTGCTCTCCAGTGACATCGTCCAAGTATGTCTTGGCGACTTGCTCAGCAACTTCGTTGACAGGGTCGGACATTGTGGTGTTGATGGTGGGGTGGATTTCGATACCAAAAAAATTTTCGCAGTTTTCTTACTCACACCCTGGGCCCTGCGTATGGCCACGGCGTTGCACCGGGTGAGTAACAATTCCGCCTCGCTAGATAAGGATATAGGGAGTATTCAAATCAACTCGAGCTTCCCAGAAACTTGCTGAAAACAATTATATCCAGAGCCATTATTGTGGCATTTCATTGAGAGCCTGATTTTTGTGTGTGGTTTTTCTAAAGGAAGAGTTAATTTTTGCGGCGTGCATGACATTCAAAATGTATCTTAAACTTCACCTAAAGTCACGAACGAGTAATCGTCAAAAACCATTAGCCCTAAAAATTGGAAAGAAAGCCACGAGAAAAATTAAGAACAAAACATCATATTGACTTCGAAGCTTTTGTATCGAGTAAGAAAAAAGGAAAAAAAAGAAAACATAAGAATTAGAGATGCAATTCTAATGATCTTGCCGGAGTTCGGCTTGAAGAGAATCGCGGGCCGAGTTCAATCCACTCAGTCTTCATGCTCTACCCCTGAAGTATACAATTACTCGAAAGCAGTTTCTTTCAAAGCGAAAGAATTATATTAGCTAAGTGAAGGTGTTCAGATTCGGTCTATTCATTTGCTTAAGGAATCTACCGCGACTGCAAGACAATTCCTTTAAACCCCAACTCCATCAGGCCCATGTAGAGCAAGGACGCTCCTGACTGAAAGAACCCATACAGGGCGATTAAGATCAACATTTTTCTCAAACAAATATTCTTTCTTCAGTCAGAAATAAAATATCAAGGTTGACTGGCGTAAGTAGGTATAGTCAACGGTTCCGTTCCTGTGTGAGATGTACAGGCCTGACTTGAGAAGTTTTCTCGTGAAAATTTTGCCTTAATAAACGCCTTGAACCTAAAGCACAAATGGCATCCACACAAACAGACAAGGCCTACGAGGCGCCCACGGCGACATCTATCGACATCGAGGGCAGCGTGGTGTTGTCGCTTATCAGACATACTTCGGAAAACTACCCATCGCTTTACTCAGGGTCCCTTTTGGGCTTTGAGGACGACAATGGCGCGGTAGACATTACACATGCATACCCCTTCCCATACCCTGACCAGTACGAGGGAGGCTCCTTGCGCTCTAGAAGCGGTAACAAATACCAGCAAGAAATTTTGGACGCGTTGACTTCGTTGGGCCAAGGCGTAGAGTTCCAGGGCTGGTTCCAGTCGACGATCTCGGGTAACTTCGTCACATCGCAGTTGGTTGAGGCTTTGGCGCAACAGCAATTGGTGAACAAAAACGCATTTATTTTGATCCATAACATGGCTTCCATCGGCAAAGAGGTTGAGTTGAAGGCGTTGCGTTTGTCCGAAAACTTCCTCGCTACCTACGTCAAGGGTAAGTGGAAGACCAGAGACTTGGAGCAGAACAAATTGTCTTTCTTCAACATCTTTGATGAGATCACCCTAAACATTCACAACCAGCACTTGGTGAACATGTACTTGGCCCTGAGCGCGGACACTCCTGCGGTTGGAGAGTCCGAAAACTTAACTTTCAACTCGAATTCGAACATGACCACACAGTTGTTGGAAAGCTTGTGCAGTCAGGTGGACTCATACAACTTCGACCAGACAAATTTCAACTACTACCAGAGACAGTTGCAAAAAGAACACACGAAAATTCTCCAGTGGAAACAAAACAGAAAGGCGGAGAACGACGAGAGAGCCAAGATGGGCCAGCCCGAATTGGATCCTGAAGAGTGGCAGACCATCTTCAAGGGCCCCAATGGACCATCAAGACTCAACAACACATTGCACTCCAGGTCGATCGATGAGTTCGCTGACGACATCTTGAAGCAGTGTGACGAGGAATTGCTCAAGAGCTTTGCCATCGAGAGAAAACTCACGGCGCACAACTAGACGGGATGGATATGTATTCTATAATAAGCTGATATATAATTACGTGCTACTTTTTTGTATTGGTTTCGAATGTCATTACGCTATGTGCTATGCATACATGCTAAGGACTATTGGGGCTCACTAATGCCGCACTAACGATAGGCTGATTCACAGGGCCCGCCCGCAACGAGCGTATAGAGCTTTTCAAAAAGGAACATGTCCTTCAGATAATTTTACTTATTTGAACAAAGTAAAGTTACAAAACAAAGACATTCAATTATGAGTTGAATGCATTACCGAAGTTTAATTTAAATTTAAGAGCAATTTTGCTTGGAAGAAATGGTGGCTTCGCACGCAGCGTAAGACCGTTGCGCCTGCATCTTCCAAAGTGGCCAGATTGGTCATCATACCCTTATCCTAACATAATCTGCAAAGTCAAAGTCGCTCTCTTTTCAGTTGATATTTATTCAAATGGGTAAACCTAAAGTATGTTATCTCAAAACACACATTTCAAACAACCGTGACTAACTCATACAGTACATTCTTTTAGTAAGACATGGAGAGTCAGAAGGAAACTGCGACAAGCTAGTGAATCGCCACACTCCGAACCACAAGATCTGCCTAACGGAGCAAGGCCACGAGCAGGCCACACAGGCGGGAGCTGTGCTCAAAGAGTTTCTCAGCCAGCTCAAGGAAAGTGAAAAGGGCGAGGTCAACCCGAGAAGTGTCATGTTCTACACGTCTCCATATTTGAGAGCACGACAAACGTGTGAGGACATCATCAAGGGCATCAAGGATGTACCCGGCGTCGACTACCGTGTAAGGGAAGAGACGCGAATGAGAGAACAGGATTTTGGAAATTTCCAGAGCACGCCCGAGGAGACTGAGCAGATATGGGAGCAAAGAGCTCATTATGGGCATTTCTTCTTCAGAATTCCGCACGGCGAGAGCGCAGCAGACGTATACGATAGAATAGCATCTTTCAACGAGTCGCTATACCGAAAATTTGAAAACGATTCGTTCCCGAATGTGCTTGTGTTGGTCACGCACGGAATCTGGGCGAGGGTGTTTCTCATGAAATGGTTTAGATGGAGTTACGAGGAGTTTGAGTCGCTACGAAACATTCCTCATTGTCAATTTTTGGTCATGAAGCAAGTTGCCAACAAGGCGTACCAGTTGAAAACCCCGTTGAGAAAATGGGACGACTTGCCCGATTCAGATGTTGACGAAGAGGTGGCTAAGGAGTTCACTCAGGAGGTGACATTCAACACTAAATCGAACATGAGTAACCCAGAAGATCTCGATATCTGCAGCATTTTGCGTGCCCAAAGAGACGCTATCAAGGAAAACAGGAAGAAGGATCAAGAGATCAAGCAGCTTTACCAGCAGTCTATGGGAAAATACCTGGACTGTCACAGGATTTTGGGCGATAATAGCGTTTTCAACAGCCGGGAAAACGTGCCATTGTATGTAGAGCGCAACAGTGACCATTCGCTGATCCAATCATGAATCTACAAACAAATCTTATAGTAATTTTAAAATGCAATGAAAAATTTGTACGCTGCACGTCTCGTGCAATCACATGAACACTTCAACTTTCTTTTGAATGTCTGTTCGAAAGCATTGCTGTCAAGAGAGAGCGCACGTTGATTTAATCGTGCGAGGCATCCTAAGCGCATAACGCTGTGCAGCCGAATGCTTCGTGGCCCTGACCGAGTAGGCGGACATAAGCGCACATAACAATAACACAACAAGGAAAAAGTATGTCCATTTTCCAAGTATTTTTTTGGAAGTCGTTCTAGCAAGAGATTAAAGCGTCTGATTAAAGAGTATTCTCTATAAATCTACATCGAGGAGGATCCGTTCTTTCGTAGGTTGTTGAGTGCTATGAGGAAATGAGTGTGGTGCATGGAATTGCATACTCGGGGCATGCTTTTCGCGAGAATGGCCCGTTTTCCCGGGGATTTCTCGGGGAAGAATGGCCCACGCAAATGCCATGCATGCTGGGGAACCAGAAAAAAAAGGCTATTTAATGGCCGCGGACTCCTACTCCGAACTTATACATCATTAAGAAATCAACACTCTTATTTTTTCACCCACAACAAATAATATCAAAAATGGCTCGTCAATTTTTCGTCGGAGGTAACTTCAAAATGAACGGCACTAAGGAGTCGCTTACCGCCATTGTCGACACCTTGAACAAGGCCGACTTGCCCGAGAACGTCGAGGTGGTGATTGCTCCCCCAGCCCCATACCTTTCCCTCGTGGTCGAGGCCAACAAGCAGAAGACCGTGGAGGTGGCTGCTCAAAACGTGTTCAGCAAGGCCTCCGGTGCCTACACAGGTGAGATTGCTCCTCAGCAATTGAAGGACTTGGGCGCCAACTGGACCTTGACCGGCCACTCTGAGAGAAGAACGATCATCAAGGAGTCCGACGAGTTCATCGCCGAGAAGACCAAGTTTGCTTTGGAGTCTGGCGTAAGCGTCATCTTGTGTATCGGTGAGACCTTGGAGGAGAAGAAGGCTGGCATCACGCTTGAGGTGTGCGCCAGACAATTGGACGCTGTGTCCAAGATTGTTTCCGACTGGACCAACGTCGTCATTGCTTACGAGCCCGTCTGGGCTATTGGTACTGGCTTGGCCGCCACTGCCCAGGATGCTCAGGACATCCACAAGGAGATCAGAGCCCACTTGTCTAAGACCATTGGCGCTGAACAAGCCGAGGCCGTCAGAATCTTGTACGGTGGTTCCGTCAACGGCAAAAACGCTGTTGACTTCAAGGACAAGGCTGATGTTGACGGATTCTTGGTTGGCGGTGCCTCCTTGAAGCCAGAGTTCATTGACATCATCAAGTCTAGATTGTAAGTCTAGGTGGCAGGATGTTGATAGCATGAAATATATACGAATATACGCTTAAGTTAGAAACCGTGTAGACTGAGAGAATTGCGTTGCACCATGGAGTTGCAATCTGCTTCGAACATGCCTTTTAAGTCGCACACTTTTTCCTGAATCTGGTGCAAATGCTCGAAGTATTCGTCCTCGCGATTGTGAAGGAAGTAACGGTCGATCGGGGAATCTGTCTCGAGAAGAATTTGGTCATTTGAAATCACCAACAAAAGCTCGGCCAATTGCAGTGCTTTGTCCTTTTCTCCGTTGATGAAGTTTGAGAACGAGAAATAAAGTTTACGTTGCTGCTTCAGAAACGACTTATTCCATCTCTTGGCTTGATCCGAAGAGCCTGTGTATGAATGAAGAGTGACAGCCGGAATATTGAGAAACGATGCATGTAAAATGTCAAAAAGGGGCCCATGTGCTTTGACGCAATGTAGTGATACGGGCTTGGAGAGCTTATCAGCCAATTCAAGTTGCCTAAGAAATATTATCTTTTGGTGGTCCATCTTCACCTTCGCAGCAGTAAGTGATACCCCGGATTTGTGCTCTTGGTTTCCATAGAAGCCGTTTGAGGGGATCCGGAAAAGTTTATCGAGACCTATCTCCCCAATAGCATAAGCTTTTTGCAGTGCTTCACATTTCTTTATTAATCTCATGACTTTCTCGAGGTGATCCTCGATGTATATTGGGTCCGGGAGAATATGAAGTAGATCTTCCAGAACAGTTGTGAGCACCAGCTTATAATGATCGGACTTACTCAATTGCCGATCAGTAGAAAATAAGTGAGAATACCATGGATGAACGCCAAAGTAGGGCACCAAAACGTTGTTTGAGTCTAGTTCAATAAGTGTTGCAAGAAATTCTAAATCTAGATGATACGTGGACATGACGTTGAAAAACCCACGAGATCTGGCTCTTGGCTCCTGACTTAGCCTGTTCATCAATAGTTCCGGGTCCTGAAGGTGACCATCAACGCCAATGTGACAATGACAATCCATGAAGTACATTCTTAATCGAATGAGATGACTGTGCAATGGTGACTTGGCTTAATACCAAACCACTTTGCTGTTAAAGAGATGTCAAATTTCGCAAGCCAGTGCGCGGGCTCAATACCAGTTCACATAACCAACCCTTCTAAGCCACAAAGCTAATTGTCAATAGTTGCTAATATATATTGCTTTGAAACACGGAGGTCCGGCCGGCAACAATACAACCAGGCCAGTTCTGCAATACTTTGAAATCTGCTTTGAAAGAGGAAACATAGTGAGAAATATGTGAACTCGCCGACATACTTATATTGCCTTAAGCTTGCTTTGCCAATACAAAACTCAACTATCACCCGTCCCCGAAAAGTTGCCATCTTCGATAAGTTCGTTTGACCACGGCAGCAAAATTTCAAAAGGGTTAAAATTCCATTCCCGAAGTCTATTTTTTAATCTTTAAGCGTTGCGAGACTTCGCTGAGCAAATTACCAGAATAGCAAAGCGGGGCAGTCTCGCGGATAGTGGTGTGAGCTTTTCCTACATAATTACCGACCCGGTGCAACCGCACAGCAGATCGTTTAAACTGATTCATTTCCCCAACTAACTTTCTTTACCTAGCCCTATATCTTCGACATGACAGTAATAGTTGGCTCTCTGTATGTTCTTGAAGCGTGATAACACTACTCTCGAAAAAAAAAACATCTCAACTAACATCTAGCTTTTTACCCTACACTGTCAAGTTTGAGGTGAACTCCACGGATGAAAACCTAGTAGACCCCGAGCTTGAGTTGGAACACAACAATTCTGAGCTTAACTTCCAGAATTCGCTGGACTCGAACTCTCTGGGAATAATCAACTCAATACTTCCTTCCTTGAGTGCTGGGACATCCTCACCGCACCCTAGCAATGGGTCTTCACCGTTTGTCGGCAAGAAGGACCACGAGCACGAATTCCAGGCCGAGTTATTTACCAAACTTAAGAATCACTCCTCGGCATCTTCCTCAGGTGATGCAATTCATGAGATTCAGCGGCCGCAATTGGTACAGCCTCGCTCGCGGTTCAGCTCTCCATTGGTGAGCAGTTCCGTGATTGAAAAGCGCAAGTCTGTGGACGGCATGCCAGGTGTGAAATTTACCAGAAGTGGTTCGTCATCGGGAAGAAGTGGTTCGATGTCTGGTCGAAGCGGTTCTAACTCTCTATTTGCTGAAGCAGGTTCTAAACGTGTCAATTTAGATGGAAGGCCAATTTTGGACTTTGATCATAAGAATCGCAGCAATAGCTCGGTAGCAATTATTGAGGGAGACGAGCTTGAGTACTCCAGAACACTCAAGAATCGAGCCACTTCGAACTCGCGCGAACCCTTCGAGGAGACAGCCAGTGTCATCGACGATGAAGACGAAATTACCGGAAAGTTAGCACCATATGGTGGCTTTTCTAGAAAGGACCTAGG
This sequence comes from Metschnikowia aff. pulcherrima, assembly GCA_004217705.1. Classification (NCBI taxonomy): domain Eukaryota; kingdom Fungi; phylum Ascomycota; class Pichiomycetes; order Serinales; family Metschnikowiaceae; genus Metschnikowia; species Metschnikowia pulcherrima. Next base: position 471,463 of record CP034459.1, on the reverse strand, counting down.
GGACGTCGTCTTGGGAAATGAAAATATCTTTCAAAGTGCTCCCTGGAAAATAGTCCGCTCAGAAAGAGGAAATGGCTCCCTTTTCAATGCCGTGGGCCTTGCTGTCGAAAAGGGAGTGGTGGACGATTGCAAGTGGATTGGCGCAATGTCTCTGCCAAGTGACCTCATTCCCCAGAATGTCTTGGATGATATCGCGCACCATTTGAGTGAAGATTACAACTGTGAATCCGTCTCCATCGACGATATGACATTTCAGGGCCACTACAAATCCTTCTGCAAGCAAATTTTGTGGCCCACCTTGCACTACCAGATACCGGATGACCCAAAGTCTAAGGCATTTGAGGAACATTCTTATCACTACTACAAACAAGCAAATCAATTGGTTGCTGACAAGATCGTGGAGACATATATGAATGAGAAAAACCACTTGGACCCCAACCATCCAGATAATGTTATCTGGATTCACGACTACCATTTACTCTTGGTACCCGCCATGATTAGAGAGAAGTGCCCCGACGCAAAGATTGGCTTTTTTCTCCATGTGTCCTTCCCATCCTCCGAAGTGTTCAGGTGCCTCGCACAGAGAAAACCCCTCTTGGAAGGGCTTTTAGGCGCTGACTGCATCGGCTTTCAAAACGAAGAGTATGTGAGGCATTTCTTGCAAACTTGCAATAGGCTTCTTCTCACAGACCTGAACGAGTTTGGCCTTATCTATCGCGGTAAAGTGACAAGAGTGCAGGCAATTCCGGTCGGTATTGATGCAGATAAATTGAGGAACGTCCTTAAAAAGGAGGAAGTCAGCAGTTGGACCAAATTGATCCGTGATCGTTGGAAGGATCAATTGCTTATCGTCTCTCGTGATAAACCAGACAAGCTCAGAGGCATCAAACAAAAATTGCTTGCCTATGAAAAGTACCTTCAGAACGATCGTAAGCGTCTTGAGACTACTGTCCTTGTACAGATCTTTATCGGAGAGGCGAAGGACGACGACTACGAGGCCGAAGTTCTGCAAATCATATCTCGGATCAATTCCATGGCTGACAATTTGTCTGCGGCACAGCCTGTTGTCATTCTTCAACACGATATTGACTTTGATCAGTACTTAGCGTTGCAATGCGAGGCTGACCTCTTTATTGTCTCCTCTATGAGAGAAGGGTTGAACCTCACTTGTCACGAATTTATCATTGCAACCTCAAGAAAGAAGGCGCCATTGGTCTTGTCCGAGTTTACAGGATCTTCACATCTTCTTGACTGCGAAGGTAAAGGCGCTTTTCTCATCAACCCGTGGGATGTGGCAAGTTTTGGCAAGACAATCGGAAGGGCTCTACAAATATCGAATGACGAGAAAAGAGAACGGTGGGAAAACTGTCACGACGTCGTGCTTAAACACGATTCTCTTGATTGGGTGAAATTATGCTTGAATACCGTTCGAGAGGGGTGGCAAAGAAATCAAGACAAAACCTTTGCTTGTAACAAGCCATTTTCAAGAGAGGTTTTCGCCAAGTTTGTGAATGACACAAAAAAGAGAAACTTGATAATCATCAACATAGATGACTTTGGAGGCTTGGGCATCAACGGTAGTAGTGAACACAAAAGCAGCATTGAGTTGTCGAGAATTGGCACAAACCTCGCCAACCTTTTAAGTGATACAAACAACTACGTCTTCTTTGCGAGCATCATGAGAAGATCAGAACTTGACCTCATTTTCAAAAATGTGCCAAACGTTGGTCTCATCGCCGAGTTTGGGGGTTTCATTCAGTTCCCTGATGCGACTCAATGGATCTCAATGGTCGACAAACAGAAGGCCGTTACGGGATTCAATCAGGTTGCTCGTATATTCCGTACGAAATCCGAAGGTCTTTCGGGGTCAAAGGTGGTCATAAATGATTGCACCGTGAGACTTGCCGCACAGACAGCCATGTCTCAAGATACAAGAAGAAGCTTGGATGTTATGGGAGAGTGTGTTCAGTTGGTGAACGACTCATTCGGCGAGACAGAAGGCCTACACGCCACAATAGTCAATGACAGCGTTGTGGTTCAACAAAAAAACACGTCTTTACACGCTTTCAAATTTCTCTATTCTTACTACACGGGAACCATGTCGGTCGGCGAGGTCAGACAAAAGTTTCAGTTAAGAAGAGCCGAATCTCAGGCAGATATATTTGAGGCAGACGAAAGCGCCCACACATCTGAGGCGCGTCTCCCAAACGTGGACGAAACGATTGATCACATTTGTTATGCTGGCGGGCTCAATCCAATCGACGAAAACATATACGACTTTATCACTTCACTCGAGAAGAAACAGTTGTTGCGCCCTGGACTCACCATCGCAGTCTGGGACGGGATAAAAGAAACCAGGACGTCGGCGAAGTACGTCGCGATGGGTCAGAACGAACTTTTGAGCATCATTGCAGACAGAGAACAATGAAAAACACTTCAGAACTGCGGATCTTTATAGCTAGCAGCGGCAAGCTTGTTGAGTTCATCAAAGGCCCCGAAGAATTCTTTAGCTTGAGAATCAGAAACTTTTTCTAACCTATTCCAGTAGTAGTTCAAAAATTCGTCTTCACCAATTGTGCCTGGTCCGCTTGGCCTACTGACTAGCCAAAGGGACTCCTTCGACTTCTTATGCGTTTCTCTGTCGTCTTCCATCCTTGCGAGTATCTGTTTTCTCGAAAGCAAGTTCTCATTTGTCTTTTTCGCGGGATCTGATCTCGAGGAACGTATCAAGAACATGTCGTCTTCCGTGACCTCGCCATCTTTGAATGGCTCGTTTTTCAAGAGCCTAAGTCTTTCGTAATGACTTTGTTGGCGCTTTCTTAAAAGTATTTGCCACGCCTGCAAAACTGGATCTTGAGACTCCATCTCCATCTCGTCCAAGCTAATATCCGGGAACGGAATGTTCATGTCGACATTTTCTAGCTCTTCACTCAGTAGCGAGGATTCAACGGCAACAAACTTCAGCTCATATTCGGAGTAATTGACATTCAAAGTTTCGGAGATGTTTTTCAAATTGTCATATATGCTAAACAAATTGGCATTGCTATTGGAAGGAAGCACTTTGATGAGCACTTTTGGTAACGAGTTCTTTAGATTGTGTACATAGGGATAATTGTAATTCGTTTGTGCTTGCTGGGATGCCTGAAAAGACTCGTGAATCAAGATGTCTATGAATTGAAAGATTGTAGACTTGGTATTGAGCTCAACTTTGGGGTCGTCAAGAATATCAATGATCGCATAGAATAAGTAGTCTTCACTCTCGGAATGTTTCAAAGCAAAATGTGCCGCTTTCAAGAGAGATTGAATTTGAGGGACTAGCCCTTTGAGAATTTGTACGAACTGCGAGCTCGTCTCGAAAGAATCCATGACCAGATATGTGTTTTAACTTCCTACTGGCTTTACTAGTCAGCTCTATTTCAACGGCACACCCGTACATCCTAAGATCTTGAGCCGCTAGCTTAGAGACTTGACCATTCCTTGGTAATGAATGTGATAGGTGATAGCTTTTACGAAAGCTAGTTGGCTTCAAAGCATAGGACTAGACCATCCGGAAAAGCTTTGTAGAGTTCTCGAACATCATCGAAGCAGAGCTACATTCAGGCCTTATCGTCACGTGACTTTCTTTCACTAATGTGAAGAAGGACAGACCGGCAATCTTGTTTGCAATTCCTTTGTATTTGGAGCATAGTACACTGTATCGGAAACTAGATTAGATTCGAGATCGTTTTGGACCAAGTCGGTTCATTATCTGAAGATACGTTGTAGCCAATGCCTGAGTACATGATTAGAATCACAATCGCATCCGTGCATCCTCACAGAGACATAAAATTTTTTCGGTTGGCAAGCAACGTATAGATTCTCCTCTAACAAACATTCAAGATGGGTAAATCTTCGAAAGGAAAGGGAGGCAAAAACAGAAGAAAGGGAAAGAACGTGAACGGCGGTCAAAAAAGAGAGTTGATTCACAGGGAAGAAGGCCAAGAATATGCTCAAATTACCAAGATGTTGGGTAACGGCAGACTTGAAGTCAGTTGTTTTGACGGCATCAAGAGAATGGGTCACATCAGAGGAAAGTTGAGAAAGAAGGTCTGGATGGGCCAAGGTGACATTATCTTGGTTTGCTTGAGAGATTTTCAAGACGACCAATGTGACGTTGTGCACAAGTACAACTCAGACGAGGCTAGAACCTTGAAGACCATTGGCGAGTTGCCAGAATCGGCCAAGATTAACGAGACTGATACATTCGGCGCTGATGACGATGAGGAGGTGAACTTCGAGTTTGGTGACGACGATGATGACGAGGACGATGATGATGAATTGGATATTGACGATATCTAGGCCTGTCATAAGTGCATTTATACAAATGTGTTTCTTGAGGATTCACTCCATACATAATAAATTCCCCCAACGTGAACTTTTCAAAATAGTGAAATACTACTAGCGCTGTTATCTGCGATTAACAATTCATAGAATGCAAAGATAAGTATATTACAGTTAAGACTATAAAACGCAAAAGAGCGATGCAAAAAAGCTTAGTTGACCAAAGCAGAGGCCGTGGCAGACTCGTACTTCCAGTTAGGAGGCAAGACGGCAACGGTTCTGTAGTATCTAGCCAATCTGTGGATTCTAGACTCGATCAAAATCAATCTGAACTTGGAGTCCTTGTCCTTTCTGTTTCTCTCCAAGTGCTTTCTGACAGAGACAGCCTTCTTGATCAAGAAGTACAAGTCCTCTGGGATCTCTGGAGCCAAACCGTTGGATTTCAAGATTCTCAAGATCTTGTTACCGGTAACAACCTTGGCCTGGGAGACACCGTGGGCATCTCTCAAAAGAACACCAATCTGAGAAGGAGTCAAACCCTTTCTGGCGTACTTGACAATGTGCTCGACAACGTCACCAGAGGTCAACTTGAACCAAGCTGGAGCGTTTCTCGAGTATGGGAGAGCGGAGGAAGAAATACCTTTTCCCTGAGTTGTTAGTAAGTCTGCGGACGCAGGGGGTAGAGTCATCGCAGGGTATCCAGATAAACTGGTCCGATAATTTGAAGGCTGGAGCGCAAATCTTGACACCGTGAGGTGAACCTTTAGATGTGCCAAAAAAAAGACATATCCAGGCCAGTGCGGAGAATCACCTCTCACACAACAAGATGAATTCAAAAATCGATTGGTCTACAAATAGTGGAATCGACCAGCAAAACGCAACATGCTATTGACATCGCTAACTTGAGGCAGAAAGCTTGTCTTGGAGTGGTATCAATTACCAAGAGCATGGGTGAAAGTCGCCCCGAAAGGTTCTCTCTACTCTTGGCAAGACCCAACATCCGTAGCAGTGCACCGAATCGACCCAGAACACTATTCAACCAAACCATGCTGTCCCACGAACAAGAAGGAAGTCACATACAGAAGAGTGCATACGACCCATGGTTGCTGATTTTTTTTGGTGGTGATGTAGAGGGAAAATTAAATGGATAGCGGAAAGTGATGGCTATATATGTCTGAAAAATTTTTCGCAGTGCGCGTGATAATCACACGACCACACGAAGTGAGATGCGCAATGCCACATGCAGTACTGTCACCAAGATTTACCCGGCATTAAGTGGAAGATGGCGTGCAGGTCGGCTTGCACTAATACTAAGGAAAGGCCAAGCCGAGCATTCTAATTAAACCGGTCTTCGATGTCCTCGAAGTCCTCTTCATCTTCAATTTCAATCAATCTGCGGTTAGTAATTTTGAGACGAAAACTATCATGAGAAGCTCTGAACAGTATCCCACGGACGCTTAGGTGTCGTGCGGCTTCCGATTCATTCTCACGGAAGGGTAAGACAACTCAAAAATAATACGTACTGAGACACACCGGCTTTTTCTCTCATCAACTCAACCGCGCCGGCGTAGAGCATTTTGCTTTCCAGGCCGCAGGTGGGCGGTCTCCAATAGAGCAAAACAAGGGGGCTTTTCAAGCGACCATCTGGAAGCTTCATAGGGTACGAAAGCACCACGTATCTTGGGCTGTTATCAGGAAGCTCCTCCACAAGCTCTTCTATGGAGGTCACCGGGGATTCCGATTCGGAAACAACTTGATATGTCTCTTTATCGATGACGTCTAAAAGTTAGTAAATCCAGACAAAACCCAATTTCTTTGGTTCCCAAAGACCGATTGCACGTACATATCACCGCTTGCAAGGAAGTTGCTCTCGCACTGGCGAAGCGAAACTTCTGAAGAGCAGATAGGGTCAGCGAGCTGAAGGTGTATAAAGATGGGGCCTGGAAGTTAGTCAAACGCAATATAAAAAAGACGAGATCTCAATACCATACCATTGGAATTGATTGGTGCTTCGACAAGGAGAAACTAAGTCTTCAGATAATTCCGATCGTTGAGGTGCGCGACCAGAGCTCCAGTCTCATGATAGTAGCCCTTTCAGAGCTCCTTAGAAATCCTTTTTACTTTTTTCCAAGAGCCAGAACCCATGTCAGTAATGGCTGGAAAATGTGTATTCAAGTCTCGAAATTACAATATCGACCAGCTTTTCGTTTGAGTATGGCAATTGACGACGTCACACGACCCACAGCTGGCAGTCGCCATATTAGCTTCGAGCTTCGCTCGCGGGCATATTTTAATAAGCGCACCAGAACGGGCGAAAAGATAAACATTCTTTCAACAGTTTCTGTCGCACATAGGCACCATGAGCCCAGCAACAACAAAACTGAAAGGAAAAGCATCGGCACCATCCAAACAAAACTCAGCTTATAATATTATTCATTACGAGAAACTCTGGAGCCAATTCTAGATTCCGCGCCTTTCCACTCTTTTCCCTCCACATACTTTTTTACAAAACCACACACTCGTTTTTTTGGGACTGGCATTGTCTTCACATCTAGCCGCCTTTTGTAATTATCCACAGAATTCTTTCAGCAAACTAAAATGGCGCGTACGGCACTGGGTATACCTATGATAGAGTTCTTGAAGAGTACGTACTTTCACCATGAGGCAACACACATCGTTGGAATCTAATACTGACCTTTACAGACCGCATTTACCTCGGCGCATACGACTATGTCCCCGAAGACACGGCCAAGTTCGTTCACTTTACCGTGGAGGACTCATTACCATACAACTCTTTCCATTTGGACTTCGGCCCATTACATATAGGAACGCTATACCGGTTTGCCGTAGTACTTCACAACATCTTGAATGAGGTGGGCAATCTGGGAAAAGGCGTTGTGTTCTATAGCTCAACGTCACCAAAGGAACGTGCAAACGCGGCATGTTTGCTAGGATGCTACATGGTTTTGGTGCAATCTTGGGCGCCACATCAAGTGTTGCAGCCGCTCGCCCAAGTCGAATTTCCTTTTCAACCATTCAGGGATGCAGGCTACTCTTCCGCCGATTTTGAGATCACGATACAAGACATCGTCTACGCCATGTGGAGGGCTAAGGAGCGCGGAATGATCGACTTGACCACATTCAATTTAGAGGAGTATGAACAGTATGAGAGGGTAGACCAAGGCGACTTCAACAACGTGTCGAAAGATTTCATTGCGTTTGCGTCTCCGCAGCAAAACCCAAAGCGGCCAGGCAGCCTTAACGAGCCATTTAAAAAGGTGTTGAACTATTTCATGAGTAACGACGTGCAGCTCGTGGTGCGTCTCAATTCGCATCTATACAACGCCGAGGAGTTCACGAAGAGAAACATTCAGCACATTGACATGATTTTCGAAGACGGCACATGTCCGACCTTGGATTACGTCCAGAAGTTTATTGGGGCTGCTGAATGTGTCATCAGCAAAGGTGGAAAAATTGCTGTTCATTGCAAAGCCGGATTGGGCAGAACAGGGTGTCTTATTGGAGCACATCTCATTTACACGCACGGCTTCACAGCGAGTGAGTGTATAGCATACATGAGAATGATTCGTCCTGGCATGGTGGTCGGGCCTCAGCAGCACTGGTTGTACTTGCACCAAAACGATTTCAGAGACTGGCGTCACACCATGTGCCTTGATAACAAGCCCGATCCATTCATTGGTGGTCTTTTCTCGTTGGTTTCGTACGACGACTTCAAAGCGAGAATGAAACAAGAGGCAAGACAAAGGAGGCTTCAGCAGCAACAGATGAATTCGTCGTATGCGAGCCACCTCGACTCGTCCTTTAACACACCCACAAGAAGGAGAAAGATCAGTGGCGCCTTGGCCTCAAAGATACAAAGTGTTGTACCGATGGAGTCGCCAGGACAGCCGAGAAAGTATAAGGAGGCAGACTCCTCTGTTTTGCATGATGTGTTGAATAACTCTGACGAAGAGGGGGAGCCAATGGAAGGCGTGGAAAACACGTTTGATATGGTAGAAGAAGAGATCAACACGGCGGATGGCGGAATCAACCACAGCTCTCCAAAACGAGACGTAAGTGATTGGAAAGTATTGAGGTCTCTTTCGACAAACAGCACAAGCCAGCCCTTGTCATTGACTAAGACAACCACCACCACCACGACAAGGACCGTGAGCACAACTTTGAGCCTGTCGCCAACCACACCAAAAATCCCAAAGTCGCGTTCGAGCACGAAAATCTCCTCTGGCATACTTCCGGGTAAAAACCAAAGAATTCACTCCGGCGGGATCAGAAAAGTGAGCGGAAAAAAATTCTAAATACGGCGGTTCTCGATTGAACTCAATCGCTCATTTCTCTTCGTCAATTGTATTACGTACCCACATATAACTATTAAAATCGGCACGGTCTCATGCTTCTTCTTCGTATACTGGCTGCTCAATGTTGAAGTCTGCATCGTCAGCATACTTGAAACCAATCACATCATAATCGTTCATGACAGTCAGCTCGATCGCCAGATCATCGGCAATCGGAATCCATTCGTTAGCGTATGGCGTGTCTCTCGCCTTTGGGTATGCAAGCTCAATTTCCTCGGAGCTCACTTGTATTCCCTCCTCGGCGGCTCCCTCACTCAGCTCTATGACGCGAAGTCCACCGGAAGAGTTGATAGCCTCAACTAGCGTCTCCACAAAATGCTTCAAGGTGAGGTTTTTCTTTTGGTTGAGTATGAGCGAAGCAACATAGGTTGAACGTGCACGCTTGAACTTCACAATGGTGATCTCCTGTTTAGGCGGCTTAATGTTAGTATGCTGATTCTATAATGGTATCATAACTTCGGTGTATCCAGTCATACGTACCATGGACTTTAGGTTTGACGGTGGTGATTGATCAATTGGGACCGTCACTGCGGAGGTGGCACGCGCACACCAGTCGGTCTACATTAGTATGATCACGATTCTCACTCAGAGCCTTTCCCACTTTTTGTCAGATGTAGCATCCACGGCCCCAATTGAATTGTCTCAGGCTTGTTGTGACCAAATGAGTTTTCTTCTGCATTTTTGGCCACTCAATATGCTGAAACTCTCAATTTAGCACTTTGAAATTTATCAGGCCACACCCACAAGCAAGCGTGCGTGCTGGTAAGAATCTTGAAGCTACATGAGCCTTGTTTGAAGGGACCTCTACAATTGCACAGAGAGTCTTCTTTTCAACTAAAGTTCTCGAACAAAAATATCTATTCTACTCAATTGAAATTTCCCCGCGTGAAAGCATCAGCTGAGCAGGTCAGTGCCGGTGGGTCAATGAGTGCGGCTCTGACTCTTACCGGAATTTGGTGCTCGTTTAATCCTTGCTCTCACGAGAAGTCTATTTTTATTGTTCGTGTGAGCGGCCACAGAAGAATATTGATGCCGCCTCAACGCTTTCGCATTCTATGAATACGAATAGGTACATTATTTTCTTGACAAGAGATTTTCCAGAAGCTGCACTCATATAGTATTTTAACAGGATGTATCTGACCGTTTTCTGGTTGTGTTGTGCTGCCGGTTAGTGAGGCGCCAAAGAGCACACGATGCGCCAAGTTCGGGCTTGAAATTGCGCTTGAATGCGGCTAGACCGCTCTTCAAAGTCTGCTCCAAATAGAAGGTAGCGCTTGCGCAACCCTTACTTACCTTCACTATAATTCATTTTGCATGAATGGATCTATTATAATGTAATACACCTAACCGCTTAATTTGGCCGAAACGCACTTTTTTCACCTATTTTTGCGTAACCCTTAAAAACGCCATACGACAGACAGCCGAAGCCACACGCACGTTTACCGAAACCAAGACCCCGCGTCACAAAATTCCGTCGCGAAATTCCGTTGCCGTTCCGTTGCGATGCCCTTTGACTGCGACGGCACCCAACAATATAAAGATGCATTTCGCAATCTAGATTATCTAGATGTTTTCGTCGTAATAAAACAAGATGATTTTTTCGGGATCAGATGCCCTCTTTGTGCCGCCCTCGGATAGGGTTGGCGTAAAGGTGGACGATTTGAGAGTTTCCGTCGAGGCAAAAGATGAAGAGAGTGGCTCGATCTCAATATTGGACTCTGTGTCGTTCGATCTACCGCAGTCAAATATAATGGCGATTATGGGGGGTTCTGGCTCGGGAAAAACGACACTTCTTAACGTCTTGGCGCAAAGAACAAATGTGAACTCAAGCGGCTTGTCTTTCTCGGGTGCCGTCACCTACTCAATATCCGACCCTCATGATAAAAGCCGCATCTCCACAGCATACATGGTGCAAGAAGACTTTTTCATGCCTGGGCTCACGCTTGAAGAAACCTTGAGATATCAAGCAGAATTGAGACTTGGGAACGTGACGAAAGAGGCAAGGGCCGAGCTCATCAACACATTATTGCAACTTTTGGAATTAGCTCATAGAAGACATGAAATGGTCAAATCTTTCACGGGTCAAATCAATCTTTCTGGCGGTGAACAACGCAGAGTTTCGTTGGCCATTCAGTTGTTGAGTCGGCCTCAGGTTTTATTTTTGGATGAGCCCACCACAGGCCTAGACACTTCTTCGGCTTTGACGCTCGTGTCTGTATTGAAGAAGTTGGCATCACCTGAGATAGGGATCACAATCATTCTTCTGATCCACCAGCCACGTGCAGAGGTAATCTCACTTTTCGATAAGCTCTGCGTGTTGACTAGAGGCGGCAGACTCGTATATTTTGGCTCTTTGCCCGAATCTGTGGACTATTTCACCGGACTAAAAGGGACCGGTGCCGTCTCAAATGTGGGCAATCTCCAAGATTCTTTTGCTATCATCAACCAAATCATGACTGTTCTGGTCAAGGACACCACTTCTGTCGAGAAAGAGCTCGAGTCTTCCAAGCTCACGGATATTTTAGTAAAGCACTGGAGAGAGAACAATCACTCCGATTGCAGTTTAACGACGCTGGAGCAAAATACAAGATTCCATGAAAATCTAAAATTGTTCAAGCCAAGTGAGCCTTTACCTCTTTACAAGGAGCTCGTCGTCCTTGTCAAGAGATCCACACTAATTTCTCTTAGAGACAGAGTGTCTCTTCTCAGTCTCCACGGAGGTGGAACGGTGTTGGCAATTGTGGTAGGCTGGCTATTCTTCAAGCCCGATCCAAACATTTCGGGAATCCGCTCAATCACATCTTGTCTTTATTCGCTCTTGGAGATTATTGGCTTTGCGCCTTTGACAATGGAAATATCGAGACTTTGGGGCGCAGATGGAATTCAGTTTGTGAGAGAGTACAAAGAAAGATGCGTGTCGATAAAAGGTTTTGTTATCTCTAGAAGATTGAGCAAGCTCTTTGTCGAAGATGTGCCGCTAGCTTTGATCTTTTCGATAATCACATATTTCATGTGGGGCCTCAGGCTCGGAGATGGTTACTCCGACGCTGGTGATGGGAAATATTTTGGCATCTACTTCGCTATAACTCTCATCGTCATTATCTGTGGTTTGTCTTTGGCATTGTTATGTTTTGCGTTGGCATCTTCATTTGCCATCAGTCTTATGATAGTGAATGTTGTCTACCAGCTCCAAAATTCGGGCTGCGGCTATTTTGTGAACGCTTCAACCATGCCCGTTTACGTTCGCTGGGTGAAGTACATTGCATTTTTTTGGTATGCGTTTGGTGGTTTGACCTCAAACCAATACACCAATTGGACAGGCAATTGCCCTTATGCTGCAGGGAGCAACGAGTGCCTCGAGTACACAGGAAATTACCAGCTCGATGTCTTGGGTTTTCCAAAAAGTTGGGCAGGTCCTGCCATAGGGTATTTGGTCGCATGGATGATTGGGTTCAATGTGATGACAATGCTTGCATTCCATTATAAAAGCTATGAAGTTGAGATTGCGAAAAAGAAAAAGAACCGTATCGGTGGGGGCATGGAGAGCCAAGAAACGGGACTTCGTAACTTGATGCTGTCGCTGTCTCTGTGCAATGAGAAAGAACCCGATCACGCAAAAGGCCCATCCATTCAGGCCAAGAATGTCACTTTGAGCGTCAAGGTGAAAAGCTCTCAGAAGATGTTTGCTTCTAAGACCTCACGAATTCTTCTCGATGATGTGACAGCTGATTTCAGGTCAAACTCAGTGAATGTGATTATGGGTCCATCAGGTGGCGGAAAGACAACATTTTTGAACTTCTTAGCTTCCAGGCTTGGCAACTCTTCTTTTTCCAGCAAAGGACTGATTGTTTTGAACAACTGTCAAGAAGTCAGTCCCGCGAAGTTGTCTAAGTTATCCGCCTACGTGACACAGGTCGATAATTTGTTGATTCCCCAACTAACGGTGAGAGAGACACTATATTATCAGGCATGTTTGCGGTTGCCTGCTTCGTGCCACCAAAGCATACCAATGTATCTCAACCAAATCATGAGACTGACTGGGCTTATAGACTGTGCGGACACACCAATCGGTTCCGAGACCACAAAGGGAATATCAGGTGGAGAGAAAAGGAGAGTTTCCATTGCCATACAACTCCTTGGAAGGCCTCGCATTCTATTTTTGGATGAGCCTACCTCCGGCCTCGATTCTGCCACCTCAGCCTCCATCTTGGCTCTTTTGAAGCAATTGGCAACCTCAGGAACTACGATTGTGACCACACTACACCAGCCGAGCAAAGAGATGTTCGCGCAATTCGACACATTGACTCTTCTTGCAAGGGGTGGCCACGTCATTTATGATGGGCTTACCCACCGTCTTCCAACTTATCTTTCGTCCATCGGGCATGAATGCCCACGAAGCAACAATATTGCTGATCACGTTCTTGATCTACTTTCTTTGGGGTTGAATGAAACTACTGAACAGTTGCAAGCAAGGATCGACTACTTGATTCAAGAGTGGAATGCCCGAGCACTTTCCGAGGATGACGCGATCGCAGGTTCAGAAATCGACTTCAAGAACATTAAAAGGCCAGAAATTTCCTGGTATGTGTTGTTTAAAGCAGTGTGCAGTAGACAATTTGTTGTCTCGTTTCGTGCTATTGACATCTTGATGGCTCGTGTTTGGACTGTGGTGGCGTTAGCATTGATTTACTCTTTGTTTTTTGCACCCTTGAAGAATAGTCAGGAAGGCGTCAGCAATAGACTCGGACTCACGCAAAGTATTGCCAACCTTTACTTCTGTGGGTTGGTTAACAATCTCTCAATCTACCCTTCACAGAGAGACTTGTTCCATCAGGAGTATAAGGACAATACTTATGGAGTCGCTATATTCCAGTGCGCCTATTTCTTGGTGGAGTTACCATTTGAGATCATTCCGAGTGCTTTTTTCTCGGCGATGGTCGTTTTCGTCATTGGTCTTCCGAGAACGCCGGAAATGTTCTTCGCCATCTTCTTCTGCTCAGTCTTTTCGATCAATTGTGGAGAAGCCGCAGGTATATTTTTCAACAGTCTCTTCAAGCACATGGGTTTGGTGACAAATCTCCTCACAAACTTGTTCATAGTTGGAATTTTCATGGCCGGAACTATGTCGTTGCAGATGCCTGAATTTTTCAAGGCTTGGAATTACATCAACCCGACAAAATACCTTGTGCAGATCTGTACTAACATGGGTTTCAAAGATCAAAATTTCTCGTGTGCAGACGGCTTATGCTCATTGACCACAGGAAAGGCGGTCCTTGAACAGTACGGACTCGAGGCAGATCTTCGGGCGCTGTTTGGTGCTTTTGTGGCGTGCTTGGTGATCTACAGGCTTATATCTGTGGCTACAGCTTACGTAAGAGTGAAATGGCTTTAGTATGTGTGCCAATAAGAATGATATGTTAGGTGAGAATGTAACCCTCAGCACTCGTATGTTGCAATTTATCAATAAATAGAAAGTAATAACATCAAGATGGTCCTATGCTGTTATGCGTGGCTTTGCCTCAAGAACTGCGACGAGATGAGTTATAACGTGCCGTGCGCGTGTGCATAAATCCCAAGAAATATGCCTTGGACCACATGCATTGAGTGAAAGGGCCCTCTAGTCCGATTTGCCTTGTCATCATAAAATGGATACATTATCGGCTAGCAAGAACAATGTGGCTCTACGATCTATGTTCAGGGAAATAATACGTGGGTTGAGAAAAATTAGAGACAAACTGCCAATACTACAAAAGGCTGATAACTCATCTACCGAGTTTCTAAAAGAAGTCGAGAAGGCTGCCATTGACCGCATCCAATATCGCGACTATTTGCTTTCGGAAATAAGGCATACGTTAATTCAGAAATTCTCCTCCAAGCCCAAGAATATAAAGGACCATGCTTGGCATACCCGACTATGGCATGGCCACAACCTTGCACAAACGTTAAATGAGATTCACAGTCATCCCACGCAACCAAGAGCGTGGTCAAATCTTGTTGAAATTGTCCTTGAAGAGAGACAATCACAATTTCAAAAGAACAAGTGGACCCTCGATTACAGGGCACACAAAAAAGAGATTGACGAAAGCCACATGAAGGAGATGACTCCCCTCCAAGCCAAGCAATTGTTATCACGACAGGCCAAAAAGCCTGAGAAGGCTTCTTTCAAGACCGACAAAGATTATAGAAAAGCTTTGAAAGAGAGCGAGGAGAATGCACAGTGGGTTGTGAGAAACTATTTGAAAAGACTACAATTGAGCGGGAAAATACCAAATCCTTACAAATTGCCTTACGTCTCCGAAAATATGCATGAGAAGGCTTTAGAGCTTCCCAAATTGCACAACGTTCTACCCGGCTCGACTAAAGCGGCCGTTATGGAAACTGCCTACAATATGACTTATATCGAGTGCATCCTCAAACCTGAGATTGAATATCTCTTGAATAAAAGGCATTACTTGGACAAGTATCAGGAAATAGTCAACACTAAAGGACCCACGAAAGTGCAGGTAAGAAAAACTCTGGCTGGAATTATGCAAGCACATTTCATAAGGTCCCCGTTGAAAGACGAAAAACGGCTAGAAGAGCTCGCAATTGATGTGAAAAGACTGACCCGCGCGATACGTAAGCAGTTTGTCTGGAATCTTGGTCTATCCCAGTCTGAGCATTTAACCGAGCGCAAAATTGGTGAGGGTTATGCTGTGAGAGGCTCGAGGGGTTATTCGATGGATGAAGTTATGCATACAAGAGCGTACCTTGAAAACCTTGTCTCGCAAGAAGCTGAGTGGGAATACTCAATGAAAATCGAGGAATTAAAGGCTAAATATGGCCCCAACGCATTACAAGACAACAGAATCACAAGTCAATTGGACAAGCTCCGTCAGCAGATGAAGCAAGGATGGTTTGAGCCTTTGGATATTGCATCGAAGGATATTGACGACGAGGTAGAGCTGTTTTTTGTGAAATACAAAATCACTGATACAAGCCCTATTTGGCAAAGAAGAGACGCCCTTCAAACTCGCATGGATGAGCGGTATGAAAAGACATCTCAGAAACTTGGCAAATTGATCAAGCTTTTGGAAAGGGATCAAGTGCATGCGCATTCAGATTTGTTTCACCCTAGCACATCGAAAGGTTCCGCTACTGTTCGTGAAATGCCTGAGAGAGGTAGAATCGGGACTGGAAAATCTTTGGGCGACTATCTCGAGGAGGTGGGGCTCAATGGCTACAAAATGGGATACAAGTTCAGAAAAAAGCTCAACATAGCCTAACCAATAGAGAAACTCTTTCTAAATTTCGAGGTGGACATTGTAGTTTGGAGTTTAGTGCGCAAGTCATTATCACGATTAATTTATTTCATAAAAGTCATTATCGTCTACTAAGAACACACTTACTTAGCCCGGAGTCTCTCTCGAAATCTACCAAACTCACACAACGTATCCGCCGTAGCATCGGTCGTTCGTGATGTAGCCTTCAACGCCTTTGGCAGCTGATTGGGTGGTTTCGTCTTCGGAACCGGGCCCAGGCTCGCTGAATTCCGGATCTTTGTTCTCGATAATCTCAAAGTCTTCGATAAGCTTAACCAATTCAGCAGTATCGTTAGCACCATCGGCGACGGATAAGCCGTTCATCATGGCTATCACATCACCCAACGACTTTCCGTGCTCTCTCAATTCTCTATGTTTGGCCAAGACTTCCTCCAAGCACGTGATGTTGTTCTCATACCACACGCCAGCAACTTCAGCGAATGGAGGTACTTCCATGATGCTCTTTCTCGAAATTAACGACTCCAGAGAAAGTTGATTGCGATAGAAAAGAGATGCTTGGTAATGGTCCTTGCAGCAGTATTGGGATAAGTACGTATTAGGAAGAATCATCGATGGCTTTCTGTTGTATATCCGAAACATTGTGGCTGTTTCGAGTGACCCATCTAAGCTCGACGCCCTGCGTACTCTCTGTTTTGGCGATTGACCGCAAAGAAGGTAGCCACATTGATGTTCAATATTTTTCTCTTCCAATAACTCATCGTATAGCTGCGGAGTCAAAAACCTGCTCAAAAATTTGAGGAGTGGAATATCGACTGAATAGTCCAAAACGAGCTCTGCGATCTTAAGCTGTAGCTGAGACGCTTCTGTAGGCGAGAGCATTTCCTTGCCCGAAAAGGGTCTCAAATGTGGAACAAAATTTTCAACTGTTAGAATCTCCATTATAATTTACTTTCGTGAAATGATTTGCCGATGCCATATAACCTTGGGATGGTTCAATCTTGCTGTTATTTCAAGGGTTTTGGGCCAATCTATCGGTCCCAACCGATAATACTGATCGCTCGACTGGACCTGCACATCGATGTGGTGGAGTGGAGCAGAATTGTGGATTAGCGTTTCTACTCTGGCTGCATCTCACGATCTGTCATTTCAGGGTGAGGCGAATATTAGCCACAAAAATCAAAAAAAAAGAATTTGGTTTAGCCGCAAGAAGCATACATATTTGAAGTTTGATCTAAACTCATATCATCAATGGCGATACCTGGTCAAGAGTGGACTGAAGAATTCCTTCCGCACAAACTAAGACGTCGTGCGAGCTCGTCTTCTGTGTTGAGTGCCATGCTGCCAACTCCCTCCAACAAAGACCAAGCTACAACCCACAGCACTGGCCGCTCGCGGTCTTCAACGACGAGTGTGTTTCTTAACTATATCGAGGATGTCTCACATGAAATGCCGAGCCAAAGGCCGAGCCGAAGGCCCAGACAGAAACTAGTCTCTTTATATCGCCTTCTAGTACTCGAGCTAAATTTGCCCGATTACGCGTCCACAAACAGAGCTTTTCAAGGGGACAAAAGTGAAGTTAGGCGAGCTCATGAGCAATTGACGAACATGGTTCAGGTTCCCTTCCATTTGGAGAAATTCATATGTTTTGGCCTTCTTGTCTGCTCCAATGCGTTTCTCACCCTATTCACTTTGGTCCCCCTTAGAATTGCGATAGTCAGCTATACGGCCGCAAAAGAATATTTGTCAGCACCACAGCGAGACCACACTGTACTTTTACGAAAGCTACATTTTGTCAAGCGTGATTTGATCACACTAGTTCTTATCATATCTTCTGTGGCTCTTTTGTCCACTCCTCTTCTTGAAGTCTCCAGATTGTATCATGATATAAGAGGCCAAGCGCACATAAAGTTGTACGTTATGTTTGGCGTCTTGGAGGTTACCGACAAGCTCTTGTCCAGCATCGCTCAGGAGGTTTTTACTGTACTTGTGGGACTTCCTTTGACAAATATGACCACATCACAATTTGGTAAGCTTGTGTTTTATTCGCTTGCGGCCTTGATCTTTTTCGCGTGTCACTCTTACGCCCTCGTTTATCAATCGGTTGCTCTTCACGTGGCTGCAAATTCATACTCAAACGCGCTACTTGCTTTGTTGCTCTCTAATCAATTCAGTGAACTCAAGGGCGCCGTCTTCAAGAAGTTCGAGCGGGAAGGCTTGTTCCAAATCACCATGTCTGACCTTACCGAGCGGTTTCAGTTATCAATCATGCTATCTGTAATCGCGTTGCGAAATTTGTCTCAACTCAGCAGTACTCAGCTAGGTTTGATACCAAATAGTTGGAAGTCCTGGAACAAGTGGTTCGGTGCTATTTTTGGCCCCACAGTCGTCGTTCTCGGAAGTGAGATTATGGTGGACTGGGTTAAGCACTGTTACATAAACAAGTTCAACCTCATCAGGCCGCGCATCTATGAGAACTTCTTGTTTGTTCTTAGCTCCGACTTCAAGGAGGTTTTCACAGCAAACTCACAAGATCCTACACTGCATGGTGCGTCCGATTACATCATATTGACGAAGCGAATCGGTCTCCCAATCATATCGCTAACAATCTGCTTTTTGAGAATGGCTCTCAAAGACCTAAGGCTGTTCTTTTTGCCTTCATCGGTATACATGCTGGATGTCGTCTCCAGTCTCATTTTGATCATACTTGCGTTTATCGTTTTGCTGGTCATAAGGCTCTTATTGAGCTTGTGGCTTTTGAAATGGGCAAGACGTATTAGACATTCACATGAAGCTTATCAAGATAGCCTTCGAACATCGGCGACCGTGTCTTCCAAATCCTCCCAATCTACCGAACCACAACGGAAGAAGCCCACCACATGCAAAGAAAATGTTTTCGTGTCGAAGGGTGATACAGATGTCTCAGCACAGCTTCATTCAGATTTGCTGTCACACTGTCCGCCTTATTTAAGGGATTCTCGTATCGGCCTGCCACCGTTGCAGGAAAATGAGGAGTTATCTAATGAGAGTCAACTTGCATCCCCGGCAGAGTCGGAAATTGACTACTCATTCCTTCCGGGTGTCCCAAACACGGAATCCTCGTCCATCAACCCGAAGACACGGTCGTTCTTGTATGATTTTGGCGAAAATGTGCCGCCAACCCTCGAAGAAAAGCGAAACGCACAGTTCTTTAAGAAAAAGGAATCCAACTCAGCCAAAGACGAAGTCAATTTCGATTCACTTCATAAGGTCCAGAGGTACGAAATGTCGAGTAAAAAAATTTGGTGAATTTGGTAGTGTTCGTTACTATTCACGTAAGAGTTATGAATGGCTATATACAATAGTGCCCTGCACCGTTAATGATTCTTGAGTAGCTGTTTCTTCATCATGGTGCTGATGTAATTGACAGTCTGTGGCCTTGGCCTCTTGACGTTTGCAGCGAAAGCTAAACACCCCGTGAGAAGAGCCAAGGCACCCGCCTGGTGCGCAGCCGCGAGGGGAATTGGTACCAAATAAATAAGCGTGGAGATCCCCAAGGTTACCTGCAAAGTGACTAAGCCCATGACGCCATGGAATGAACGTATAGCGCGAGTTGGAATGATCGCCTTGTTCTTATTCACGTACATGTGAGCACCGAGAATGGCGAAAAACGTGGAGGTGGCGAGAATTCTGTGTATCAATTGAACGGTGGTGGGATTCTCGAGCATATTTCTCCACCACAAATCCGATTTATCGTCTTTCCTGGCGAAAACAGGGGACATGAGTTCTCCTTTGGAAGGAATCAAATCGTCGCCCATGTGAGGAAAGGTATTGTATATCAAACCAGCATCAAGGCCGGCAACCATTCCACCGCTCATGGCTGTGAGAAACGTCAATGCGAGGAGACCCGCACCAAGAGATCTTGTTTTATTGAGGGACAGACTGTTCAAAGCGGCAAGAACTTGTGTCACTTTTTTGGGGTCAGACTTCATGTTTTTCACCCAACGATTTTCGTTGAGAATCTCGAATGCGGTCCACAAGACGCCCAAATACATGAGGAAAGCAGCACTTAAATGAGTCGTAAGTCTATATTGCGAAACAGTAGGTTTAGAGTTTCTTTCAGCAAGTTGCTCTTCATCTAAGCCGGATTTCACCATCCACCATCCGATAGCACCTTGCAAACCCAATAAACCAGTCAAACCCACAACCTTTTTGGAGACAGTGATGCTGAGCCTTCCAGTCTTCCAGAAATAGAGAGCAGGTAAAAGAAAGAATACACCAATACAACGGCCCAAGAAACGGTGACCCCACTCCATGCTAAAAATGAATTTGAATTCCTCCAAGGTGATGTGGGAATTAAGTTGCTTGAACTCAGGCGACTCCTTGTATTTTTCGAATTCTTGTTGCCACTCTACATCGTTAAGTGGTGGGATAGCCCCCGTCACAGGTTTCCATTCAGTGATGGACAATCCAGACTCAGTTAATCGAGTCAATCCACCAACAACAACAATACCAAAGATCAAGCCCGATGTGGATATGAGCCAGTAGCCAACGGCTTTGCTGGAAAGAACCGGGTAGGCATTCTGTGCCGCTTTAATCTTAGTCTCTTTGAGGGTCTGAGACGCAGAAGCTGTAATTGTACTGGATGAGTATGGCCTTGTCATGCGAAGGTTCCGAAACATCGTTGACAAAGGAGATACTCTGGTTTTGGCAAGACTGAGGCGGGAGCCAGCCGTTCTTGACATGGTGCTGAGCACACTCATGTTTTTTGTGAAAAAAAACCTGGACCGGCAAAACATGTTTGTGCCTTTAAAAGCCTATATTGCTTTATGCTAGTGAATCAAATTTCCACTATCTGATGGCGCCACTGTATCACGTGATGCGTAAATGCTGCAAATCAGCTCGCTCGCATAAGTCACCTGATGGCACAAAGTCGGAGTTCGCATCAGCCACCTTTGGGTGCAAATTCAACGCCAGTGAGCGCGCCATCGTCAAACGTACCTTACTTGAGATAGAAATAGTACAACAGACTGGATAGAAATAAACTTGAAAGGAGCTCAAAATGCTACTAGATGGTACCGCTTTGATAGCCAATGCCATATACATTTATTTGATTCTGGTTTTTGCATCGGTGTTGCTAGCGTCCGTTGTTTTGATTGCGCGTGGGTTTGTGAATAGAGGGAGGGAATCTCAGCCGCTGCCCGAGGTGAAGTTGCACATTTTAGAATCAGAGCTCGTGAATGGCTCCAAAGCAAAGACTCAAGCCAATTCAGAATCCCCCAAAGCACGTAGTTCACGCAAACTTACCACAGACTCGAATTCTAAAAGCGTGGAACCACGGAGCTTGTTAACCCGCTGGATGAGTCGCAAAGACCCCGTGACAGTCGTTGAAGAGCCGCCCCCACCTGCCGTTGAGCAAGAGCCTTCTTCGATAACGATAAATGATAGCCAAAACGATACTCTGAGTATTGAGCCTCCGCTATCACCTCCACAACGCCCGAGCCTCAAATACTCAATTGAGCAATTATTGAACTTGAACACAGACATCTCACAGGTACCTTTCGAGCCTAATGAAATCAGGCTCTCAGTTTTGTTGATAACAAGTATACATTTGCCTCGCTCCAACATAATAAGCAAATACTCAATGGACCAAGAGATCGAGCTTGTCCAAGTTTTGTTAAATGATCCACTCCTGTCCAGCAAATGTTTGGGTTTATTTCGCTTAGTGTGTGCGGGAACTTCCAGCGAGCCATATACGAATGCTCAGCATTTTCACGGAGGATTTTGCGACATAATGGAATCCATTATCGATACATTGGACATCTACAGTTCTTCCTCATTGATACCCTCACTTCAACTCTCCCTTCTCGAAATGGCATTTACCTTCTTGTGGGAACATTGGAATTGGGATCAGGGGTTTCGTTTAGCGATGACCGCAAAATTGGCTCGGGATACTGTGGTGTCTGCCGGGGCTACCGCTGGTACAGTCACCATTCAGGAAGCTGTGGCACATGATTATGTCGAGTCGGGAAAAAGCTCTGAGATGGTAGAGTATGAGTTGACCAAGCACGCGGAACCGGTCATCTTACTGGAGATGGCTGTTTTCAGGCTATTTTGCAATCTATACTTAGGTACACCTGTGATGTCCAAGTCGATACGAAATCGTTGCGTTTTCAAATTGAGTGGGGTATTCTACTGTTGTGCGAGTCTGACAAAGTGCAATCTGCATGTTGAGCTACTGAGGCTTTTAGGCCAGGCCTTGTGCTCAACTGAACGGGACAGTATCAAGGTGTTTTTCTATGAGGTTTTATTAAAATTGTTGCAGCCACACTTGTTTTGCTGCATTGAGCCCGAAGACTTATTTTCTAATGGCTCTGTTATTCAAAAACTAATTTTTCAAGGTCTTTGGACCGACCAACCTCAATCAGTTAGAGAGAAGGCGGCCGATGTTGTGAGCGTGTTGAGCGAGCGATTCCACGAGATTGTATCATGGAACAAATCGATGAAATTTACGCACTTGAGCGATGAGCATGGCGCTGGGCATGCAGGGGCGCCTGGATCGTGGCTGACGTTCAAGTGAATGGTAGCATCTGATATTTGGAGTGGTTGCCCGATAAGGAAGCTTTGCTTAGAGTTCTAAAATTGACGCAATAAGCGGACAGGAATATGGAAGCTTCATGCAAGCCTCGGGTAAAAGATCGCGAGGTCTGCGCAACATGTGAATCGGGCCAAACAGCCGCGATAGCCGATAAGAAGAGAGTTGTCTTATCCCGGCTCGTTTCCTATATGTGTATATTTAAAAAGTTTATTGAAGAGCGGTTGCAGAAACCGGTAAATTGCTGAAGCCAGAGTAACATTGTCAGTGGCTTCTTGATTGATTGCTTGAGGTGGCGCAAGGTGGCATTTGTTATCGTGCGCATTCAACCTGAACCTCACGTCGGCACATGCAATCTCGTTAATTCCGGCACGAAGTAAAATCTCACCAGCACGCTCTACATAAATACTCCGCTTTAGTTCTAGCTGATCACATAAACTAACGTCACGCCCGCTTCATCAAGTCAATTGTTCACAAAACAGTCTTATTTGAACATCCACCCATCGTCCAGAAACCACTTGACATATGTCCGGCCTTGAAGTAGCTGCCGCTGCTGTTGTGGCCTCCCAATTGCTTGATGCCAAATACCACGTCTCTGAGGATCTCATTTTTATTCAGAAAATAGCAAGAAAGCTTATAGCATATGCCTATAATGTATACAGGGGCAGGGCCAGCTTTTGGTATGCCTTTGAAAAGTCAGCCCACAAGTACCCGAACAACAATGCTGTCTCATTTCCTCGTCCTAAGGCCCCCGCTCCAATGACCAAGGATGCAGATGGATATCCCGTTTACGATGATCAATTCATCGTGGAAACATACACTTACAAAGATTTGTATGATATGGTGTTGAGGTTCAGCTTTATGTTAAAAAACGATTACGGAATCACGTCGGAACATACAATTGGTATTGACTGCATGAACAAGCCATTGTTCATCATAATGTGGTTGGCCCTATGGAACATAGGAGCCTTACCCGCATTTTTGAACTACAATACTAAGGGCAAGCCCTTAGTTCACTGTATTGAAACCGCTGGTATTAGCCAAGTCTTTGTTGATCCCGACTGTGCGGGTCCAATAAAAGAGACGGAGCAGAGTATTCGTGAAAGGCTTCCCAAAGTCAAGCTCCATTACATCAATGAGGCCAATTTGCTTTCTGTCTTGTCTGACAAATCCAGACCACAGTACCGAGCGCCTGACGCCACAAGAAGACCACATGATACAGATTCCTCCTGTTGTGCTCTCATTTACACCTCTGGCACTACAGGGTTGCCGAAGCCTGCGATCGTATCATGGAAAAAAGCTTTCATGGCAGGCGGCTTTTTCGGAACCGTGATGAAGATCGATAAGAAGTCCAATGTCATGACTGCGATGCCATTGTATCATTCCACTGCCGCAATGTTGGGTGTCTGTCCAGCCCTTTCTTCTGGCGGTTGTGTGAGTGTGTGCCAAAAATTCTCGGCGTCAACTTTCTGGACGCAAGCTAGATTGGTCAACGCGACACATGTTCAGTACGTTGGCGAGGTTTGCCGGTATTTGCTCAACGCAAGTCATCACCCAGATCAAACCAGACATAGCGTGAAGATTGCGTACGGAAATGGATTGCGCCGTGACATTTGGAAGGAGTTCAAAAGAAGATTCAACATTGAGGGTGTCGGAGAGTTCTACGCCTCTACGGAATCCCCTATTGCAACCACAAATTTACAGTTTGGTGACTTTGGTGTGGGAGCTTGCAGAAAGTATGGCTCTTTGATCAATACCGTTTTAAACTTTGCACAGGCTATCGTAAAGATGAATCCTGATGACGAAAATGAGGTATGGAGGGACCCTTCGACGGGATTTTGTGTGAGGGCTGGTACGAATGATCCAGGTGAGTTATTAATGAAGATAGTCAATCCCAAAAATGTTGAAACCTCTTTCCAGGGCTATTACGGTAACCTGAAGGCAACAAACTCGAAAATCATCAGGAATGTGTTCAAGAAAGGGGATGCCTGGTTTAGGTCCGGTGACTTGCTAAGAATGGATGAAGATGGCTTGTTGTACTTCGTTGACAGATTAGGAGATACCTTCCGCTGGAAATCGGAGAATGTTTCAGCAACTGAAGTTGAAAATGAGCTCATGGGCTCAGGCGTCATAAAGCAGTCCGTTGTTGTTGGGGTACAAGTCCCGAATCACGAAGGAAGAGCAGGCTTTGCGGTTATTGAGGCAAAAGACGGTTTGAGTCATCGTGATGTCTTAGACAAGATTTATCAACACGTGAGCCGCAGCTTGCCCAAATACGCCATCCCACAATTTGTCAAGATTGGAGAGCAATACATACAAGCATCTCACAATCACAAGGTGCCAAAAAATCAGTTCAAGAATCAAAAGTTACCAAAGGGCGATGACGGCAAAGAGTTGATCTACTGGTTGAACAAGAACAGTTATGAAGAATTGACTGAAGAGTCGTGGACCAAAATCATGAGTGGAGCCGCTAAGTTGTGAACATGTCTCCGCCCTTTTACACGCTTTGGACCTCAATATACATAATAAACATGAAAGTCATAGATTAAAATGTGTATTCAATCGGCAAGTGTCAAACTTATCGAGCTACTTACTGCTTGTCAGAAATGGCAACGACACCTGGCAACTCCTTACCCTCCAACAACTCCAAGGAGGCACCACCACCAGTGGAGACGTGAGACAACTTCTCAACGACACCGAACTTCTTGGCAACAGTGGCAGTGTCACCACCGCCAATGATGACGGTGTTGCCAGCCTCGGCGGACTTGACGGCAGCGTCCAACAAGGACTTGGTGCCCTGAGCGAATTTCTCAAACTCGAAAACACCTGGTGGGCCGTTCCAGACAATGGTCTTGGCCTTGGCAACGGCCTCAGCAAAGAGTTCTCTGGACTTTGGACCGGCATCAAGACCCATCCAGCCGTCTGGGATACCCTCCTCCTGGGTGGCAACACCAGTGTTGGCATCCTTGTTGAAGTCGTCAGCAGTGACAAAGTCAACGGGTAAAACAATCTCGACGTTGTTCTTCTTAGCCTTGGCAATCAAGTTCTCGACGTTCTTGGAGCCGGCCTCGTCGAAAAGAGAAGTACCAATTGGCATGTTGTCCAAAACCTTCTTGAAGGTGAAAGCCATACCACCACCAACAATCAAGATGTCGACCTTGTCCAACAAGTTGTCAATCAACTGGATCTTGTCGGAGACCTTGGCACCACCCAAGATGGCCAAGAATGGTCTGGTAGGGTTCTCCAAGGCCTTGGCGAAGTACTCCAACTCCTTGGCCATCAAGAAACCGGCAGCCTTCTGAGGCAATTCAAGACCAACCATAGAAGAGTGGGCTCTGTGGGCGGTACCGAAAGCGTCGTTGACGTAGACGTCGGCCAAGGCGGTCAATCCTTGTCTGAACTTCTCGACATCCTCCTTGGAAGCCTTGACCTTGTTGCCGTCGACCTTCTTGGAGCCTTCCTCCTCGATGTGGTAACGCAAGTTCTCCAACAAGAACACCTCGCCCTGAGAGGCGCTGTTGACAGCCTTCTCGACCTCAGGTCCAACGCTGTCGTTCAAGAATGTGACCTTCTGGTCAGACAACAAGGACTGCAATTCCTTGGCAACTGGAGCCAACGAGTACTTCTCAACTCTCTCACCGTTTGGTCTGCCCAAGTGGGAAGCCAAGATGACGGCCTTTGGCTTCTGCTCCAAGACGTATTTGATGGTTGGCAAAGCAGCAACAATTCTCTGGTTGTTGGTGATGGTGGTTCCGTCAAGAGGGACGTTGAAGTCGACTCTGATGAAGACTCTCTTGTTAGCGAGGTCCAAGTCTTTCACAGACAATTTGTTAGATAAAGACATTATAGATTTTAGTATGCGAATCAATTGATATCAAATGGAAATGAATTGATAGAAACGAATTCTGATTTTTCCAGGCGAGTAGTGCGCACTTTGAGGGTTTATATATGTCTGACGGGTTTTCGCTCGGAGTTCATTCTCGGCGGATTACCATCCTCCGGGTTTTTCAAGTCGCACCACAACCACACCACCTGCGAGACTGCAATCGAATTGATTGCTGTGTCTTGAATGATCCAACACAGACAGAATTCACCAGTGGGCCCAAATAGACACTATTTGCAATGATATTATGGCCTTCAATGCAATCACTGCAAAATACTGTCGAATTGATCTTTGTGTGACCATGAAATCTTTTTTTACCCCTAATCGCATATCGACTACGTTTCTCCAGATTCGGAAATCGAATCGGGCCTGAGTTCAGTCCCACAAACTCCAAAACTTTCTACAAAAATCGAAAACGCAAGTAATTACAGTAGAAGTTATACGAGACTTTATTTTCAACAGATACCATCCGCTGATGACTCCGGACGCCTGAACTATGGGCGCTAAGAATAAATGTGGTCGATTGCCCTTGCTGTGAGTACTCCGGCCCATCCGCGCTTTTCAACAACGTGGTTGCCCGGATAAGCGCATACCAACAAATGAGCACGACCGGGCCCATGCAATGCAATTGCAGGTCAAGTTGCTTTACAGATCCCCACATCAACATCACGCAAAAAGAAAAACAACAAAAGCTTATTCTTGAAATGCATTTTGTATGCCTGATGATTTCTTTCCTCCCCAAATAAACTGTATCTCTATTCACCCGGTTGGATTATCTCTGAGCCAGTCTCCAAACCAGAAACACCCAGAACATTCTAGAACCGCCTGTATATAATGTTTATCTCGGGTTCATATAGCTCTCTCTGAAGTCACTAATTGCGACGATGAAGCACTATTCAAGAAATAACACACACTAATATGGAGAAATTATTACAGTGGTCCATAGCACAACAA
Organism: Metschnikowia aff. pulcherrima; assembly: GCA_004217705.1. Classification (NCBI taxonomy): domain Eukaryota; kingdom Fungi; phylum Ascomycota; class Pichiomycetes; order Serinales; family Metschnikowiaceae; genus Metschnikowia; species Metschnikowia pulcherrima. Next base: position 444,100 of record CP034459.1, on the reverse strand, counting down.
ACCGGCGACAAGGATGCACAGGAAAAAATAGGGCAGCCTGACCCAAAGATGTTGCTGCAACTTTTTGGGGGGCCCGATGAGCCCACGCTCATGAAACAGTCGATGATGGTAGTCAGTAACCCAGAGGCCACTGACGAGGACAAAGAGGTGGCATTAGAAAACTTTGAGATGCTCATCGAAAATCTCGATAATGCTAACAATATTGAAAACATGAAGCTCTGGCCTATGGTCATCGAGCAATTGTATAGCACGAACCAGACTTTCCAAGTATTATCAGCCTCGATCGTTGCGATTGCCACGCAAAACAACCCTTCCAGCCAAGACGCCTTTGTCAAGCAAGACAGAGGTCTCAGCAAACTTATAGAACTCGCATCTAACTCAAACACCCCTACAGAGGTACACTTGAAGTCAACATTCGCGTTGGCAAGCGTGATTAGGAATAATGAGGACGCGGCCTCAAAGTTCATTGCGTCAGATGGGTTGGCGTGCCTCGAGTTGAAAAACAGTCTCAATGATAAGAAGGCTTTGGTGAGAAAGCTTTCGTTGATTTCGGCGGTTTTATCGACAGGCTCGAATGTACAAAGATCTGAGCAGATTCGCCATCTCAATTTGATGGACCATCTCATTACAATTGTGCATCCCGACAGTCTGTCTGCTTGCATAGATAAAGCTCTCAATATCATACTGCAGCTCAAGACCCTCGATTACGGATTCTCTGATGACGAGCTTACGAAATTGAAGCAAAGTATAGGGTCTATCCAGCCACTTGCTGATCAGCTTTCGCAAGAAGACTTGAAGCTGGTGGGTGAGATCCTTGCATAGATGTTTTTACGCCTATAATGAATTAATCTGCATTGAATACTTGGTGATAACTTGTAGACTTCAATCCGTGATCACAGCATTTGGATCCTTGGATGTGAAAACACTTTTCATCATTTTGTTTACTGAAGGCGGAACAACATTTCTTCCTTTCACAGCCCCGAGCTCACCAGTCTCGACAAGTCTTTTGTATAAGCTCAATGGAGAAGCGTAGTACTGGTACAAATTTTCAGCCTTTGGCTCTGTCATCAAGTTGAATTTCTTCACCATTTCAAGAAAGGTGCCTTTTGGATTTGCCCCCAGTTTAATGGTACCTATTGCAGAGAAGTCCGGGTTTCTTTCATATTTATCGTAGATCGAACTACCGATAGTGTAGGTGAATGAGTGTAACCACTCTATGCTCTCCTCGACGGTTTTTGTCGTGAATATGTTCACCCCCAATCGAACCTCGCTTTCGACTAATATCTTCAGTGCTTGGGCAACCGTCATCGTTATTTCGTTGCTTGGCCTCGAAGACAGCGGAGTTCGATTTAGTCGCTGAAGCGTTTTCGCCCGATACTGCCTGTTTTCGTTGGTTTCCAACTTACGCAAGTAAGTACTGAAATTTGGCACCATGATAAGCACAAAGTATTCTTTCAGCGGATCCTCAGATCTCGCTCTGCGCTTCGCGTGATCTATATGAGTTTCAACAACTCCATTCTTTAGCTTTTCAATCAACTCGTCAGGCTCATAGAACAAGATCAATACTTTTTCTGTCTGCTCTGTCAAGTCACAAGGCACAAAAAAATCTTCTTCTTTGTTATACCGCGCAGAAACCCTTCGCTTCCACGAGATCAATGGTATTTCAAGATAAGAATTTCTGACAGAAGGTAAAAGAAAGATATTCGTGAAGAATTCGGTTCTTAACTTTTTATCGAGACAAAATGCGATTTCCATGACCATTTCACTCATGATATCCTGCTTCCGCCTCACGACCTTATTGGCATCCTTCCAAGCCTTATTGGACCGCGCATCCGTTTCTGAAGCTTTTGTTTTGGCTTTCTTCTTAGGTTTGGTCGAAGGAGGAGATTTCATTGGCGAACTGTATTCGATTGAATCTGACATTTCGTCAAGTAGATACAGCGCACGCTTTATGTTGCCATTTACGGGCACTGACGAGATGGCACTCGGAGATTTCTGGACTTCCGGACCCTGAACAACTGAAATCTTTGAAAAGCTGATCTTGGGACTGACATTAGACGTTTCTTCGATGGGTGCAAGTGGATCACGAGAAACCTCATGACTCGAGTTACACACTGACCTGTTTTGGATGGGTGACGACGGCAAAACTTGGCTAATGCGAGAATACGGGTCCTCAAGAAAGGCATTGTGTCCACTTGTACTCTGATTTTGCGGCGTCAGCCGTAGTCCGGTGTCCAGCGATTCGTCATCAGAGCTCATCCAATGCTCCAAGTCCAACAAATTAACTTCTTTAGTTGAACCCGCGAGGACACCCGAGGAACGGTTTCTCGCGATGGGCTTTATGTATTCGACATTTTTATGAAATTGTCGTTGTTCATATGGATCATCGCTGTCGCTGTTTAGCCTTTGTCGGTTAGTCAAGCACTTCGAATTTGATGCTGAAGCTCAAACATGGCAATTGTGGAATTCACATACTCGATCACTTCTGTTTGGTGGTTAAATGATGAAAAAGCAGGTGTATGTTCCAAATCTGACTCATCACTTAAAATATTGATGATGTCCATCTTTTTGCTAATATTATGACTTTTTCCCTCTCCAGAGTAGTATTCGAGGTAAACACGTCTCGATGTGCTGCACGCGGCGCGGTCGCGTCTTCAACGCTCCAATTCGGTGCATGGAAGATCTTGTACATATCGATCATGGCCTACCAATAACAAAAAACTTGTCTCTGTGACGTTTTCCACAAATATTGGGATAAATGAATATCTCATATTTAATGTTGAAGAGAAAACAATTTGAAAAGGAATAACTAGCATCTTCACACCCGTACCTCCCCACCAGTCGCCGGTAGGTGTGGGTGTGAGGCTCAGTATGATAGTAGATCGTAGAAACATATCTAATCTACAATAGCCAATTGACCATAATGGTGGGCAATCGTCACCGTGCCATTAGCATGGCTTTCCCAGGAAATGTATCCGATGATGACGTGCAGAAGAGCATCAAGTCATTGTCCGACCTAAAGGGCATTTATAAGGATATCCGCTACGATTGGCCGCAACTCATACAAGGCGAAACAACACCTATTGAATTGGCGATTGCATTCTTGGATGACACGTCCGTCGGTTTGGCGCACCGTAAAAGCGAGTTTGATCAGATTTGTGAGGCCACGGGCGAAAGTTTGAAAGCGGCCGTGGTCGAGAATCATGAAACATTCAACAACAGCATAGGGCTGTATCACCAACTCATTTCCATTGCACAGGATTCACAAGAAGACTCTCAAGTAATCAGAGATCTCATTGAAAATACAACACGAGATATGCGAGATAGATCCACGTTCTTGAAGGATTTGGACCAAAGCTCGATGAAATACTCGGAGATGATAGAGATTTTGGATGCCATGGAGCACTTACGTGATATCCCAAAACAGGTTGACCAGCTCATCTCGGAGAAGAAAATTCATGAGGTGTATGACGTAATAGCAAAAGGATATCAGACGGCGTCTTTGTACAACTTGTGGTCTCTATCGTCTATGAATGCCACGCAGAACTACCTTGAGGTCCAGTCCAACAACTTGTACGACATGATTGTGGACGAGCTCCAAAACGAGATTTACCTCAAGAGCACACTGAGTAACAAGGAATCGTGGGGTAATATGATTCACTCAAACAGTCCTCAAATAACTTCCTTCATGGCCCTCATAAACAATCTGACTACACTAGAGCTGTTCATCTACAATTCCGCGAATCTAGACATCAACGAAATCTCGAATTCATTGATCGAAAACACCAAGAGATTTTTGGAGACACAACTTTCTTCGTTGCACCTGCACTACACAAAGTCAAGTAATCCAGGAACCAACTACTCTCTCCTCCTAGAAGCAAATCTGAATCCATCCACTGCGTCTTACTTCTACATCTACATGTTGATCTTCACAGCTTCGAAGCTTAATAAACTACAAGCCGTGACTGAAATACTATTGAACTCTTTACAGCTGGAATTGCAATCGATGATCAATCAGATTACCGAGGAGTGCAAACTGCTGAACATACACAAGCTTGCAAGATTGGAGAAGGCTCGGGCCTTGGAGCACAGCAGCTTGCAAGATGCCATTGGCGGGCATAGCTTATATGACTCGTCTGTGAATATTCTCCAGGAGTATTTCGGATCATTTTTTCTCAGGTGCTTAATAGTCTTGCTGAAACACAAGATAACTTGTGAGATAGTCAAAAGCATTCGTTCCACGGATGAAATCTCAGGTTATGCAAAGAGAGGCCTGGTCGTGGAAGCAGCCATGCCGCTGTATGACTTCAATGCGGTTTGGACTGTAATGAGCAAAGAAATCAGTGCTTTGATTCTCAATTACATCCAAGAAGACAAAGCAAGCGCACCAACATTGCGAGCTGATTCTACCCCGGGTCAGATTCATCAAGTATTGGGTCAGAAGCAATTGTTCAGGTTGGAGGATGCAACTGGTTCCAGTTCAGACGATACCTCAAAAGAGTTGAAGGCAATTCTCGATGAAATGTTTCCTGGCTTTCTGCTCAATTCACGAAGAACAACGCTCAAAGAACAGATTAAAAACTCACCATACATTGCGACAGAGCAGTTCAGCACAATGATCGATGTGTTAGTTCCTAGAAATTTATTCAACATGCGAATCATCCTGGAGTTTTTCCTTATCTATGTCGCTGGAGCGAACAGTCTCTTTGCTGACTTTGAGAAGACGCGAGGCCAGGCCACTCCTCCGTATCAGTTTTATGAAAATGTCATGCGAAAGTCTTTCTTGGTCAAAATACAGGAGCAGCTAGCTCACAGCTTTGATGGCTCCATGACGAGCAATGTTGGAATGGAATTGAAAAAAGGCAAGAGTGCTAACCTGATTCTTTTCAACCAAACCACCGTGAGGTTGAGCGAGCACGATCTTGTTTCTCAATCATCACAAAGAATGAAGAACACAAAGGTACCTCAGGTATACATGAATGCCGTGCAATTTGAAAGAATTTTAAACAGCGCTTGCTACACTTTAAACACATCTTTCAAGTATCGTCCAGAGATCAGTGACTTGATTCTTCAAATGCTTACTAACTTCGCTTCCCTTTACAACGACTACTACGAAGAATTGCTTGCCACAGGCGGGTCGCACGATATTACAGAGATGAATCCAGGGCTACACGGTGGAAGAACACAGCGAAATATGAAACTCAACAAATGGTTGAACGCAGCTGTTTTGACAAATTTGTCTCACAACTTGATGCTCAAGCAAAATGCCCCCGAAGAAGCCACCTTACTTTTGAATAAAGAATGTGAAGTGATGTTCTACGAAACTGGGACTGGGCCACGGGCTTTGGAGGTTTCCAAAGACGACTTCATGGACGACGAGTCTTTCACCCATCTTTGCGTTCTTTTGAGAACAGTCTCGTGGATACTAACGTGGCTTCCATCAATGAGAAAGGTATCGGATTATGCTAGCAGTAACAGTGTGGACATTGATGTAAACTCCTTGAGGCATAGCTATACGGTGTTGGAGAATGGAAGAGCACCGAAATCTAGAGCGGAAAAACCGTACCATGTCTATTTGACACTCAATCTGACTACAATACGTGTCTTCGATGAGATGATTGCAACATTTGAAAGCATTCGAGGTAATGTTCTCATCGCATTGCGATACGATTTGAGATTGAAGGTGATGCACCATATCAATCAGTCATTCGAAGATAATCTCGCCTTGAGTACCGAGCCGGCTGACTCCGATCCCTTCATAAGTCTGTTGAATAAGGAGATTTACTTTACGGGAACGCGAATGGGCGAGATGTTAGATTCATCCGAGCAAAAATTTGTTTACATGGGCCTACCATCACACGTAAGCCGAGCATTTGTGAAGGGGAGCGAGCATGTTTCCATTATAAATCGGAATGGAATCAAGCGTATCGTCTTGAATATATTCACAACCCAGCAAATGCTTCGAAGCGTTATGGACAAAGACGAAAAAGTCGACTTTAGTGACGCATCACGATTTTATGAAATGTTCACTTTAAGCGAGCACAATCTCTTGCAGAAAGTCACACAGGAGTCACTTCCATACTCCAAGTCGGAGATTTTGAACCTATTAAGGTTGATCTACAGCGAGAAACTCAAAAGCGCTAGCGCTACTTCCTTTAACAAATCCAGGTACAGCGAGCTTGTCAAAAAAGTGAACGAGGCGCTCAAATAGCTCTACTAAATCTTGACATTGACATCGTAAGTCTAATCTGTATTAGCATGATTAAATAAGCACCTGACGTCGCTAATGATGTCCTTGAAAGTTGTTGCCACCTGGACGAACGTTGATCTTGTCACTTAACCTCTCGAAGAAAAAGCGTCCAAAGGCCATGCCAAGAACAACTGCGAAAAAATACACCAAGCTAAAGGTCATAGCTACCAACATCATAGCATAACCGAAGAGCTCAGACAAGAAGCAAAGCGTGATTCTGATCGCGTCTCTACCGAGCACCGTGAATATCGATAATTGTCGGTGAGTGCCCGTTGGAGTGGTGCCCTCGGCAGCATCCGAAATTTTATCGTTGTCGTCATCACAGGCACATTCCTCGACAATTGTCGTCGATTCTGGGATCTGGTAATTTGGGTTGTTCCACACCTTCAGTTCAAGGTAGTTTTTTAAGAACTCGAATCCTTTGGTTATGAAAGATGCAAAGAAGAATAACAAAAAGATGCCAAAAGCTTGCCCAGGGCCCGACGCCGAAAGTCCTTTGAATAAAACTGGATAGTCCTTGTAGACCGAAGTCAAGTACATATTCATCGACATCATATCCATAGAATGTTCCGACATGTCCATAGTGCTTGTGGCCATCGCGTGGGTCATGCTGCTTATGTCCAGAGATCCCATATTCATTTTTGTTGAGTTACTTAATCCGTAGATGAGTGATTGTTCAAAGGTCCACAAAAATGTTGTAGAACAGCAATTGGACGATTTTTATACCTTGTGAGCAAAAATCGCCATTGTGAATTAGTGTGACGGATGTGAGCATTTATCATTCCCAAAGAAGTAGATACAAACGCTCGTGCCTGCATCTAGCATGTAAATCGCTCGAGGAAAGCTATGTAGTGCGCATGCCTCGCGATTTCGAAATCACCGACTCGGCGCGACAATGAAGCTAGTGATCAAATTGTTGCGATGAACATGAGTCGAAATGATTTCATGTCTCCTAGCTCGAGTTGTGTCGAGGTCTCAGAAATCTTTTCCTTCCTGATCCGATTTGTGTAAATCTTCAATGCGCTGTAATTCGTAGCACTTCATTGTGCGATCTGAAGTGAGAATATGACCCTCCAACCACTCATTGGCCACAAACCTTTGACCACATGCATTGCATTGACCGCGAACATTGAGTTTCTCGGTCAAGTTCGGTAGAAGCTTTGCTGAAGACTCATCAAATTTGAAATGGACGTTAAGTAAATGCTTTTTGTAATCATAGGGACGGTTGAATTTTCGAGACTTGTGTTTGCAATAACCAGGTGGAAAAATGCATTGAAATCTTCCTGCCTCATCGTGTATACGCAAATGACGACTGAAGTCTCGAACAATGAGTTTGCCGCACACCGAGCAAACAATGCCCTTCACGCCCTTTCTTTTCTTCGCCGCGACTTTTTTCTCTGCCGATCCTAGCTGATCAGTATCAGACGACTCTACCTGTTGTCCCGCCATTTGAGAGCCCGAAGGTGAATCACCGTCTTCAAGAGCATTGCTAGTGTTTGCATCTTTATAGGATTGCGAATCCTCATAAGGATAATCCTCGATAGGCGGATGATCAAATGTATCACCGCCATCTGCTGATTGACGAGTCAAAGCTCCGTTATGAAGTAAATTTTTCTTTGGCTCAATTTGATGCCCATGTTCGGAAGTTCCATACGAGTTGTCGTAATGAGCATGTGTGTGTTTGCCATGATCGAAATTTTGGCCCAGCGTGTGTGTCGGACCCTGATGATAGTCAGGATGATGAAAATCGTATTGGTGGCCATATTCGTGCCCGCTGTGTTCGTCATTCGAAAATCTCTGGACAGTGTGCTCATGGATGGGAGGAATATGCAGCTCATGTCCATAATGCGGTGCTGAATTGTGATGCAGCAGATGACGTTCATCGAAGCCTTGTTGAAAATCATGGTCTTGATATCCCGAAATTGGCGTGAAATGCGCTTCAACTTTGGTATTCTCCATCTCCTCTGTATAGTCTCGAATATCGGTATGATACTGGTTCTTGTCGAAATTCTGCGTCGCGGTATAGTCATCTACCTGAAAGTTCAAATAGCTGTCGATGTCACTGTTGTTCCCGCTTGTACCTGAATGCCCGAGCGGATCATGGATTTTGGAAGTAACGTTCAAGTACCCGCCTGGAATTGGATCACTTTCTCTCAAAGAGGAGCTTTCAGCCTGATCAAACTGGCCAAAATATCCCAAATCCTCTGAATTTGGGGGAAACATGAGCGGCGTTATATTATGCGCTTGGCCAATGTCGCCAGCACCGCTTTGCTGATAGCCCTCCGACTCGAAAAACTCGATTTTATCAAACGCAGATCCGTGGTTAGGATCGGACAGAGGGCCTAAGAATGCTCTGTGCTGATGCTGAACTTTGTGTAGCGGCGAGTGAGCAGGCGTCAAATCATCTAGTTTGAGAAAAAAGCCCGGTTTCTTGCCTGTTTTCGGCTTGGGTTTGCACTGATTGCCAATCGTCCCCGTCTTATTCGGCGAACCCGGGAGATCCAGCTCTAAATCGTATGCATGGTCGGATCTTGCAAACAACGAGTCAGGTACGGGTGGACTCGGCTCGTCCGTGTAAGTGTGAGATAAGTTTGAGCGATGTCGTATTTTGTTGCTCGAGTATCTGCGTGCTGCGTGTGCTTTCTGTGGCGGCACATGATGCCGGGAGTGATGTGCAACGCCCTGTTCCTGCTCATTGTCATGATGAACCAAATCATTTGAATGTAGACTCCAGCTAAAATAGTCTTCGCTGTGGTAGGCCACGGCAGGTGCCGAAATCGGGCCACTGTTGAGGGCATGTTGGTGTGTCGACTGGCGCTGCGGTGGGAACTGGAAAGGCTCATTTGCCGGTAGCCCGTTAAACTTTTCGCCGGGGTCTCGCAGACTTCCCGATGCCCGGGAGCTTTGTGAAAGATCTAGATTCTGGGAGCTATACATTGCGAGGCTCGATAAATTCTGGTGTGCCAATAAGGTATTGATTAACAAGAATCGCAAGACTTCTCCAAAACATGGGTTTAGATTAGTCCACTCAACTGTGCAGTACTGACGTTGGGTGTAAGCGCAAAGAAAAGCAATCTTCACGCTTGCCGATGGGGAGCAATATTGTGGTTTTTTTATTAGTTTTTTTTGATCATCGGGTTTGAAACACAGCTTCGAAGATCGCCTTTTTGGGTTTTGCGCCGAATGCGCCATCATGTGTTCCAGTCCCCCTTCACGAAACGCATTGCATTCGATGCACTGGTGACCGCACACGGCAAGTCCGAAGAATCTGGGTTTGGCGCATGTGCATCAGTTCTCCTAAAACATGCCTTTATGCTAATATAAAGAGTCTGTATGTTGATTTCAAATATTGATCTGGAAAGCGTGTCAGGCATTTGATTTTTCAATATGCATTGCAAAAAGTCAATCTGCCGAATGAGAGTCTACAGGAATGTAATCGTAAAGAGACTGACAGTCCGCCTGCTGAAGGTTTACTTGAATGAAAGGTACACCTAGCTGGATGAACATGACATTTCTCAAAAGGGCCCGTATCAAAGACTACACTAAAGACTTTACACGTTCAAAAAAACGAAACAAGCCGAAGGCTCGAGGGACTACGCTATGGTTCAATTAAGTGAAGTTTCGATGACGCGACTAATCAGGATGCGGCGGAGTGCGGTCTGCAACCGTTCTGCAACCCGCGCACATAAGATTGGCGGCAAAAATTGATCTCTAGAATAAACTTACAACTGTAGTTGCTATCTTTTCTTCTTACCATTGGACTTTAGTTCTCCGTTCTTGTGGCTTAGTAGTAAGGAGCTATGCTAAATTTAAATGGAACTAGCAATGGCCGGCTGGCGCCCTCCAATTGCCCTTGCCGTGGCCAGCTAGGATGTACGGGTGTGGTCTCAAGGCCGATGAGGACGCTATGAAGAGCACTGTGTACATCTTGTGAACGATTCCATACAGCCATGTTGCAGAAGAAAAGACTTTCCACAGGTCTCACGGCGACACAGAAAGTGTTCGTTCGGTCGAGAAATGGTGGATGTACAAAAATTGTTCGCGAGCATTATCTTCGTAAGGACATCCCATGCTACTCGAGACTTTGTAACAAATGTATCAGCGAGGTGAAGCCAGATGCACAGGGCAACCTTCCGGAGTTCATTTTGCTGGATCTGCCACACGAGCTTAAGTCTGGCGGCAAGCACTATGTTGTTCTTGACACCAATGTGATCTTGCACGCAATCGATTTGTTGGAACATGTGGACTGCTTTTACGATGTGGTAATCCCACAGGTTGTGCTTGAGGAGGTGAAAAACAGATCTTTCCCCATATATCAAAGAGTACGTTCGCTTGTTAAAGCAGCCGATAAGCGGTTTGTTGTGTTTCATAACGAGTTTCATGAAGAAACGTTTGTGCAGAGGAAGAAAGATGAGTCGATCAACGATAGAAATGATAGGGCCATCCGTAGGTGCGCCACTTGGTACAGGCAACACTTGAACGACAGCAACTCGAAAACACCCATCAATGTGATATTGGTGTGTAATGACCGAGACAACAGGGACAAAGCACGCAAGGACGGCACCGACGCCCGAACTTTGGTGGAGTACGTCGAGAGTTTGACAAACGGTGATCAGCTCAAAGACTTGATTCCCAATGAGCATGAGTCCTTTGACAAAAACGTCGCAGAGATTTCCTTTCCAGAATACTACACGAATTCCAGAACGATGGCGGGCATCAAGAACGGCACATTGTATCAAGGCATGTTGAACATCTCCACCTACAACTTTTTGGAGGGAACGGTTCTGACGCCTGCGTTCAAGAAGCCTCTTTTGATTGTTGGAACCAAAAACTTGAACAGAGCTTTCAACAGCGACTCGGTGATTGTCGAACTTCTTCCGCGCGACAAGTGGAGAGAGCCTTCTTCGACTATCATTGAAGAGGAGGCAATCGGCGCAAACGACAATGCGGACGAGGACTATCAGGAGAATATCATCTCAGACAAAGAGCGGCGCATGTTGGCAGCTGAAGCCGTGAAAGCCAGCTCTGCCTCGGAAGAAAAGCGCTTGCAGCCAACGGCTAGAGTGGTCAGCATTGTAAGGAGATCCTGGAGATACTATGTTGGCCAGGTCGCACCTTCTTCTGTCTCCGTTGAGGATGATGCAGGTAATTCATCAAAGACGTGTTTTGTTATTTTGATGGACAAAGTGTTGCCCAAAATCAGAATCAAAACGAGAAAGGCGAAGGATCTTTTAGGTCAAAGAATTGTTGTGACAGTTGACTCGTGGCCCTCGAACTCTAAATACCCTCAGGGCCATTTCGTTCGAAGCCTAGGTCCAATCGAAGGTATTGAGGCCGAGAGAGAAGCTTTGCTTTTGGAGCATGATGTTGAGTACAGACCGTTTTCGAAAGCTGTGTTGGATTGCTTGCCTAAGGAAGGCGAAAATTGGGTCGTTCCTGAAAATTTGGACAATGGTGACGAGCAATTAAAGAAGAGAGTCGACTTGCGAGAAAAACTCGTCTGTTCCATTGACCCTGTGGGAGCTCAAGATATTGACGACGCGTTACATGCGAAGCAGTTGCCGAATGGTCATTTTGAAGTCGGTGTTCATATTGCCGACGTCACGCATTTTGTCAAGGCAAACACGGCTTTGGACCACGAAGGCGCATCAAGAGGTACATCGGTATATTTGGTGGACAAAAGAATCGACATGTTGCCGATGTTATTGGGTACCAATTTGTGTTCTTTGAAGCCATATGTCGACAGATTCGCTTTCTCTGTGATCTGGGAGCTTGATGAGAACGCGGACATTGTCAATGTCAATTATATGAAATCGATCATCAAGTCCAGAGAGGCATTCTCTTACGAACAAGCACAGTTGCGTGTCGACGATCCAAACCAAAACGACGACTTGACTCAGTCCATCAGAATCTTGCTACAATTATCAAAGAAGTTGAAGCAGAAGAGATTGGATGCAGGTGCCTTGAACCTCTCGTCTCCTGAAGTCAAGGTGCACATGGATAGTGAGACGTCTGATCCAGGTGAGGTGGAGATCAAGAAGTTGTTGGAAACAAATTCGCTTGTGGAAGAGTTCATGTTGCTTGCCAACATTTCTGTGGCCCGCAAAATTTACGATGCATATCCCCAAACAGCAATGTTGAGAAGGCACGCGGCTCCACCAGCCACCAACTTCGAAGCCCTCAATGAGATCTTACGTGTCAGAAAGCCCGGGATGTCCATCTCGTTGGAGTCCTCGCGTGCACTTGCTGACTCCCTCGACCGCTGTGTGGATGAAAAGGATCCATACTTCAACACGCTTATTAGAATCATGTCGACGAGGTGTATGATGGCGGCCGAATATTTCTCATCTGGTGTATACGGATATCCGGATTACAGGCATTATGGTTTGGCGGTGGATATCTACACACACTTCACATCGCCTATCAGAAGATACTGTGATGTTGTGGCTCACAGACAGCTTGCGGGAGCGATAGGCTACGAGATGTTGGACTTGAGTCACAGAGACAAGAATAAGATGGAACTCATTACCAAAAACATCAACAGGAGACACAGGAATGCTCAGTTTGCGGGCAGATCCAGTATCGAATATTATGTTGGGCAGGTGATGAGAAACAACGAGTCCTCTCAAGAGGGTTATGTAATTAAGTGTTTCAACAACGGTCTCGTCGTTCTTGTGCCTAAATTTGGAGTTGAAGGTTTGATTAAGCTCGAGATGTTAGGTGATGTCAGCTCTGCCGAGTTTGACGAAGAGAAATACGAGTTGAAGTTCGTCGATCACAAGGGGAAGAAAAGAGTCGTTGGTGTGTTTGACAAGCTTCAGGTGGAAGTTAAGTCAGTCAAGGATGAGGTTAGTGGTAAGAGAAAAGCTCAATTGCTTCTCGCATAGTTGTATCTACATAGGCGTGAATATTATCCAGAGCAACGAAAACTGGCGGTATGTATAATTGATCTTGAGCAGCCTAATATCTATGTGAGTGGCTTTCTTGCTCAGAGCGATGTCTTTGGATCGACACCCATTGTCTATGGAAGGTGGTTAACGATCTGCTCGATTGTGACGAGCTTGATGCCGAATTTTTCAGCAAACTTTTCACAGTCATCCAATCTCATCATCAAACCGTCCTCGTCTCTCACCAACTCGCAAATGACGGCAGCGGGCGCCAATCCAGCCAACTCACACATTTGCACACTGGCCTCAGTGTGGCCTCTTCTTGCTCTAAGAAGGCCTGGAACTGCACGCAAGGGCAAAATATGACCAGGCCGGATGAAATCATCGGGCTTACTCGTGGAAGCAGCCAACAGTCTGGCAGTCAATGCCCTGTCATGGGCGGAAATTCCCGTGGTTGTGCCATTCGCAAAGTCGCAAGTGACTGTGTATGCCGTGCCATGTCTATCAGTTCTGTCTTTCAACATGGGCTGCAAATCAAGCTCGTCCGCTCTTTCCGTGGAAAGTGGGCAACAGACGTAGCCGGATGAATGGCGCACGAGAAACGCCATCTGCTCCTGGGTGATTTTCTCGGCGGCAATTATCAAGTCTCCCTCGTTTTCACGGGACTCGTCGTCCATGACCACGAGAAATTCTCCTTTCTTGAAGGCTTCTATAGCGTCTGGCACCGAGGCAAACTTCGTCATGGCGTGATCGGGCAATGAGTGAATATAGTGTGAAGTTGTGGAATTACCGGAGACACAAATGCGGAAAATGTGATTGTATTGACTTTTGGCGATGTGTGTGAGCTTTTATTTTGTTTTGCAACGAACAATCGAGAGTTTTTTGGAAAGTTCGTAGCTAAATGTCAAACGCATGTCATTTGCAACGGCCGGCACAGCGTGGGTTGGCGCGACCGCGAGCCACTGAGTAAGAATGAGTAAAAAGACGTCACCATGAGTAAGCAAAAATATGAGCGAAGTATGTGCTTACGAATCCCTTGTTCAAAACACCGATATTTTGCGAGTGTTCAAAAAAACGAGAAATGGTTTTATGAAACGCAAACATACTTGAAGAAATATTAAAACTCGAGGAATTTTTACTATTTATTCTGATTGTAGCTGAAATTGTCGGCTCTTGGCGGCTCTAACTCATGTCCTCGCGATTGAGACCTTGGCAATTTTCTTCCAAGATAATACACGAAAAGGACTCTGCCAGAATTCTTTGACACCATCAATCCTAAAGTTCTGACGGCAATGAATTCCTCGAATGATACTGGGAGCTCGCAAACAATTACCGCTACCTTCGGTGCCGATAATTTTGAGTTTCATAGAATCACGTTTACCGACAAAGTCATTCTTAACGTCATGGTGAACGGTGCCATGGACACTTCGTTTGACATACCTTTGCTCACTCTGTCCACAATAAACAGAAGCCTAGATCAAGAGGATAGTCTTGGGCCCGAACCTGTGGTGCTTATGGGCGATCCCAACAACTTGAAGCTACAAGTGATTGCCAGTCAGATCGGCAAGGTCGCTGCTCAGCTGAAAGAACCCAAAAACGTTATTTTGAGCATTGCATCACGGTGGTTTGGAAAGCCAGACGAAACTAACGATGGTGACTTTGAAAAGCTTGTGTTTGTGCTACAGCATATAAAGAGCTTGCTTGCGTAAGTTCCAATCTTTCATGTGCGTTTGATTCTATAAATGCGTCGTCTAGATACACAGGCATCTCAAGTTGGAAAAGACCAGGAATACTTCTTCGCGGTGGACGTCTACTTCTTGGACTTCTTCACTCTCTCCTTAGCAGGAACCTTCCTCTCACTTAACCCGCTAGTCAACTTATGGGGCTTCATAAAGGACTCGAGCACGGTTTGGTCCACCTTCAGTCTTCTCTCCTGGTATGCAGCAACATACTCCTGGAGCACCTCAATGCATTCCTTCTTCATCTCGGAAGATAAAAGCTCACCCTTCTTGTAGGCAGTGGCCAATTGGTCCAACTTTTCGTCATCGTAACTGAAAAATGAGAGGTACTGATAGGCGACGTCAACTTCAATGTTGCCACCCAATTCTCTGTGCTCCTCCAACGTTGCTCTACCTCCAGAGAAAGCGTATTTGTTGATCTTCTTTTGGATCTGCTTGGGGGTGTCATCCATGAAAATAGATGTCGTCGTATCACTGGCAGACATCTTAGTGGAGGCACCTTGCAAAGCAGGGAAGAACTTGGCGTGAATCAAGGAAGGCTTGGCAAACTTCAACTTGTCCGCCACGTCTCTGCACACTCTAAAGTATGGGTCTTGGTCAATGGCACATGGAATCAAGCAGGGCGTCTTTGGTGGCAAGCCCAAAACTTCGGGGAAAGACGAGGGAAACGCAGTTGCAATTTGGACACTGGCGAAATGCAATTTGCCGATACAGTCCATGTCCTGGAAGCCAAAGACGGCCTTGGCCGTAGAAGTGGTGATTTGTCTCGATGTTCTGACGATGTTCTCGTAGAAGGCTGGGTTCATGTATTCCAAATCCGAGAAAATGAAAGTGTTCTCTGGTTTAAAGCCCACGGCGATGATGTCTTTACAGTTCTCCTTAGCGAATCTCTTGACATCTTCGATAGTCAATTTTTGCTTGAACAAAAATTTTTCGTCATCAGTCAACTCAATGACCAACGGCACGTCAAACACATCCTGCAACCACTTTGTAAAGATGAAGGGGATCATGTGGCCCAAGTGCAAAGAGTCCGAGGAAGGGCCTCTGCCGGTGTATAAGAAAAAGGGCTCGCCGTGCTCATACAAGTCCAAGATCTTGCCCAAGTCTCTTTCGGAGAAAAACACGCCTCTTTTCAAAAACGGGTGTGGCTCGTGGCCCGTGACTTCGGTAAACCGGGCCAACGTGTCTGGGGTGATCAACCTCGTGCCAAACGTTTCCACAAGCTTATTGTAGTCGATACCTTGTGAGAGTCCATTTTCGTCCACGGCAGCTGCGACTTCCCATGGCGTGACTTTTTGTTCCTGCGATGCTTCACTTTTAATATTGAGCTTCAGAATGTCAACGGGTTCTGTCATTGTCTGTTTCACGTTTGAGTTGAAATGTTGTATCTCTACCGGGGAAAATCTTGACTGATTTCGCGCGAATAAGCCGTGGGCCGATAGGGCCCTACAAAACAGACCATACATTGGGGTCAGCTCTACAAAATCGAAGACATCTTGAAATGATTGCGGATACTTCTAGAATTGTTTTTCGTAGCCTTACGGATCCAAAACGAAATACTTTACGGAGAGGGCCTCATAATCGGGTTCGTCACCATGCCACATGCCCATCTTGAAACCGTGAGATGAGCCTCGCGTTCAGAAAGCCCGACAATTCTTCACTTGCGTTATAGGTAAATCTTGTCAGAAAGCTTCGTTAGCAGAGAATATTGTAGTCTAAACAAGGTGTCTGATTATGGCGATTCTAGGTGGAGCTCGCAGCCTTGTACAGCTCCCCTTTCCTAGCACTACGAACAATGATCGTTGCAGAAGTTTTATTACACGGTAAATGATGTTATAAAATGAGATTAGAAGTGGAGTTTAGAGAAGAACCACTTGTTCTTACCGGCCTGGTGCTTCTCCTCCAAGGCCTTTCTGACAACCTTCTTGGCCTCCTCCTTCTGGGTTGGCTCCTTCAAGGTCTCTGGGGTGACAGCGTTCTTGAAAGACTCAACGTCCAAGGAGTATCTGGTTGGCATCATGTGGTTGTAGTTGACCAACTTGACAAAAGGCTTCACCTTGGTTCTCTTGGCGAGCTGCTTAGCGCTGTGAGCCTTGGTGACCTTCAATGGAGCTCTCTCGACACCAACAACAATGGCGTGGGAGAAAGAGTGAGACTTGGTACCGTCATCGTGTGGTCTCACAACGACGACCTTCTTACCAGCGAAACGACCACGGGTGACAATAGCTAAAAGATGTTAGTACTTGCAAGTTTGCGATGCGACGAATGCGGCATGAATGTGGGCCATGATATGTATCTTGTTGGGACATAGATGTTTCAGAACGCTCATGATGAGATGCATGATGATATGTGCTGACAGAAGGGTACCCTTGCCCGTGATAAATGTATGGTCAATCGGGATGATGGTGCCATCTTGAAAATAATATCGTTCATAACATCAAGTCAACATGAGTGCTATTGGACGAAATTTTTGATTCTTTGCTTTGCTCTCGATAATCTGGTGAGGAAGCTTGCTCATCCTTGCGCTTGTTATGTATCATTTCGGAAGCGAGCCAGTCCGAGATGTTGAATAAAACAATGGTAAATCCTGACTTTCTGTCGTGAATCGGGGATATGTCCGTCATGGGTATCGTCTTTTTGAGTTTCAAGTTGAAGCTACATACCAACTTTACCGGACTTGATGAATTTAGCCATTTTAACCTTGTGTATGTGTGAAGATGTTAGACCTGCGAGGTTTTCGGTTCAAGGAAAAATTTTGAGAGAGCGAAATTTTCGGGCCCCTGTCTGCAGGCGGCTTGTGTGTCGAACGTATGGGAGATGTGCGGTGTCGATGCCCGCAGCGACGCACTATGAGGCCCTACCGCCGCGCGGACGAATAAACGGTGAGAATCCTGTCTTGTTTGCGCACGTGATACAGCGTGACTGTTGCTCTCAACTTATATGGGTTATGATATACAATTGACAGGCAAGTAAGCTGCAGAAAATAAAATCCGTAATTTGTGCCTTTTTAAAGAAGCATTTTTCATTGCATAAGCAGATCTGGACATTTGAACGTTTCACTGCCAACACTGGGTAGGTAAGCTCGTGAGACCGCGAGTCGGCCCTACTCTTAGGTGATTTGATCGCAGACAAGACCTATCGGTTGCAAATATCACACATAGATCTCTACGTTTATATCCTCTACTTCCATCTTCAAAATAAACCAGCCTTTGTGCAGAAAAATGTGGGGTTCTATATCCACCTTTATTTGATTGTAACGCCTATTTTCGGCCCCTACTTCTCGCCAAGAACTTCGAGTTCATCGATGTGATTTTGGCACCTCCGGAGGTTGGGGACGGTGTTGCATGAGGTGTAGCTTGCCCGTTTTTCTCTCGCGAAAAACTTGACCGGCGATACTCCGTTTTAGTCTTGACGGGACTGTTCAAGACAGCAAGCTGTGCGGCGTGGATTGTTTCACTTCCACCTTGCTCCGGGTGTGGTAAGCCACTGACCCCTAGAGAGGGGCTCGATGGAAGCGGAGGTGGAACCTTTCGCTTCAACTTCACCGTTTCCTTGCTTCTCATATTGCTTTTAAACATGCTATGATCTCTTGTTTCCAGTGAGGGTGTCCCTGTATACTTTTGTTGTGGGGCTTGAGATTGTTTGCCAACAACAATCGGAGAGACATCTCTTTTTTGTTGTCTTTGACTCGGGCTAGAAAATGCAGGCGACTCAAGTAGTTTTGGGGATGAGTTAGGAGATTCGCGCAAGCTCTGCTTTCGCTCGACCTCCATCTCTATTTCAAATTGATTCAATTTGCTTTTTGCCAAAGCCTCAGTCCATTGACTGACCTCATACTTTTCGGTCTCAAATACGAAAGTGGTCTTGGGAGCAACAATAGCAAATATACCTGTGGATGGTATCATTTTCCCGAACTTGCTGCTCGAATTTGACACAACCTCCTTGAATTGAATGAAGGGGAAGTTTAGTCCAATTTCGCATACCAAGTTGTAATCAGTTTTGTGGTCGTCTCTCAAAAAGAGCAAAGTTCTTCCGAAAGTGCTCACTAGAACAGTGTATGTTCTTACTTTGTCCATTGGACTGTGACGGGTTTCGGCTGTATCTGAGCTGCCGGAAGCAGATGTGGCATTTGACACGTCTTGCTTTTTGTCATGCGTTGGCAACAACTTTTTGAAAAAAGACTTGGCTGAGCTCGGAGCCACAGATGATGTCTTTTCTTCCTCTTCCTCTTGTGTGCTTTCTGAATCTATTGTGGTTTCATCAGGATAGTATGTAATGGCATCATCTTCGTTCTGAGACAGAGGTCTGGAAGAACACTCATGCGCATCTTTCATCCTGTTCCCTTGCACAACATGTGACAACATCGATCGAGAATTGTTTCGGTTTGAAATGGATTGTAGTTTGTTGTTTAAGCCAAGAGGGGTATCGTGAATGTATCCCTTATTTTTCCTTTCGAACACTTCGGTGGGCAATTTGCGCACAATTGCAGAGCCAACATTTATCACCCTCTCTGAAGGACTCAAGTATTGTTGCCACGCAGCCTCGACTGCTGTTGGAGGCGTTACTTCCATCACCTTCGATGAGTTTCTTCTGATCAGATCTCTGTCACTCTTAGAAGATGCCGTGGAAGTGGTAACAGAGTAACTAGGCATCTTGTTGATCTGAGGCCTCAAGATATTTGTACCGGGTATGTACTCAGGAGTAGCATTCAGAGGCGCGGAGGACTTACGCTGGGGTGTCGCTTTTGGTGGTCTTCCTTTCCTTTCAGGAACCTCCTCATCCTTTCCTAGAACATAGGCTGCCACACTAGCCGCCGATAACTCTTTCTTTTTATCAGACACGATCGTTTTCGAATTACCGTTCTGTATCTGAGGTTTCTTTAGAAGTTTTTTTATGCCATTCTTCTTCGGAGGTTGTGAAACAGGCATCTTCATCATGGACGAGGCATTCATCTTGTAAGGGCTTAGCTGCGGAATTTCAGAATTCCAGATCAGGTCGGGATCACTGAAATCGCACTCTTGGAAGAAATAGTGATCTTGAATCTGGTCTACCGTTGCCCTTCTTGATGGTTGTAAAACTAGAATTTGTTTGATCAAGTCTCGAAGAATCAAGGGAAATCCCGCGCTGAAAGCATACTGCAACTTCGTGATTTTCTGAAAAGTGAGATACTCGTTTGTCGCCTTGAAGGGCGGCTTCCCTGCAATCATCTGGTACAAGATACAACCGAAGGCCCATAAGTCACCCGGTTTACCACAGTACTTATTTTCTAGAAGCTCTGGCGAGACGTATTCGGCAGTTCCCACAAACGATTTTGCTCGCACATCAAGAGGGTAATCTTCCTCCACGCCCGTATCGCCATTCTTCTTCCGCTCTAATAATTTCGCCGTGCCGAAATCGGTGATGCGTATGTGGAACTTTTCATCCAAAAGAATGTTCTCAGGCTTAATATCTCTGTGTATGACACCATTTATATGCATGTGTTTGATTGTGTCCAAAATCTGCGCTCCGAGGTAGCGAGTACACTCTTCATTTAACGTACCATACTTCTTGATGAGACCCAATAACTCGCCGTTTTTCGCGTACTCGAGCACGTAATAAAGCGAGTCTTTGTCTTGGAAGGTGAAGAATAATGAGATGACGCCCTGTGTCTGGCTGAGACGGTTGAGTGCATGTTTCTCGATATTCACGTACTTAACCTTTTTCTCCTTGATTATGTGCCGCTTATCGAGGATCTTCACCGCATATTGCACGCCTGTGATTTTATCCTTAGCTGCCACAACAGTCGAGTATGAGCCCTCGCCCAAATCCTTCCCGAACTCAAAATCATCCACGCTTCTGCGTACCACCGCAGTGCCCGAGGATGTGGCATTCGTTGCTACTGCGGCGCCTCGATCTGCCCAATCACCATCACTGATTTTCTCGTCGTAATTGCTGCCAAGACTTTCATCGGTGCCCATGGCGGGGCCAATCTTCAATGCAGACGGATCTAGGCTCTGTGTGCTTTTGCTGAGCGATGTAACCGACAAAAACTGGTCCTTAGAGTCTCCTGGGGTGTCCAAAAGCACATTTAATGACGAGTTGGTAATGTGGTGTCTGTCATGAACGGTGAAGTCGAAGGACGAGGCAGACTGGGGGGTGCCGGAGCCCTGATCAAAGATAGGCCGTTCGAGGTGAAGTGCCGCAGTTGGCTCGTTTGTAGAAGAGTCGAGTGAGTGTGTCAGGTTCGAATCATTGTGTTTTCGGGCGTAATTTCTGTATATGCCGCTGATTTCATGAGACAAACTGGTAAGACTCGAGTGTCTCGAGTTCTGAGAAGACATGCTAAAACAGGTATGATCTCGGGTGGCAAGACATCCAAGCCCTGAGTAAGTGGTATTCAAGGGCAGAAGTCCAAGTCCGAATATATATGCAGAAAGCTAGCCGTTTCTTTCCAAGATCTGAAGCTGTGGAAAGGCTCAACACACTAATATGGCAACGTATGTGTAAGAGCAGCTTTAATGAGACAATGTGCAAGATTGATGATCGTTTTTGCTTTTCAAAGAATTTAAATTGATGCAAGTGAAAGTCTGGAATGCGTTCGCGAGACGGATAACGAATATGGTGTTTAGTCCCAGCCTTCAGCAGTAAGCTGTCCTGATCGAATGTTGCTGGCGTGCCCACTATATGGAGTACAGGGAGGCCGAGAATCTATTTTGGTGGGCCGCGCTGCGTGGACAATAGGAGGCACAATGAGAGAGGAAAATTTGTAGCATATAGTGGATACGTGAGGCTGTTTAAAAACGTCTAGATAGTTATTGCGTGATTAGAAGGTGGCGAAGCTTTTCTTGTAGACCATCCCCGCCCACGTTCATTCTTCAGACAAACACGAAAAAAACATCGTCAAAGTCTGTTCCTCCATTGTTTGCTATCCTCCGCTGACGGACCACGCCGGTTCCAAACACGCGCACGCATGCACGCCGCCGCACACTTCCGCACGGGGCCTCAATGTCGACCGCCGCTATCATAGCAGTGTTGCGAATTACGACAAAAAAACGACGATTTTACGAATTACGAAACGATGACCTAGAATTATCGTCATCGTTTTTACAAAAACGATAAGATGACCTGGAATTATCGTCATCGTTATCGTAATTCGTCATTTTATCGTCATTTTATCGTTATTTTATCGTTATTTTATCGTTATTTTGTCGTCATTCTGTCGTAATTTTGTCGTTATTTTGTCGTCATTAAATCGTCATTCTGTCGTCATGGAATCGTCATTTTTTCGTGATTATCTTATGATTTCGCCGGAGTGAATCTGGGTTCTGCTTTAACAACCTCGCCGAACAACGAGCCAATTGTTTCGGTTCGAAAAGTCTTCGCTCCTTTCCTTAGCACGGTGAAATGATGATGGTAACAATTTTTTGTTTTAAAGAAATATATATGTATCTACTTTGAGTGATGCAAGAAAAATAACTGCTTCATTGTTAAAATACGTTTAGTCGTCAAGAAGGCCACGTCCTTAATTGATCTCAGTAGCCTCAGCAATGTCTACTTCCATTTGGTCACCACTAACATCGTTGATCTTTTTCAGAATCATATCGTTTAACTCCACATCATCTCCAGCATTATCATCATCAGATTCCACACCCAGTTCTTCGTCACCAGGCCCTATTTTTCTCACCATATCTTTGACAACTGCTAACATTTTGGTCGTCGCTGGGAACAATCTATTTTCCTTCTTCGTGATTGCATCTACAAGTATTGAAAAGAAGGACTCTGCCGGCGCGGACATAGCTGGAATAGCCATAATATCTTTCGCAAGCTTATAAAGCATAGGTAACCTCTTTTTATTTTACCGATATTAAATGACGACATTTCCGTCTTCGGGATTCTCGAAGAGATAGGCTTTGACTTCGTCTTCTTCGTCATCAGAAAACTCATCCTCACTAAGGAAAGTAAAGCGTTCGGTTCCCGCATCATCAACTGTCTTTGAGCATTGGTCGCCTTGTGAGATGTTTCCCGCATTTCGCTGTCTCTTTTCGTAGTACTTTAGATGAAGCTTGAATTTATTTAAGCAAGAAGGAACCTCTCATTATGGAAACTTCTTGGAAGCCCTCTGCATTGTAATTCTCAATAGACGATCGTTCGAAAAGAGTTAGGGAGAAAGCAGGCGAGCTCAGCGTTTTTCCCTCGATAGGAGTCAGATTGGGCCTTGAAGAAGGCTCTTCCGAAGAAATCTCTGTCATTTTGATTGGGAACAGACTCCGTCGAAGTGTATCTTGCTATAATTGGCGTCAACGTAGTACCTCTCGTTTAAAGAAGACGCAGTTTAAAATGTTTGACACGACCTCACCAAAAAAAGGAGAAATCGTAATATTATCGTCATTTTATCGTCATTTTATCGTCATTTTATCGTTATTCTATCATTTTTCTATCGTTTTTTTATCGTCTTTTTATCGTTTTTTATCGTCATGAAAATCGTATTACGAAAAACGATAATTTACGATTTTGATGACTTCGAATATCGTCATTCGTTTTTCGTCATTTCCATCGTAACGTCGTTTTTTTCATGACGAAAAACGATAAATTACGATAGCGCGCAACACTGTATCATAGTCCCTTCGTGCACTTTACTCCAAAGAGCGAAGCCAGTTTCTGACGCTTTGAAATTTAACGATAGATGTGACGTGAATCACAAACATGTGTTATATTCTCAATTCTTTAAAAGCTTTCATGCACCTTATGCGTTCACCGCATATTGTAAATTCCAGGATTTAATATTTTTTCGGCCATATTTTGGGTTCTTGATTGTTTAAAAGTCCTCACGTGTAAAGTATATTTCAACAACAAATAGCTGCTTTTCGAGTGGCGGCAGATAATCGGATGGAAATAACCAGCTTTAAATTGACGGCATTTTTGGCTATAAAAACAATCAAAACTTCTAGCACGGTCTTGGCTTTCTTCCAAATCTTTCCGCCTTTGGTATTTGGCGTGGCAGATAATCAACGGGCTGTGTGTTACGAATGAGGCCCTGGGAGGTTCTAGTCGCACTAGGCATACTGCACATTAGGACGACTAGACGCTGCCAAGGCGTGCCTTTCTTTATGGACTGACTAGACTCCTCGGGATGTTGCGGTGCTGTCCTAAACATTCCTAATTGGTAATATGCAACCTACTACCTGCGCTCTAGACACTGGGGGCAGTGTGGTAGAAGCGTGTTAAACAATGGAGCATCACGGAATACTCAGGTCTAGATTCAGGAGTTATTCCGTGAGAGGTCAAATATAAAAAGGGGCTGGGTTTCCCTCACAGGTCACTCAGTTGATTAACAAATTGGTTATATAAGTTACAATATTATTATCATGGCTAGATCTACTTCTGCTTCAACCACCTCAGCTACTCCTACTGAAACCTTCAGTGACTTGATGAGTAAGTTCATGATCCACTCTCCACTGAGCGACTTAACATGGAAACAAAAGGATACTCCTGCAGAGTATTCATTCGATGCGACGCTGTTTGCATCTCAACAGGTTATGAGCCCTGTAAAGGGGGAAAATGAGCTTACTGATTATAAGCTTGAAAAGGACACGGCTCAGGTGTTCCCTGATTTCTATTATCAGTTCATAAGGAACTTTTCAAAGGGGTCTTGCGTCAATGCTGCATATTGCGACCGTGACTTGACAGCGTTCAAGGCTGCTTTTGAAGGACCAGAAAATGACATTCGGAGGGTGATGGCAAATGTGAAGAATGACTTTGCTAATGCCTTCAAGAATGCTCTTGGCGCTTCGTTTGATGACGAGTATGAAACTGCTTTCTTCGACCGCACTTACGTCGAGACTCAATTCGTCAAACGATTAATCGAGTTGAAAGAATGGCCAGAGTTTGGCATTCGCCAGAACATAGTTATTGAAAAGGCTCGGTCTGGAAATGTGAAGCCTTACGTTTGGTTTCTAAAAGCATTCAATTTCACTGACACCGAAATTTGGACGCTTGTTTATCCTCTTCTCATCAATGGATCTTTGTCGAGAGAGGATAAAACCACATTCAGGAAGAAGATGGAGATTTGCCAAAACAAAGACGGAACTCTCCTCGACAACATCAATGATTTCATTGACTGTCTTGTGCTGAAGAAACTTTTTGCAAAGGCAAATCAGGTGCAAGACCCAACTACCGGGTATGTGCCTAAAGAGAATAACTCCGACATATCAAAGAATTTGTTGGATGGATATTCAAAGGTGAGAAGGGATTCTGAGGGAGAACCGGAGCTGCCATCGGAAGAGAACCAAAGTACGTGATCGGGAATGCCTAACAGCAACAATCCCGCGACTGGCAAAGCTGCTGCGTCGGCCGACAAATCTGAAGACTTAGATTCGGATAATCAATAATGTTCAAGTGATTGTATCGACTGTAAGTTTTTCTTGATTTGCGGAATCACAGATCAAATGGTTGGCTACCGGAGATGGCTTCCATCCGAAGCATGAGAAGCTCAGGCACAGACTGGCAATCTAGGGTCTGAGCAATAAAGACAGTGTTGACGATGAGGACGTGTCAACCTCGGACAGCGGAGATGAAACGCCTACCGAAACCGATATGGTCTCTGACATCATCGAGTCAAATGGTGAGATCGTGGGTACTCTAGCGGCGCAGGCCTCTGTTGTGTGGCCATACCGTTTATGCACATCCTTGCGCATCGGAAACTTCTAGTTTTCAAGACGTGGATGGCCTCAATGATATTGCTCATGGTGCCATCATACCTTTGCGAAGGAAGCATAACTACTAAGCTTGTGCGGTCTCTTTGCCCGAGATCTTTGGAGAGCAATTGATGAACGTATACAAATCGTTGTTAATTTGCATGTCAGGTTGATTGGCCTGGACAATCAGTTGCAGGCGTTTGACATAACGAGGTGTGCTTGCCAATGTTGACAAGTATACTAGCATGACTTGCGTTCGATCAGCGCTTGATCGGATTCCTCAATGGAACTAAAGGGTGTCATCCCTTCTTGGATGCTTGGTACACGGTTTATACCCCAAGCTGCTCACGTTGAGCAAGTCCATAACAGCTGCAGTGCTGTTTGCCTTTGATGTTTTGTTGATGTCACGTATTGGTCTTTATCGTCTTGCCGAATTCGTTTTGCCACACGTGTCAGCATCAGATGAGAAGGTAATTTTAGAGATGCTTGGTCTCGCGGGGATGGTCATATTTTTTTTTTTTGGTTCAATCGCTGGGCAGCTTGCTTTCACCTATGAAGGTACCCTCTCGGTGCGTTACGTCGTGCGACAGAGGACAATAGATGGCACTGCGTGCTTTCGACCGCTCTTTGACGTAGACAACGATGTTTCGACGGGGTTCTGTGCCGGATTCAGTCCCGCCTCCTGACGTGGCTAAAATAAATCCTGGCATTAGAGGGAGCTAAACTCAGAGATTGATCACCAGTGTTCACCCTCGTCTCACAGTGTGATAAGCTTCATGCTGTGACTCCTTCGCTGGCTCACACGCTGCCTACGCGGATGGATTCGCTTTACAAGGTCCTTGAGATGCTGTGACCCAAATTTGTTTTTGGACAGCGTAAGACCGTCCATCGCGACGGTATTACCTCAAACACCTATGCTCACTTCACTGAAAGAGCGTTTAATCTGGTACTCTGGTCGCAGAACCGTTGTTTCCAAGACCGCACCTAATCGGTCGAGAACTGTTTGATGTACCGCCCCGGAAATCGAGGTGCCCTCCTTTTCTTTCGGTGGTGCGTCGACAACCTTACTTGAGACGGATGACCGGCTGAAATCATTGATCTTTGACAGTGCTCTTTCACTCAAGATGCGATCTAGGAAGATGACCCCGTACCGAATGTTTGGCGTGTTACAAGACGAAAGACTGATGGGATCCCTCGACGAAGTTTATGTTTGTCTTCAGAGGGAGGAACGACACATTTGGCGCGACACTGTCGATGAACGAAGCAGTTCAAGTGTCAGAGGGAGTTGACAGCGCCAACTTTGCGAGCATTGCGCAGTGGTGCATACTGTGCAATGTTGAAGACGATGGTATTGAAGATCAAAAGAAAATTTGTGCTCGAATTAGATGTCAATATCAGCCGGACTTATGCAAGGGCGACTATATTCTCTCAAGCGTCGGTGTATCACGTTCTGGATCTATCTATCCAGGTGGCTGTATATGTAGATCTGACATTGGGACTTGTCTTGATAACAAATGACAAAAAGGCGAAGTGCTTGTTGTGGCATTTTTCGTCTGTGGTCTTCTTATTGGGGAAGATCGGTTTAGAGGGATCGACAAGCTGGACACTACTTTGTTTAATGAGATGCAAAGCGTGCTCTTCGTCACTTCAGAGGGCTTGGTCGTTTGGATGTTGCAGGTACATGAGTGCATGAAGTTTTACGACTTACTTCTGCAATTCCAACTGCGTGTCATAGCAGACATCGTGTTGAGCGATTGCAAGGTCACTCGCCATGTGTGGATGTTCTCATGTCTGGTTAGATATCCAAGTCATAGACTATGGTTGCTTTGTTGACGTTATATGCGGAGTTGCGTGTATTATTTCATGCAACATTGGAGACTTCTGGTTAGAAGATTCTGTGGAGAAGTTTAGGGATTCTTTCTGGTGAACAATGCGGAAGGTACGTAAAATGTACGAGTCGAGGCAGACTTTACCATGCAAAAGTCGTACCCAGAAAGGTGTCACTAGGACTATGTAGACACTTCAGACATTGTTGCTGATATGTCTACGAAGGTGCTGCCATACCCTTCATTTAGTCAGTTGAGGATGAAGACGAATATGAGAGATTCACCTTAATGAGGGAGTGTTACGAATGAGGCCCTGGGAGGTTCTAGTCGCACTAGGCATACTGCACATTAGGACGACTAGACGCTGCCAAGGCGTGCCTTTCTTTATGGACTGACTAGACTCCTCGGGATGTTGCGGTGCTGTCCTAAACATTCCTAATTGGTAATATGCAACCTACTACCTGCGCTCTAGACACTGGGGGCAGTGTGGTAGAAGCGTGTTAAACAATGGAGCATCACGGAATACTCAGGTCTAGATTCAGGAGTTATTCCGTGAGAGGTCAAATATAAAAAGGGGCTGGGTTTCCCTCACAGGTCACTCAGTTGATTAACAAATTGGTTATATAAGTTACAATATTATTATCATGGCTAGATCTACTTCTGCTTCAACCACCTCAGCTACTCCTACTGAAACCTTCAGTGACTTGATGAGTAAGTTCATGATCCACTCTCCACTGAGCGACTTAACATGGAAACAAAAGGATACTCCTGCAGAGTATTCATTCGATGCGACGCTGTTTGCATCTCAACACTGTGACTCAATTTCCCCAGTTGAATACATGCGGAAGGCATCACTTTCTGTGAGCAGTACGAGACAATTAATGCGTTTGAGACATCTTTAGACGAGTAGATAGGGACGAGTAGATAGGTAGCAGAAAGCGAAGCGCTTTTTCCATTAATTTACCCAAAAGACATGGCGGCTGCAAAAGGACCCCTGGGCCCTGGGAGAGCCTAAGAGGGCGCGTGTCCCAGCAGGGTAATCGTTCAAGCGCGCCGCATACTGGAAGTAAACGTAAGCTTTGCTTAAAGTTACGAGCCGTCCAACAGATTGTAAAGCATATCTTTCACAGTATTTTCGCTATTGACTAATCCAAATCATTGCTCTTGTGATGATAATCTAAATCTGCAGTTGCAGGCGCCTCATCCTCACAAATACTAGCACTCTCCAGGAGTCTCCTCGGGCAATGGCTTTTCCTTTAGAACCAACACAACTTAGAGCACAGCAACGGGCGTTCTACTTGGCGACTTGCGAAAATGATCATGACTCAACAAGACGAATCATAAAACCGCTAACTCTGGGCCTTTATTACGAGAGTTGCAACGAGAAGTACTTCTGTGACTACCGACCCTCGAGCCCACCGATACCTATTGATTTGCCGGAAACTACATCAAGAGGCACACTTACAACGCCCGTGGTTCAAAATAAGCGGCAAAGCTCACGAGCTAATACACGGGCTGCTCACACGCGGAGAAAACTGAAGATGTCCACCACGTCAAAAATAAAGGAACTGCCGGCCGAGAACATACCTCAAGCAGAACTTTTGGATTTCCGAAGACCATCTGTCTCTGCCGAGTCACTAGAGTCTTCAAAGACTACCAAGAAACAAACCAGCAAGATCAATCCTCTTTCTAGGCTTTTTGTGAAAAGCGATAAGCTGAAAATCCAGAGAAGTGACTCCGAAAGCACAATTCTGCGATCGTCCTTGAGCATACCAGCCGAGTCGATCATGGCTTCTACTATATCGGCGCAAACTGTTGACAGATTCGAGGTTTTTTCTGATAGTGAACCGTCTGTCAATGAGATTCTTACTGATGAAAACTACATTAGCGAGGATATCGAAACTCTTGATCACCATGACACCAGTAACATGGGAACAGACGACGATGATTCACTAATCTCGGCCTTCACAGATATAGAAGCCGACTCTATGATTGAGGGTAGCTCAAACCTCATGTATGACTACACCGTTCCGAAAACTTCTGTTTTGCGTAGTGACGCCGAAACGAAGCAGCGCCAAAAGTTGAAGAACGAGCAATTGGCACACAGCAAAAAACCAAGCAGCGTGAACGGGATCTCCCAGAAGAGCAAGGGAGATTTGGATGTTGAGACTTCGGGGAAACACACGCCATCTTTGCGCCCGCGAGAGTCATTTACCTTCTCAAAAATACTCGACTGTTTGCCAAAGAAGAAGGGCGGCCTTACCTCGAACTTGAGCCAGATCATACAAACGAGACACACCTCCTCAAATGCTAATCCTTTAACATACTTCTCGTACAATGAGGCGAACTGCGCCGAAGGGTCTCGAAAAGCAGAGGTCAGCATTTTCGTGCCACCAAGCACGGCACCAGTGCTCGAAAAACTTCTGATTACGGGAAATATGTCGGTATTTGATTGCATTGGATACGTGCTACTAAAAATTTGTGAAACAAATGGCGAAAGGCAATTAAGTGATACAGGCTTTTCCAAGAATCCAAATCACTGGAGATTAGAGCTCACTGACGAAGATGGAGAGCTTTATGATTCCAATTTTGGAATTTTAGATCGCACGCGTCTAATGGCATCCTATAATTGCCCAAAGTATTTGGCTTTGTGTAAGGCCAATGACACGCAAGAAATCACATCGAACGAAAAGCAGTCCCCGCTTCCCCTCGAATTCAAACAAAATCTCGACCTTCATGAAGAGCGTGCTCGCCACGGAAAAGAAACTGAGCGTAAAGGTATGCTCGCCACGGAAAACTGGGAACACGCCGCCACTGGGGGAAATAGTATTGAGGTGAAAGTCAAAAATATTCCATCAACGAGTAAAGTCATCAGCTTTTTCGTGGCTTCAGAAATGCTCGTCGGAGATTTGCTAGACTTGATTTGCAGGCAATATCAAGTCGACCCCGCCAAATTCAGGCTCTCCGGCTTTCTTGAGCTGCTTGGAACGAACACCCTGAATGCATCGTTGTTGACAGACAGCAGAAGACATGAAGAAGGACGAACGTTGGCTTTGCAAAATACAGATAAACTTGCTGACACGCATGTGGACTTTTTCAAATTGGATCCAATCATAAAAATTCCGGTAAGATCAATGTTGGACGTGAAGTCCAGGCGTGGCTCATTTAAAGAAGCAGGCATCACTCCCAATTCCTCAGCTTTCATACAGGCTGGAATCACGCCGCCCGTGACTCAGGTTGAAACCAACGATGACCAATCTGCAAGTAACACCCGTATTGAAGAGGCGATGAATGAGACTCACACCCCGCAAGCAATGAAGCAAACACCATCCGCTGCTATAAAAGCGTCGCACGGTTTAAATGCCAATTTGATTATTGACAACTTGATTAGCGGAAAAAGTAATCAGCTCCCAACCAGCTTGAGCACATTTTATTGCAAATGGAGAGTCTTCAGAAAGAAAGCCCCACTTATTTATCGAATTGAAAAATCCCTCATTATTGATGGTGACTATATTCACTTAGCACCAACAGATGATACAAATTGGAAATCGACGTTTCATGACAACTCCTTTTCAGGCGCAAGTCAGAGCGGGAACCATCACCACCATCATTACTTGCACCATTATAACTATTCCAAATACTACAACGACACTATGCTCAAAACAAGTTCGTTCCATATATCGCAAATCGTCAAACTCAAGCTGTACAAGGAGAGCAAGAGCCCCACCCACTTTAAGATTGTCATTAAGAAGGAGGGCGAGTCAGGGGGTAAGGAGACAGTG
Organism: Metschnikowia aff. pulcherrima; assembly: GCA_004217705.1. Taxonomy (NCBI): domain Eukaryota; kingdom Fungi; phylum Ascomycota; class Pichiomycetes; order Serinales; family Metschnikowiaceae; genus Metschnikowia; species Metschnikowia pulcherrima. The sequence goes on along the minus strand of CP034459.1, from coordinate 412,943 downwards.
ATAAAGAAGAAGTACGACCTCGAAGCGGAGACTATCGCACAATGTGATGAAATCTTCGAAAAGATCAGATGGGCGCTACAATTGTACAACGCATCCAGTGTCAACTTGTAATACGAGCGAGTGATTCTGATGCTTGAGAGTTGATGTGTACGGAGTATAGATCGCTGCTAGCTAGCCAAAAAGTCGACTCAATTATTTATAAAGCAAATTGCAGAAGCGAGATAACAGAGACATTTCTATATTCATCTCAATGCGCATTTTCACCATGAGCTCAAAACTGATGAAAATTTGAAGCCAAATCGCCTGGATGGGGTCTTCGCGCAGGCTTGCACCGGCTCCAGCTTCCTCATCACACTGCACATATTCCTAGCCATGTCCCGCTTATGGCTCTTTCGCTGAACTGGAAAGCACTCAGCTCCAAACTCCAGCCCGGGAAAGTGGCGGAGGTCAAGACAAAAACCGCAAATATACAAAGAAAGCGCAAGTATCAGAGCAAAAATGCCTCGGATATCAGAAAAGCACATGGAGTAATTACCCCGGCTCCGACCAGACACCTCACGCCTCTAGAATTTGCACTATGGACATCTCCTTCACATTCTAAATTCAGGGTGGAACCTGGTAATGCCAAAATTCAGGTAGACTATGCAGACAAGAAGAAACGTGCGCCCGGGAAATTCGTGGCGATTGATTGTGAGTTTGTAGGTGTTGGACCCGGGGACGAATCGGCGCTCGCACGAGTCTCCATAGTAAATTACTTTGGCGTGGAGCTACTAGATACATACGTTAAGCCGGAAGGGCGTGTCACGAATTGGCGGACTTGGGTTTCAGGAGTGACCCCACAGCACATGCATAGTGCTATATCGTTCAACGAGGCGAGGAAAAAGGTGGGAGAGATCATAAGCGATAGGATTGTGGTAGGTCACGCGGTGCATAATGATTTGAGCTGTCTCAACATCTCGGTGCCAAAGCACCGGATCAGAGATACTTCAAGGTTTCCGGATTTCAAGAAGCTGAATGGGGGAAAGACGCCAGCGCTAAAGAAACTATGTTTGGTGCTTTTAGGCATTGATATCCAAAATGGCCAGCACTCCTCAGTGGAAGACGCACAAGCTACCATGGCGATCTTCCGACTTCATCAAAAAGCAATGGAGGGCCATTTCGCCCGATGATCCACTATCTGAAAGGCTTCGATATTTAGGCTATACAGAAAAAATTCAATATAATGTACGCAAGTTTATGCTCTCTAGTACCTCTCCAACTTCAGGCCATCTATGGCACTGCATAAGTTTCGGTAGAATATTTGCCTCACGAGTGTCATACGGTATACCGACTCGTTTGTTTCATGATGCTGCACATGAGTATTGACAAAGTCAATGCTGGATATGTGGTCTTCCCGTAGAATCGTGTCAACTTTCTCCTGCCATGATTTGCTATTGTAACGCGTATCCCTCACCACCTCCATCAAGAGTGCCGAAATGTCGTTCGTGTGAGAGTTCGAAGCAGCACTAATAAATGAGTCCTCTAGTTTCTCTTGAACTAGATGGAGAACCAACAAACCCGTGTCTTTCAGAAGTTCGAACACTTTAGCGTATAGTGCAATGAACTTATACTTGAAGATCAGTTCACAATCACCAGAAAAGAGACGCGCTGCTATAATAAGCGCCAATTGCAACTGACGGGACAGCTGACACAAACCCTCAAGCAACACCTGAGGAATTTTATCCCTTCCAATTTGGGTCATTGGCGTCTCTTCCAAATGAATTTCCCCCATAAACTCTTGGAAAGCAGAGTCCAGGAGCGAGAGGTAAAGCACGAGGAGATAAGCGAGTGTGAAATCATCTTTCTTAGTCTGATTCAAAAAATCGTTACCGATGCTTTCCCTTTTCCTCACAAGCGCTCTCTTGATCGTCATGACAGAAGTGTGCCGTGTTTGTGAAGCAGCCAACCCTTTGCTTATCAAGAACAAAATGACAAACTCGTAGTTGTCTTCGTTGATACTGACACCCACTCTTCGTTCAAAATCTTCAAGAAGAGGGTCCAAATTAGATCTGAATGCAAACACGTTTTTTGCAAAACCTTCCTCGGAAATCATTTTGTTCAAGCATTCACTCAAGGACGAAATTATGGCTTGATAGTTGAGCGGAAAATCCAGAAGGATTGCCCCGACCACCACCCAAACAAGGAGCGGCAAATAAACCGAGTCCTTAGCAAGACCTCGCATCAATCGAAGAAAACAAACCGAACCCTCAAAATATGAGTCAGGGTTGTCAAAAAATTGACTTGTGAGCACCTCCATGATTCTACCGCCAACCGAGTCACTCACGCCCGAACGCGCTAACGTGCAAACGATCGTGTATGCTCGCATCTGGAAGAAAGAGTCGCTGAAGGCTATGTCCTTTGATAGCGAGGACCACCGTGAAACCCAATACTTCTTGTCATCTGAGGAACCTATGTTGGAAATGAAATTGTTCAAATAATCACAAAGATGCTCGAAGGATATTGATCTTTCGTAATTTTGTGAAAAATCAACATGCGCCCCTCGCTCCTTGGTGGTTAAGCCAAACAACATTTTAGCTCTTTGACCACTGAAGTAGGCCGCGGTTTCGCCAATGAGCTTCATCTGTCCCTCATCTAGCAGTGGTTTTCGGGCGAAAGATTGCACTGTGTTCAAAACAAGACTTTGCAAATCATGACCAAACTCGAGATCAGATCGGTCAATGAAAAGCGTACAAAAGAAAAACACGTCCAGCAAGTACAATGATCCAAACACATAAGAGTCAAAGAATACAGACGCGCAAATTTTGACCAAAAGCGAAATTTCCAGGATCTTGCTTTGGATTGCGATCTCAGAGTCCAGATTTTTGGTCTTGGAAATGCAATCATGAAGTCTGGACACGAGCTCGCCACAGAGCTCAACACTGGGATAAAAAACGGAGATCACGACATTCCAATCATCACTCTCCGAGGCGATCTCCATCGCTATGGCCACCAACTCCTCAACTAAAATAGCCGTCATTCTCATGTCTCTGAAGATCCTTTTCCATACAAGCTCTTTGGTGAATGGCAAGATGTCGGGGTTGCGAGTAGTAAGCTTACACAATTGACGCACGACAAATGAGATTTTCTCTATGCCATCAAGGTCTTTGGAAATGTGCTCATGAAGATTAACGACCCAGGGAGAGATGTACATGATCCCAGAAATCTTAGAGTTCAGAGCGAAGCTATCAAAGTTTGCAAAAAATGCTTTGAGGAACTCATAAGAATACTGTGGAAAATTGTCCGCAAGGTTGGAGGAGTAAGAGACCACAAAATCAGTCATATCGATGGGAAAGGACGCTTTAGTAAAGTTCTTGCTGGAATCATCGAACGTAATTTCATAGTAAGACGAGAAGGACCGCAAAAGGTTTGATGCAGAGATCCTTATCTCTTCAGAATTCTGCAATAAGCCATGAAACAGGAGATGAGCGATTGCACTAAACCGTTGTGACTCTTCAAGTTCCAATTCGTCCGCTACCGATCTGAGATCTTTAGACTTCTTCGATGAACGAAGCATAGCGAGGTACAAAAATCTTAAAATCTCCTGTCTCTGAGGAGAGATAAGCGTTACTTGGTAGTTGTACCTGTTGAGGTAAAGTGTAAACTCATTTTCCTTCCCACTCTTGTTGGAAGTTTCACACCTCGCCAAATCGGACAAGCGAAGAACTTCCACCGGTGCGACAGATTCCGTCGCTGTGTACTCTCGGTGAAAGTCAAATCTATCAAACCATAACAGAAGCCACAGGCGCCCTAGTTTCACTGTCAAGTTTGTGAACAGGTGCGTGTCTTCCTCGTAAAGCGTGCACGAATTGCAAACAAATTTAACCTCCAGCGGGATGGCCATCGTTGATTCGCTGAGACACAAAGTCTCGATCACCTCACGATCATCCTGCTCGGAGTAAAAGCTGATCGAGCTTTCAATTCTATTCTGCGGTCTAAAATCTGTCAAGGATTCGATGATGGACAAGTGAGAAGCTCTCGGTAAATTGTAGTAGAATGTCCGCTTGCAATTCGCAAAAAAGATCTTTGGTGCATAGATGTTTAACAAAGAAGCAAAATTCTTCCCAACTATCCCCAAGTAGTAAAATTGTGTTAAGTCAACAACACAGTAGAAAGGATTTTCCCAAATTGGGCTCACGTTTTCTAGCACCAAGTATACCAATGTACCCACGTCAAAAGAGATTTCACGAAGATGTCTGAACGTGATCACCACGGCAGGAATTCCGTCGTGAAAGACAGCATTCCTCACGATGGGTGCTTCTATCGAGGTTTCGATATTTTTTGCAGACATTTTGGCCATAAACTCGGCAAATTGTGAGTTTCCAAGATTGGACTGCGAGTCTATCGCTTTGTATGACCTCGTTCCCTGCAAAGAAATGGATGGCTTTGGATTCCCAAGTTCGGCCATGATGGAATCAAGCTTCCTCCATGTTGCGATCTTTTGCTGTAAAAGTTTATGATCCGAAAGCGAGTCACCAACAAGAAAATTGTGTCTGATCTCAACAAAATAGGTAAAGAAAAATTTATGAATGTACCTCAAACAAGTTAGAGGTTTCAAAGTAATCCGATGAAACACATAGCTCGAGTCATTACTCTCCGTTGCAATCTTGCCCAAGAAACGAAAAATGTCCTCACTTAGCTTGTTCATCACTTCGGACTCATTAATCAATGACTTCCACCTCAAATTCAGTATTGAGCCATTTGCCATGTATTGGATAGTTTTCACAATTTGCATGAGAGATCTCTTCACTTTCTGATCAACTGAGGTCAAATCGAAAAAAGACTCGGGGCTGACTATAGCCGGGCAGAAAAAGCGAAGGAATAAAAATGAGCCAACGGCAATGAGCGATGCATCTTCAAATTTCTCACCCACGCATTTGAATATTTCCACACAAATGAACCGAAAAGGCTCGGGTACCCAAGGCATCGAATTTACGACACTGTCGACCAATTTCTTGAGGTATTTGATGAAGAGTTTGACGTCATCTGCTTCACTTTCTCTCTCAACTTCGAAAACCACGCTATTTTCGACCATGTCTTCCACAAATGGCCTCAAAACAACTGAGAGATAAGGTGTTCCATATTCCTTGGCAAAAATGGACATCAATCTAGTCAACGTAGAGTTACCACGAAAAATATCGGATGCGCGATTGACTTTTTTCATTTCGACCTTCAAAAGGGTCAAAAAAAGTTTGTCAAGCCCCATAGTGTACCCATAGAGCCCATTAAGTGAAGTCGCCAATAAGTTGTGTTCTGCTGGCGAAGCAATCGCAGCAGCAGCGCCATAAATTTCATATAGCTCAGCGAGACGATGAATCTTTTCATCCGAGATATCTTCCTGTTTTGATTTCAATTTTCCAGCGGAAAGAGTAGTCGCAAATATGTCCAAAAATATAGGTCTGATCTTTTGATTTTCGTGGTATCCCAATGGTAAAGCAAATTGCAACCCGATCCCAATATTGGATTGAAGCATGTTGGATATTCCCTTCAAAATCTGATCTGTGATGTTCTGTATCTTGTATTTTGACTTGATCATCAATGGAGATGGATCACTGCCGTTGAACTTTTGAAAGAGTTTGTAAAACAAGGAGAAAAAATTTGAGAAGACTAGATCTTTCGCTTGGTCAAAGTTTTTTTCCTTAGTACCGTCGGGAACTGTCAACACTAACGACTGAAGTTGAAGTGCTAAGCATTTGGAACACTCCGTTGCAAGCTCAATTTGTAGGTATTCGATGTCCGAGGCTCGTCCACCAACTGGAACCGTATTGATAGACTTTGTTGATTCGTCAATGTTGTAGAAGACAGCAGATTCAAGCCACTCAGCCACTGTTTTCGCGAACAAGTTCCGAAGCTTGAAAGCACCCGAGACTCCTATCTGCTCTTTTTGAATAGCTATCACAGACGTGAGTTTGCATAGCCTGAGTTTCAACTTTATTTGATCAGGCAGGCGAGGAACCATACTGACATAGTCGAAAAAGATCTCCACAACATCGGGAAATAATGCCGCCAAAACCAAAGCACCCTCGGACTTCATACTGAGGATGGACGAAAAAATAGAGACAGCTTCTTCCGTAAATAGAATAGATTGACTTGATATCGACTTTTGTTCTCTGTTCTTTCTGATGACGTCCATGATTTTATCGTAAATCAAACGATAAACATCCGGGTGGGTCTCAGCAGAGAGAGCCTCTCGAATGACCACACGTATGAATAGCTCCTCACAATCGAGAAGAGACACGGCTCTGTCGTAAAATGAAGAAATCAAATCTTTTGCGGCCTCCTGATCTCCAATTCGGGTCTCTGAAATTTTGCCCCTCAAGAAACAGCCAGAGGTAGTTGATAAAAACTCTGTGTAGTGCTTAAAAGTAAAGGTATCATCATCCAGACCGGTCATGTTATCAATCATTTCCATCCATCTGCCGTAAATAATCACCCATGCCTCATACAAACCTTTTGTGGGCTCGAAGTCGGCTAGAATAGATTTGAATTTTTTGTGAAGAGAGACAAAACCCGTGAAAACCACATCATCGCCCATAACATCACTGAATGACTCGGCTAGCGAATTATGATAGCAATGGATACCATTTTCAGTGGCGAGGGCCTCGAATGCATGTGCTTTTATAGAGAGCTTGAGCAAGCTGAAAAATTGAATGTCATGAGTACACAAGCAGAGCATCAAAAGCTTGTCCAAAGAGGTGCAAACACGTTCGCATCCAGTGTGTACCCACTTGCTTTGATAGTAAGCATTTTCTCGAGCCCTCGCGATGTTGTCGATTCTTTCCAGCATAAACGTCTTTAGGAAAACGAAGTATTCTTTGAAAGCTGGGTATGAAAGTTCACTGATGACTTCACAGGTGCTGTGAATAACATTATGCGAAATGAAAGTGCAAATGCAGTGTGTTTCATCGGACGAAGTCTTTGCATTCCCCACCTGCAACAATTTCATGGACAACTTGCAAGCCGATCCAAACAAACTTCTTGTACCTGTCGCTCGGAAGTAAATAGCCATGCTAAGAGGAGCAAACACCTGATTAGAAAATGTAAGCATTTGCTCGACCTTGCGATCCTCTGTATCATCCGGTTTGACAAAATTAAACTGCAAAAAGTAAGAAGGTCCTTCGGTGTATATGTCAAGTGTTATTCTGAGAATATCCTCAACCAACTCTGTATGCTTTCCTGACACTTGACTCCTGCAAGGCTTTAGCCAATAGTGTGGGTTTGAATTTGCCTCATTATGAGATTCAGTCATATAGCTAAATGCTTTCGATTGACTATCATTAGACAGCCGTCGAGATGCCCCCACCGGCCTTTCCGACTGAAAAAGAATCTGGGTGCACGCATGCATGATGTTCGATAGATTGCCATTTATCCTTTTCATGATGGCATCGAACATATTGCGGTAACGCGGCAGACACGATAGAGCCATAACCACTGACAACAAATCATGTGAATCAAGTATCTTAGACAAATCGTAGAAGATCTCACTTTGACTTTCATGCTTTTGCTGAAATTCACGAATAAATAGAGGAATGTATTTTTCTGGCTTGATGACAATGGCAGCAGTAAATAGCTTTTGGTATAGCACTCTGTAACGAACGAGAAGTGAGTCAGTGACACATTTAGAGCGCATTTTGACAAGTAAATGGTAGGTTTCATCTAGGAAACGGATACTGAACTGCCTAACGCCAGACTCAGTCTCTGGTAATAACGAACCCAACAAAAAAATGCTGATCAAAGACTCGAAACAATCCAAATTCACACCAGCTTGCGAGTCTTTCAAGACGGAATTGAGAAACTTCACTCTTTTATTGAACACTTGTTTAATCTTGTTGGATTTCAGCAAAAGCTCCTCAAAATCAGATGGACACAATATAACATACCACAGAAAAAGCGAAGTATTCGCATTGGGCTCATGTTCAAATGCCGCGAAAATGTAGTCGAAAATGACCTTGCACTCTTGCTCGGCAGTACTCCCTGCGTAAATCACCTTTGAGTAGAAGCCGGGCTTGTTTATACATTGAGTGCGTAGGTTCATGGACTCGTAGTGTAAAAGAAGTTGCTTCCACGTATTCGAGCGCACGTAGGGAATCGAGTTATACACCAGCTTGAGATAAAAGCTGGTGTTGTTGGGCGTACAGTACACGTACATCAACAGACTAGCATATCTTTGAAGGGCAGCGAGCGGCACATGCTCGCCTCGTTCCACATAAGAAAACAATTTACGCTTCAAGAAAGTCGCATAGTCAGCTTGATTGGAAGCCGCAATATATCGCAAAACAACCAGAGTGTTTGAATCAATTTCAAGAATTTGCGCTCGAAGCTCTTCGGGCAGAAGTTGTACTTGGGGCGAAACGCAATAATCGATGTCTCGAGATGTAGGCTTGAACTTGCGAATGTCAGCAAGTGCTTGAACATTGACTTCGGGTGATAAGAGAGTGAAAAGAACCTCAAGCACATGACATAGATCCGCGTGGACGGCTGGTGGTTCCGTGTGAGCGTAGAGTTCGAAGTTGTCGCGAATATTGCTGGAACCTATGTCAAACTTGATACCGAAATCCAAGGACAGTCCTTCCCTATGGGTATAGTTGCGCTCTGGATCCCAATTTGTGATAGCGATGATGCGCAAGAGTCTCGTGAGAATGACTGTAGACGCCAAAACGTTTTCGTTTCTCATTATGAGTTTGCCAGAATCTGCAGCAAGGTTGAGCTTCTCCAAGATCGCCACCAAGGCACTCAAGAGCTCAGAGAAGAAGTCCTGATGACCGTTGAGCTCATTCGGCTTGCAATTTTTGAGAATGAGGTTTGTTGTGATGATGAACTGTGAATTTAACTCGACTTCAGCCAATGTATGCCCAGTTCTATTCGGAAGAATCGACTCGAGCCTGCTGGCGAGTGTACGTATGAACCTTGTACCTTGACTTTCCATCCTGTGATACAATCGAGGCGACGGGACGAAAGTTGTATTTCAGAAAACGCCAGAAATCTATACTGCAGCGTGTATGGACTTTAGTGAAGCAGTCCAATGGAGTGTTGAGTCTTGGCGTAGTGAGTGCCAGAATGGGCATATAAGCAAAGAACGCGGCGGGATGAGACAGTTGAAAAGACAACGTGATGCTTGGGAGTCACTTTAGAGCCCTGAATACGATACTCTTCTTTTGAACCAACGAGACAGGCGTGTGATGTATAAGGGAACGAAATAAAGCAGGCAGACGATGCAGCGCGAGGATAGATCCGTTACGTAGAGATGTGAATCGCCGTGCCAATGTGTGCGCGACGGATGAGTGGGGGCGATTGCAAAGGGAATGCGGCGTAGAAAAATGGCAAACACTAACATGTCCCGAATCTGAAAGAATTGAAAATGTGGACCAGTCCTTAGTAAAATCTACATCATGGGCTTTTTGTATACGATTCTATAGTATTCTGCTCCCCCGCATTGGGGCTTGACAAATTTGGAGGGTCGAAAAAGGCTCGGCTGTCTGATGAGAGAGCCGCGCCGGGCCACAGCCCGGAAAATGCCAAATTTGTCTCATTTACCTTGGACGATTTATATTATTACACGCATGTCCCTACGCAACTGCCACATGCTTTCGAGTTGTGCAATAGGCATTTCGTGGTACCTCAAGATTTCAAGAATCGGCCCAAGCGTAGGGATGATTGCGGCCTTTGTTTCACGTCATGTGAACTGTGGCACACACTGTGTCATTGCGGCAATGAAGCCGTGTTAAAAACAAGGATTTAGGTTTAAAATAACAAGAACTATAAGGGTGTGCCTTTTCTTTTTTTGGAATCCCACAAGCAGCTCATGACGGTCTGTAATTTGTACATACTCAAATTAAGTGATCACATAGAGTCTGGGCGTACATTGTGTCACTCGACAACAAGCTTCGCCTCAAAAAAATACCGCCGTACTTTTACATTCTTTTCGATTCCTGGATTGGTCGGTCGAGTCGCTATCAGGTTGATCTATAATAGTTCAAACTTTCACCACCTATTCAGTCAGCTGCAAAAATCCTACATATAAATACGCCCAATGAGATCCGCGTTCACCATGAGCTTCATGGACGAGAAATTTGCCAACCAGAAACTTATTCAACAAATCAACAATGGGTGCTGCTTACACAATCCTCGGTAGATCCGTGCAACCTAACATCTTGGCCCTTGCCACATTGGGGTCTGTTGTCTTCGTTGTCGCTCCAAAGCCATGGGGTCCAGCCAAGCCTGTGCACCCTCCTATCAACGCTGCCTCCCCCGAAGAGGAGAAGTTCGTTCAGGACTTCTTGGCCAAACATGCTGAGAAACACTGAGCTTCTTTTTTATGGGAGATCAAAAAGTACATATAATAAATGAATAACTATTCGAGACGTTCTGTAGTGTTTACACCTGGCCTTCCTCAAGCCAGTTTAGTGTATGAGTGAAATAAAGGCCCGGAGACGGTAGCCTTTTCAGTATAGACTCAAAACTTTGAACAGACCAGAATTACCCAAGAGACTGAAGTGACAACCTCAAGTTCGTATGGACGACTGCTTGCAAAGACATCGAGACTTTACGTCAAACGGGTTGAGATAGGGTGAGAGTCGGCCCGAATATATTGGGGGAGGATTTTGGACGACTCGATTTTGTGAGAGCAAAATAAAAAAAACCGCATCTGTAGTTGGCTGAAAACTAAAAAAATGAAGAGCTTCTTTTCCGTCTTCAAACTGCAAATTAATCGACTTTATTTTTTTGTTGCATTACAGAACCGAGACCAAGCCCTGCGCTTCGGTCCCCTATATACCAAACCTCATCGTGAGATACTCACACCGAAAACCAGAGGAAAAAATTACTGCATCATTTCTGTTATTCACAACACATAAAATAACATGTCAGCTATCTACAAAGCTTTGCAATCAAAGTCGTCTAAAGACACTTCTGACAAAACCAAGCACATAAATCGCCAGCGAGTGTTGGTGATCTCCTCCCGTGGTGTCACTTACAGGCATCGCCACTTGATCAATGACTTGACGCAATTGATGCCTCACGCCAGAAAAGAGCCTAAATTCGACTCGAAAAAAAATTTGTGGCAGCTCAATGAAGTTGCTGAATTATACAACTGTAACAACATCTTTTTTTTCGAGGCGAGAAAACACCAGGATCTTTATCTCTGGATCTCAAAGCCACCTAATGGCCCCACGTTGAAATTCTACGTACAAAACATGCACACATTGGACGAGCTCAACTTCACCGGAAACTGCTTAAAGGGATCAAGGCCCATTCTTAGTTTCGACAAGAGTTTCACCGATTCGGCTCACCACGAGCTCATTAGGGAAATGTTTACCCACACCTTCGGCGTTCCACCAAACGCCAGAAAGTCCAAGCCATTCGTTGACCACGTGATGACCTTCTCGATTGTCGACAACAAGATCTGGGTTAGAAACTACCAGATTTCCGAAACAGAGCAGCTTAAGGAGACCGAGGCCTCAAACTTGGACGCAGAATCCTTGTCGTTGGTCGAGATTGGCCCCCGTTTCGTGATGACTTTGATCACGATCTTGGAAGGCTCGTTCTCTGGCCCTAAGATCTACGAGAACAAGCAGTACGTGTCGCCAAACTTTGCCAGAGCGCAAGTCAAACAGCAAGCTGCCGAGCTGGCCCGTGCTCGTGCCAACGCTGCCGTCGACAGAAAAGTCAAGTTGAGAGACCAGGTCTTGAAGGTGGACCCATTGTCGAACGCCAATTTGTTCAAGTAGTGTATAGTTTGTAGTATAGGAAAACAGTTTAATTCTGACGATTGCATAACCCGAAAAAATATAGTTATGATCTGATTTGCGATGAAAGTAGGGTGTAGTGCATTGAAGCGGCTATGAGTGACAAGATGGGGGGATTCCATTCTGGTGAAATTGACCATTACCCGTCGCACCGTCGGCTTTTAGCAAAGAGATTGTTCGTTTACGCATAATTATATGAGAAAAATAGCCAAGACGATGGCCAATAAACATCGGCCTCCGAAAGCCCGAGTGAACCTAAAAATGAAAATCTACTCTACTGTCTCGGGTGAAGACGATGCGAGCCCACGCTATTGCAATGTCTAGACCTGCCTCAGTGCACCACAGGAGCACCCCAAGTTTCATCCTTTTCAAGTGGGGTCTGCTCGAAGCGCGTTCCGCTATGAAATGCGACGTCTAAGCCTTGGTGCTCACCTGGCTCTATTTTTATAACAATCAATATCTTACATACAAAGAGGCTCGGGATTTAACCTTTCTTCATAAAAAGCACCCTTTGACGAAAAGAGAAAAGACAAATAGGATAAAAATCACTCATGTCTCATTTCAGAGATAAATTTGTGGGAAATGCAGATTCACTGAGCGTTTGGCGCCTGGGCAGCTTGAACACGTCTCAAGACAACTTAGGCTACGCGCCGCCAAGTCATGCTGGTATGGACCGAACGACGCCCTATTCGCCTATAGAAAATGGCCACTCAAAACAAGCAGTCCCCCAGATGAGGCTGCGAGACGACTCACAACCTAATCTTTTGGATGCAAATCAGAGATACGACTCAAATGCTTCTGCGGATCTATACGAACTCTCCGATATCCGCAAAAATCCGTTTGAACAAAGCCAGTCTTCCTTTCAGACCCCCGATCCTTTTCAGAGCTCTTATACCTCAAACATTCAAGGCTACTCAGTGGTGCCAGCGCAAACAGATGTTCCAAATAATTACATGAATGCTTCTCGGGATGATAATTATCTACTAGACAAGCACATAGCTCTCAATGAGCGTAATAGGCGAAAGCTTGAAAATAGATTCCCGCGTTTTCACTATACAAAGCTACCGTGGTTTTCTATTTTGGTTACCACGGCTCAGGTGATCGTTTTCATAGTGGAATTGGTCAAAATGGGCGTTTGGACAGGATCTCCGTTCCAAACAAAACCCTACTTCAATCCTATGCTTGGCCCTTCCACATATGTTTTGATCAACATGGGCGCCAGGTACGTGCCCTGCATGCATAAGCTCCTGGGAATCACTCTGGATACATCCATTCAGTTTCCTTGCCCCAACTCAACTTCCGTTGACACTAATGTGTGTAACTTGAACGAGTTGTGCGGTTTGAGCGGAATTCCAATTGTTGACGATGAGTACGTCCCCAGCCAGTACTACCGTGTTATTCTTCCTATATTTTTGCATGCTGGGTTCTTGCATATCCTATTCAATCTAATTCTTCAACTAACCATGGGAATAGCTGTTGAGCGGGCCATTGGTTGTTTGAAATACGGTATCATTTACATTGCTAGTGGGGTTTCAGGCTTTTTGCTTGGTGCAAATTTTTCGCCGAACGGGGTTGCCTCGACTGGTGCCTCTGGGTCGTTGTTTGGCATCATTGCTGCGAACTTTCTTTTGTTCATATACTGTGGTACAAAAAACACCAATATCTACGAGACCAAAAGGTACAAAACATTCATCATCATCATGATTTTGGAAATACTCGTGTCTTTCGTGCTTGGGCTTTTGCCGGGTCTAGATAATTTTTCCCACATAGGTGGGTTTGGCATGGGAATTTTGACTTCGATAGTCCTTCTACCAGACCCGTCCTTTGTATTTGTGAATGGCATTTACACATATGACCCCGAAACCCCCACATGGAAGTTGTTTGTGGACGGATGGAATCCGTTGAGTAAGTATAAAGATAAGGTGCCGTGGAAGATTGCAGCGTGGTCTATGGCAAGAATCGCTAGTCTAGCGCTCGCCATTGTTTACTTCGCACTCCTCACCAAGAATTTGAAATCGAAAAGGCAGGAGAGTAATGAAGAGACGTGTTCGTGGTGTAAATACATCAACTGTATCCCTGTGAACGGCTGGTGTGAGCAGGGTGAGGTCACAGTGTCCACATCATCTAATTCCGGTAGCACCTCCTCGCCCACTAGCACAACAGCGAGTTCAGGTGAAACAACTGCAGCCGTTTTCAATGCTCCGACCAAGAGAGAATTGTTTACTGCACTTTCTGCCGGGCAATCAAGTACAGGCACTCTAACGCTAACGGGTGCGAAACGGCTAACGACTGCCGCAAGGCCGGATATGGGATCTGTCGCACTACTCATGGTGGTTGCACTTTTGTGCTACAACGCTGGAAAGAAATTAAAAGGCAAGATGGCTGTAAAATTGGAGCTGAGAAAGAGCCGAAAACAACCGAGGGCTTTTTAACAGAAAGTATAACGCAATTAGACGATTTAGGTTTGGTATGAAATTTAATTGAGACAGTAAATCCTGCACATGAGCAATGGTCTTCATTTTTTTCTAGATGACAGTTCAAAGTGAGTCGGCATGAAGTGTAATTAGCCAAAGTTTGTACCATATGATCTCGAGACGCCTTCTTTCAAAATCCCTAGGCACGCGAGCTTTCGTGTCTACGCCGCGTTCGCTTTTCTTGCAAAACATCTTCGGCTCAAAAGATTCAAAGACAAAAGACCTCATTGAGAAACAGGACGAATATGCCGTGGACCCGAACTCAAAAATTCTTGTTTTAAACGAGAAAAACTCTCCCTCGCATAAACCGTTTGATCCTGAGACGGATATCCCGGGCTTCCAGATCACGCAATGGAAAGAGAAGGTTGTGCGTCCTCAAGACATTGAGGCCTCTGTGACTAAAGAAATGGTTGCGGATGCCATCAACAAAGCCTTCGAAGAAAGTCATGGAAGCGCAATTTCAGCTGAGCAATACTCATCCACAACACTTGGCGATTTACAAAAGAGATTTGCGTTCACGAAACTCGTGCAGCAAAAGCTTGGATTTGATATCAAGGACCACACTATCTCAAGATCGCACGATGTGGGATACTTGTACAACTCCTTGCAAAAGCAGATCACACACAGATGGTCAAGCGAAAGAAACCCCAACGCTATCGTTTTGAGACCAGAGGATTTTGAGGAGCAACCCAATGTATACTTAAACACCGAGCATAGCGAGCAGGAACAAGAGAAGATCTTTGAAGATTTGAAGAAGCAGGCTCTGGCGAACTGAGTATACAATGAAAGTCACATGTACATATACGAAAAATAAATAAAGGAAGTAGATACCAAGTCAAACCAAAGGGCACATCTTTTGAAGCTTATTTTCTCTTAGACACGATCATCAACGCTGCAAGAATTGACGTCACGCACAAGACTCCCGAAGCAAGGGCATAATTGGGCAATCCTGGAATCAAGTCATAGCTAACTGGGGCGTGCGTCTTATGACCGGGGCGTTTGCTTAGGTCGACTGGAGCCGCCTCATGTGGGCTATGGAGGTACAAGTCGGCCTTCTTACTCTGGAGCTCACGGTTCACCCTGATACAATCCTTTAAGTCGCTATCAGAAGTGATAGAAACCACATCACCCTCGTCATCGATATAGCTGATGGCATACGTATCTTTCAGACGATCCAGTATGCTCAATGCCTCATAGTCTGAGTGGTGTAGCTTGGCATCTATGAAACTGCGCAAATCTTCGAGTGTCTCGTCATGTTTCACAGATACCCTGTGCACACGGCCGTGCGCTGCAGGTGATTTGAACTTGAAGATAAAGGCCTCTTCCACGGGCAGGATACTCGACTCTGCTGGTCTCGACGACATGCTCTCACCTACAGCTGATATCGAGTCCGAGGGACCGATGTCGACATTGAACAGCTGAAATTCAGAAGGAGTAACGTCGGGTGCACTGGTTATGGAGTCAGAATGTAAAGATTCGGAGTCTTCGTTGTCGAGAGAAGTCCAGAACTTATTCCAGGCCGGACCTTCCTCGGGGGAGCTGTTGGCGGAGTTGTCCGACGAGCTCAGCTCAATTTTCTTGATTTGATTCAACGTAGCATATGTGAGTTTCAACACGTCAACAATTCCTACAATATCTTTATTCGCATCAACAACGGGAAGGTTGAGGAAATGACCGTCAAACATCTGACGCAACGCCGACTGGATCGGGAACTCGAGGTCTGCCACATCCGGCTGCGGTGTCATGACACGAACGAGGGAGCACTTCTTTGGATCTAGTCCTGCAGCGATCACGCGCAAGACCACATCTTTTGAGGTGAAAATACCCGAAACGGCGTCATCAGTATCCTTCACCAATACGGCTGTGGTACGGTTCTCCCTCATGAGCAAAGTGGCTTCATAGACAGAGGTCTTGATTGTGGCATATACGGGATTTGTGGTGTGGTCCAATACCGTCAGTAGCGTAGGCCCACTCATCTTCAGCTTCAAGCTGGCAAAGTATTCGAGCACGTAAGGTGAATGTGCGGCCATGCCAATCTCGAGGTGGACATTGTCAAGAGCCTCGTGCAATTTCTTTGAGGAAAAGTTCAAGCGCTCTAACTTCTCCATTTGTTGCGCGTAAGACTTGGTGATGTCAAGTACGCCAACGATGCGGTTTTGATCGTCCAAGACAGGAAGATGACGAAAACCCTTCTCAACCATAAGAGTCAATGCCTCTGCGGCTGGGCTATTAGCATTTGCACACAACGGCGATGGGGTCATGATTTGGTCGATGGTGACCGTCGTGGCGCTCAAGCCAGACCCAACAATGCGGAACGCCAAGTCCTTAGCCGTGAAGATGCCAATAAGCTCGCCAAGGTCATTGACCACCAAAATACAGTTTTCTCTGCGTGCAGACATCAATTGTGCCGCTTCATAGACCGTGGCGGATGTCTTGCAGATAATAGGCTCCGAAGGTTTCAAGTACATCACCGTCCCAGGAAGTGCCTTTCCCTTACGGGTTACGCGCGAGCCCAAGCTGCGTTTCTTGGATAATTCATGCTCAATTTTGCGGCGAATTGCGTCGTCTTTTTTTGTTTGGCGCTGACGCGAGTCCTTGTGGCTTGGATCCGGATTTTTGCGGAACGCAGACATATGAAAGTAATTGTTGAGGCTCGCCAATGACTTGTGTTGGCGCATTCATTCATCGGTCTTTGGAGATCTCGTGGTGCAGTGCCTGGGTGCAGGCCGTATGTGTTTCACTGGATTAGGGAAAGTGAGACACCCACATGTAAATATCTGGACTGCACAAACGAGCGTCTTGTAGTCAATTACTGGAGCCCAATACTACATGTCACTTCGATGAGAGAGATTAAGTTCACGATCGCACTACGACGTTGGAATGGTACAATGCTCTTTTTCATCAAAAAAAAAAAAACCGTTTTACAGGGATTTAAGCGTTCCCTGTATCAACAATTGTCGTTGGTGACCCCAAGCTATCAGTCAAAGTGAGATGCTCACGTTTAAGTTATCACGGAGCTGCTTTCCGCATGCTTTCTGTTCTATTTTCGCTGATTTCTACGTATACGGTAATAAAGACACTATGGCCATGTCTTGAGTTCGCGCTACATGCTATTGTACACAAAACCAAAGGGTATGCATTCTTGATCTCTGCACCTGCCGCGTCGCTTTTGCACCCCAGCCTGGATCTGATTTCGCGGCCATTTGCACCCAGCTTCTTTTCATCTCTACTACCCTTAACCCCCTTGAAACCCCTAACCCTATACAATGATACTTGAAGTACTTGATAGGATTCTGGCAATTCCAAAATATATTCTCGAGCACACATGCCTCAAGCGGCAACTTATCGAACTCTTGAAACCGGGGCGTGTTCCTCGGCACATCGGGTTCATCATGGACGGCAATCGAAGGTTTGCGAAGGAGAGGGGACTCCCCACTAGAGATGGCCACAGAGCTGGCACAAGGGCTCTCATTCACGTATGTTTCTTTTCTTTTTCTATTTTCTTTTTTCTTTTCAGTCGAGTTTTCTCATTCATCGGATCTGCCTCTCGTTTTCTGTCATGTCGAATTGACCCAAATCATTCCACGGAAAGTACTAATTTTGCCAGGCTTTGGAATCGTGCTTTGAGATTGGAATAAAGGAGGTATCAATTTACGCGTTTTCGATTGAGAACTTCAATCGGCCCAAAGAGGAAGTTGACGATATTCTCAATTTGCTCAAGGATAATCTCAAGAAGATTTCAGAAAAGTCCATTATTCAGAAACACAAGGTTCGTTTTCGTATTGTTGGAAATAAAGATTTGATTGAACCCTCGATTCTCGCTGACTTGGAGCGTATCGAAGACACCTCAAAAACAGACCAGACCACCAAGTTCCTTAATGTCTGCTTCGCTTACACTGCGCGTGACGAAATCGCCCGGTCAATTCAACAAATTGCCACAAAGCGAGGCTCGCAGTGCATGAGCAAAACACAGATCACTGAGCGCGCCGTTGTGGAAAATCTTGATATTGGAGGATTGGGCATGCCCCTTGACGTACTTGTGAGGACAAGCGGGCATACCAGACTCAGTGATTTCTTGTTATGGCAATGTTCTTCGAACTGCAAAATAGTGTTTCTCGACACTTTATGGCCCTCATTCAGGTTCTGGGAGCTTTACACGGTACTTATGAGATGGAGTTTTGAGCAGACCATTGTTCACAGCAGGCACGCTGTATGGGGTGTTCCCGCCTCACAAAAAGTTGTCAGCATTCGCCTGCTTCCTGCCTGCCCTCCGTTTGCAAGTGTGAGCAAGCAGGTGAAGCCGACCCCAGGCTAATTTATCGTGAAGGAACGGATCACTTTTTTCACCTCTTTTTTGCTCCGTTCTTTCACCTTTGCTTCTTCAACTCTTCGAAGGTATCCCAAGTAAACGACGACTTCTGCTACGAGAATGAGAATGCCGAAGAATAGGCAGATCAATATTCTATAGCTGTCTCTAATGCCCCATGACGAGTCTGTCCAATACCAAATCGCGTAGACTACACTGGCCACACTCACAAAGATGTTGAACATTGTGGTGATATGATTTTTAGTCTCTTTGTGTTGCCTGACGGTATCAATCTGCTCATCATCAAATTTAGGCGCGTACAATGTGTTCATTGCCGAGTTCGGTTTCACAAGCTTTTGATATTCCTCCTCTTTTTCTCGCAATCGCAAGTGTTCCATAGACTTGAGAAACTCTTCAGTCTTGGGCCTAATGACCTTTTCTTGGTCACTATCAAAAGGCACGAGTCTGGTAGCCTTTAAAAGATCCAACATGGAGGCTGTAGGGTGACATTCGCGGTAAAACTGGATCAAAGTCTCGTGGTCAATCCAGTCTTTTTCGAGCAACTTGGTTTTTCTTTCAGAACTCCATGCGGACTCAGTAATGATACCCTTCAATCTGGCTGTGAGCTGAAATTTCGTCATGGGATAGTCACCGGCTGTTCATCTGGAGGTAGGATCTTTAGCCTCGTATTTGCTCGCGACTCAAGTGCCAGACAGTCTTGCACGTGATGTCCAGATGAAGTCGAAAGAAGCTGTCAAGAAAGAGTCGCTCGTTGTCACGGCCACGGAATAACACCATCTCGAAACCCTGTTATAATTTGAAACACATATGAAATGTACTCAATGACTCATATCATTTTGCAATGCTTATCTGCCAATCACGGGTGATGGAAAAATCTAGACTTACATAAAGCGCGAAGAAACCGGCAGTACTGACCTGACCTGGTTCCGCACTGATAACGATAGAGCGTCGAGATTCTGAGATTCTTCTCTATTCCCGAATTCACTCTTCTGGTCCTCAGTTGCAACGATGACAACGATGGCTACTTCAACGATAGTTGGGGCATTAGCATGTCAAAGAAATTCATTTCTCAAAACTTTCCAGACAAAGGTAGTTTCGTGCAAAGAGTATGAGCCAATCAAAACTTCAAGAGATAAACAAAATAAGAATAAAACGAGCTCAAAGACAGAGGAAGGCTCGCGGGAAGCTTTGTATGCTCTAGAATTGCAGGACACGATCTTGTTTCCCGAAGGAGGAGGCCAGCCGTCTGATAAAGGTGTTTTGGCCACAGTCTCAGAGAAAATTCCCGTGCATATGGTGCTTCGTCAAGAACTCACGGCCGTTCATGTTACACCTCAGCCGGTGGAGGTTGGCTCCGAAGTTACATTAGAGGTTGACTGGAAAAGAAGACTAGATATTATGCAACAGCATACAGGTCAGCACTTGATATCGGCTATATTTGACACCTACGATTTGGAAACCTTAAGTTGGTCGATGGGCGACATGATCAACTACATAGAACTTCCCCGCAAAGTCGAGCAAAGCGTAATCAACGAAGTGAGTGAAAAGGTCAATAACATGATTTTTGAAAACTTGCCGATCAAGGTAACCACCCCCGACAAATTGGGCAGAGAAATCGACACCTCTCACATTCCTGACGACTATGATTTGTCCAAGGGAATCGTGAGGGTAGTACAGATCGGAGACATCGACTCCAACCCTTGCTGCGGTACACATTTGAGCGCGACCGGTCAGATTCAAGCGGTGGCATTTTTGCACCAGACAAATGTTCGGGGTGGAAACTCCAGGCTTCATTTCATTTGCGGCTCTAGAGTTTCGCGGCAGCTCACCGCATACCATCTGATACTAAAGGATATCCTGGGTATGCAGCTATCATGTCAAATAGAGGAAGTGTCCTCGAAAGTTGCCGATCTTAGCAAAAACTACAAGAAATGCCAGGCCAGAGAAAGCGCTCTTTTGAAAGAGTTGGCGTTCATCGAGGCTTCTAGGGTCTTTTCGAACTTCAAGGATAAGGGAGTGAAGATTGCGTCAGTATACCGTCCAGACAGTTCTCCTGAGTACCTCACAAACGTACAGAAAGAGCTCACCACCCTCATCAACGCAAACAAGGATGCAGGTGTAAATGTTAGTACAGACCAGACAGTTGTCTACTTGAATGGCGAGCACAGAGCCGGAACCGGGGGCATGGTCAAGATTACCGGTCCATTAGCTGAAAAGATTCAACAAGAGCTCAAGAAGCACCTCAAGAACATGAAGGGTGGCGGAAAAGGGTCATCTTTCCAAGGCAAAATCACTCAATACGAGAAAGGAGAGGTTGAGACTGTTTTGCGCTACCTCGAATCCTTGACACTTTGATGGCTCACAATCAGTGAACAGATGTACAATTAAGTGCTACTTCAGATTCTTAAGAACAGCATCTTCGAACGAAAGAGTATATATGTACATGGATGGATTTAACGTTTAACCCAGGTAGGCGACTTTCTTGCCTTCACCTTGCCGGGCTTCTTTCTCTCAACGATTCTGGGGTCTCTTGTCATCAATCCAGCGGACCTCAATCTAGATTTGAGTAAAGGATTGAAAATGACAAGCGCCTTGGCAATGCCGTACATGGTGGCCTCAGCTTGGCCGCTGACACCTCCACCGCTCGTCTTGACAAATATATTGTACTCGCCTTCTTGGCTCACGACTTTGAACGGGAAAGCTATCTTCAAGCGATCGGTATCTCTTGGGAAATATTCAATGAAGGATCTTCCATTGACCATCACCTGTCCGTCACCTTTCACCATAGAAACGGCCGCGAGAGAAGTTTTCCTCTTGCCGACAGTATTGGCCCTACCAAACAGATCTAATGTCTTCACTTTTTTCTGTAGCTCTTTGCTGGTGTCACCACTTGTGGAGGAGAATTGTTTCAACATATCGCTAACTTCTGTAGGCATCAATTCGGGCTGAATACTTCTCAAGCGATTCAACGCGCCTACCAAGGCTTTATGGTGTCCCACCTTCACACGAGCCCCAGAATTTGCAAGCTTGATGTATTCGGCGAGAGTGATGAACTTGACGAGGTTTGCCTCGTGGATATCAATCACTCTAGTTGGCAAATCTTTATACTTCTTGATCATTGCATTTAGCTTGTACATGTTGTCGTCATGCACGGGGTTGCCTCCATAGAAAGCGCTGGATGTAGGTACAACCCTCATTCTTTCGAGCTCCCAATCTTTCAAGCGAGGAATCTCATTTGTGACGCTGAATTTGCTGAACCTTGATGCATCTTGTGGAACAGAGGGTCTATTACTGCTCTCAGCATGTGAGTCTTGTGTATCTAAAGATGGTGAGTTCACTTGCCTGTTAAACAAGCCCAGCAGAAATAATCTTTGGTGAACCCGCAAGCCCCATAAAGCTCTCCTTTGCAACATATATGCTTGTTTTCGACGCCTCGCCAGTATAGATAAGCTCGACCGTCAGAAATTTTTCATAGCGTGAATTTGAGAAATGTACGGATGTTTTGCAAAAGTGGTTGTGAAGCCCCCAATAATTTGCTATTTGATGGTTTCAAATTCGCGGAACTGTTGTCTTTGATAGCATTGAAACTGGGTACTTCAACTGCCAAAAATATTACTTCTTGAAGTCTGTGTAAGGTCATCCGTGTATAAAGCGACAAACATAAGGACGTAGGACCTTGCCAATGACTAAATATTGGATTCAGCAATGCTTGGAAAGTCAGAGACAAAAAAAAATTTACGAGTACGTGATATAGGATATAACTATTTACCCAAGTAGCGACTCGATACTATTGTTTCGTTTGCTCATATTATGACCACTGCTTGCGGGAGGTAAAGGCGCAGGCGATGAAGGAGCATTCAATAAAGATGAAAGATTATTAGTTCTTTGAGAATCTAAAACAGCCCCCTTTCCCTTTATCCTTGGCAGGATTTCAGCATTGAGTAAGCTGCTGATAGAGGGTTTTGGAATGTCCGGCCCTGGCACTTCCGCATTTGGAACGCCGTCTTGAGCTTCTCGAGTCACTTGCTGAACTGAGTCCACAGCGGCGGCACTGGAAGTGGTAGCAGATTTACTGTGACCGAGCCTCATGTCCGCGGCAGCGACAATCTGATCCCACCCAAATTTTTCAGCATTTCTCTGATAGTAGTTTTTCACCATAGTGGTGCTCTTCGTCAGAAGCTTTTCAGCAATTATTGACCAGCTTGAGCCGTAGAAGTTCAAAAGCTGAGGAAAATCTTCCACCTCATTTATGCTCCAGTAACTCGTCGAATGTTTCAGGTGCTTCCTTTCATCTCCGTCAGAAGTCCCGTCTATATTATACGAGGACACGGGGTTAGCATGCAAAGCTTCATGCTGACTATCAAAGCGTGAGTTTTCTGATGATATGGCCGAAGCAATTGGATTCGGTAACAGCTCTGCTGGCTTTGAGGTCTTTGATGATTCACTGAGTTTCTCTGATGCATCTGATACTTCCAAGCGTATTCTCTTTCTCGCTGGTTGTGCTGATTCGAAAGAACTATTAGATTGTTCAAATGCCTCACTTGATTCTTCGTCCACTTCTTTGATTTTCCGTTGAGCGTGCTGCTGAATGTCTTCAACGGAATGGCTCTCGTCCGTATAGACATTTGCTTGGGCAGCCTCAAGCTCTTCGCTTGATAGACCCTTCAACTTCAACTTCTGTTTTCTGCGCAAATTCTTGTTGGTTGTCTTTTTCTTGTACTGCGCCACCAACAACTTGTAGTTTACCGCCTTTTTAGTGATATAGTAGTGCATTACACATTCCTCGAACGTACGAATGCCTCCCATGTATCGCGAAATCTCCCCAAACCTTTTGGGGGAACGGCAGAATGCTTCACAAAACACTTCGTGTTCCATCTCAGTAAAGTTTGAGTCAAAGTCAGTTTTAATACGTTCTTCCCAATTTGACTTGTCGTGCACAAAGTTATTAGAATCCATGAAAATGAATGCTTGTTTTTCGATTGGATCAAGGCAGAGGTCGGGAATGTTGGCCGCAACATGGCGAGCCCGCGCCACGGGATCTTCATTCTGTTCGTTTTTTAAACTCTTGAGAATCTCCTGAAACTCTGCCTCTGTGGTGACCGAGTCACCATGGCGCCGACCGCGACGCCCGATTGGGGGAGGAGGCTCAATCGGAGATGTGTCTACCTCGGGCTCTGACAGTTTGACACGAATGTCGATGGCCTCTAATTCTTTTCTCATCTCGTCGTCAGTAGGATGGAGAACGTCTAGCTGTTCTGCCATATACAGTCTTCGTTTGTCGCTCTCCAAGGACAAAGCTTTATACTTCAAAAAGAGCGAAAGTTCTCTTTTCTTGGACTCACGCCGAGTTTGCCTAAACATTTTCAATTGGTCCTCGAACTTGATTGAAAATTTGAGCAAGTTATAGGTAAACAGTGCGGAGTTCTCGAAACTGCATTTTGAATTTTGAAAACGAGAGGTCTGCTGTTGATAATTCTTATCTTCGCGAAAACAAAGTTGCAACCGTTGGTATTCATTCTCGAGTTTTGACTGTGGAAAAGTACATCCCTCTGGATAGTCGGCCACTTCGTCCAAGGATGGGGCGCTAGCATCACACATGCTAAGTGATGACATTGTCTCATTATAATGTGTCTGAGTAGCGTCACTTTTTTGCACCGACGAAATAGGGCTGACACAGATTTCAGTACGCGCAGAAATCTTGGCTCCTTCAGGTAAATTAATTTTCAGTTGAGATAGCACTTGGTTGCCCACTTTGTCCTTGATGTCTTCTCCTCCACCATCGTCGTCTTCATCTTCCTCATCGTGCTCGTCTTGGTCTTCATCATCTTCATCATCTTCATCTCCTTCATCGTGGCTCTCCCCATAGTCTCGATTGTATTGAAATTTTGAGCCAGTACCTCTGTTTGCACCTGCACTTATTCCGCTTGAATTCGATCCCAATTTGGTGCCGTACTCTCGTGAATTGAGCGGGTCTGTCACTAGGCTCTTGGCCTCGTTACTCCCTGCGGCGTTCGTGTCTCTGTTAAATCGACTCGCAGCATTATATGTCTTATGAGGATAATATGGATCATTCCTCCTAGACTGTCCCACACTATTCGTCAAACCCGAACTCCTGATTCGCTCTTTAGGAGTGCTGAACCTGGCTGTCGGTCCCGTCGGAGCCAGACGCTCAATTCTATAAGATTTGGGGGACGAAAAAGAGTTCCATGTCATTGAGTTAGATGCCAGACTCGAGTCTTCGTATGCTTCGTACCTTTCTTTCTTGTAATCGTGAGAGACGGAGGAGGACAAGCTATTCAGACCACTGCGGGAGGAAAGAGGTATACTGTTTGGATTGAAGCGCGAAGAGCCAGACGGACCGATCGCAGCTTGCAGCTTTGGCCTCTCCAAGCGCCCCCAAGAGTCCCTGGAGTACCCATGTTGCACCGTCCGTGTCAGCGACCCATTAACCATATCGCGAGAGCTGACATCGCGCGATGTGGATAGGGCAGCAAACGACTCATTCTCGGATCTTTTAGCACTGCTGAATGACCCGTATGCTCCTTTGGGCCTATCGTGCTGATAGTTGGTAGTATACGGGTGTTTTGAGCCATGTGGTGCATATCGTGAGTCCTTAGAATAACTATTCTGGCGTGAGCTTCCACTATTTGTAATTACTGAGGGCAGTATATTATTGGGCCGTGACCTCCCTGCATTATTGCTGTTTGAAGTGATGTCCCCTCGTAGCGCTGGTTTGGTGGTAGAGGACAGAACAGAGGCAGATGTACCAGACACTGTCAGTGGTGAGTTTGATGTGCTCTTAAAATCTCGCCTTGTAGAAGCCGGGTAAAAGCTTTTTCTTCGTTTGCCATAATCGCTGTCACCTGTGAACCGATTGGTGGGGCCTGTGCTTCGAGGACTTGAGGACATTCTTCAATATTCCCACGGGATAACGGCTGATAAATCTTCGGTTTAGAGCCGTTCTTTCTTGTGTTGAGATATGCGACGCAATATATTGTTGAATATGAATACGAGACACCTGTCTCGGCGAGTGCGATTGTGTAACGAACTAGGATAGCCTTGAAGTCAAAAGGTAGATTCGTAGAATGACATCCTGAGCGCTAGAGAATTTGTGTTCGCGAGGAATAATCATCTTCTCTTCAGTGTATCACGTGACACAGCCAGCTGCTCACCTCAACTCGAGCCAGCCTCTGTTCCAATAAGTTGGAGCCAGATCTCGCAAGCTTTAACTATCGTTTTTAAGTTTCTTGACTTCATTAATCATATCGCACCTACTAGTGTTTTTTGTGTTATTTTAATTTGAATTATACGCGCCTTGTTACATTGCTGGTGAAGATGTTCTTAGGCAAGAAGAATCTTGCGCAAGATCCCAACCTCCTCGCTACACTTGAGCATATCCGCGTAGGATACATTTGGCAGAATCCTTTTGTTTCCGCAATCCATAACACCGGAAGATGCCCTCGGCGTGGCAAGCGTGATGGTCAGGGCTGACTCCAAAGCACTGATTATATCCAAGAACTCACCTTTCTTTATTTTTCCGAGCAAGTCTTCAACTACTGGTAATGTGTGCGTGCAGTAATAGTCATAGAGTCCATTCACTGATAAAGGCGAAGTCGAGTTGGAAATTCTTTCCGCGTTGTGAAGACAGCAAAGCACGGCCTTTTGTAGGAGGTTGAGATTCATGATTTTTTGCTGTGATGAATCTCCAAACGTGGATGTGCAAACCTTAGCGACATGTGAGATCAAGACTTTTGGCGCATTCGACAATGTCAACTCATGAAAATCTTCGCGCTGCTTTGCTTGCTGTTCCACAAGTTCAATGCTTTTGTAGCATATGTCAAACGCCTTCCTCAAGTCACCGGTGACCGTTGCGCACTTTTTGCAACACATTTGAATTGCGACCGGATGCATGAGAAGTGTCGCTGTACCCTGATTCTCCTTGTCTTGATCAACTAAGGACCTCAACTTAGACGTCACCACCTGCTTGATCTGGTCGGCGGTGTATGGCATGAACTGAAGCGCTTCTGGATTAAAACCATTGCTGCGTAGCCTGGGCAAGAACTTGTCTGTTAAGTCTAATGCGTTTGAGATGCCCACAATGATGAGTTTTGTTTGTAAGACAGTACTCTTCAAGTGCGACGCGCAGTGGAATAGCTGGAAAAGTACCTGTTGATCTTTGGTGATGAGATAGTCCATTTCGTCAAGAACTACCACCAAAGATTCTCTCTCAGACTTGGAAGACAAGAGCTCGTAGAGGTTGTCGAACGTTCTTTTTCTCCCAGGGCACTTGCCAGCAAGCGATGTATGGAGTTCATGAAAAATGTCTTCTGGTTTAGATATGGTCATGCAATTGATGCGCAAAACTTGCGTCTTCGTGCCATGTATATCGTGAATTTTCCCATCGGAATTTTTGCATAAATAGTCCAACAGTAAATTCGTTTGTGCAGTTTTTCCCGTTCCTGGAGGGCCAGAAATATATATGCTATTGCAAACTTTGGTCTTGAGGGATGTCTCAAGAAACTGGTTGAGAATAGAAGCCTCCTTTTCCCTTCCTACCAAGCTCGTCAGATCAGGGTTTCTGGCTCCTCTTTGGAAAAGCGATTTGGCCTTAGAATAGATAGAATCCTGTGAGAAATTAAGTCTTCTAGCATGACCCTTGATCCTGCTTGAGATATCGACAATTGCACTTTTTACCGGAGATGACTCTGGTGTGAGCAAGGTGTTTTCTCTGGGCCTGAGCGCTTTTCTTTTTGGAAGAGGGAGGTCATGGTCAAGTGTTCTTTTTGTGGGAGACAACATTGTTTTGCGGATTGACTTCGAGGATTGGTTTATGTGGAGGGTTTGAAGAGATTAAAAGGTATCCTTGTTAAATTTCGGAAAAAGACTTGGGACGCGGGAAGGGTGTGTTATAAGCGAATCGCGTCTGCCGCACGCAGATCATCGAGGCGTCCCTTCGACGCGTGTAATTTAGTCCGAGAAGGGTAAAGTGATTAGTCGCGACGTGGATGGCTGGCTGGCTGAAAATCTTTCGAAAGGTTCTCATAACTTCGTTTCAGTGAAAAAAAAGTTGAGGAATAGAAAACATACGGCGAGTCTTTTTTTCAACCAATATTCGATTCAAATTGTATTTTGCAAGAAGTGATATGCAAGCTTAAGGGCTTTCGCAACTCTAAGACTGATTCTTCTCGCACAATGAATTTTGTGAGATTTCGACAAGTCACAAGATTACCTATATCGAGATTTCACGTTTGCAGTATTTTGAACGTTTCCACTTTACGGACCGATCGTAGGAAATGATCAATGGTGATAAATAATTGTATGCTATTGGAATGTACTTCAAGCAAAAAAAAAAAAACTGGGTGCGTCTCTATTGGTTGCCCCGATACTTCGCAGGAGTGTCGCCGCGTCGCGTGTACACTTTGGAGTCGCGTCCTTAGCCCTCGCTAGCATCAGACGGAGAATAGCTTCCGTGCCAAAACCAATCGAGAATAGGAGCCGAACTCCATTCGTGCTTTATACGATAGTGGTTTGTCTATTGCTTCTACAAAATCCCTGCTAAATTCAGGTAAGACACACGATAACACCGGAATCTTACAATGTCAGATATCTCCACCCAGCTCAAAAGCTCTGTTTACTTAAACGTAGCTAAAATGGTGGAAGAGCAGTGCTCTGAGCTTGGGGTTGCTGCCAGCCCCTCTTTTGTTGCATCTCTCGTGGAACTCGTTTACAATCAGCTTTTGCTATTAGGGGAAGACTTGGAGCTTTTCGCAGGACATGCCGGGAGGTCCACCGTCAATTCTTCAGACGTATACATGGTGACACGTAAGAATGAAATACTCACCAAAGCGCTACATGAATACGAGCAAAGGCTTAAACAATTAAGGTGAGTTGGTGAGAAGAGTTTATGCCTAGTGCTTCTAAAGCGATGAATTGAAGCTTGGCAGATGATTTCTGGATAACCTTTTTTCAGCAATGCTATTGTATATGGGTATATGCGTGACCCCCGACCAGAGAAACAAAGAAAGGAAAACAGTAAAGAAGAAAAACTGGGACGGTTTTCGCTCCAAATTTCATTCACTCTGCGGTCAAGCTGGCCCGCGGGCGCACAACATATCAACCAGGCCCGGGAGGGTGCACCCAGTCCGCAGATAACTTTCACGATTTATTAGAGCTTCCCATACAATGAACGAGCAAATGCATCCGTAGCTTAAACCTTTAAATTTCATTTCCTAAAATCATGGGTTTGCTGAAACCCCCATCATTTGTATTTTATCGTCAACCCCACAAAATTCCGTCCTATCTTCGCTCTCCATTTATCGCGGGCTGCGGCACTATCTCCGCACTCGCCCGAGCCGAGCCCAACATACTAGGCTAATAACATCCGGGAGAAAACACACAAACTCGTCATGGCTCGACCAAAAAAGGGGCTATCCTACGTGTTAGGAGATGCGAGTGAAAAGGAAAATCACATTCTCCCGATCAACGCCATGCAATTTTCGCTGGCTCGTCTGCAGTTGTATACAGCCGGCCGGGACGGTGCAGTCAAGGCATGGGGAGCCACGGAACAGGCTTCATCACCAGAGTTCAACTTTTTTCCTGGAAAAGACTATTTCGAAAATCAAGCAGACGTCGCGGAGACAATTCTTAAACTCGAAACCTCGTTATCGTCGTCGCCCGTTGAGTATTGCATGCCCTCGTCTACCTATGACCCTAGTATCACTAAAAGCTTCAATGTCCACTTTGACTGGGTCAATGACTTGAAGCTCGTCAACAAAGACCGTCATTTGGTTTCCGCAAGTGCGGACCTATCGCTAAAGCTCATTGACCTAGACGGAGACGAACGAGATGTGCAGAAATTCCAAAATGTGCATACAGACTACGTAAAGAAAATCTCATCAATACCACTGCAGAATTCGCTCGTGAGTGGTGGCTTGGATGGCAAGATTGTTGTCTGGGACATGAACATACTAGCTCCAGTGCTGAGCTTTCAGAATAATTCTTCGGGGCTCAATTCCGCAAGCTCAATCTACGCCCTCTCTAATGACGATGGCCATTTGATATCCACAGGCGGGCCCAACAATACAATTAATTTGTATGATCGCCGAGTTACTCCAGATACAAATACAAACCTCATCAGGAAATTGGTTGGGCACCAAGACAACGTGCGGTGCCTATTAATGAACTCGAATTTTATATTGAGTGGCTCTTCAGACAGCACAATAAAGCTTTGGGATTTGCGGAACTTCAATGTGTACAAAACATTTGATGCGCATGACGATGCCGTGTGGAGCCTTTGCACCGGTGCGTCTTCAGATCCCGGCTCGTCTTCAATTGCTGACTTCAAGGAATTTTACTCAGGGGATAAGGCGGGTAATATCATCAAAACAGATTTGAACTATCTTTCCACGCATTCCACCTATGACGAAGAAGACCCCTTTTCTGACTCGACATTCACCTCCTCGGACCAAGCGTATATTGACGAGCAAATTGGCTTGTGCACCCTTGTGGCAAAAGCGCCGTCCGCGATCGTTTCTCTATGTGTGGAAGAAAACAGCTCTATTTTCGCGTCCTGTTATGATTCTCTACAACGGTTTCATTTACCTAAGACCAGAAATTTGGCGAAATATCAATATCTACGTGCTTGTGTGGAGCATGCAGAGTGCCTTGACAAGAGGTACGATGATGACTTAAGCAAAGGTATAGATTCACCAACAGACCAATCTGATTTGAACTCGGACTTTTACGATATTATCAGTCACCTTTCAACAGACTCGGCTAATATCGATCTTGCGTCGTCTCGCTCTGGTGTTTCGCGTGCTCTACTACCTCAAATGAGTAGAAAAGACTCTCTCGATTTGTCTGGGCAGTACACATCCATGTTTTTGAGTGTCAATGGCGGACCTTCAGGTGAATTCGTGAACGCTTATAAAGACGATCTGCTTGAGGACCCGCGCTTAACGAATACGAATTGTTTTGTGGATGAGACACCCATCGAAATGCTTTTAAACCCCGTTCCACCAAGTCAGATAATTACGATACCCTTCAACAAGTGCCCCTTCCAGAATTTCACCATCACGCCCAAGTCGATTGTTTCTAAGAAGTTGTTCAACAACAAGAGGCAATTGATTGCATTATACGTGAATGGTGATATAAAGATCTGGGACATCTTCGTATGTAAGATCGTGAAACTAATAGCTCACGAAAACAACAGACAGCATCTCTCGGAAGACGAATTGAGGATACGCTCTAAGGAAATGGACCTGCTTTTTCAGCAATATCAAACAAATGAGGTGCTCGCTAATTGGTGTGAGGTCTACATAAGGTCAGGAAAGCTCATGGTGCTTCTCTCCGAAACTAACATCGGGAATGTCGAGATATACTACGACGAATTAGTGAAGGATTACCCATCTTTGAGAGCAGACTTGGAGGCTAGCCAAAAAAGTATTTCAGGCCCGAAGAAAAGTTGTATGGTTTCAAACGATACCCGATTTTGGCTAGCTCGAATTTTTCTTGCCTCCGTTTTTCAAAGTTACTGTCTTTTCGAATGGGAATCTGACAAGCGAGTCAGAGAGATGATGAGAAATTATTTGATGCATCAAAGAAGTGTTCTGTCGGGTGATGAGGCATCCTCAATAGACAATGATGACGTTTCTAAGAAAAAGAAGCTATTCTCGAGGAAGTCTTCTACCGCACCCCGAGTAAAAAACAATGGGGGCCAGTGTGCATCAAATGGCAGTACTTTGACTGACTTAAGCGAGTCTCGAGAATTCAGCAGATTACCGCTGTCAGTACCAGATGACTCGATTGCAAAGATGTTAACTTCCAATGAGCATCTATACAAAGAAAAGTATAGCATTCAAGGTCACAAGAGAGTCGTTGATTCGCTCTTGAGGCTATATATTGATGGGACCACCCTAAAAGAAGGGAGCGATGATGAGTATAGACCGGTTATCCCGGAGGAACTTTTCTCAGGAGATCTTCTTCTCATGATATATGAGACATCCGCTGATTTGGGAAACTTCAGAGATCTCTACACTCTCCACGTGAGCGACCTCAAACGTCTTCGGCGACACAGTGTCATCGGCGAAAATCAACTAGTCGACCAATTACGGATCAACCTACCGAAATGGATAGGCGCTTCAATCCTTTATAACAAGTTCCCGGTGAAGGAGCAACCCAAGATATCATTCCAGCTTTTTGAAGTGGACTATGGCCTGCTCCCTCCTCACAAAACAATCGGAGGTAAAACGCAAAAAAAGATCAAGAAGCTTCCACCTATGGAAACTTCGATCAAATTGTCTTCACATTGTATGCTTCGTGTTGGAAAAATCCTTCAATTCTTGACCGAGAAGTTCGAGTCGCGGACAACAGAGATGAAAATGAAAACACCCGCCACAGAATGGCTACTGTTGGAATGTAAGGGGCAGGAACTCGACAGCAGGATGACACTACAGACAATAAAAACACTAATCTGGAAATCGAGCACCGACATTGAGCTTTATTTCCATCGCAAGTTCGATTAGCGTGGCTTGATTTTCGGCTACACTCGATACTTTTCTCCGCACACGCAATACACGTACCCTTCAGTTTATAGATCACGTCATAAAATACAGAAGACAAACTATTCGAAAACTTCTGGGAAATTTTATAAGGCACACAGACATTGAGGTGAATTTCGAGTCGAGTTGGCCGCTGCACGCAGATTCTATGATCGAGCGCTGCGCTGGGCCTGGTGAGGGCTCGGCGTGCGAGGCACAATAAAATTTTGGGATGAGCGCATTCAATACCACTGAATGCACGACACGCATCAAGTGAATTTAAACACAACACGATGGAGGACCAAGAGAGAGCCATTTCCCGTTTGTGGAGATCCTTCAGAACCGTCAAAGAGATGGTCAGGGATAAAGGCTACTACATTACCGATGAGGAAATCAATATGTCATTGGACGAGTTCAAAGCTAAGGTTTGCTCAATGGGAGAGCCCCAAAGAAAGTTGATGTGCTTCCAGGCTCAGCCCACAGCCGAGTCTGCCGAAAAGTTTCCTGAAATGGGCTCTTTGTGGGTGGAATTTTGTGATGAAGCCTCTGTCGGTATCAAGACTATGAGAAACTTTTGCATTCACATCAGTGAGAAAAACTTCAGCACGGGTATATTCATCTATCAGTTGTCCATTACCCCTAGTGCTAACAAATTGATTCCTACTGTATCCCCTGCGACAATCGAGGTGTTCCAGGAGAGCGATTTGATTGTTAACATCACGCATCACGAGTTGGTACCTAAACACATAAAATTATCTAAGCCAGAAAAAAAGGAATTATTGGAGAGATATAGATTGAAGGAGTCACAATTACCCAGAATACAAAAAGAGGACCCTGTGGCTCGCTACTTTGGTTTGAAGAGGGGAGATGTGGTGAAGATCATTAGAAGGTCTGAGACTTCGGGTCGTTATGCATCATACAGAATTTGTTTGTAGAATCAAACATTATGTAATATAGCTGAAAGCAAGAAAACAAGAAATCTTACTGAATTGCAGATAGACAAAAAACTTTCAATGTGGCTGCCCTTCGGGTATTAAGTGTCCCGCCATGACGCTATCAGTCTCGCCGCGCCACCAATTGACATTCCCCAAGATTCTCGCAGAGGCAGGACTCACCTCTAAGCCATCTTTTCCCAAAAAGACCGGGCCTATTGTAATGACAACAGAGTCTACCACTGAGCTTTGGAGCAATTCGTTGATTACCACTGCGCCACCTTCAATCATCACCGAGTTTACACCCACATTGTGCAAAGCATTGAGGATGAGTAGCCAGTTGTTCGCACGGTTTGACAGATCCATGGGGAGCCGGCAGTACGCACCTTCTTGAGACCGCAAGATATCTTCATTTTCAGGCGAGGTTGTAGCATCATCATTGACAAAGATGAAGGGCGCCAACCCTGTCCCCTCATTCTTTAGCCTACAAAGAGTAGACTTACTATAGTCCCACTTGGCATCTGGGTCCACTACAACCGGGCGAATTTTGGAAAAATTGCCGTAGCGACAATTCAATTTCGGATCATCCGCCAACACAGTCCCGACCCCGACTAGGATCGCGTCGTGGTATGCTCGAAGATAGTGTGTCATTGTCTTTGTTTCTAGGTGTGATATTTTGGTCTGCACCCCTGGACGGCTTGCAATGCGGGCGTCAAGCGATTGTGCCCATGTCAAGGTCACGAAAGGGCGATCATCTCTTTTTACTGGAAGATATGGGGCAAGAAATGGTATAAGTGTTTTGGGTAGGGGTAGTAGGGACATTTTTCGGATATGCAAGCGGTGTGACGATACTCTATTAAGGCTCAAATGCCGCATTACTAAATCGCACCAGCTAGGATACTATTTTGATTTCACACGCCAAATCACAATACGCCGGCCCCCGCGGACCAAGGCTCATGGCACTGGCGGATGCCTGTTCAGTTTTAGAGCCAAGAATCATCTTAGAGAGAGGGGTAAATTGCCCAAAACTGTACCAAGGAAGTACAGACTGGATTTTTGGAGCTGTGGAGAAAATATGGCCTTACGATGTTCTATTTGTAGCAGTGATGGAATTATCTGCATTTTGCGCCAAAAATTATCTGGATATTTGAGATATTTTGAGATATTATCTCGGATATCCAGATAACTCAGATAAAAATAACATTAAAAATTATCTCAGATATTCGAGCAATATCTCAGATAATTTGAGATAATTTGAGATAATTCGAGATAATTGTAACAAATTTCTGAGGACTTAGCACCGCCCTTGTCACCGGCAAACTCGACTAAATCTTTTGCAAACCCGAGTTTATTGCTAGGGAAAAGCTTGTCCAACGCCCCTTTTCACAAGCCACGCGCTTCACGACGCCTGGGAGTTATGAAGTGGGCTGAAATCCCCCCTGGCCTCTCAACTAATTATCTTTTCTCTAGTTAGCATAGGAGCAACATTCGAGTGGTGTGGGCGAACTGCAGTCTAACGATATCGTCAACTTACAAGACATGGAAGATTGTAGGGAAAGAAAGCTATCTGAGGCCCGAATAGAGCAACGCTCACTGACTACGAGCGAAACGGAGTGTATTGACAACAGTGATTTGCAGAATCGAACAGGATTGGCGCATCTTTGAGCCAGTTATTCGCAGAGCCTGGAAGAAAAGAGCGAAGCAGAGGCTTTGGATACTACACACATTTTACCAGATTCTAGCGATGCAAATTTCAGCGGTGCAGAGACTTTGGTTTCCAGGCATCACCCAGAGTTGAGCGATGAAGAGTTGAGCGATGCGGAGCTGGACGATGCAGAGGCCTTAAATGCAAGACATGGTCTAGAGTTGGTCGAGCTAGAATCTAATGATTCCAGGCTCAAGGAAGTTCCCAAATTAGACGGCGATCTGAGGAGCATTTCCGATGTGAGTGAAGACGAAGAGAACGACTAAAGTACAAGTTTCCGAATAAAGTAAGATTAATGTTTTGAATATAATTGATAAAGGTCATACCTTTATAAGTTCGCCACGAAATAATAGCTGAACAGGTGTGTTTGGGCGGAGACGAGACGTAGTCGTGCCGCACATGAGTATCTTTACTCTCTAGAAAGATGCAGTTAAGGTTGTGTGCCGGATTATGCCAAATTATCTGGAAATTATCTCAAATTATCTCAAATATCTCAAATATCTGGATAATTATTTCATATCTGAGATATGAAAAAAATTTATCTCAGATATTCGAAAAAGTGAGATAATTTGAGATAATTTGAGATAACCATCACTGATTTGTAGTTGACATATGGTTCATATTGATCCAGTAGTCGCGTCGGGCAATATTCCTCGGGTGCGTAACGGCACGCGCCCATGCACCGAAACGCGATGTGACCTCGGCCCATGTGACTAGGTCGAAAAAAAAGGCCTCAATTCGGCTGAAAGTTGTTCCTTGCTGAAATTTGGTTTTGTCGGAAGCCGTCCCAGAACGTTCGATGTCTCGCGTTTCCTTGGATTTGCGGGGTCAAGTCTAAATCAAATTAGGCGTGAATTCTTGCATTCAGAGATTCGGAGAACCCCTAAATCTGCTTACGCTGCACCACCTGCACGGAGGTTCGGAACGCGCACCATGCTTGTTTTTTTTTTTTTTTCTTGAAAGACATATCCAGCTACCCACTATTTTTCTTTTTCCCCCGTATACTCCACAATGTACTCCGTGGAGACCCCCTTTTTGATTGAGTTGTGGCCGCTCTTTGACGCCGCCGTCACAAAGATTTCTGGCGGTCGCTTCGTGCCCTCGCAGTTCGAGTTTGTCCCTCACCAAACAATTTTTTCATCTTTCCCGGTGGTCATTGGGGCTATTGCTGTTTACTACACCGTGATTTTCGGCGGGGACTACATTTTCAAAAGATTCAAAATCAGACCTTTTGTGTTGAATGGTTTGTTCCAAATCCACAACTTGTTCCTCACTACCTTGTCGCTCACGTTGCTTGTGTTGATGTCTGAGGAGCTTATTCCTATGATCTACAACCATGGCCTCTTCTACGCAATCTGCCACCCAGACGCATGGACCCAGAGATTGGTGACTTTGTATTACTTGAATTACTTGACGAAGTTCTGTGAATTCGTCGATACCGTTTTCTTGGTTGTCAAGCAGAAGAAGTTGACATTCTTGCACACCTATCACCACGGCGCCACGGCGTTATTGTGCTACACGCAGTTGATCGGCTTGACGCCGATCTCGTGGGTGCCCATCACTTTGAACTTGTTGGTTCATGTTGTCATGTACTGGTATTATTTCTTGGCTGCCAGAGGCATCAGAGTCTGGTGGAAAGAGTGGGTCACGCGTCTCCAGATCATTCAATTTGTATTGGACTTGGGCTTCGTTTATTTTGCTACTTACCAGAAAATCGTCTTCACATACTTCTCGCATATGAGCCACGTGTTGCCCGTGTGCGGCGACTGCGCCGGCACCATGCTCGCTGCCTACTCCGGGTGTGGCATTTTGTCGTCATACCTTGTCTTGTTCATTGCCTTTTACATTGAGGTTTACAGAAGGAAATCCACCAGAAAAGCACAGAAAGTCAAGTCTGTTCACGGGGGTGTCGCCGCTCAAGTCAACGCGTACGTGCATGCCTCTGGCAAGTCCGACTCGCCTGCTCCTGAAGGCCTTCGTAAGAGAATCTAAGTCATATTCATAGAAACTAGAGCAAATCATCGTTTCATTATTTATACCCAACATCCCACTTGCGTGGTCAGATGGACATTACATAGTATTTAATGAACACCTAATTTCCCATTGATTTTTGCACGTCGTCAAAATGTGGAATACCCTCAGCTGCCCCTTTTCTTTGAATGGCCAAACCACTTGCAGCCGTAGCAAATTTGATGGCATGCTCAATGCTTTTGTTGGTGCTAAGCTGCAGAATGACACCGCCGAAAAAAGTGTCGCCGGCTCCAGTGGTGTCAATGACTTTGTCGACTTTTCGAGATGCGATGAACGTTGGCTCAGCTCCCTTCGCAACAAAGACGCTTCCCAAACTACCCATCGTGATTACGACTGTGCTGATATTTTGTTGATCTAGTTTGGTTTGAAGTTTACTGGCTAGAATCCCGAAGCCATGCACCCTGTTTTCCCTCATTTTTTCGCTGAATTCCATTATTTCTCTCTCGTCTAAGATGCACTGAGCGACGTCCATTGCCTCGCCTTCATTCACGATGAGAAAGTCGATCTTGATGAGTGTTCTCTCAGTGATATAATCTTTGTTGAATGGAGAGGGGTTGTACGCAATGTTTATGGCAGGTCTGTGTGACTTGATCCATTCAATTGACTCGATCGTGTATGGGAACTCGTTTTGCAAGATCACAAAGTCTCCTTCGGCACTCGAGCTCTTGAAGTATGTCTCAAAATCATCGTTATTCGGTTTGAGATCCCCGTTAGCCCCGGCAGTGATCAATATCCGATTCTCACCAGAAGATTCGACCAAAATAACCGCAACACCGGATGATTGGTTTTCAATCGTTCTCACGTATTTGGTATCGACCCCAGCGTCGACGAGCGCTTGTTTAAGCTCACGTCCAAATGCATCGGTACCCACGTTTCCCACCATTCGAACGTTGGAGCCACCTTCTGGAGATAATCTTGCGCAAGCGAGGGCCTCATTCAAGCCTTTCCCCCCGAGATGATTTTCGAACGTATTGGCCTGGAAAGTCTCGCCGCCCTCGGGTACCTTATCGGTGAAAGTCACTAAGTCATAGTTGAGCGATCCGATGATGGTGATCATAATGATTTCGAGCTGATGATGAATTGAAAAACTTATTTGCTTGGGCTTGTTGCCGTCTGGATATCTGAATGATCGTTCAAATGCGGGGTGTGCATATTTGTTAATTTTTGAATAATCCGGGACGATCACGCACAGCTTGAAAAAGTATTACAAATTTTGTTTTATACTGGAGTAGATCTTGCAGGATATATGTTGATGTCTACCTAGAAAACTTTTAGCCCAAACACATTGAAAGGTCGTTAACCGTCGTAAGAAGCTTCCTGTATGCAGAATGCTTCCAACCCTTTCTTTTCAAAGATCTTCAACAATAGCGAGATATATCGTTTTTCATTCAAAATGATCTGTGTGTACACTTTTCGACCATATATACTCTAGCTTTGCAAAAGTATGTGCTTGTTAGCGTTGTTGCTGTTGCATTCTCTTCAACCTCATCTTCTCGGCATATGTCAATGGCTTAGACGACTCAGCTGGAGGGGCTGGGCTTTGGGACGGAGACGGCGTTGGGTTGACTGAAGGAATAGGGGACGATCTGCCAACGTTGGCCCCTCTAGCTTGCATCTCAGCTTGCATCTTGGCTCTTCTTTCAGCGAGCTCTGCATCCTTCTCCTTTTGAAGTCTCAATTCCTCCTTGAATCTGGCCATTTCATCTTCTTTGGCCTTCTTACGGGCCTCCTCCTCGGCGGCAAGTCTTTCCCTCTCGCGGATGTGTCTCAACTCCTCGATACGCTGCTGCTTCACCTGCTCAATACGGGCAGCCTTGGCTTTCTCCAATTCTGCCTTTGCACGAGCCTTCAACTGAGCAACTCTGGCGGCATTCTGCTCATCGATAGTCTTCTTGTACGACTCGTAGTCAGGGAGAACACGCGACAAGCGCTCTTTAAGGGATGTGGCATTTTTGAACTCCTTCTTCGCCTTCTCGATCTTGGCCTGCTTCAACTCCTCGTAAGCTTGCGCATCTCTCTCCTTCTGAGCCTCGGCATCCTTCTCCAAAAGCGGTAACTCGTACTTCCTTTGAGCTCTCTCCATGTGGTCAGCCTTTTTGAACACAATCTTCAACTTCTCGTCCAATATCTTTCTGTCCTTGCTCAATTGCTCAATCTGCATAGCACGCAACTTGTCTGTATCCAAATCGCCTAAGTTGTCCAAGTCAATCTTGATGATTCCCTTAGCATTGATTTCCTCGGCAATCTTTCTCTTGTCGTTCTCGATGATGGCCCTCTTCTCTCTCTCCAATCTTTCCAAATCCTTTCTCTCTTGCTCCTTGACCAATCTGTCAGCCTC
Source organism: Metschnikowia aff. pulcherrima (assembly GCA_004217705.1). Lineage (NCBI taxonomy): Eukaryota > Fungi > Ascomycota > Pichiomycetes > Serinales > Metschnikowiaceae > Metschnikowia > Metschnikowia pulcherrima. Next base: position 373,818 of record CP034459.1, on the reverse strand, counting down.
GGCTCTTTGTTCAGCAGCTAATCTCTCCTGTCTTTCCTTGGCCGCCTGCTCTTCTTGCTCACGCTTGAGCTTTTCGGCAATTTTCTTACGCTCCTCCAAAATTCTGACACGGTCGGAGAGCTCTCTCTGCTCGTTTAAAAAGCCCTCAAGTGCATTGTGGAAGGCGAAGTCACGTCTTTGCTTTTGACGGGTCTCCGCTTGGGTGTCGATAACCTTGTATGAGGTCGACAAGGTGGATGCCAACTTCGACAATTGGGTCCTGACGATCTCAGCAGGCGACGCTTGCAATTTAGAAGATAAGGAGTCGATGAAGGAGTCCTCGAACGGGTTGGATTTGAACGTCACGACCTGGGTCTCGTGGTCTATGGTCATTGACAAGTGACCCTTCTTGACCGCATTCACGATCAAATCCTCAACCTCCAAAGGAGACAAGGTGAATTCGGAGGAGCCAATCTGGCCCAAAGAGACCAAGAAATCCAATTTAACGGCCTCGTAAATCTGGGAGACTTGCTGGAACGATCTGATCAACACAACCTCAGTCAAAGTAGGAATATACTTGTTAAAGGCATTGTCGTCCTTAATCTCGTCAAACACTTCGGCAACTCTCTCCTTGGCAGTCAATGGGTGAAACTCGGTGTCGCTCATGGTCTCAAACAACTTTTTGACAGCCGGGTGGACAAACTGCAAGATGGACTTTGTGACAATGGAGGACACCAAAGACTCTCTCGTGGGGACCTGGTTCAAGTTCAACAAGGAGCTCAATTTGGAATTCTTGGCCTTCTGGTCGTCGACCACAGTCTCATTGACATTCAAGGACTTTGTTGGCACGGCCAATGTGGACAACACAAGCACAGACGCGTAGTGTCTCAACTCGTCATCGGTGGCATTAGGAGACTGCGAAAACAAGGTGAAGAACTTGTTCCAGGCAGCGGCATGGAACAACGTGTTCTCCGACACGGCGAAAATGCGCGCCAAGTTTTCGTAGTAGTTGGCCATCATCACAGGCTTGGGCGCCTTCTTTGACGCGGTGATCAACGTGTGCACGTCATCCACGGAGCGGAAGGACTCCTGCCACAATTCCAACTTGACTGCGATGTTCAACTGGGTGAAGCGCTGTTCCAAGTACCGCTGCACGGTCTCTGCTTCGGACAAGTCGACCGCGTGAAGGTTGGGAACGGCGGGCTTGGTCTGTACCTGGGTCGTTACGGACTGCATGTGCACACGCAAGAGCTCACACAAGCGTCTGAACTCGGCCTTACGGCTGAACTTCAAGCAGAATTGAAACGCCTGGTTGACTATCGCCGAGTACGTGACCTCTAATTTCGAGTTGTTGCGCAAGATATCCAACACCGCGCGCAACGCCTCCCACAAGAAGCGCAACCATGGAGTGACCAACTCACGCTCCGTTCTGTCCGTAGCGTCGGTATTTGACACAGTAGAAAGCAAAATACTCTCGGGCGTTTGGTCCGCCTCAAAGTCGTCTTCCTCATCTTGGTCAATCTTGGTGTCGGCCTTCGACTGGGCCTCGTCCAATTTCTTCTCGGCCAACTGAATGAATCTGCGCACAACTACTTGAACAGACTCCAAACCGTTTTCCGACGCCTGCACATTTTTCTTGTACTGGTGCAATGCGTCTTTAGCCACCTTGCCCTTTCTCAAGTCAACGGCCAACTCGATAAGCAACAAGCCGATAGGCTCCAAGTCCGCCACCTCCAAGTGGCGGATTCTTCTCGACGTGATGAGATCATATAATGTCTCGAGCGCTGCTTCCTTCTCGTCAACGCCGATAAGATCCTCGGCACGCTTCAACACGTTCTCGGGGCGAAACGCCTGGTTTCTGTGTGGTGGTGGCATATTTGCTTAGGTGTGTTGAAAAGATGGTTTCGCTGGTGAAGCTTCACTTGACAAAAAATTTTCGTCTGCTGTGTGCACACTCACGGGTTGAACAGAAAGGGCCGCGCGTCGGAAATGGCCTCCATTCGAGAAAGCAGCACACAATTTGTGTATTCTTGTAACAACGTAATATTTATGAAAGTCAAAGTTTAAGGTATAAGACAGCTAACTTTGCTGATAAAATAGCCATTTAAATTTATCTGAAAGGTTCGATGCCGCATTTGCCATTTTTGTAGAAAATTACACTAATGTTCTAAAGAGGTGGTCGCAATAATCTATTTACAAAAATAATCTTTTACGATCCTGCAATTAAAAACACATCTTTTGAGTGAATAAAATACAAAACAGCTGAAAACTTTCTTTATTTAGCACTTTGAGCATTGAACTTGGCATGAATATTTGAAAAGCAGTACTTACAAGAGTTTTTTAATACGTGACGCATTTCAATCGAATTTTTGACGACTAAGTCTATACACGAGTGAATCTGGGCGCGGGGATGATCTGGTTAGAAAGGAGGAAATTGTTCTTCCATCTCAGGCACGGACTTTTTCAATCCATCCTTAGTAAGAAGCAAAACACTTAACCTGGGGTCTATTCCGTACTCCGTGAAAACCCTCCGCGAGTCTGTTTCCTGATGCTTTTCAGTGTACTCGTATTGCCCGTGATACCTGGCATTTTTTTCCAAGACCACATCCTCAAAGTGAAAGTAATCGAATTCTTCTTCCTTCCCATCCTTCATTGAGACTTTCTTCTTCTTCGACTTTTGCTCGTCCTCATCCGTTGAAATGTTGGCATGAACCAATTTGTAAATCTTTGAGATCACGAGGAAATAGTCGAACTCATACTTTTCATGAGCATCCTCAGCCTTTTCCATTTCTTCGAAAAGCATTTTATACATGGGTGGCACAACCTCAACAGGCATGTTGATCATTCTCTCGCTAATGATCAAACCTACTCTTAGTTGCTTGTTCAGATCCTTAGTCGTCTTGGCAGGATTCAACAACTTCTTCAAAACCATGTTGAACTCAGTATTCACTTTCGTTTTCTCAAGTATATAGTCAAGTACGACTCTCACGCTTGGCTTCGCGGAGTGGGCATTGAGATCAATCACACTGAGTAAAGCAAATGGGTCTCCCTCCTGGCCGTCGGTCTTGATGGTAGTGCCCACTGCATTTTCAGTTAAGATCAAATCGGCCAATCCAGATATATCGAATCTCAAAGCATCATCTCCGAAAAGCTGGCGAAGAAATGTCTTCGTTGCGTGGAAGTCCACCTGCGGATTCAAGTCGAAGTAGTCAAAGTCGACATTGATGACCTCTTCCATGTCTTCTTCAGTGGCACCAACCTCAACGTCTGACTCGTCAGTTGAACTCACATCAATATCTGAATCCTCATCAACTCTTCTTTTGCTCATGATCAAATTAACTTGTATCTTTGCAATGGGAACCAAATCTTGCAACCGTCATCTTTTTTGCCCTAGCAGGTCGCGCGGCCATCGCGCATGCATAATGATAGCCACGAGAAGCCATGACGTATTGGGATGAGAGACCACGCTGGAATGAACCTCGATGGCTACACCTCTGAAGAGAACAGCCTGGATGGGTCGAATACTCAAAAGCCTGAAATTGCGAATGCCACGCTTACTCAACTGGCTCCATCATTTGTAGTGTCATCTGGCATACAAACAACGTTTGGCGGAACCTTTCAAAGGGCATTCCCAACGCCAAATAAAGGTACGAAGCGAAAGAGTAGAAGAGATAAGGCGTCAAAAAAACAAAAAAGAGTCGATCCTGAGCAGCTAGATTATCATGGGCCGTGGGCTGGCTCTAGTACCTCGGACGAGATTTCAGAGAATTCTTGCTTAAGCGGGGACGAATCAACAACTCATGAATCGGAACTTCCTCAGATTGACGTCACCACAAAATCAACAGAACTCACAGAATCGTATGTGGACTACCCGTTCATGGAGGTCCCATCGATTCATGCCACTTCGGATGATCCAATGGTGTCTTTCACCAAGCGAATTGGCTTCACATTGAGTGGCCACGCAAAAGGCGTTACGCGTCTACGTTTCATACCTCGACTGGGTCATCTCTTACTCTCTTGCGGGAACGACAGCAAAATATTTCTCTGGAATGTTCTGGATAACAATCATTCGAAAGTGAGAGGATATTTTGGACACACCCAAGCAGTCAAAGACGTGATTTTCACCGCAGATGGCTGCAAATTTTTGAGTTGCTCGTATGATAATACCATAATTCTCTGGAAGACTGAAACAGGGGAAATTTTACAACGCCTTTCTCTCGAGGCAACTGCCAACTGTGCCATTTTCAACCCGCTAAACGAAAATGAAGTTGTTGTGGGGTTGGCGAACAGGAGAATTGAACATTACGACTTGACGACTCCCGAATCCCCCATACAAGTATATGACCACCATCTCGGAGCTATAAATTCCCTCACCGCGTTGTCGTCTGTGTTTGTTTCCACGTCGGACGACCGAACAGTGAGATTTTGGAAATGGCATATCAATATACCGACGAAAATCATTGCTGACCCCACACAAAACTCGATTCCCTGTACCGCCGCTCACCCGTCAGAGAGCTATCTAGCTCTCCAATCGTTCGATGATGCGATATACGTCGTACAAGGAAGTGGGAAGTATAGGTTCAACAAAAGCAAGACATTCAAAGGACACAAAGTAGCAGGCTACGGAATCGACCTAGGCTTTTCAAGTGACGGTGCATACATTATGAGTGGGGACACAAACGGCCATGTGTTTGTTTGGTCCTGGAGAAGGCGCGAGATTGTTCAAAAACTAAAAGTGAGCGATTGGGTGGTTACCTGCTTAGCAACGCACCCTTACAGACCCAATGTCCTTGCGGCAGCGGGCAAAAGAGGTGAAATTTACGTTTGCAAATGATGCATGTGTATTCCAAATCATGGAATGGATAAGATTTGGGTGAATGAGTCTATAAATGAGTTTAGATGTCCCCTATCATGTTATTGCACACTTCTCCTTTTTGTAGTCGGCATGTTTTTTCCTAACATGTGTTTTTGCAAGGGAAGGGGGGCTTTCCTCGTCATGTGTGAAAATGTGACGTAAATGATGTTTGTGTTCCTTGACCTTGTGATCTTTACTCTTGTGATCTTTAGCCTTATTGTCGGTGGTGTCAATTTTTAGCTGGGTATCAATCTCTTTGTCCTTATGCTGACCATTCTCCTTTCGGTCCTCTGAGCTCTGCATTTCCAGACTCTTACGCCCGGTTACTGCGTCCGATCTTTGTTTGACGATGAGATTGTCGCCATCGAGAGAGAGTCCGCTGATGTTGGAGATTTCGCTCCATTGACTGTTACGCCTATATTGCGGAGTGAAGCTGATGCTCAAGTTGCGGCTTCCCGACTTTGAAAGTGACGCCGACTCCTTGTAGTAGTTCTTTTCCTTATCGGTGACATACCACAAGTAACGTTTTCTTATGTCGACGAAGTTCGTTGAGCCGGGGAGGGAATCCGGAATCGGTATGCTTGCACTGGGAAAGTTCAGGAATGAATCGTTTGATTTGGCATTCGACAACTTTTTCGTAATGATTATTTTTTCAGGAATCGTCAACATGGAAGAAGCTTGTGAGTGTTCGCGACTATCTTCTGCGGAGGAAAGTATAGGAGAGAGGGCCTCTTCAGTCCAAAACTTGGTCTTATGACCTTTCGGGGCAATGACAGGACTCGCGCTGATATTGCTTGCGGAGCCCAGATTCAAGCTGCTTGAGACTGCGCTCGAGTCACTCGGAACTAAGCGATAAAAGAGCATATATGGCCATTCACTTTCGAAAATTTCCGAGAATGTTTTAGTGACCACACGGTTAGACTTGAGATCGTCATACAAGTACCACGAAGCGCTTAAAGATTCTTCGAGAGACTCATTTTCTACATGAGCATTTTTCCGCACGGCAGAAACGAAATGACCTGATTGGATGGTGGTTCCTCGATGACAAACAGCACTCTCCAAAATCAATTTGAAGCTTAAATTGTTCTCTTTGGTATCACTGTCATCATCAGCGAGGAACAGAGGCAAGTCAATCACTGGTGGGATAACAATCTTTCGCTGTGATCTGTTGGCAAAATTGTCCGTTGTCGAAAAAGAGTAGCGTTTCAAGCAGATGGGCAAAACCGGCCTGCGGTTTGCGAACTCATGAGTGTTCCGCGCGACACTTTCATTGGCGTTATTGAGCTGATTGTCGTCTGTATAGAAAGGCATGAGTCGCAAAAGCATCCATGCTGGAAGCATGACCTCGCCTGGCTTTGACTCGAGACTTGAGATAGACCATATCGATAGCGTCGAAGAACGGGTACGTACCTGTACTCTGTTCAGCGTAGATGATGCAACCGGCTTACTGTGACCGTCCGCAAACGCGAGAGAGGTGCTCGACCGCACCTCCCTTTCACGTATAGATTCTGTCTTCGAGTGCAGTTCCAGCATGGGGATCGCAGAGCCGTTTGTTGGCGTCGCCGACCTCTGCTCCTCGATCGTGGCTCTGCGCTGAAGCTCGCGCTTGACAGAGATGGAGTTGTTAAAGTAATGCTCGAGACATTCTTCCAACAAGGTGGGTTCATCTGACGGGCGATTCTCTTCCTCGGGAATGGAGACGAACAAAATCCGCTCCTTGGAGTACTTTGTATCGTCATTGTCTTGCTTCCCCGAGTGCTGGATCTCAACGCGAAACGTTAAAAGCGGCATCGCCAATGTCTCGGTGAGAAATTCAAAGAGCGGTGCGCAGTCCTGCTGACGATGACTGAGGGCCTCTAAAAAGCCGAGTTTTCGCAAACACTCACAGATCTTTTGTGTGATATCGGTGGTAATGAGATTTCCCAGGCGCATGAGATTCACGTAAACTCGAAGGAGACACAGTAGTTGTGACACCAACGCGTTAGGGTGCTGATTCAGCAAGAACAAAATGGGTTCAAAGCTCTCGAGGTTAGCAAACATCGAGAAAAGCAACGCATCCAAATAGCACATAACATGTTCCCAATTTTCTGCTCCACGAAGCTCTATCGGCGAGCCAGCTCGGTCGAAGCCGTCATTTGTAATGAAAAGACCTAAATCACTAAGCTGAAAGAACCTGATTAGGTGGAACGCCTTGACCACATCTCCCTGGGAAAACGGCGACTTTAGCGCCACAATTATTTGGCTCACCGATGGCTGCGGCTGTTCGGGCCCAAAAAACACTTTCACTTGGGCCACTGCGGGCGAATTTTGGTTATACTTGGTGAGATTGGGCGCCGTCAAATCGCTAAACCCAGCCGAAGAGTCCGTTCCTAGAGTCTCGATATAGTATTGCCAGAACGACTCTGGGAATGCACAAAATGGCTGTTGACCCCCCTCAGACTTGGACGTCCATCGCGTGATACGCTTGCGAAGCATGTATTGATGATTTGATGAGGTAATATTATCACACTGGAATCGTTAATTTTGGTCGGCCTTCGCGTCCGTCCTGAATTCCGCGTCGCACCATGCTGGGCGCAATCTGGTGCCACTTTGGGCGACCGCTCGCATGCCCATTATTGCAAATACAGAATGGTAGCAAAAAGGAAAAAACGAAGAGGTACTTTAATTATTCATTCAAAATTGGGCCGAGCTGGACTCATCAAATTAAGTTTCGCGCTGGATAAATATGTGAGCGACCTGACGAAAGTTCACACCTATTGTAACAAATGATGGCAGCGCCCAGAACTCGCGCCTTGCCTTTGGGCCATCATACGTCCAAATCCATTATCAATTTGCCAGCATGCTCTACACAATATATTCTCTATCAAGTATTCGTAAAGCTACCACCTTCTAAACTTCTGATCAAAAAATCGGCTTCAAATCGCCACATTTAACTCCTTAATTTTATCAAGGATTCCGTCCATTTTAGCCTCGAGCGCTCCATTGACATAGTCCAGCCGTGTCTGAACGTCCATTTTCAGCTCCACTTCGTTTATGAGCCTGAAATTCTCATTGAAAAATCGTAGTTGAATTTTTACGAAAGATTCAAACAGCGGGTTCAAGTATGGGATGCGCATGTCTACAAGAGTGGGGAGTTCGCTCTTGAGCAGGTCATTGTGGCTAACATACTTTGCATGTGCTTGCTCTAGCTCCTTGGACAAATCAGATAATTTGAGTTCATAAGATGGATCCTCACTTGGGTTCGCGTCTAGTCTCTTTACCTTGGCTCGTAAAGAATCGTACGCAGCTTTTTTCCTGACCCTTTTCTTTATCGCCTCATTAACATTCACGTAGTAGGAATTGAATCTTTCCACCGGGTTAAGGACAGTTTTCAAAAACGGCTCCTCTAGCTCCTCTAGACAGGATTCCGACAAATCCCTCATGGCCGAGTAGTACGCATGTGCAACGGTATTCTCATCTTCACCATAAAATCCAGCTAGGACCAGTGTCATTGACTCCTGAGCAGTTGTGAGCTTTTTCAAAGAGTCAATATAATGTCGAAGCTCGGACTCGAGCCGCGTGGTAACGAGTTCCATTGCTCTGTAGCGTTTCTCTTCGTAGTCAAAGTCGAGATCCGTGGTTTCTTCGCCTTGGCCTGTCTTTAGCACCAGAGCACCAGCCCGGGAGATTGCATTTTTCAAGACCAGCCAGGACATTCTGGGAGTTTCGTATGCAATCTAGTCAGTTTTAACTTTAATATACGAATGCTGCGCTACTTGAGTAATTTGCGTTTGTATTATATAATTTAATTGCGCCGTGATTGTGTCCCAGAATGTGTATTGCGTGTTACCAGACCATTCGCGAAACACAGGTGAGACACTCTCAACACATATTTGAAACTGCACCCACCTTCTCAGCAAGATGTTTTTCTAGCTCCCGGATAAAGTATCCGCAGGAGAATGCATTATCTGAGTCACAAACTTTCCAGAGTATCTTGTGATGCACGCAACTGTGAGAACGTCATTCCTTATGGAGGTGGTCATCAAGTGGTTGAGGATCACGTGATTTGGAATGGAGCGGTGATATGCTTCTTTGTTGGAGGCGTAATACGAGCTATCGGCACGGCGCAACGCAGGGCGTTTGGCAAATGTCGAGTCGCTGCCCATTTGAGGTATGGAAAGTGATTGAGGTGGCGGAGGCGGCTGATGTTGCGCTGACATTTTGTTCAACAAGACATTGTTTAAATGCGCAGGGAGTTGCGGAGGTTCGGGAAGCTCATAGTCTGGCGACTTGTTCTTGAAGAAATTGTAGTCCACAAGCATCTCTGGGATCTCGGAAGAGTATGTGACGCTTTCGTTGCTATTCTCTGGGTTGTCGAGAAGTGACAGGTACGATGGCTCATGCGAAGGAGCCTGCGATGATTCCTGAGAAGAAGGGTATGAGTAATCTTCGACCCTCGGGGTTTCCAGATACTCGACATGCTCATGCTGCACTTCTTTCTCCTTCTTAGATATTCTAGTGAGAAAACTGTTGGATTTCTTTTGGATCTGGAATGCGTTGTGTTCCCCAGCAGTCTGTACAATGTTGACCTCGTCGGCAGAGCCAAGCGTATCGTGGTTGCCGTTATATAGATGCTGTGGGTCCAAGACTTCAAACCAATTGAAAAATATACCCTCTTGATCGGTAGCTGTGGGTAACCAGTCCAGAACTCTGTACTCATTGTTGACCACATAGAGTAATTTATGCACTCCAAGAGGCAATTTGATTGTTGTATGATACTCATTAGGGTTATTCAGAGATCTTTTGAGCTTGATGACATCGCGCCAGTTGGAAAACGACCCAATGATAGACACCTTGGCGATATTCTCGCGCGTCTGATTGACCCACTTGATTCTCACAGGCACCAACACCGGGGATGAGTCTTTTGGTTGGTTCACAAAAGAACTACTAGTCATTCCATTACTGTTGGCGAGGACGCCAGAATTGCTAATTGGCTGACGTGCTACCGCGGGGTGTGAGATCTTTGTGAAATCGACCTTTGAAATATCTTCAACGTCGGTAGAGGAGACACTGCCCGCAGCGTCATAGCCATCGATCTGCATCGCGTTCTCATCATCTGAGCCTGTAACCGGCAAAATGTTACGCGAGAGCTCTTCATTTTCCAAAATGCCGTGCCCCAACTCATTGAACTCGTCGTCAATGAGGTCATCCGTGAATCTGTCTTTTCTCAGAGCGTCGAGCTCGTGATCGGAATGAAACGCATTAGAGTCTTCTGGAGACTGACTGCTTTCGAGAGCCTTTTCCTGCTTTTGACGTTTAACCTCGTGCAAGATCAAGTCGCTAAATTCTTCCTCCAAGTTATGGTGATTGCTCTGCGACTGGTATGATTTGCGGAACGGGGCTGCGTGTCTGTGGACAGCAGCAGACTTTCTAGTTGAAGAGGCATTATTACCCATGGTGGAAATCTAAGTGAATCAAGAGGAAACCGGGTAAATGGAATTTCTTTACAAATAGAACGTAAAAGAATGGCTCCTTTGCGTTTCCTTGCTGGACAACACTCGTATGTCGGTACGGCATATAGTGCTCCTGACGCATGGACTCTTGCTGAGTCGGGCGACCAAAGAAGATACGAAGAAATTCGTAATTTGGAGGAGACTGATAAATTACATAATTTCATAGCTAGCTGCTCGAACACTCCACTCAAAAGAATCTTTGAGGATAGTCCTCGTCGCACGAAGTTCATAGATATAAGACATAAGGCTTCGTCAACCCTTCCACATGTGGAGCCGGCAAATGCGAGAAAATCCACCGGTATGATGGACACAAATAATTTGCGCCCTAGTATTATGATAATGTCGTGTCTTTTTGTCCCTGACTTAAACAACCCGATTTCATAAACAGAGTGGCAGTGGTGCTAAATCACTAGTGTTCGAGTTCAAAAACATGGGCTTCAGAATGTGAACATAAACCATGCAGGCCATGCCGAAAAGAGTAGAGACTAAATGCACGCCGCCCCCACAAATGCCCGTTCCTTGGAAGACACACGCTCACGCTCACGAGGACACTTCCCAGATTTGTCGGTGCACACACGTCCCCAACAACACATCTTCGCGACGCCGCATGTAGCTGTCTGCAAGATATACAGCGAAAGACTAATGGACTCGCGACCAAGGGAGGAACGTGAATACTCCGAGTTTTACGAAAAGCTCGATGAGTCGACTCCCCTTGCATTTTTTGTGACGAAATCCGTCGATCCCGGCCCGCCCCTTGCTGTGCAGAGTGAAAGCACTGTATCCTTTGGCAGTACACCTAAGCAGTATGCATTTAACGCTGCTCTACAAGACTACAAAGGCGCAAGCCAAATTGCTAAACCAGGAAAAATCACCAAAACCCTTTCTGCCTATGGATACAGACTGGTCACTAAAACGACAACAAAACCGAGTCAATGTTACGCGAGATTTCAGCAGCTACTACCCTCGCATCCATTACTGAGGTACGACATGGACGAGCAAGACGCACTCTACTTAGACTGGCTCAATCGACACCACGAAAATTGCAGTGTCACCCCTGAGGTCTTCGAAATAATAATGAGTATGCTCGAAAGCGAGTGGCATAAACTAGAACTACTGATGATAGCACTGGTAGGTCCAGGGCAAGATGGCCGCGACGTCCTTAAAATGGATGCCAATTTCGAAAAGTACGGTAGTGATGATGGCACTGGGGGAGTCGACTCCCTTTCCGAACAGAGGTGTGCAGTGTGCAACGATCTGGAGTGTGACAACACCAACTCTATAGTGTATTGCGACGGTTGCAATATCGCCGTACACCAAGAATGCTACGGTGTAGCGTTCATTCCAGAGGGCCTGTGGTTTTGCCGCCGCTGTATGGTGAACAGAGGCTCAGCTGTGTCTTGTGCGTTTTGCCCGAGTAAAACAGGCGCATTCAAGCAGCTAGACAACGGGATGTGGAGTCACGTGGTGTGCGCCTTATGGATTCGCGAAGTATACTTTGCCAACCCAGTGTATTTGGAGCCAATTGAAGGCGTGGCTTCGATCCCCAGAAGCCGCTGGACGTTGGTCTGTTATATCTGCAAACAAAAGACTGGGGCTTGCATACAATGCGCTGTCAGGAAATGCACCCAGGCGTACCACGTTACTTGTGCCAAAAGGGCTGGTCTCTATATGGCAATGGAAAAAGGTGTGCAGGGCGCAGTGGCGTCAAATGACACACTCAAGTCATATTGTGATCGCCACACGCCAGGTCACATGGATAAGGAGACTGCACTTGAGGGTATCTACAAAACCCGTATGTTTTTTCGTGACTCACATTCGTTAAGCCGCAAAAACGATCGCTTGGCATCCGAGCGTCGTCAAGCGAATCGAGTCAATCGGTTCAAGTGGAAAACAGAGAACGGGACCCCGATCGCGCCTCAGCTCTTCGTAGAGAAAGTTGCGACGATAATGAACTCTTTGAAAGTCGGGAACGAGGGCCTGGCTCGGATGCTCCGCGGCTTGACGGATGCTTCCAACGCAAAGGAGATTAACAAAGAAGCAGATTTCAAGAAAATTGGCTCTGCTATATGTAGGTACTGGTGTTTGAAAAGAGAGGCAAAGAAAGGGGCACCCTTAATACGGATTCGTGCACTGGATTATGAGTTTGTCACACCTGAGCCGCCAACTCGCCCTAATACGAACGCAGCGGAAATTAGTAGCAAAGAGTCAGTTCCGGACAAAAATGAAGCAGATGATGTTCCTCAGATGACTGACAAAGTCTTATTCGGCCATGACCTCAACAAGGATTTGGAGAAATTGATACAAGTGAATTCATTGGCAGTCGAAAGACAAAAGTTAACTGTCTCGCAGGCAGCAGAAACATTTAAAATGATCGATACGGCGTACTTTGCATTCGCAACAAATGCTAATGAGATTTTGAGAAAAATGAGCAAAATACTCTCGGGAAACAAGGAGCATGCAAGGATTTTCAAATCAGGGGGGTTGACTATAGAATCCATCATGTCAGAGGTTGTCAATGGCAGCATTTGCTCGACGCTGCTATTGAACGAGAAAATACAGCGATTGTTCGTAGAGCGGAACTATATCTCCACGCCTGGGACTGCATCTAAGGCTTTGCGCTACTGGGATCAGTCTGGGTTGCAGGAATTAATGGCTGTGGAGAAACGTACTTCTGAGCGCATTCCCTTTACAGAGATAGATGGCCTCGAGTTTTCTCTCAAACCACATGATCCATCGACTGTTCTTCTTTCAGAAGATCTTAGTGAAGTGGAAGACGATCCGTTTACTCAGTCGAATAATCGAGAGATTCTACGGAAATTCATGTCTTAGGTAGAATCTTTATGGGGGCGGGGATTGGATGCGGGTTCAGGGGTTCCGTTATATACATGACTGACAGGTATTACTCGCGCACACTAATTCTTCAGCAGAGCCTCCGCGCCACTCCAGAGAATGTGAAATCAAATAATAAATGATAGCAAAAAGGTAGTCTCGCTTATTGAAAGAGTTCTGAATTTTCCCTCACCCAATATTTCGTAAGGTCTTCTCGAGTCGCCGCCATCTGACTGGCCTTGGAAAGCGGGCACAGGCCTCGTTGCTATGCATTTTGTGAGCGTCATCACCTTGCGCGCAAATTTCCTCTTACGCGCATAAATATACATCACTAGTCCGATTCGCGCATATTGAATTGACAAGTTCAACCGGGTCAATCAAGCAAAAACGACGCGCGCCTCACTGATTGGGAGATAATTCTGTACGTCCTGTATCTTAAATTTTTATCAAGAGGTTTTGCGTCGAGAGGAGGACGGGCAAAATGTTTTTTTGCTAAATTGTGCGACTTGATCATCGCCGGGATTATCATTTTCAGCCCCTCGACACGGTGCGCCCAGACAACTGTGCCGGACTCTTATTTAGCCCTCATGGCTTCTATCTCCAACGTGCCAAATTCAGATTCCGCATGACGTGATAGATGCGCTGATAGGGGTAGTGGGGTGTGGGCGTTGAGGCTGTGCGACCCCAGACAGGCTTACATAGATTGCCCTCCCTTGGTTGCAAAAGCTATACTCATATCGATTCGATAGACTATCCAGACAAATAAAAAGCTCCCATAATTTGATTGGGTGCAAACAAATATTTGCTCAGGTACTATTGGCAAAGCTGAAAGGTTTATACATGTCTCGTTGCCCCCTCCTCAACTATCCCATCCTTGTCCACTTTTGTCGATCTTGATGCGTGCGGTATGCATGACGCGCGCTTCTTACATGTCCTGGATATACTATATAGCGGATTGCGCAGGTACCGTTGAGGCACATCACTTTGATACAGTCAACAAGGGCTGAAACTTCGGGCTATTCTTGCATAAACTGTAGGGATCGCACTTGAGAAGTGCATATCATTTTTCAATTTGGCCAAAGTACACGGTGTTGCTGATTATGTACCAAGTACATTTAAGACGTATATTCCCGGAATGATTCAACGCCTTTCGTATTTCAGCTTCACAAGCATTTTCTTCGAACCTAACCTTCTGTCACCGATAACTCAAACTTTGCTCAGTCTCGCGAATAGAGACGACGATTGTTGACGCTTAACCCACTTTTTTTGTTGACGCACTGTGGCGGGCTCTTTGTTCTGACCTCGCATATTGTCTGGCCATCCTCGGTTTCCCCTTTTTTCCTGCCCATAACCTAGCAGCGTCCTGCACACATACCAAGCGTCCGGCGTTAGCCTCGCGATACCTGAGGCCCAGAACCGCCTATTAAAGTAAATTGTTTCAGCTTTAGCTCACGCTTGACGACAAAGCTTACTTTGCTTCCGAACAAAACATACACAGCTGCACGCTACTCACGCGACGTCACTCACTTTTGTCAATAAAGACATCTCACAATCCCATTCCGCATTGTTATTACAGTTGCACCCATTTTCCATCCTTCCGCTCATTTGAAAACTTTCACATATCACGGGTTCCCCTTGTTGCCATTCACGAACAAGATAGTCACTCATTAATAGACCCGAATTAAAATACGAATCTGAAGTATTCGTCATGTCAATTACCAGACCCAATTCCAGTCGAGCGAAGAGTCTTCCAATGATTGTTGATGTTGCAGTCGACCCACAGGGAAAGACATTGTACCGTGTCCACGAGACAACTAGTGCGCTTCAGGAAGCAACTCCGCTCTCTTCGAACTACAGCGACTCATCTCGTCATTTCTTCGACTCTCTAGAAGAGTTGCATAGCCCAGCAGGCTCGGTGTCTAGCACTCAGCTGCCTTGTTCAGACAAGCAGAAGACATTTGAGCTTGGAACTTTGACGCCATTGGAGATGCCAGAGAGGAGAAGCAGTGTCTCGAGAAATACTGGATATTGTGCACCATCGCTGGAAGACATCTGGTCCAGCGACGTCGAAGCTGCATTCGAAGAAGCCTTGGCGATAGTACCTAAGTGCGGCCTCACTAAAATAAAGATTGCGGGCAAATGCTGTGGGCGGAACGAGCTTATTGCCGACTTTATTTTGGCAAAAACAGGAAAGTTTCGTTCACGGAAGCAGGTTTCCAGCCATATTCAGGTGGTGAAAAACATGAAGTCGAAAGAAAACCTCATCAATCTCATCAACGACGGACCAGACTACAGTAGTCCAGAAGAGGCTGAGGAGAACATGAAACGTTTTGAGGAAGTGTTTTCAAAAATCAATATCAACAAGTCACTAGGCCTCAATTCAACAGGTGATGCAGAACTTCTGGGCTCGGGCGGTCTGCTTCGGCGTCGCTCGTCCGAGCAACTCACACTTCCACCAAAGCGCAAGAAACTGCCTCTGTCGAGCTTGAATGTGAGGGATATAAGCTTTACTATCGAAAATCCGGATAACAATGGATACCCGGTTACCTTGACAACTCAGGCAGAAACTCCCATGAAGTTCTTGAGCGTGAAGGAAAACGCTAACATCACCACTAGGTTTCCTGGCCTCGAGGAGTTTTCCAACACTAATGTTCCACTCATTCATAACATGGTGAACATCATGAATCCATTGAAGTTGGCTACCACCCATTCCATTGATGTTGGATTGAAAACGAATTTCAAAGTTGACATTCCGGGGGCTCGTGAAAATCTTGCTTGCTTCACGACAGTATATTCTTTTGGTGACGAGGTGTTGAAAGTGAATGATGACGAATTCAGGACTAATACTGATCAGCCTTTTCTTGTGAAATTTTGGAAGTGTTTTTTTCTTCAGCTTCTTAACTTGCCGACCTCCCTCGACGCTGCTTTCAAAGGCGTCACGGTCAAGCAGGTTATATATGACAACACGGTGCCCATCACTAGCATTCTTCCTAAAAGCAAGATCAAAGCGGTTTTGCTTTGGGAGTTTTCAAAGGTCGATGAGTTCAGCGAGGCTGTGTCGTCTTCCTCGAGATTGTTTCTTCCGCCTGCGTTAGGCTACGCTACCATGACAGCCAACAACTCGAACTACTCCATCAGGCCTCCACAGCAGACTTACCCTCTATCACAGCCGCCTACTGAACCACCAAATGCCCAGTTTATGTATACGCCTGCGTCAAGCACATCTTCCTTGAGAAACCTCGCAAATAACAAAAACTATAAATTGCCCGAGATCTCGAGACCCACGAACAGCACAGGGGTCTCTCAGTTATCGTTTCCTGGATTGTCGGTTTCCTCGCCTTTCTACGAGCAGCAAGCAACTCCTCAATATCTGGCTTCTATTCTTCCTGGCGTTTCTTTGATGACCCCCGTGGAGGGAGAGTCAAATACTTTCTTTCCAGCAGAAGAACAACACGTCTTAGGCAATTATTTACATTAGGACCGAATACATACCAAGTTAAAGAAAAACTTGATTCATTTGGAACGCATGAGTAGCTTGGTATCAAACACTTGACAGACACACATGTCACATAAAAACCGACGCTAGATGTACTCGCCGGATATTGCGGACTGTAAACGTGAAACCCGCCACTTGCTACTGTTGAGCACCTAGAAGTACTTTTATTGAACACGTGAAAGGAAGATACGTCAGACATTTATTTAAATCAACTACCCTATGTTTTCATTCTCGTATTGTGGGAGGCATACATTAGTAATTCTCGTAACCAACCCCTTCAAGCCTTTCGGCTTTTGTCAAAACTTCTTCCTCCATATTGTTCATGTACTGGGACATCGCATCCAACCACTTGTAGTCGTGAGCGCCCAAAATACGGATGGCTAAGAGAGCGGCATTTGTACTGTTGTTGATGGCTACGGTAGCAACAGGGATACCGCGTGGCATCTGCACGATTGAGTGCAAGGAGTCCACGCCATCGAGTGTAGAACCCTTCACTGGAACACCAATCACAGGCAATGGAGTCATCGCGGCCACCATGCCGGGTAAGTGGGCCGCACCGCCAGCGCCAGCAATGACGGCCTTGATGCCTCTCGAAGCAGCCTCTATGGCGAACTTGGACATACGGTGGGGCGTACGGTGAGCGGATACAATAGTCAACTCAAAAGGGACGCCAAACTTCTTCAAGATATCAGCGCCGACGGCCATAACAGGTAAGTCCGAGTCCGACCCCATGATGATCGATACCAAGGGCTTTTCCTTGGATTCCTCAACCTCAGAGGGAAGGTTCTTCTCCTCGCCGATAATGTACTTGAGTTTGGCCTCGGCTTCCGCCATCGAAGAACCGATGACATTGATATGGCCCATTTTTCTTTTGGGTTTGCTCTCTTTGCCGTACAAATACACCGATGCATTTGGGGTCTCAAGAGCACGACGGCAGATAGACAACTCGGCGTCTTTCTGAGATTTGTCGCCCAATACGTTCAACATGATAGCATTGGTGTTTGTGGTGGAGAGATTGGAAAAGTTCTTGGGCATAGGCAAGCCGGCCACTGCACGTACGTGTGCTTCGAACTGGTTAGTCACACAAGCATCAATTGTGTAATGGCCAGAATTGTGAGGACGTGGGGCGATCTCGTTAATTAAAAGCTCATGGTTAGGCAACAAGAACATTTCCACACCAAAAATTCCGCAGCCAGGGAAAGACTTGACGGCATTTTGCGCCAAGATTGATGCCTTCCTCTGCAAGGTGTCAGAGATTCTCGCAGGGGCGTACACTAAGTGGCAAATGTTGTCTTGATGAATAGTCTCGACAGTAGGGTACGCAAATACCTCACCTTCAAGCGTCCTGACCACCATGACAGCCAACTCCTTTGTGAATGGACACCACTTCTCCGCATACAATGGTCTGTCTTGCAAAAAGGACAACGCTTCCGGAATGGACTCCTTTGATTTCACGACAAAGTTGCCTCTACCGTCATAGGCCAAAGTCCTGGCTTTCAACATGAACGGAAATGTGAATTTAGAGCCGATTTCTTCCAATGCATCGAAGGTGTTTGTCTTAACCTCCAAAGACTCCACCACTCCAACATCGTGCTCTTGCAAGTGAAGCTTCTGCAAATATTTATCCTGGATGAGGCGGATAGTCTCCGGGAGGGGGTATATAGGGATGTTCAACGACGACGAAACCGTCTTCAAGGCGTCTACGTCAACATGTTCAATTTCAACAGTCAAAACATCGCATTTCTTGGCGAGCTTTGTGATTGAGTCGAGATCTGTAAATGAACCGTCGACGTGCTCATCCAAGGCATTGATTTGCTTCGCGGGAGAGTTTGGCTGGTCCAAGATAATGGTCTTGATGTTGAGTCTATGCGCCGCCTCGACCAACATACGGCCTAGCTGACCGCCTCCAAGTACACCGATTGTTTTACCGTCCATTTTTGCTCTCTAGTTGTATAATGTCGAGGTGACCGTAGAAAGTGGAGAAATTGCACTTAATATATTGCAGTCATCATTATCGCGGACAGAGTCAGTCTCTGCACACAGCGCACGTATCAAGATTGACATCATGGTCTATGCCACGATATCTTCCGAGAACGAGACGGCCCAAATGACGACTTCCGTCTGATTTCTATGTATTACGATTTTATTTAAATTTTATTTGGAGTAAGTCTGCCCTCGTAAACGAGACTGTGGGATGATCAAACCGCCTGCCGACCAAGTGTTACCTTAACGCGCCGTGTATTCTATAAAAGATATGCTTGAAATAAGTGATGAAAAGTAATTGAAGTGAAAGAAAAATCGCCTTTGCCGTATTTGTTTTCGCCGTTGACCTTCGCCGAAAGAAGTGATTGCGAGAGTAAAGCTTACGCAAAGTCTCCAAGATGTGGCCACTTAAAACTTGAGCTTTTTGCTCCTGGACTTTTTGGCCTTGATTCTCCTCTTCAATGCAGTTTTCATGTTGCCAGTAGTGGGGGCACTTTTGGTGGCCTCTTCAGATGCCTCCTCGATGGGAGTGTCCTGAGCCATCTTCTCCTCGTTTTGCTTTAACAAGTTCAAGCGTGCTTTCTCGGCAAGACGAGCGTTTCTGTCATCAACAAATTGATTGAACTCTCCTTGTCTCTTAATGCTTTTGGCCCGCAACTTAGGCTTGGATCTTAAGGATTTGGCCATCTTTGGTGTAAAATAGTTGGTATTGGCTTTTTTCCTTCACCTCATCGCCCGTGCGAATCGGGCCGATGCCTGTACCGCCCCGCACTAAGCAGTTTCACTTGCTGCAAATATCCTAATTTGGGCGAATGCAGAAAAAATTGGTGGCCAGCAAAGCACAAATTAATGTCCTACATTATGCTCGCTTACAGAATTGGATTTTTAGACTCTTGAAATCCATCGATGACTGTGAATTGCGGTTTTGCTAAAACGCCCCGATGAATAGTGTCGGAGTCGCAGTGACATTTGGGCCTTCCCATTGATGCCTATGAAAATAATTCGCTCATGTGGGACTGTATTGAATTTTGAGTGTCCCTGAAGGTCTCATCCAAGAAAATAATCTACACGCATTACCTAGACCTTTCTGACTCGCTTAAAGTACAGTAATGTTTAAGTTTACGGCTTACTATGGGAGGAAGCACAAAACATCAGAGCATCACAGCTGAGACCCCTCAAGTTTGATGGTTCTGGTACTTTCCCAGCAACTATTGACACGTGTGTGGTGATCCAGGTTTCCTCAGATGAAAGTGGTACGTCTCTATGCAATAATGGGCTTGTATGATAGGTGACTCCATTGTTGCGTAAGACTGAATTAATCAGTGGGCAAGCTGTAGGTAGATTGATAGCATTCATCACGTGCGCGCAGAAAGGGCTAGTCCCCTCAGGCAGATTCGTGAAATCTGGACCTTCTTTACACCCGTACATCGCGGCTGCCACCAGTCTCCACCGCACTCTAACTTTCGGGAGTGCTTCCTGCAGATAGAAGAATCCGCCACTCGCGCACATTTCTCATAAGAGATGAAAATTTTCCTTCCCTCGCTTTCTTCTATATCAGAGCAAAATGTATGTATCCATGCTGAAACAAGAACTCGACTAGTGTCGTTGAAGCGCAAGAGCGCTTACCTATATCACCAGATCTGGAAAACTATTATCAGCTTTCCTCAGCTGACATTTATACACATGAGTCTCTAGTCATGCCTCAAGTAACGCCTGGGCTATCTCACCCCTTGAATTGCCACTATCTCATGAGTGCCCTGTCGCGCGCGCAACGAAAATTTCTATAATCTGATGAGTAAGAATACTAACAATGTTCAGGGCTAATCTTAGAACTCAGAAGAGACTCGCCGCTAGCGTCGTCGGTGTCGGTAAGAGAAAGATCTGGTTGGACCCCAATGAGACCACTGAGTTGGCCAGCGCCAACTCTCGTGAGGCCATCAGAAAATTGTACAAGAACGGTACCATTGTGAAGAAGCCAGACACCATCCACTCTAGATCCAGAGCTAGAGCTCACGCCGAGTCCAAGAGAAACGGTAGACACATGGGTTACGGTAAGAGAAAGGGTACCAAGGACGCTCGTATGCCTGCCCAGGTTGTCTGGATGAGAAGATTGAGAGTCTTGAGAAGATTGTTGGCTAAGTACAGAGATGCCGGCAAGATCGACAAGACCTTGTACCACAGCTTGTACTTGTCTGCCAAGGGTAACACCTTCAAGCACAAGAGAGCTTTGGTCGAGCACATCATCCAGGCCAAGGCCGAGGCTGCTCGTGAGAAGTCTTTGAAGGAGGAGGCTGAGGCTAGAAGATCCAAGAACAGAGCTGCTAGAGAGAGAAGACAGCAGAGAGTTGAGGAGAAGAGACAGGCTTTCTTGAACGACGCTTAAGTCTTTTTTTCTGATACATAGCTTTTACTCTGTACCTTACTACATTGTGGTGGCCCCAATAATAAATCGTATGACGCTATTTTAACTGTACTCGTAATAACACCTTTCGCATCACACAAAATCCAGATCAGTTATTGCTATATCAATTCAAAGCCGTCTACCGGGCACTAGGCAAAACAAAACACTAAAAATGGCCGTGAGCAAGCCCACAAGAAACAATACCCATGCTGCTCTTTTCATGAGAAGCCTGTGAATGAAAGAGTCTTCGATCCTGATGAAAGCATGTGACGGGATGTATGATTCACTCCTTCCACTGAAGGCTAAGAATGGATCGATCCGATAAATCGAGGACATGAGTCCGTAAAAGCCACAGAAAAATGTGAAGATTACCACACATCTGTACCTCTTTTTTTGGTCCAAGAATATAAGACTGAAGGCAATCCAAAAAGAGATGAATATCATGAAGAAACCAAAGATCACTCTGGTGTTGACCGATTTGTTGATGTTTTTGATAGCAATGAAATTCAAGAAATTGGGGAGGTGCTCATTTTCAAGGCGACTGAATACATATCGCTTGACACCATCAAAAACGCCGGGATCATCGCGGCCATCCACTTCGATCGCGTTGATGATGTAATTGTTGAGTTTCTGCGAGATGTCTAACGACTTCTCTGAGTCTTCCACGAAATATTTTAGTAGGAGATTGTGAGAGGACTCTTTGAGGTTTTGTCTCGAGATGAACAGACTAGAAACGGACGTTTCTTTGATAAGTTTCTCTAATAATGATGGATTGAGCGAAGAGTGACGCTTGGACCTGTGGGTTCTTTGTGTCGGTAACGTGCTCTCGCGGGGTTGAAACTCACCGGGTTGCAGCGAGGACATTTGCGGGGAGTCCGAGGAACTCTCTAAAAGCCTGGACTGTGAGGAGACCCGCTTTTCGGAAGTGGTGTAGAATGAGCCTCTATCCAAATTGGGAGATGGTTGTGTGACAGACTCCTCCCCGCTATATGCTTCAATGAGCTCCTTGAGTTTCGGGTCCACGGTGTCCAAATCAATGTCTCCGCGCAAGAATTCGGAAAGTCGATTAGAGTCGTTATCCTCGAGAATATGATCATTTATGATAAGTTCCAAGAGTACCGACAGGGAAAGTGATTTATGTTTACTCTTTTCGGATAGAGGAAAGGAGTCCCTGTTAGCATCGGGCGCAGAGCTGAACGGGTTGTTACTGGCAAAACCAGCGCTGTGTGTGGACTGTCTGACAATTGATTCTCTCAAGCCTTGCACGTAGTGCTTGCACAAGTTCAAGTGGTTGATAAGGTCAAACCAGAAGTCAAGGTAATCGACGTTATTTTCAACATTTTTCATGTACAAGTAAAAGTTGTACAAGCTGATGGGAGACTTCGTCTTGTTCAGTAAAATTTCACCCAATGTGGGCAAACGGCCCAACTGAATGTTGTTGTTTGTTAAGTTCAAATTCGATAAGTTTGCCAAGTAGTGGGCATTCGGGTTGTCCAGCTGATACTTTTCGGTCATGGCGCTTGCAAATCAGTTAAGTAGAATTTGCGGGATGTTATTTTTCAAAACACTGGATTATCGTGTACCCAAAATGATGTCGTGTGTCAGAGGAGAATGATCTGGACTCAACAGAGGTGTCTTTCTTCGCAAAAAAAATTACCACTAGGCCGTATAACGAAACCGGAAAACAGGAAGCTGGTTTGTATGACGCAATCGAAAAATGTTATATCTTGGCAGGGCCTTTCCAGGGCTTGCAGTGTTTGAGTTTTATGACAGTGAAGTGTGTTTACTATTCATCGGTTTTGTCTGCTAACGATTAATATGGTAAGTCACGTGCGGCAGGGAAGGCGAGAGAGGAAGCACACGAGTTGCGAGAGCATCATACCACATTTCATTTTTTTAAATTTTTTATCGAGGTCTGTCATGAAGAAAATCCAAAATCGTGAAGCTCAGCTTCTAAAGTTATGCAAATACTATTATCGCTCGTCCTTGTGGTCATTCTAGGCGAGAACATAGATCGTGTGAAAGCAGATCGTGCGATGTTTTTGCAGGCTTTAATTAATCGTTAAAGATTGTTTTTTTTTTTTTTTTTTTTTTTTTTGCTTGGTACATCTGATTAAGGACTGGGTGCCAGAATTATTTACCTAGCTCTCCACAAAACTATATATCAATATATACAAAACCTTAACCAGCTTCGCTACCATGCCTTGCGTTGATATCTGGGCGTGGCAGCGTGCGAGATTGAAGTATTTCATCACCTCAATGGCTGTACTCAACTTCTGCGACAGAAGAACTCAAGCTACAAAAATCGCAACTTTGTTGGAGTCCAGCCCAAAGACACTTTCAATGTAGTCCATACCCCTTATTTATTTGCCGCTTTTTCGAAGAAAATGGATTTTACTTTTCTCTTTTTGTTTAGCGCAGCCAACTTTGTTGAGGATTACTTTTTGATAATGCATGAATTTGACCTCACATAGACTTAAGTTCACACCTCTGCCGTCGTCATTAGAAAAGCCCAACAAATTCTAAATTTTCGAAATTATACCAAAGTCATAGACCTAGGCATACTCAAGGGAATTTACGTTTCGAGCCAGAAAAAAAGTTAAGTATGTAATTATTCTTTGTCAGATGTACTAAGCAAAGGAAACTGGGGGAAAAAAAAACCTACTCCGACCCTAGCGGCCTTCAAAGGATGACACAAGCTTTAAACATACAGTCAAGAGGTAGGGTATGACTCAGGCAATACTTCAGAATAAGGGAGATAGGCTTATGATTAATTTTATGATTGAAACGTCGGACGTTCAAATCTGACGCCGCCACTTATCATGGCTTGCACGAGGCAAACAGAGAGAATAGTTTCATCATTCTGAATAAGAAGACTTCGGAACAGAGACGCGCCGCGTCGAATTCGGTTTCCTTTACGCACTTAATTATCACAAATACCACGCGACCATGCTTACTCTGGCACGATTAATTAAAGTTGCAATGTCAATGAGCGATAGTGTAGAGGCGATCTTTTGAAACTGCCTTGAGACTCACAAGCAGGATACCATATGCACAACATTTGCTTACACGCGGCAGGTGTAAAAAGATTTTGCTTACCAACTGTGGATGCCGATGCTTACACATTGTCTACAACCATGTGATTACAATCGCTTCACTTGAGCGTTGTCGCTCGCACGCGCTTCCAAGTTCTGAGCGCAGACAAAGAGAGTGGTCGTTAATTAAAAGCTCAAACATCAGGCAACAAATACTCACGTCATGGCTAAATTACGCAATAGCAGTGAGCTTGATCCAGACATGAAAACTTCTCGACTGTATCGGAAAGTTGCAACTGGGGCTCAATTGTGGCGGTGGTCAAATGCCGAAGCTGCTTGTTTATTCGTCAAGGCTCACTTCTTTTACGCGCATATTGAGTAAGAAATCGCAGGTCAGACTTTCCTATTTGGTCCGAGATTCCTGCAACAATGCGGCATTTTTCAATAAGCTATCTTCGCACGGCTCCAAAATTTGTCGTGTAACAGGCGGAAAGCTCCGAAAGGTATGCAGGCCGCTGACCTGCATCGCGAGTCGTCTGCTTGAGATAGCGAATCAGCTTATCTCTACAGTGAATTTGCTGATTAATCTTTTCGGATAATGTTTTATACATCAATCAAACGTAAGACGCTACTTGCTTCATTTTGTACAACTACCCATAGAAAGAAGAGGAAATAGTTGGTCAAGCTCAGTCGTTTAGAGAACGACAAAAAAAAAAAATCATTGTGGCTTTGTCAAACCTCCTCCGACGCAACTGTCAATTGGGCAATTGCGACATACAGTCTCGAATGCATTGCTCGTAACACCCCCTGATTCCGATAAAAACTTTTAGACGTCCTATGTTTGGGGGTTTTCTAGGTTTCGTCAATCCTAAAACTCAGCCGATCTTGTCTTTATTTCTTTGAGTGAGTATCTTTTGCATAAAGCACTCAAGAACACTTTCCAGAAACGTTAGAATAAAGGAGAAAAAGCCTTTAGGTTTGGAAAACCATCTCTCTCTCTGGTTTTCCCGAGTCCTTCAAATATCGGCTATTTACGTTATTGTTCCTGCTTCAGCGGTTCGATAGACAAGTGACCATCGATCATTGAATGTCAACATGCTGTCATTGGCAATCACCAGAATTGGGCTTGAGGCCCGTGACGAAGGCTGGCTTGTGAGCAAGAGCCTTCTCTTGTACAAATTCAAACTTCCAAAGTTTCTAGAAATGTTCACCTCTTTTAGACTCGAGGGGAAGCAGACAGAATCGAAAAAACTCTTTCCGTCTATCAGAGCATCTCAAATTTTAAATTTCACGAACACAATTAGAGGCATGGCCATAGTTTGCGCCGCAGACGATTTGGAGCTCTCGTACAACGGAGACAACGGTCAGATCGAAATATTTGATAATTTTGTTCCCACAAACGCACCTCAATCTTATCATGATCAAATGCAATATGGAGGTATCAAGGCTTCGTTGAATACTGCACCCTTTCCAAGCTTTGACAAGTCTTTTAGCCCGGATTTAGGGCTGTCCTATCACTCCTCACACTTTGGTATAGAGGAATACTCCCCAATGCTGTTATCGTCTGGCCATTCCCAGACATTGAGATTTCCATTTGATCAGTTCAATCTTAACAGACCAGCTCATTCCAAGCCAATTCAACACAACAATGAGCCTGTGCCCGACTTTGGAATGGGATTTATGGGCTCCCATCAATCTCACTTTGACATTATGTCTAGTGGCGTGCAGTTAGAGACCCAATTCACGGACTTCAAGAGCGGTACCTATAATAATGGTATGGGTTACGGTTCCTCGATCGAGTCTTTTGACTCACCATTAGACGAAATGTTCATCACGAGATCGGCAGCTTTTTCGAATGAGTCGATCGAGACATCGGCCGCGAGAAAGCGTAAGTCTCATTTCAATGAAATTTTAGAATTTGCACCCACAGATTCATCCAAAATCGAGTCTGGGGCGTACGAGGGCCAAAAGAGAGTGAAAAGGGAGTTTGTGGGCCAAATCGACCAATTGCGACCTGCTTCACAAGAAGACAGGGGAATGGGTCTTGAGCGCCCCTACAATTCTCAAGAGGTGGGGATCTCTGAGATCTCACGGAACAACACTATTAAAGAACGCGTCAAGGTTGAAGATGAAGAGGTCGAAAAAGGAAGGTATGCATGCGGAGAATGCGATGCTGTCTTCAAAGTTAAGTCGTATTTGACACGCCACACTAGAAAGCATAACAACGCAAAGGCCTTCGTGTGCCCATTTTACCGGGAGCAGGACTCAGAGTATTGTGGGACTAGTAAAGCAGGGACTAAATGTCATCCGACGGGGGGTTTCTCCCGCAAGGACACTTACAAGACCCATTTAAAGGCTTTACATTTCATTTACCCACCTCGCACCAAGTCCAGCGAACGCGGCACTCAAGGCGGACGCTGCGCGGGGTGTTTCCAATACTTTGAAAGCAATGCTGACTGGTTCAAGTTTCATATCGAAGACGGTACTTGCCGGGGATTTGTATCGAACTCTCGCGTCGAGGTCAAACAGGAAACGCGAGACTAGATGTGCCGCTTGATCCCATTTTTCGAGCCTTTCTTCTTTCAATTCATTAAAAGGTGTTGACACCTACATCATATTCTAATTGGGTAATACTCATTTTCTACCTTCAATAGCCAACAATGTGACACTTAAATAGTTTTCTATTTCGGGATTGATCCACCGCATTAAAATAAAATGTCGTTCTGTGCTCATAGCTGCACAATGCACAGTGAGAAGATTGATATGCATGCGAAATCGGCCCACCTCCGCGAAGCTACGATTCCTGCAAAATCGCCGTATTACGCACCCACAAATAGGCGTTAACTCCACGTTCTCACGGGAAGACGTGCTATAAGCCATGAGATGCTGAACACACCGGCGTAGTCATCGCTAATCATCCCCCTTGGGTGATGATGAGTCGGAGCTAGTCGCCCGCCTTCACCTGCAGATAACATATTTCTGCCTCCTTCATGCGCAGCCTGTAGTGCAGTACGACAATGCCTACTCATGCTCTTTACGGTCTGACCACCGAATATTTAATGCCGAATCATCTTGGCAGAGCCACGATTTCGGCACGGCACTTGTAGCATCAAATTTAGATGCTTATCTTTCCGACCGAACGTGCAGTTTACTAGCAAGCTCGATTTAGGGCGGAAATTGCTGGGAGACGCAATACATGCTTCTTATCTATTGATCTATTTTTGGACCGGATTTGCGGCGTTTTTTCTCGCGTGAGCCCATGCACAGATTTGCGTCTCACAGACAAGTCACTCAGTCAGCATCGCAACATCCATGGAAAACTGATTAAGTAAGACTTGTGTATGAGAATCTTGGTTAAAGAGATAACCTTGCTAAATTTCCCGAAAACGGCGCGAGAATATGGTCTTCACACCGAAATTGCACTCTTTAAGATAATAACTTGGGTACTTGTTGTAATTTTGCTCGAAAGATGTGGTCCTTGTCTCACTGTACTCGTTTATAATAGAGCCAAAATAGAGCCAAGTACGAGTTCGAATTCCTACTCAAGTCGACACATACCTCAACCGCTCTGTTAAGTTCGTTCATTTTGGGTTCACGCCACTCTTGAATTCACCTTTGCTGCGAGGGCTTCTGAGAGCGATCTCCCGAGGCAAAATGTGTACGGAATAGACGTCGGCGGGAGACAGCCGCACAGAAAAATTAATCAAAGTGTTCACAACATCAAGGTCTCATTTCAAGTCGCCACTTTTCATGCTTGATCCGATGTATTCTTTCAAGTATTGGTTCTCGTTGGCGTAACGCTCAGCTATAGCCGCTTGAGCGCGGACGTTCGTAAGCAAGGCCGAAACATCTTGTTTTAGCTTGAGCGTTGCACGCACTTTCGCCTGCCTTTCTTCCTCAGACATGTTTTGTGGGTTGGACATCATGGGCTGATGATCGAGCTCATGGACAGTGTTCAAGCTCACATGGAGTTTCGAGGTCACGTGCTGATTTTATGGCTGAGAGCGGGTGTGCGTGAGGGGTCAGCCAGCCACCGCGGCCTTGCCCGCCGACCAGAAAAATGTAAACTAATCATCCGCGACGTCGTGCCCTCACCTGCTCGAAAAAAGCCAGCATTTTGTTTGACGCTTCTTCACACCACACCCTCCAACACACACCGAAATCATCACCGAAATGTCTACCGCTTTGGATAAATCATTGGACGACATCATTTCCTCGTC
Organism: Metschnikowia aff. pulcherrima; assembly: GCA_004217705.1. Lineage (NCBI taxonomy): Eukaryota > Fungi > Ascomycota > Pichiomycetes > Serinales > Metschnikowiaceae > Metschnikowia > Metschnikowia pulcherrima. The sequence goes on along the minus strand of CP034459.1, from coordinate 345,528 downwards.
GAGAAAGGCAAGAAAGGTGGCCAACAATAAAAAAAAGACCGTTGGTAAAGGTGTTGGCAAGGCTCAAAGAAAGCCAGCCGTTGCTGTCAAAAAGGCACAAAAGCCTGCTACTCCAAGGTCTGCCGCTGTTGTGGCGGGTGTTGACTTGACCTACGCTACCAAGGTTGTTGCTCATGGCCTCCCCAAGGACTTGAGACAAGAGAACATCAAGGTATGTTAGTTTCCGTGTGGTGGAAACAACACGTTTTCAATTTCAATCATTTTCTGGATCTTACAGTGATAAAAGCTCGCTTTACTCGCGGGTCGAGTTCTGCAGCAGCTAGAGGAGAGACTGCTTTTTTGAAAGGATCGAATCTGCGACAACACATTTGAGCTGTCTGTCGCAAACTGTCTTGCTTGATGTCAATTGTGTGCTTCTCAATATCTCATAGTCCTATCAACGTTCTTCGCTCTTGTTGCGTGCTACCCATGAGCTCGGGGCTTCATAGAATGTCATCGGTTGATCGTCCAAGAAAGCCTACATAACCGTACCCTAACTTCGAAGAGGCCTTAACACAAAGCACGACAATCTTTTGACTCCTGATGAACGAGCTCATCCAAACTGAACAGCTGTTTCGGCCGTATGTCAGGAATGTTCGATTACAAGAGGTCCATGTATGTGTGACAGTGAACTGATGATGGGTACGCTGTGCACGACAATACTTTGCGCTGGCACAAAAACAGAGGCGCGTCGAAGATAAAGTATAGCGATGAATGGAGTGATTAATTTGACAAGACATTTGCGGCGGAGAGTCTCTAAACATACAAGCAAGGCAGATCGATCAACATTCAAGGAGTCAGGCTCAGTCTCTTTTCTTGCTAACCGAGAATCAAAACTAACTTTCTAGGATTTCTTCCAATCGCAGATTGGAGGCGTTCAGTCTGTCATGATGAACTACAATGAGAAAGGTATCTTTAAAGGTATCGCCACCATCTCTTTTAGATCATCCAAAAACGCTGTCAAAGCCGTTGAGAAGTACAACAACGCTCCAATTGATGGCGGTGCCAGCAAATTGAAGTTGGAGTTGGTTATTGACCCAAGCAAGAGACCTTTGGCAGCGAGAATCACTGCCAACGCCGCTCCAGCCAAGGAGCAGGTTGACAGGAAGAGTAAGCTTCAGGAGAAAAAGAGACTTCTCCAAAAGAAGAAGAAGGATTTGGTGAAGGCCAAGGCGGTTAAAGCGGCTAAAGGCATCAAGCAAGAAAAGACAGGCAAGCCACCAAAGCCAGAGAAAAAGACTGCTGAGCAGTTGGACCAAGAGATGGCAGACTACTTCAACAACTAACCGATTTAAATGTTTTTAGTGTATAAATAAATTGTGACAGACCATTATTTTGGCTCGCCATTATATATTTCACAGTCCACTGTAACAATCAGAAACACTATAGTTTTTTGATCTTGGCTTGGGCTGGATGTTTTTGAAGATTAGACTGTTTGCAGAAAATGCGCGCTCAAGCGATTGACTTAGACGTGGGTGGAGCATGTTATTCCACATATGATATACCTTACCCAGCCTTTTGCAGAGCACACGGCGATATTCCGACCTTTTCGAACACTCAGTCTATTCTTTGACTGAATCTATTGATAATTTGTTGTGGCCAGCTCATACATTCGCCTTGCCCTTTCTTGTCGACTGCTGCGTTCTCGCTCATCTTTTCAAGATCTCACTATAAACACATCGTGAATCTGCCTTCAGGCGAATTATATTGGCCGAAACATGCCAAACATTGAGTTTCTAATATCAAGCGAGTTTCATGTGGATAAAGGGCCGTCTTTAGTACATCAATTTCCTACGGAACTCCCCGGGTTACAAAGGCTTCCATTTTTTGCAGAGCTTATGATTCCTGATCAAATTCACAAGAGAGAGGAGGACTACACATTATTTCTCTTACATAGGAATACCAGGACAGGTGATTTTGAATACAAATTCAGTCCGCTTGAAAGTGAAAATGACCCTTACTTTGTTTACACGATTGTAAACAATGTCGCTGACAGCACCGTGAGAAGAGGCTCCGTGATCAAAGCCCTCAGTCTAGTAACGAAATTGGTGTATTTCAAGCACTTCAGGCCATTGCTTGTGATATGTTTAGACAGATGCTTTGCTGACAGTGGCAGAGGAGATCTTGAAGAGCTTTTTCACTCCATCAACTGCAAGAATTTTGAGGTGAGCCTGGCGAATTACCTGGTGGTGAAGAAGCTACTCATCACCTCAATCCTCGACCTACCCCTCAACGAAAAGTTATACTTTGATGAAAGTTTTAGAAACAAATTGCTTGGAATTAAGCACATCCAAGAAGACTTATTCATACGAAGAGACTTGAGCTTCAACTCGATTGTGACTTTCCGCAATATGAAGATCCCAGTCAAGCTCCCTGTGGTTTTGCTACCGGACACCATAGGCGATTACCTAAACCCTACAGATCTCAACTTCAAGCCAAATCTTCTAAATCTTCTTGATGCCACAATAGCCACAAGCCATCACAATAATGAGCTTACTGTGTATGGACTTGCCACACCACCAATTGTGGTGCTCATCAATGCAATGTTGACAGGGAAGAAAATCATTTTCATGAGCTACGAAAACTCGGCAGGCTATATAATAGACCACATTTTGTTGGTTTTAAAGTTGGTGACCGGAGGAGGTATATTGACTGGGCTACTAACGCATTACAATGTGTTCCCCATGATAGACGTCTCGAAGATTAGTCTTTTGGAGGAATGTGAGTCATTTTTGGCTGGAACAATCAATCCTTTTTTCAAATCAAACGATCGGCTTTGGGATCTATTTATCGATTTGGATAAGAACGAGTTCTACATATCCTCACAAATCGCCGAGCCCGAGGTTTCAAGACATTCAATAATTGGAGAGGATGCAAAATTTCTTTCAAACTTGCAACTATCTCTTTGCAACTATAACGACGACCTTACGACATTGCAATTAATAATTCGAAGACACATCAATGAGATAGTGCGTGTTCTACTCTCTTCACGAAATTATAGCGCATCACGGCCTGATCAGAACCAAGGTACTCTCTTGATGGATGGAGTGGGCTATTTCTGGCACAGCGACACCACAAAGCTTCTCGAAGTGTCTTGTTATCAGTCCATTTCATCGAAATTTCAAAATCTTCTTTTTGCGGGAAAATTTGGCTACAGTCTCGAGTTACCGAAGCTTTCAAACGAGCTTAATCTCATGATCGATTTGCAACATCAGTTGCAAAGACTCAACAATGTGACACTTGCATCGGGTAATACCAAAATGAATGAGAGGGAGATCTGGTTTAACATCCTCAAGTACTTAATAAGCGGAAAGTCCTTGGAGACGTTCATGTTGGTGACATATTTGATACCACCAAACACATCTACAAGTCTTCAAAGCTCGTCGCTGCATGGTGGCGGCTTGACAATATTTGATAAAAACAAAGGTATTGAATTGTTGTTCGTCAATTTGTTCAATGAGGACAATCATGTCAAGTCTAACATCATAATGATATTGCAAGAGCTTCAGGACAATTTTCTATGCGGCTGGTGTTTAAAGCATTTCCTCGAGTCCAATGTTTTGTATCAGCTTGCATTCGAGGATCTTATCTCATGCCAAAGCCGCACTCTTATCGCATGAACGTGGGGTGTGAGCTTAGATGAATGTATATCATATTCGCTAATTACAGAAATCCTACCCAATTATTCGTCTTCACTCGAAGTTTTTGCCGTTATCACGTTCCACATGCTCAAGCGGTCACCTTTTGTTCGCGTCAGATATGCTACACCGGCCCCGACATATTTTGATTCCCTTTGGACGCTCTCGTAATTGAGATTTGGGTTGTTGCTGGGAAAACCTGGCCTTCTAGCATTGTCGAGAAATTCTGAGTCAGACTCTATGCTAGCGTCACTCTCCTTTCTGTGCCTCGTGTCTTTAGCGGCGGCTATGTGCTGCTTGCCGATGACGGTGAGACCGATTGCAACCGCCGAGAAGCCTGCGAGTTTCGTGAGCAAACCTTTTCTAGTTTCCATAGTTGTGAGTCAAGATTATGTTTGATCCAAATGTATTAAAGGCGCGTGACGGGTCAGTTTGATATCGAAGCGAAAAAAGAGCGCGCTGCGCTGAGATTGCAGGCATGCAGAATTAAGCAATGCCAGAATCGTAATGTCAATAATGACTACAAATTTTTTGGCCTTCTTCATCTTTCAAGAGCATGGACAGCCGACTATGTCTGAAGAATCTTGAATGAATGGCAAACCATTTAATCCATTTGAATTCTGTCTTTGGAAAGGGGTGTTGGAACTCTTCTAAACTCACGTAAAATGAAATTAGGCCGCGAAAACCTGCCTGGCCTCACGCGACCTCTCCGAGATTTTTCGGCCTCGTCCCAACGTTTCGCCCCAGGCGCGCTCGTGGTCCACGGCCCGCGGCCCAAGAAATTTCGAGCGAGTTCCAACAATCCGGCTTGTTTCATAGCTGCAAAAAGTGATAAAATTGGCTTTCGTTCCGATCACTTTACAATAATACAAATATGGGGGTTTTCAGAGCAGTCAAATTTTACGTGAAGTCTTTTGTATTTGGCACTTTGCTTCTCACGTGTGCGCTCTATGGCGTTGTTGCAAGCATAGTCTTGAGAATTGTGGGCAAGGACGAGTATGCACAATACACGGTCGCAAGGTGTTTCCACTTTCTCATGTCAAAGGTTTTGGGTGTGAAGGTGACAATCAAAAATGAGGAGCTTCTACGTACCAAACCATCGGTCGTCATCTCAAATCATCAATCAGCGTTAGATATCTTGATCTTGGGTAGATTGTTTCAGCCAGGATACACAGTGACTGCCAAAAAGGCCTTGAAATACGTACCTTTCTTGGGATGGTTCATGCTCGCATCCAAAACATTCTTTTTGGACAGATCCAAGGGAGAGAAGGCAAGAAGAGTCTTGGAGAACGCGCTTACTGGACTCAAGAAGCAAAAACGCTCTATCTTCATGTTTCCTGAGGGCACAAGATCTGCCACAAAGAAATTGGAGTTGCTTCCTTTCAAAAAGGGCGCATTCCATTTAGCCAAGCAAGCCCAAATTCCCGTAATCCCCGTGGCAGTCTCTAATTACAGTACTATTTTCCATGCTGGCGACAAAGTTTTCAACCAAGGAGAGATCGTGATAGAGGTGTTAGAGCCAATGTCCACAAATGACCTCGAAACAAACGAAGATGTGACGAAGTTTGCTTCTGAGGTGAGCGAGAAGATGCTCAAGACTGTCGAATCTTTGGGCTACGCGTCTACTAAGTCGCGTAACAAACTGGTGAAAGAAATAGACGCAACGGACATGCAGTCAGAAGGGAGCGTAGAGATTGTTGAGGAGTCGACCCCCTTGATTGCGACCGACTAGAGGACTATGATTTTCACTGTGATTATCAATGGTTTTTCATTCGTCTTTGAGTATCACGGGGTAAGCTATAACTATATCTGGCTACTTCATCTTGAAAAGAACGTACCTCAGTGTCTGCATTACAAAGCCTTGTAGATTGAATACAATTATAATTGGAAGAAAGCGAGGCAAAAGTCACGAACCAAGCATTCGCTGAAGAGGTATAGTCACGCCTTTCAAGGAGGTTGCACTACACACTGACAACACCAGCCTCTTCTTCTACATGCGTCAGGCTATAATTCACCGACCAAATTTTAAGTGAACTGATACTTTGGTCAGTTCAATTTCAGTTAACACTCATGGAATGAAAAAAAGTGCAATTACCCGTAGCACACCATACTTCTGACATGGTGTCAAACTTTTTTGGTCTGCTCGCTACCATATCGAATATTGGTCGCAGCGACAGACATTAAGGTTAGGAAAAACGTGCTCCACGACTGGGCAACTCTCTGAAGAGCCCACTTTTGGTGTGCATATCTTGCAAAACAGAAAAAGGCCGGTTTCTTGGGCGAAAAGGTACTCTTTTTCTAGACTAAATAAAAAATTATACCCTAATTCGGTAGAGACGGTCGATCCGGTGGCCGCAGCTACGCGTTCGCGGATAGGTTTTTCGTGATTTTTTTTCCTCTGCCCAACCGTGCAGATCAATTGTTTGAACATGTCGCACCTCCCTTTGTGTAAGCTGCCCACGCCTGCAAATTCAAAACAACTTCATTAAGAACACACACAAGATATTCGTGCCAGTGATAGTACATTAGTTCTTGACTCACAAGATAGACGATATTGTGTTTATCAAGTGGGCACATCTAAGCTAAACGAAAATGGCAGACACAGATTTGCTGCACCACTTCAAGGTGCTCAAACAATTTCTTGACATTTCTGACGATGCAAATTCACGAGCCAAACTGAACTCCTCACGCGCCGCGAGAGCACGGGAAAAGCTTCTCCGTTTGTCTCAGGCACAATTCCGTGAACTCAGCACAGACGTGTATGACGAATTGAGACGTCGAATCGATGAAAGCAGATCGGAGCCGGACTTCTTGCTTCCCAAGCTGACATTCCACCCAAAGCGGAACCAGGCCCGCCAAAAGTTGTCGTCATTACCCCAGTCTCGCTTCAAGGACTTAGTGTCCGACATCAGTTTCGAGATTGAGCGCAGAAATTTGCACAACCCTATCGCGAGCTCTGTTCCCGTGAACCCGCCAGCAAACTCTCGCGAAGTGCAAGAATCGCATCCACAGAGAGCCCACGCTCATTCGCGGTCTCAGTCAACCGATCATCATCATGTAAGAGAGGTGGCGGAAGAACCAAAACGGGCCTCTGTGGCCTCTCGAGATCATGCTGTGCCGTTCACGAAGGTCAACCAGGACCAGCCACGCCACTCGACTCTCTCGCACTCCACTGGCGACACTTCTCACGGCCCATTGAATCAAGCGAACACCAACGCTTTGCGTGACGAGCTTGCGACGCCGGATTTGCGGAACCCAGTGACCGAGCAGCCAATCGGTATCCAACCCACAACAGTCGTGCCCACTAAGGCCAGCATGACTTGGTCAAGTGACGAGGAAGATGCAGCTGACGAGTTGAAAGAATTAAGAAGAAGCGTCCAAGAAGAACCACGGCAGCTTGCGCTTTCTGATGCGTTCACGGCACTGCGCCCCATCGTAAACCTGTCGGTTGCGGAGAATAGCGAAGAACCCGCAGCATTTGACCGCGGAACAGATAACGATAGGGAGCATGACAGTTTGAAAACGGCATACGAAAACTTGCGTAAAGAACACGAATCGTTGATTGAGGCCCACAGTGATGCCCAAATCCAGTTGGGTGAGTTGAAGAATTTGCAGACATATTCAAGATCTCAAGGGGAGGAATTAGAGGCTACTTGCAAAGCAGCTCAGCAAGATTTGAAAGATTTGAGTGAAAAGCACCAAGAGGTTTTAACGAGGCACGAGGATTTGGAGGCGCTCTATCAGCAGCTCAAGCATGAGAACGACGAGTTTGTTTCTCAGAGGGCAGCATTGCCTTCTCCAGAAGAGCTTAATGCTTTGCATGAAGAATTGAAAGAATTGCGAGCGTCCAATGCCGCCTTGCGTTTAGAGAACCAAAATTTGAAGTCCACAAGTCCCAAGTCGAGAGGGCTCGAGTCGCTGTCGCGTGAGATTAAACCACATACTATGCCAGCATTTCCCAGTGAGAAAAGCTCCATAAAAGTCAATGACGAATTGCAAATCCTTCACGATAGGTTGGAGCAAAACGAAGCACCTCGAAGCTCGCCTTCAGAGAAAGAGGCCATGCTCAAAAGTGAGATTACCCAATGGCAAAAGAAATACGAGGCCTTGAAAGCCGGGGAATTGAATGACATGACCAAAAATCCGATAAAGACAATGGATTTAACAAAATTTCGCTCCCCGGATGGTTTGTTATCCTACAGCACCGCTGTTGAATTGTTTGCCTCCATTGATTTGTTTTATGTGGCACTCGAGATCCCAAGCCCTGATGCTGATTTGTTCTTTGAAAGAATAAGCTCCATCGCCGTTACTGCAAACGCAATTGCCAGTCAGGGAACCAAAAGTGGCTTTAGCGACAATGTACACTCGGACGCAATCCGCGAGTGTGCTAGCCACGCTTTGACAGCCACCAGGTACTACTTGATTTATCCGACTCTCATGCCTAAGGTCATTGTTGAAAAAGCTGTGAGCGAGATTGCTTTCGCTGTTTGTGACTCAATTGCTGCCATGAAATTCGCCTACAACTCTGACGAGGAACGTACTACGCATCAAAACAAAGTCAACAACACGCTACCATACAACGCGATTGCCGATGATATTGATGTCAAACCATTAAAAATTCCTCAGAAGAGGTCTCCAGTTGCGTCTAGCCCAAACTTCGAGCCTTCTTCGAATGGCGCCAGTTCATCACATAAGCATGAAACGGCCTTAAGTGACGTGTCAGTGGGGTCGAATCAGTTTTCACCTATTCAGCTGCTGGGAGGGCAGTCTCTGCCGACTCCGAAACGAGGGTATGTTCAGTATTCATCGGAAGGGCCCCGTGAAGAATCAAGAAAGACAAGGGCCTTCGATTCTTCGCCCTTTAAAAGTATCACAAGTTTCAAGGAAGGGACACATGTCGAAGAGAGCGCTCCTCTTCAGCTGAATGAAGGGATGTTCACAGATGCGACAGAAGCCAATCATCTAGTAGAGACCCCACACAAAGGAGGTAAAGTGGAGAGAGCGGGAATTGAGTCTGTCAGTGCACCACCTCAGACCAAGGCCACAGAAGAGACCGATCTGAAATCTCATGCTAAATCAAACACACCAAGCATTCTAGACAAGGTCAGAAGATTCGAGAAAGGAAACACTGGTCTGCACGTGACCTCTCCCGTCTCAAATGAAAAAGGATCTTTCGGAAATATCTCGGCAAGCCGGTCTACCCTGATTGGTAGAGCCGATAAGGATGCAGTCACCCGTGAGTCTCCCAATTCAGCTCCAGTTCCGCCAGAGGGTGTTCCCGCGAGAAATAAGAGTATTTTTCAAAGCTTGAGAGAACGATTCACCAATGACAACACCGCCCCCAAGCTGGTAGTGGAAGTCCGCGAAAACGTGGCGGGTGGAGATGGGAAAGACCAAAACGCTAAGGGCGATGATGAAATCAAGAACCAACCGGACTCTACGAAGACGATGCAATCTCTTGAATCAACTCCTCACGACAAAGGCAGTGAAAACCTGAATGCAATGAGAGAGGTGCAGGTGAACCCCACTGGAGAATCGCAGGCCAACGCCGCGTCACCCCTGGAAAGTTTGGACTTTGGGATTTCGGAGGCGAGCTCATCTACACGATCTAGTAATTATGCAACCGGTACCGTATTCAATCGCGCCACCCCGGAATCCGCAAAAGTGGTTGAAGCCATAAATAGCGGGGATACCACTGCCCAGGCAAATGACTTTTCTTTGACTACGAGAGCTGAAACGGAAGCCTCATTACCTGAAAACGCAAGGCTACCCGAAAAGTCAGACAACATTTCTTCTCTCATGGAAAAGTTCGATGAGTCTGCCTCTGACGACTTAATGATATCACGCGACGATCGAAATGGCGTACCCATGGACTCTCAGGCGCATGGAGCATCAAATGATCAGCCAGCAGCCATTGAACAGTCTCTCAAAGAAGCTAACTCGGAGGCAGGTAAGCTCCCAGCCGAATTGAGCGAAGTGCATGGTTCTGGTCTCGATAAAGAAGACTCATCAGTTAGAGCCAAAGAAGAGGAGACTGTTCCGGCATCCGACGAACCTACCCGTTTGACCATGGAATACCCTCAAGACTCAATCAATAATCTGGTGTCTGTTCCAAAGAGTGACGAGCTGGACATCCCAAGGGTGAATGTCCTTGATGTGACAAACTCAGACCGCGAAACACACACTGTGCTCACAAGTAAAGATATTAGCGTGTCAGATGGAAGCAATCAAACTCGGTCAATCCAACACCACGAAACTGGGCCCAGTCAAATCAGGCGTACTCCAGACTTCGTTGACAAAGAAAATTTGAACCAAGCGGAGGATCCGACTGATGAGGACGAGCAAAAAGAGCCAATTCTGAATCACTCAAGAGCAGTCTCAGATATTACCGAAGGCCAGGTCAGTGCCCCGAAGCCCGCTGTTGTAACAAAAGGCGATTCGGCGAAAATTCCGTCTGGGCTCAAAATCAAAACGCCATCTTTCAAGGTACGCAAAGTGAGTTACGAAGACGCCATGGAAGAACAGAACGCCTCCGATAGATTCGAGGACGAGGATGATGAGTCCTTCGACGAAGAAGAGGACGAAATAAGGCAGAGGCAAGATTACAGAAAGTCAATGGCAGCTGCCACATTCAATTTCGATTTGTTCGATATTGATGATCCTGACAATACGGTGACACAGGTCTTGTTGTACTTAGAGCATCAAACGGTGCAGGTCATCTCAACCATTCAAGACTTATTATCTGCCATTAAAAGGCCAGATGCAACTAAAGGGGTGTTGCGTGAAAACTCCGGTGCCATCTCCGAGGTCATTAAGCAAATGACGGAGGCCACGAATACTTCTATGAATCAGACTAGAAACTACCAATTGAGAGAGCACGGAAGTTGGGTCGTAAAGAGTTTGGAAGACTGCAACCACCGCATGACCGCGCTTTGCAAACAGAAAAAAGAATCTGACGATTTGGAATTTGCCGACAGACACTTCAAGCAAAGGCTTGCTGGGATTTCTTTTGACATTGCAAAGAGCACCAAGGAATTGGTCAAGACCGTTGAAGAAGCAAGCTTGAAGGAAGACATAGCGCACTTAGATGCTCGTCTCAACCATCCGGATGACTTGACGTAACTTATTTATGTCGACATAATCAACGAAAGCTAATGAAAGTATTTCGATAGAAACTGTTTGTGGACGTCCGAATTCAATGTATCTGTTGTGAATGATTGGCTTCCAGCCTTTGACCTCGAGAACGAAGATGACGCTCGCCAGGACTTCTTCTTCTCTTTCTTTCCAGATACGTCTTTGGCAACAAGAGGATTGCTTAACATTATGGCGCTCTTTCTCTCTTTCTCTGTTCGTTCTTGCTTTACTTTTTCCAACTCTTTCATGAGCGCTTCCGTATCGTCCTCTTCACTTTCCAGCGCACCGGACCATTCTGAGTTTTCATCTAGTACAGGAGTTGTCTCTGAAATTCTGTCTTCTACGCCCTCTTGAATTTTTGCTATGTGTTCTGGGGGATTTTCGATATTTCGAGATCCTTGCAGAGCGGGGTGTCCCGTTTTGACTTCCAGTGACATCAATTTTGGCTCTGAATCAATAATGCTAGACGTATCATCCTGACCACCTGGTGTACCAACAGGGGTTTTATCTCTCGAGTCTATTCTTTTAAGCCGCTTGCTGTCATATTCTAACTCTTGTAATGCCCTTTTGCCCTGCCTGTGGTCGATCTGAGCACCAGATATGTCCAGTCGAAGTTTTAGAGATGTCTGACCCCTGGATGCACGAGCATGCTGAATAGTATCCTTGATGGCGACGTCACGCCCGCGTTTACTCTCTAGCGTTGGCCTGTGGTTTGTCGTCATTCCCTCTTTCTGGTTATCAATCCTCCACCCAAGATGCCATATCGCGCACGGAGCTAAGAATGGAGTTATAGGCAACGTGCTCGCAAGCGTATTAACCCTGTGTTGAAAGAAAAAATACTGGTAAGTTTATTGGATAACGCCCAACTCTTGTGTTTATTTCAGGGCTAAGTCTATGTTTTAGACGCTGTCCCATTGTATTAAGTGCACATGTGAAGCACTAAGCGCATTTTCTATGATGGACTACCTGATATACAGTTAAAATCATTCGCCGCCAATAATCTCCTTTTCCCAGTCTTCGTCGTCATCATCATTTCGGCGAGGGGGCATCAAATCTGCCATGACCGGCCCACCAAATACAGCTAGCATGCCGTTGACTTGCTCAATGACTTCGGGGTCCGAAGCTTCCAAGTCAGCACTGTTGATGACACGGTATCCTTGTGTGAGAGCAGATCTTGCGTCTGCAACGCAAGACTGAATTGCCTCCGTATCGGCCTTTACAATGAGCGCATCATCGATCTCCCTGTAATCGTCGGTGATACCATGAGCTTGCGCATATAGCTGCTTTGCCTTCAAGCTGTGTGCCAAAGCTTCGTAGTAAAAGCAATCCAAGGCATTGTCATTTACCTCCGCCACGGCAGCAGAGATCTGAGGCACCACCTCAAACATGCCCAACTCGATGGCAAAACGTGCAAGCCCGAGCAAAGGCTGCACCAACTCGATGTACTCGAATGTAGATTCTTCGCCCTCTTGATTTTGCTGGACTTCCAAATCCTGTTTTCTTTGAGCAAACAATTCCCACGCTTTATTTAGAGCTTCCTCAGCGTCAGCCTGTCTCTGCTGAGAGATCCTGATCAGTGCTAAGAGAGAGTATGCCTCTGGGTTAGTATCATCCAACGCCAATGAGTGAGAAATCAACTTGTCACACTCAGCCTCTGCCTCGGGCTCCATGCAAAGATCCGTCATCCAGATTTCGATTTCGGCAAAAATCGCCTGATTCAACTTCTTTATTAGGTACAATGCCAACACTTCTGAGGTCGGATATGACCCGGACAATTCTTGCAACACAGGGTCGTTTCCACCAGTGTTATCATGCACGCTCTGCAATTGGTCCTGCAATCTCTGAATAGCGATGTTCAACAACGAGCAACCGTCACTACCTCCGATAATCTGTCCCAAATACAAAAACTTCTCGACCCCAAGTTTTGCTTCGGGGTCTAATTCGGTGGCTTTGCTCAACACAGCATACGCAGTCTCAACATCGTTGGCCTCAAGCAAGGCCTCTCCAAAGACTTGTAAAAGCAGCACATTTTCTGGATGCTGCGAGACTTTTGGGGCGAGCAATTCTAACGCTTTTTCCTCTTGTGAGCTTTGAAGAAAAGCCCTAGCTTTTTGAATTATGGAGTCCATGGAGAAGTTTAGTTGGTGCTGTCACTACTGGGTGTGGCATGCGTTTTTTTGCGATGAGCGCATCTGTAGCGATGCGCAGGATGCACGTAATCTGCCACGTCTGAAAGGATTGCATAATATTGACATGGCCGTCAGAGTTTTCGAGCTATCCCTTATCAATCCTCAAAAAAAGATAGAGTTTAAAGCTTTTAGCTGTTTCCGGTGCTGGCGGAATTGTATGGTCCTAATATCCTAGGCTTCGGCTGACGCGCACACCAAATCATTGGAGACGTTGCTTCTTTCAAAAGAGCTAATTTTGAAAACATTTTCAAGTGCCAAAAGACTCAAACTCGGCTCTGAGCCCCCTGGCGTTTATCCTTCGAAAAATAAGCAGTTCTGGCTTACTTCATGAAAAATGACGCTGGCGCCACCGCAGATTCTCTCTCACAATCTTGTGCAAAGACTAGAAACAGAGTTTGGCATTCTTCACCTCATATATCATAGAGACCACAACCAGCACCACGTTGCAACCTGGTGGAAGCATTTCAATCAGCTACACAGAAACGTGAGAAAAATTCTACGATTGACATACGAGTTTAATAATGAACCGAAGCATAAGCTCAAGCATAAGTTGAAACAGGAGGCCCTTGGGATCGCACGAGCAATGACCAAAAAACGTTTGTTCACTAGGTGTCACTATTCATTCAGTGGAATTGTTGCCTTGGGCCAGTTTGTGGGGTTAGGATTGACGCTCACAGCCAGCCTCAGTGCCATTCACTCCATCATTGTGAGTATGGACGGTATCACGCAGCGTAGCGTGTCACAGACGATTAAGACCCTGGGAAACAAAGATGTAGTGTCTAAATCTGACATTCCTTCCTCGATTCCAGATGATGACATAGGTGAGGAAGTTGATTTCTCTGAGGAAACCACCATTAGGTCGGTCGAATCTGACGCAACAGTGCATCTGGATTTGCACAGGCTGTCGTCAAAAATAAAGCCAGATGAGATCATCAGTGCTTTCGACGACAAGCCGAGGAAGAGAAAGAAAGAGAAGAAGCCGAAGGAAAAGAGAAAGAAGACTGCTATTGACGATATCTTTGGGTAGTTGGACTTTATCGATTAGTATATACAATTTAAAATCCCTTAAAAAACCTTCCGTGCCATACGTGAGCCATTGCCGACCAAACCCCAAGATCCCAATCCCTTATTCTCATTATTCATTTCAATCTGCCGTTCCCATTATTCACAACAAACGCAACCTCCCAAATTTCGCTGACCTTTCTCAACGAGGAAACCCAGTGTAAACCATCTGGTCCCGTGGAAGCGGTACCAGATAATCGGGAGTTGGAGAATAGCTACTGCTCAGAAGCATAGGCGGGCTAAGTGCGAGATTCTGAACAGGAATACTCATCTGATCGGTGTCAAGACAGAACTCATCATCGTAGTCATCGAGTTGGGTATTTGGAGACATCATTAAGTTGTGGTCCGACATTGGAGAGTTTGTGAAAGTAGAACGATGGTGCATGTCACGACTAAATTGATCTTGCAAAGGCACCAGTCGAAGTGGCCCTACTGATGAGCAAGAAGACTGAGTTGGTGAGTCGTCATATTCATACTGTGAATGCATGCTCATCAGAGGCGTGTTGGCGATGTTGGACGAGCCCGTCCCGGGAGACAAGTACTCTAAACTTGCCAATTTTTTTGATCGAGACTTATACTTTTTCTCTTCTTTGAGTAGGCGTGCCATTTGTTTCTTCAATTTGTTCTTGATTCTGGATTTGCCTTGGAAGCCAGCAGGCAAAAATTTGCATTCTCCTCCTTCGACGTGAATTTCACTCCAGATTTCAGCGTTTTGAAACCATTCCCCACACATAGAGCAATTCCCAGGAGATTGATTGCGCCCTTTTATGGGTGTTCCGGCCGGAAATTTGAAGTGACGGGTTTTGAGATGTGTCTTATAAGTATCTCTTCTAGAAAACCCACCACTAGGATGACACTGATGAGTATTGTCATTCTCGTCTATGTAGATGGAAATCTCGCGGAAGGGGCACCGATAAGCCTTCTGGGGCATATGCTTTTTCAAGTGACGCGTCAAATAACCACGCATTCTGAACTTGGCATCGCAGTGAGGGCATTCATGTACCTGATTGCCGTTCTCGCCTTCGCCTGATATATCGCCATCACGGTCCTCGAGGTCATCATCCTTGTGATCTTCACTCGAGGATGATGATGGGGTATTGATTTGCGGAGATACGGAGGACTCGGACTTCTTCCCCGAAAAAGACTCATTGTTCGAAGAGTTGGAGGTGACAGGGGATAAGATCTCAACTGGTTTCTCGACCCTCGTGTTTTTAGAAGGCGGAGGCGTGGCCTTGAACGTCCCTGGGCTCGCTTTGAAAGCTTCAAGCTCTTGGCCAGGCTGTACGTCATCGGTGAATACCCATTCGATTTCGCCTTTGGCGTTCTTGAAGGGCAAAAGGCGAGTAGTTAAGCCGGTGGAACATGGCTGAGGAAAAGCCTCAACAAGTGGCTCTTCGGGAGCTTTGTCATTTGCAGCGGCTTTTTCAATAGATGGAAACAAATCTTGCTGCTTTTGCGTATGAACCCGGTTGCTTGCATGAGTTTTCCTTTTGACAAGTGCGACAGGAAATACAATCGTTAAGATGATTGCAAACCAAACAAGAGCCCCAATCTTGGGGAAACGTGTGAAGGCATCCGAGATGTGACAAAACTTTGTTTCCATAACTTCGAGAGCGGAGATAAGCGACATGGTCATTGCTTACTAAACCGGCTTTCGGGTGTACCTCTTAAGTGTATGAGCAGTATTTTATGATGTTTCGCTGCCGTTGCTTCTCTTCGCGAATCCCAGAAAGAAAATGTGCTAAAAAAATCCAGTGTCTCGAGAACTTCTCTTATGTATGAAATGAGAGGTCTTTGCGGTGTTGCTAGCTCGTTTAGAGGGGCTGTATGAGAACGCGGTCGAATCAGGCGATTAGACTAAAGTTCGGGCTTTTGCGATAAATTGACGAAGTGATTCGATTTTGAAATTAGTTATAGAGCAAGTATTCACGGTTTGTGGGGTGCTTTATTTGCCGTTGTGGAGTTACTCAGAATGTTTTTTTTTTTGCCCTTTTCCTTTTTTTCCCTCACTTCCCCTTGCTCAAAGTCATGTCTTCCGGATGTAGCGCTGCCCCAGTGAGACCTGGTTCGCGCACGTCGTGGTGTGACCGCAGGCCCAGTTGGTGCTTGGTAGATACACGAACAAAGTTAATTTAGCTCCGGAGAGATGGGAAAGAGACACATCCGCCCGAGCCGGCTTTATGCAAGCAAACAACCAACCTACCATACACTCAAAACTGCCTTACTATGAGACTTATTTATACATCTCTCTGAACGTTATGCTAATCCAACTATGAATCGCCTTTGGGGATATACCATGGACTCTCTGATCGCACTGTTTCCAATTGTAGTGAATGCGTTCGCTTAATTTTCAGAACTGCTACTACTCACGAATAGAAAGTAGAAAACACCGAAACAAGAAGTATGCCTCCAGTCTCGAATCGATTTATCTTGTAGAATCTGAGCTCTGTTGTCTGATATCACGGTTAACCTCCGCTTCCTTCTTCGACATTATGTCTTCCCTGACTTAGAAGAAAAAGTCGAGTTGTGAATCCGGGAAATAGTCGATCACGTTGGGAATGAAATTGGCATCCGAGCTCACCATCTCTGCCAACTGTGCGACATCAAAATTTATATCATCTGCAATTGATGTATCATCTGTGGTGCTACCAGATGATACATCCTTCTTTGACTCGAAATATACCTGTGGAGTCTTTGACAGTGCGGAAGTATTGAAGTCGTCATTTGATGTCGTCGACGCTAAAAATTCTGTTTGAGTAATTCTTGTGTTTGCCTCATGACTTTGGCCACTTTCATGGGACGGTAACTTCTGCACTGCGTGATCGTCCTCAGAACCACTCTTTTCAAACACATCATCGTAGAATCCAGGCGATGTAATAGAAAGCAGAGATGGAAGCACGCTTTCCGCGTCAGCAACATCACTTACGAGAGACTGTATGGATATCTTTTGATCCCTGAACGTATGACTTTTCGAATTTGTGCGTGGTCCATCACTTGTGCTCTCTCTTGAGCGAGTCTTCAGAAGCGACTCGACAACCTCGCGCACAAACCACCATTTTTTACTGTACCGCCTGAGTTCGTGTAGGTAACCCTCGCTGAGTTGCCATATCTGGTCCGGTGTTTGGTGAATATTGTTTGAGTTTTCGGGTTTCGTTTGCATCAAGCTAAAACGCGCAAATGTAGGAATAGAGAAAGCAACAAGCATTGCCAGTGGGATCAAAGCTGTCTCCATTATCAATTTGTGGTTTTGATCGCTTTTTAGCAACTGGAACATCTCGAGCAAAGATTGAGAAAGCCGAAGATTGAAATGGTCTAATTGTGATGTCTCGCGAACGTCTTTTAGCTGACCTGTCCTCAAAATCAAGATCAACTGATGGTGGACAAGTCTTTCTAAAAAGAACACAAATCGATTGCGATATACATCAACAGGGATGTTAGGTAGATGACTTCTTTTGGACTCTCTTCTTGGGATGCTGCTTAAAGAAAGTGCCTTTTCAATTTCATCAGTGTTTTCGAAAAGGGCCACCTCTTCGTTGATAAATCTGCTAGGATCAAAATGCGGGTCCCCCTCTGTAAACTCACCTGTGAATTTTGGGCCGCTTTTGCTAGCTTTCCTCTGTGGTCTGAAACCAGCAACAAGAGTGTCTTCCAAGGCATAAGCCAAAAGAGCCAAGCGATTCAAGTGAGGCAGGTCCAATGGTCTTTGAATGTTGAAATCGAGCCTCTTGATGAACATTGCTTTTCCGTTGAGCATCGCATTGAACCTATCAAAGATGAAGATCACCCACCATAGATGTCTCAAGTATATTGACTTTTTCAAAGCACCAACTTTCATTATTTGCTCGTGAAAGAACTCATGATGTATGAGTAGAGAATAAGCGTAACTGATAGAGTTACCCACATCATTACTACTTTGTTCGTTTCCAATCTTGTTGGCTCTATAATTAAGCGACAAAAGAAGCAGTGTGATAAGCCTCGCAAGCTTTTCAGTATCACCTAGTTCCGGTAAAAAGTCCAACAACTGCCTGGTCTTTATTTCGAGCTCTCTTAAAAAACGACTGTGGTTGGCATCGAAAGAGTCCTCATTCACGAAAGACCTCGCCAAAATGGCTTCGGATAACTCGTCCCTGGCCGCTACCAAAACCACCGCGTATTTAATGATGTTGGGAATTCTTCCCCTCTTGTGCAACTCCCAAAATTCTGGCTCAAAGACGATGGGATATACGGAGTTTACTTTGTAAAAGTAAATCTCATATAGTTTGACCAAATCATCTTCTTGTATATGATAGAACCCGGGAGTATCAAGTGTGAATGCATGAAGACTCAACACTATCCTGCACTGAAGTAAATTCGACTTGTCTAAAAACTTGCTTTTTGCGGACATTTTTCGTGCTAAGCCAGCTGGTGTGGCTTCCGGTTCTCCCTTCGTACCAAGTTTTCTGCTGAACAACTTGGCAAAATAATATCCTGACTCCCGAAAGGTGCTATTGAAGTCAAATGTGTTTTTCAAATACTTGTAATCAATCTTGTCGATGACGTCTTCAAGTGACACAGCTAGTAGATGATATGTCTCGGCCGTCTTTCGAAGAGAGTCTCTATGCATGTCAAACAAAGACGCACCAGAGGAGTGCCCAGTCATACTTTTTCTTTCTGAGTTGCACGAGTGATCGACACTTGCGCTAGATGACTTAATGAGTTGATTAGTAGGACGAGTCACTCCTGATGTGTTTGCTAGTAAGACGGGTTTCGTGCTGTGTGACTTATTCGCATTTTGGAGGTCTGGCCGCAGGGCATCTATATGATTGCACGCGTATTGGGCTGACGACGACCTTAAATTCACCGCAGGTAGAATTGGCATGGAGCGAACATCACTGAAGGAATATGGCTTTGTTGCATTTTGAAGTTGACCGTTGTAAAAAGGGCCTGGACCCTGCGGGCCTTGGTTATTGTAGGAATTACTTTGATTCCCAAAAGGGCGCGGCAAATCGAAGCCAGCCTCGCTATGAAAAGACAGATAGCCACTTTGTGTTGGCGCGCTGCCTGTTTGAGCCCCTGATAGTTGTTCCTTCTGATCAGCTCTCACTGATATTGGCAAAAACAGCTTCGAGCTCTCCACAAAAGGATCAATGCCCGAGGCGCTCGGTGTGATCTGAGATTGAAGAGGTATCAGGTCATATTGGTGATATACTGTATTCGAATTCTCTTTCGTCGCTCTCTCTTTGACGTGCTTTGAGAAGCGATTTGTTGATTTCTTTTCTGTGGAGTTTTCAGGGGTTTGCTCGTTTGTAGTCTTCACCAAATCGCATTTCGTATTTTGACTCTTGCAGTTGTCACACCCGTCTATCTCATAGCTGGAATCCAGAATAATGCATCGCACCCTTTTCACTCGGCAATTTTTGCAGCACCGAAAAGTCCGCTTTCTGACCTTGTAGCTATCATTGAATGCCGGGAAGACAAACATTTAGATCTTACAGTGAATCCGTTTTGGGTTGATCTCCGTGCAGCAGGTTCGACATCTGTATCTAGATAACGGAGAGCCTGCGCGCGAAAAAAAGAAAAAAAAAAGCCACAGGTAATTTTATCTTCTTGTGGGGAAAGCGCGCTTTGGCCTTATTTTGGTCTAAGCGAGACTTTAGAACAATGCTGTTATGAGCACGTAGTCCCGAATGTGTAACAATTTTGAGCAATGCACCCTAAAATAACACAATGGAGTGGCATGAGGCATGTGATAGATTCAAAAAGGTAACCGAGAGCGTTTTTTCGACCGTCAGCGAGGGGATCGCTTAACCCTTCGATTTGGTCAAGTGATGATTGATCGAATCCATCAGTACCATGATAGTTACGGCGCCAAAAGTCTCGACGTTCTGTTTCTTGATAGATATGTTGATATGAGAATGTCGCATGTAATTTTCCTCGAAGCCAATTTAGACTTGACTCTACAGTTGTTGCGGGCTTCATGAGATCGAGAGACCGCGATCATTACCCTTTGTAATTTTTCGTTCGTTCACTCATCGGTAGACGGTCTTCTGAGAGGCTTTTAGCTAGTAAGATGTCCCCTTCAAATAAAAGGTATCACTCAAAACAAATAATCAAATTGATTCACTTAATGAAAAAAAGGTATATTTCGACAAAGAACTGACTTTTTGTCATTATGGAATGCACCCGGAAGCCATGTCTTGAATCAAAATTTAAAATGATTATGGCTTTGGAACAAAATGAACCAAAGTTGCTGGTCTTGACTGAAGATGCACTTTGAAAGGGGTGCGCCAAAAAAATTTGCAACTACGATGGTTGGAGTTGGTGAACCAAAAGCGTGGTTTTCGGTGTTGAAAGCTTGATTCGTCACCAATTGGGTTCGAACTGCGCTTAGCGAGTAAGTTTGCTTCGAAAAGAAAAACCTTGTATTAGATCAGTTCTGAATGGCGCAAGAAAATCAGAGAAACACTATTTCCGAATCGACAATAATCGAAATCTCGTGAAAAAATTTGCAGCTGTTTTGCCATGTTCCATTAGCTTTTCTCTTCGTGCGCTTTCCCGCACGGACCGTCATTTCGAGGGAAAGTGGCATCGCGAAAGCCCTTGACACCATATTCAAAATGCCAAACCTTGACGAGTTCTCCCATCCTTCCATCAGCAAAATCAACGAGAAATATTGGTTTCATGAAACCAGTGATGATGCGTTTCCCGGTCAATCTTTTGGCTTGGAAGTCGTGGAGATCTTGAACCACTCTACTTCCCCTTATCAAGACATTCTCGTGTTCAAGTCAGCGACATTTGGTAATGTGTTAGTGTTGAATGGTATAATTCAATGTACGGAGAAAGATGAGTTTGCGTACCAGGAACTCATCACGCATGTACCTATAATGAGCCACCCAAAGCCTTCAAGAGTGTTGGTGATAGGTGGAGGCGACTGTGGCGTGGTTAGAGAGTTGGTGAAGCACATAGACAATGGCGTCGAAGAGGTGACCATGGTTGAAATTGATAAACAGGTTATTGAGTTGAGCATCAAGTATTTGCCTGAAATGGCTAAATTCCACAACCATCCAAAAGTGAACATATTGCTCCAGGACGGGTTTAAGTATTTGTCTGACTTGAAGGATGTCGATGAGGCCGACAAATTTGACGTCATCATCACAGATTCTTCAGACCCCGAGGGCCCTGCAGAAGACTTTTTCCAGGTGAACTACTATAGCCTCCTCAACAACGCACTTCGGAAAGATGGAGTGATCGTGATGCAGAGCAGCGAAAATATCTGGTTGAACCTCCCATACTTGTCGGAGCTTCTCGAGAAGGCCTCAAAGGTGTTTGCGAACATTGGATATTGTCAGTGCTACATGCCATCTTATACAAGTGGCCAATTGGGTCTCATCGTGGCCACACAGGACAGATCAAAGCAGTTGCAAAAGCCGTTGCGAGTCCTTGAAAATGAGTCGGATTTGTTCAAGTATTACAATGCTAGAGTTCATGAGGCATCTTTCGTTCTTCCTACATGGGCAGAAAAAGCACTTAGCAGAAGATAAAGGGCTTATCAAACTGTGTGTAATTTCACAGGAAGATTGTCACTTGCCAGGTGAGAACAATCTCACTTATATGGCCATGCGTTGAAAGCTAACCAGGGAGCTGAGATGCGGAATGTGACAAACTGAAATTACTCCTGATCTCGCAACTTCGCTTTAGCATGAACAAAAATATATAGAATAATTTGCATCAAGGGTAATCTAAGTCCCCACTCAGTGAGACCGCGAACTAGAGCGATCCCCACGCCTCAGCGATGCGCCGCCGATCGCCACACGCGACGTCACGTGATGTAGTACCCTGTGCCATCCCTGAATTTTGCGAGAAAATTTTTACTTTCACACTACTACCACAACACGACCTTTTGGAAGAGCGTGTTTTTTTGATTGCAGCCACGACCCTCCGCACATGAGCCACGAAGAAGATTACGCAACAAACATTGATGAGCAGTTGCTCACAGCGGTAAAAAATCAGGTGAATGAGCACGAACTCTCCCAAAATGGGAAACCAAAAATAGAAGATCGTGGGCACGTGCTCGGCCATGAACCTCGCCGCGAGCGGAAGCACAAGCACCGTCATAAACATAGGCACGGTCACAAGCTGCGGGAACAAAGAGCTGCAGAGGCTGCACGGGCCGAACAGGCCGCACAGGCTGCGCAAGTTGCCGAAGCCGCCGAAGCGGCGCAGGCTGCACAAGCCGCTCAAGAGGCACAGGCACAGGCACAGGCGCTCTATCATCACCAGCAGCATATGCATGACGTTGGCGAATCTGAGTATAACATCCAGATTCCAGATCCAATTATCGATGCTCGCGGCAAAATCTACCCTGTTAACGAAAACACCATCACGAACGAGGGTAATTTGATTACACGGCCATTTCCTGAGCAATTGTTTCACGGAAGAGAAGAGCTCAATGAGTTCATCAGCGAATTTGCTCGCGACAACGGATTTGGCATTGTCATTGCGCATTCCAACCGGAAGGCAATCTATTACACATGCGAGCTCGGTGGTCGGTATCGTCAAAAAAAAGGGAGGACTCCCCACCAACAGGAGGAGGAGGCAGCACGGAGCAAGCTCAACGAAGCAGGTTCAGCATACCCCCTCGATCACTACTCGCGCACCAAGAAGTTGCGCTGTCCATTTTCAATGACGGCACTGTTTCGTAAGCTGAGTCTGATCTGGTGCTTACGTACCACATGTAACGAGCACAACCATCCGCAGTTAGACCCACTTTCGAACCACCCCATGTTGCGCAAGCGGTCCGAAGAATTGAATATGTTGATTCTAGACTTATACAAGGTCGGCACTAAGCCATCTCACATCGAGGCGAAAATTAGACACCAATTTCCTGACGTGCTCATTAAACGCGAAGACATTTACAACGAGATTAGGGGTTACAAGCGCAAGGTAAAGAGACACAACCATCCTTACCCAGAAGGATCGAGCATTGGCAACGTCAAGAGGCGGAGAGATGCCGCGTCATATCACGAAGTGATGGAGGGCGATGATGACGACGAGCACGATGAGGTATTGACGTATGAGTTGGAGCGCCATAGACAGGAGGCAGATTTGCAGCGGGAGCTACAAGCTGCAGAGGCACATCCTCACGGCATGACACTCCCTCACACTCTCTCGCATCATTCTCATCTAGATGAACAGCAGCTCCAGCACTACCAGCACCAATTGCAGGCGCACGGACTTCACGACTCGGAACATAGTGATAGCACGGCTGCCGCGGCGATCGCTGCCGTCGCAAATGCCGCACATGGTAACGATAGCGGCCCTCTATCGATTGACAACATTGACAGCAGGTTGGTTGGAGAATAATTTGTATTATACTGTATACTATTGGTTTACGAACGATTTCTGATAGCCTTAATGAACGAACACTTTTGATCGCTTGGGTCTAATTTTGTCACGTATTCACAGAATCTTTTGAGCGCTGTGCCCTATCTCACATTTGTTCATCAGGACAGTTTCTTTTGCCTCCTACATTGTGTCCAAAATTTTCATTGCCTGAGACCTTTCTTCGAAAATTCTTGTGAGCTCGCTCACCTTTCTACCGCGAATCACGGGCTTTTTCACCACGGTCAACTCATTCGAGGACTCAATCGCTCGCCGGATTGAATTTTTTTTATTTTCAGTCTCGCTTCTTTCAAACTTATACTTTTGAGGAGGGTATTGAATTTGCACTAACGGCGCTTTATCCCGACTGATTCTTCTAGTGTCAAGTTCACTGACAAGCGAAGTCGAGCATTCTTCTGACGGAATAGTAAGGCTGGAAGCCTGGGTGACGGCCGCAGGTACTGGCAAGATCTGGTCGACATGGCGGTGGGTATCCGTCTTAGGCTCCTCGATCGCGCACCCGAATTTGGTGCCATGGGGGATCAAAGAGGCTAATTTATCGACACTTTGCATGGAAGATGGTGCTGAAGCAAGCATCTTTTCTGTATCTACCATGTGACCATTCTCGTCCTCGGATGATGAGCTCGTATGTGTGGTGATGTCGTACGACATGTTATACAGTTCATCGATGGTCGCATCTACCAAGTCCTCGCCATCAACTATTCGCTGGACTGTTTTAAAGTGACCTTGGTATCTAGAAGCTATCTTCTTCCAATGATGTAGGACATTTTTCAAAAACCGCACCGTGATCGAAATGCTGTCTTTACTTGAGTTCGACAGGGACTCGTGTGTAAGCGCATGTGACAAACTTCTCAGAATTGTGATACTAGTATGCTTGGTTTTCGGGTTTCCATCGACAATCTTGTAGCAAAGAGAGACAATTTGAAACAATACTGCATTTGAAAAGGGTTTTATCATCATGACATCAAACATCCTCAGCGTGTATTCCAAGTCGTCCTTCATCGGTAGAACAATATCCTTTATGTTTATGAGCGGAGGAGACACCTCCGTGAGAATTCTTTTGAAGCAGGAAGCAAGGCAGTTTAAGTCCCAGTCATTTATCCATATGAATTGATTACGCATCAAACAATTGAACAAAATCTCAGTGTTGACTTTTTTTCCCGGTCTGTGAAACAAAAGCTCAACCTGGTCTGCGTAAGTTTCGATTATGCTGAAAATTTGGTAAAAGTGGTGGTAGAAGACTGGGCTGACTTTTGATGAGTAAGTTGTAGTATCAGTAATAATCGGTTGGAAAGGACATTGAAGCGTGAGCCTCGGAGACAACGTCGTTTGATAGTCGTGGCGATACACATTCAATGAAATTTTGAGTTGTGTGATATCCACATATGCAGACAAATCAGAGAGCGTATCGCAGCTGATAAGAAGCTTATTGGAGAGCGTCAAAGGTGATAGTAGAGAGTTGAGATTCGCAAGACTTTTCTTCGATACAAGAAAGTTGGTGAAAATCTGGCTAACTGATTTGACAAACCAACTCTCGTGAACTGCTATTACTCTGTGAACGTTCTCGGCATTCGAGGCACCAAAAGCACTTTGGGAAAGGAACGCTTTCAAGAAGGTAATGCCCCATACCCAGTTGATCTTATTCAAGCCACAGCTAAACAATATGACCACGTATGGCCTCTTTGGTAGCCATTGCATGAGCGTGGGAATGAAAAGGTCATAATCGACAGCCTCTGGCGCTGGTAGGTAAGACGTATCGAAAATGTAAATGGGGTAGCCTGAATATGCATCTATAAGATCCGTCTTGTAAAAGATTCTCTCCATATTGAGGGCCGATACTCGTCACGTCGGGGGCGTTTTGGTATGTATATTTGAGAGCTTAGCGAATAAATGTCTTTATTTCGAGAGCAGAGACAAATATTTGAGTCAAGTCGTACTGCTGTCGTAAATTTCACGGCTTTCCTTCTCGGAATCAGTCTTGGAGCCGGAAGTGAATCAACGCGAACGCGACGTGGGTTAAATACACCCACGCACGAAAACACGAAAATACGCGGTGGGCGGAAGCTTGGTCAATATAAATTAGTATGGTGCTGTTGCTCCTGGAAAACGAGACCTGAACGACTGTTTAGGATTGATTCTATATAAGGACTCAATTCGGGAAAGAGATCTTTAGAACGTTTATCATATATCGCAATGGGATGTGGTGCTATGATGAATTCCCTTCAATCTGACTCTGAGTCTACCAACCAATACTGTATGAGCTACTAAGCGCCAACTAAGGTTTCTTTTTTTTCTTTCGTATGATGCATCTGGTGTCGTTTGTTTTCGCTTGGGAGTTTTGAACTCAGGTAATTATAGCTCAATCCAGAATAGTAACTGGAATTTCCTATTGTGTATTTTGCAAGTTTAATCACCACAGGTTGATCTCAAAGTTTTGTCAGAATAGGTCGATCTTTGGTTGCAATGAATCTATCAGCACACAACACAACCACTCCGGCTAAAAATTTGATTTTGCTAGAAAATCATACCTGCAAGCTGATTTTATACTTCAACTAAATCTTCTATATCATCTGCAATTATGAAATCAAATTAAAGGAAAGTAGCGCCCGTATCGGCCAATTTTCACTGTTTCGGTCCACCTCGACACGTCGTAAATACCACTCGCGGCAAATCTTGAAAACCCAGTCACGTGACGCACGCAGTTTGCCACACCCAACCGAAAAGCTTAACTCCCACCGTAGTGGCGTTGTCGACTCATCAAACTGACCCAATCACATCGAAAATGCCCCCCACTAAAGACCAAGGCCCCTCCACAGAGTCTGATCCTACAAAATCGAAGAAGCCTACCTCGCTAGAGGAGGAACTTTCGGAAGAGGATCAGAGATTGAAAGATGATTTGGAGCAGTTAGTTGAGCGCTTGAGTGAGCCGAGCCAACTGGAGTCCGTGTACATCGGGTTGTTGAACACAATGAAGGATCACATACGCGACTCGACGACCTCAATGACGGCCGTACCCAAGCCCTTGAAATTCTTGAGACCGCATTTTCCCTTGATGCACGAGATTTACGAAAAGTGGGCGTCCACGAATGTGTCGCAGAAACTCGTGCTTCTGCTCGCTGATGTGCTTTCTGTTTTGGCCATGACCAACTCTGACACGGGTAAACAAGACCTGCTTAAATTTCGCTTGATCGCAGGCGAGGAGACCGTGGCTGACTGGGGACACGAATATATGCGCCACTTGGCTCTTGAAATTGGCGAGGCCTTCCAAGAGAAATCGGGCGTGGAGGACGATTATGTCGCGCGCCTCGTAGAATTGTCATTGAAGATTGTGCCTTTCTTCCTTCACCACAATGCTGAGGCCGACGCTGTTGACTTGTTGTTGGAGGTCGAGAGCATCGAAAAGTTGCCTCCATTCTTGGATGACACCACCTACGCCAGAGTTTGTCTCTACATGGTCAGCTGCGTGCCGCTCTTGGCACCACCTGATGACTTGTCCTTTTTGCACACAGCTTATTCGATTTACTTGGCACATGCCCAATTGACCCAGGCATTGACCTTGGCCATCAAGTTGGACGACGAGAAGTTGATCAAGCAGGTTTTCGAGAGTACCGAAGAGACCTTAGTACACAAGCAGTTGGGCTTTGTTTTGGCACAGCAATATAACAGATTTACATACCCGGGCGAGAACGAGGAAGTTCAGGAGATCATCTCTAACGTGAAGTTGCCTGAATACTTCTCCTACTTGGCCAAGGAATTGAACTTGTTGGAGCCCAGAGTTCCCGAGGACATTTACAAGTCCCACTTGGAGGATTCAAGGTTTTCCTACGGGTCTGGGTCTATTGACTCTGCCAAACAAAACCTGGCCGCTTCTTTTGTCAATGCCTTCACTAACATGGGATATGGCAACGACAAATTGGTGCAGTCGGGAGAGGATGAGTCGAAATCTTGGATCTATAAAACCAAGGGCGCGGGAATGGTGTCATCGACCGCATCCATCGGCTCGATCCACCAGTGGAACATTGAAGACGGCTTGCAAGCTTTGGATAGGTACACCTACTCTAATGAGGATGAGATCAAAGCCGGTGCACTTTTGGGAACCGGAATTGTCTCTGCCAACATACACGACGAGGCAGAAGCTTCTCTCGCTTTGTTACAAGAACATGTTACAGATTCCAAGAAATTGTTGCAGTCCTCTGCGATCGAGGGACTCGGTATAGCATTTGCAGGTTCTGCCAACGAGGAAGTTTTGGATTTGTTATTGCCCTTGGTCTCCGACACAGACATTTCTTTGGAAAATTCATGTTTCGCAGCCTTGGCGCTTGGTCATGTCTTTGTGGGAACTTGTCACGGCGACATCACGTCTGCAATTTTGCAGACTGTCATGGAGAGGGATGCTGCACAGTTGGACTCCAAATTCATGAGGTTCATGGCTTTGGGGCTTGGATTGTTGTATATGGGTAAGACTGAATCGATCGATGATGCTGTGGACATCATCGATGCAATCCTGCACCCTATCAGCAAAACGTTGAAAGTGCTTATTAATATTTGCGCTTATGCAGGTACTGGTAATGTATTACAGATTCAATCTTTGTTGCAAATGTGCTCCGCAAAGCCCAAAGATGAAAATGCGAGGTTGGACGAAGACGAAGAAGGCTCTCAAGCCAGCGCTGTTGAGGAAGCTGAATCAAAAATCGAGGGGGATGTCGACATGGATGCCCCAGAAGAGGCCACCGAGCTCAAAGCCGAGGAGAAACCAGATGCGGCTAACGAAGACGCAGATGAAACCGACGATGAAACTGAGGACTTGGAGGAAGATGAAGAGTTGTACCAGGGTTTCGCTGTCTTGGGCCTCGCATGTATTGCCATGGGTGAAAGCATCGGCCAGGATATGGTTTTACGCCACTTTTCTCACTTGATGCATTATGGCTCCCCACTCATCAGAAGGGCTGTTCCGTTGGCCATGGGTCTTGTATCTGCCTCTTACCCTCAAATGAAAGTATTCGACACGCTCTCCCGATACTCACATGATCCTGACTTGGAGGTTTCTCAAAACGCCATCTACGCAATGGGTCTTGTTGGCGCTGGTACGAACAATGCTAGATTGGCCCAATTATTGAGACAGTTGGCGCAGTACTACCTGAAGTCTCCAGACTGCTTGTTCATGGTGAGAATAGCCCAAGGCATTTTGTACTTGGGTAAGGGCACTCACACTTTGACACCTTTCAACATCGAGAGAAGCATACTCAATAAGGTCTCATTAGCTTCACTTTTGACGGTGTCGGTCGCAATGCTAGATCCCAAAGAATTTATTCTCAGTGACAGTTCGACAGAGACCACCCACCAATTGTTGTACTACCTTACCCCTGCGGTGAAACCTAAAATGTTGATTACTGTGGATGAAGACTTGAACCCAATCAAGGTAAACGTTAGAGTCGGTCAGGCAGTGGACGTTGTTGGACAGGCCGGTAAGCCAAAGACGATCACAGGCTGGGTCACACAAGCTACACCAGTCTTGTTGAACTACGGTGAGAGGGCAGAGTTGGAGAACACCGAGGAGTGGATCAGCTTGTCGCATAGTTTGGAGGGTGTCGTCATATTGAAGAAGGCCCCAGACTACATGGAGGTTGACACTTGAAATGTGCGAGCCTTGCCACTTAGATAAAGTATACGAAAAAAGAGTTCTCTGATGTACTTATTGATGATTGTAGAACTAAAGGTTTGTAAGCGGGACTTGGCGTCCCCACAGGCGGCTCTTTAATGTTTATAGTGGTATTATAGAGTTTACTTGAACTCGGGGGCCTTACCCGCCATCATCAATCCGACAATAAGACCGAATAAGCCCAAAACAGAGCCAAAAATCTCAATCACCAAAATCTTGACGAACAATGATGAGTCTGCTGCGTCACTTATGGCAGCAGTAGCTCCCGTGATACCCACTGCAATACCACACAACAAGTTTGACACACCTACGGTGATACCTGCCCAAAACAAAGCATATCCCGTATACAAGTTTTCTTTTGTGTAAAGTGACGTCTCGGGCACACTGGAGACTTTGGCCGAGAAAACAATGGCCATGATCAACCCATAAATGGCCACAACCTCACAGAAAATAATGGAAATCAAGTTCTTCGTCGTGATCCTGGGGGCCTTAACACCAGCACCAAGAATGGATGAGCCCGTAATGAAGATACCCCACGCGGCACCGACCACGGAGAACCCAATACAACTGGCAATGCCCAAGTTTGCCCACATGTATGGCGAGGTAGTTTCTAGAAATTCGCCAACATTGAATGCTTCTCCCTCTCCTTGAAAAAGCAAATAGCCGCCAACCGTCAATAAGGTGGCGACAACAAGTGATTGTGTGATTGCCATGCTGCTGAACGATAAGCTAGTGGGTACGCTAAACCTGTAAAGATCTCCGACGTATGAGCGTGCCTCGGTGTACGGGTGTTTGTACACGAGATCGTGTCTTACTGGACATTTGTGTAGATAAGGTTGCCTGATAAACATGAACCCTGCCTAGATCGCGGCAGATTCACCGACAGCTAGACTTGAGAAACTAGGTTCAAAGAGTGGTCATCTTCATTTGAAAAAATACGCATGGTTGGATTTCGGCTATGTTGAAGAAAAAAATGTGATAAAGTCTGGGGCATGGTGATTCGAAAGAACGTACTTTGAAAGGAGATCCAACATTGTTGATTTTGGCTTAAATTTCGGTTTAGGCAGCCTTCTTGTTTGCTACAGCTAGCACATTCACGAGAGGACAAATATCACCTGCGGGCCTGCGAGACATCTTGAAATCACGATTATTCGACAAAATCTATGCCAGAGCAGCTTTCGATCTACAGCAAAAGATGAGCGGTTTGGCCGAGACTACCATCTCCAACTTTTTTGTGCCAGACAATCGAATCAAGGAGTCCAATCACAATCTAGGATGGCGGTGTTTCGAAATTCAGTCAACAGTTGGCGAGCGAGTTCTTGAAGGTCAGTTTAATTTCATGGCCAAAGTCTCGAGAGCTCAAAGTACTTTGATGAGTGTGTATCTAGCATTATGACTTCTGTCAAGATTAAGCCTGAATGGTATTGAATGGTATACAGACTAAATCACAAGTTGAGATGTAAGAGTAAGTGAATGGGCCAAAAGAGGGAAAAACTGACGGACTTCTCAAGCCTTACGAGTGAAGTGGGGCTCAGTCATATGGAGCGATACCGCGTATAGAGATATGCCAGGCACGGCCACGTGTTATCATAGCAAAGCACGCGTGTATAAATATTATCCTTTCGGCCTATCAGTTTGGTAGGGCATCTACCCACATAGTTGTTCATTACCTTCGCGTTTGCCGACAGTGTACGTATGAAAATGATCGCTTGAAAAATTCACGCGCTGTACACGTCTTTTTTGGCCTTCACCTCGAAGGACTTTTTCATTATGAAAGTGGAAGCCAAATATCACGCAAATTATGCCAGTTGGTTTTTGCTCACACACGCTCAATATGGGCGAAACATCGTCGTCCAATCGTTTGCCAGATCATAAGTAAATTTGGCGGCAAGGGGTGAATTCGCGCATCCAGAGTAATTCGTCGCAGTTAAGCGCCGGACCAGTGCGAAGTTTTTTTCCTATCTCGTGCGGCTTCAGTCTCAAGTGAGGCGTCGACTAAATTAATCATGTTTCGCTGTAATGACGTCAATTTTGCAGAATTCGATGATCTTTGCTTTGAATCAAAGCGGCTTTAATTTTATCAAGCAAGTTTTCTCTTAGAAGAATTTGCCGTGCTTTGTCATCTCAGTACCGCGGAACATTAAACGGGTACGGAGGCTCGCTCGCGTAGCTAGAAAATCGCTCTAACGAGATTAGAAATATAGCCGTTCGCACAGAGCGGATGCCGAGCGCGTGTAATAATGATAAAGATATAAGCCCCCATATCATGTCAAGATTATGTCTTTGCTGCCATCGCATACATTGGCAAGATTCAAGCAAACTCACGTCTGAAAAGGCACAAAGATCATTGATATGGAAAAGGAAATTTGTATTTCAGGAAGCGACCGATATTACCCTTTTCGCATTCCGGGCAACCCCGAAGGAGAAGTGTGTTTTTTTTTGTCTGCTGCGCGGAAGTCGACTTGACGTATTTTTAAGTTGCCCATATGACTTGTACGGAATAACTCGCCAATTAGTTCTAGCTTATCCACATACAAAAATTTTCGGAAACAAAGTCGTCATATTATGAGAAACACGAAAGTCATTCCTTTGGCAGTGTTGTCAACTTTGGCAGCCTTATTGATTTTAATTGTATGGCATCAGGAGATTTCTTTCACGCCAGTCCTTCCGAGCTTTGGTAGGGCCGACACCAACACAAAAAGCGCCAGGCCTTCCTCCGATGGCTTTGTCAAGACTTCAGCAGAATTCAAGCATTTGGGGTACCTGAAATATGTTTACACGAGGTCAGGCTACGGTGGTGCTTCCAAAAACTCTGTATTGATAGCATCATCAATAGCGAACGAAAACTCATTCGGCAAAGGACGCACTTTTAAGGACTTTCTCGATGTCATTGAGTCATTAGATTACCACAAAAATTCCTTGAATCTTGCAATGTACTGTGGCTCGCCTGCTTTACTCCGAATGGTGAAAGACTACTTCGAGGCTGTCACGAGCGATGCAAGCTGTCCCTACAATCAGGTGACCGTTCTCTATGCTCCATTTCTTCAAAGCGTTTTCAAGTCGTCAGAACACAACCCCAAAGTTCAAAGACTCCGTCGAAGAAGTATTGCAAAGGGCAGAAACTTTGTACTCTTGAACTCCCTTGAGTCGGAACAGTATACCTTATTCTTAGACGCTGACATTATCCGTTTCGATCACACTGATATGTTGACACGATTCGCGCGTTCTGGAAAAGACATTGTTGTACCTAGAATCGAGCGTGGCGGTAGTCTAGACTATGATAGAAACTCGTGGCGTGGTCAAAGGGTAATTCCTTCTGACCGGCAGCTCCAGCTTATGGATGAGGACAAATGGGATGAAGCTGCGTTTGTTCCACATGACGTTGAAGCCGAAATGTACCACCTCGGATATCAAGCAGAGGAAGTAAAGGACTTGCCGATTTCAGACGAAAGGCGTGACATGAGTTACTCCGTCGAATTGGACTCGGTTGGGGGCGCAGTTCTTTTCTCGAAATCCATTATTTACAAGCAGGGCATTGTTTTTCCGACAATGAATATTGTGGGAACCGCATGGCTGAGGAAAGAGGGCTATGATGGAATCGAGACCGAGGGGCTCTGTTACATGGCGCAGACTTTGGGATACAAATGCTTTGCTATGCCCAACTTGGTCGCCCAACACTTTGATCGTTAACGCTGGAACGTTATTTTCTCATCGTACTCAACTTCCAAATTGACATAGGTTGACAAATTGGAAGGTAAATCATGACAAGCTTCGACACAATGAAGTCAAGACCGACAATCAATATGTGCAGTTGGTAAAGGATCTATAAGAAAAATGCATAATCAATGCGTCCGTACTTTGTTGAAGTTTGTGAATAGGTATTGTCATATTCGGACTCACCAATTAAAACCTCATAATGCACAAAGTCAAACCAGCGGGGTAAGCATATCTTTCAATTAATTTAAAATGAGCGATGTCGAAGAAATGCACTCGTAGCTGTGCGGCTCAAGGTCTTAATAGGCTCTTTGTCATAGAATTGTCACAATTACGGAGGTAGTATGTGAGCTAGAGTGGCCTAAACGTATAAGCATTGTATGGAGTTCCCATCATGAGTTTTGAGTCAAAGTTTTACCCAAATTTGTTAACCCATGAGCCGACCGTATTGCAAACCTCAAAGAAATTCGACGGTTTTGTTGAAATTAAACTGATCGCTCACGGCTTTGATCGAGACTGCACGAAGAATCGATTTGTCGGCTCTATTCGTGATTCTCCATAATGATTGTGTCAACTTGAAGTCAACAACTTCGCCCTCAACGTTAGGGTCACTCTTATGCCGCTTACTCTGTTGCTCATCCTCGGCCGACTCCTCCGCGGGTCCGAAGAATTCACGGAGCCAGTTTTTTTTGAGCTCAATGCCATTCACGGAAACAGCAGCATCGGCAAGGATGCACGGAATTATGATTTTCTTCTTATCACCGCTGCTGGAAAAGTCTTTAGCTAGTTGCTCAAATACCAGTGACATTTTCGCCGCGAGCTTGTTCGTGAGCACAAGAAATGAGAAGTCACCGGTTTTTGGAATGATGAGTTTTGCATCAAAGTCAGCATTGGAATCAATCTGGAAAATCAAGATTCTCTTGGGTTCCCTGCGCAAATAAGGGCGGACGTAGGTTATAGGCTGCTCATCAGTTAAACCGGTTGACAGATTGATCACGCCAGTGCTGCTGAGGTTATTGAGGTTGATGATGATTTCCTCGGTCTGTGTGAACGGGTTGCGTATGATTCTATGCTTGATGATCTTTTGCTCTAGTTGTAGAAATCGGTAATACCTACACTCCTTGATCAAGTTGTCCCGGTGCTCATCATCACGCACCACCTCATGATTACCCCAAAAGAGCTCCAATAAATCAGCGAAAAGTTGCGGTGATCGATTCACTGTGAGGGTAGGTCTTTGAGGAGGTGGACGAATTAAAGCGACTTTGGAGTTGAGCACTGTCGATTTTGTCGAAAGCCCCTCCATACCGATCAGGAAATAGTTGGGGTGGTTTCCGGGGCCGTAAAGGAAGGAGCGCGGGATCCGAAACAACTTGTTGCCCACAGTTGCCGGCAAAGCCTCGTCATTCAAGAGCCTCTGAAGCCGCGGTAAGCAGAAGTAGTAGGCATCATGCCAAAGGTAAACGAAGTCGTAATCAGTATCGACACTGATGTGGTATCCTTGTAGATGCATGTAGACCTTTTCGAAAACGACCGGGCTTCTGTCAATGAAAAGGGTCTTTCCCGAGTTCTCGGGCTGGTCAAAGAATGTGGTGAAGTAGGACGGGGCATCAGACAGTAGAGAAGCGCCAGAGATCTGGAAGAGCTTATACCCCACCTGTATCGAATAAACCATATCATGTGGCAAAAACTCAGGGATCTTGGGGTCCACCTGCTCAGAAAATTCCATCGACATGTCTATAAATTTTGCTTCTATTTCTGAATTAATCTCTGAGTCTTCTACTAAACCAGATTAAAATTTGCTGTGTGTGAAGCTTGATGTGTTGATGCATGCATGAGATTCAAGCGTATACGGCAACAAGGTCGCACGCGCATTGTTTTTTGGACGCGGAGGTTGTGAGCACGACTGCTTGAGGCTTGAAGTGAGATTCGGCAGACAATACACAGGATATTGAAGAAAGTGCCACATTAAAAAAAACAAAGTTTGTGTTCGAAAATTTGTACAGTGTTGATTGCAGATGAGCGTGGCCCAAAAGTTTTTGTCTGCGTCCCCAATTGCGTGCCATTTCATAGACAGGGTAGGTCTCGCAGCGAAGAGAAGAACATATGGCTGAAGAATGAACTAAACGGCGTGTGCCTTTTATCGAGTCTTTTCGTCCTAATGTTGTTTGATAAATTATCATGAAAAAAAAAATACTTCCAGTGATTGAGTTTTTGCTTGCAACTAGGCTCATTGTCAGTCACTTGTGTCACTTGACAGATGCAGCTGCGCTTACACAGGATCCACCTCGGAGCTGCGATAATGAGGGACTGATTGCGGGACCGCACAGCACAGTACGTGCGCGTTTCGTTATCGCTAGGCCCATAGATTATCAGACTTCAAATCAAGCTTTTCGCAAACAGAGTCCGAAACTTTACCAACGTTGACAAAATCGTTTAGTGCATTAATTCCGAACATATTCGTCGATATCTATACAGTCTCATGCCTCCCCGGTCCCGAAACTTCAATGGGTGCTGGACGTGCCGCATGAGGAAGATCAAGTGCGATGCCGTGCGACCGAAATGTCTCCGATGTCAGAAAGCCAACTTGGAGTGCAAAGGATACGACTTGGTGCTTACTTGGGCAGACGTCAGCACGCTAGATGGCGACCGCAGGCTCATCACTTTGACGCTGGAGAAACTGTCGGATGCGAAAAAAGAAAATGGATCACTGCGACGAAGCGTGGCGTTAGTCAACTTCCCGAAACTGATGCTCTACGAAACTTACGACAATCTCAACCGGATAGTGGCTCGATTTGAAGATCCGGAAGTGGTCCATAATTCTTTGATTGTTGGCCCCTTCAGCGTCTTTCCACTTGATGCTCCCGGCGAATCTCGGAAGGCATTGCGACCGTCCCCCAAAAACTCAGATTATTCTACTGGAGAAAGCGGCGTGATACCAGCAAAGCATCACGTCGAAAACAACGGCTTTTCGTCAGCCGTTTCTGTCAGTGAGGTGCTCGAGAGTGATTTTGAGTCATCAATCTTCTCCAAGACAAACAACGCATATGTTCATTATGACCTTCTTGAATTTGCCAAACTAACAATTTTGGCAATAAAAGGCCCGCGGCATAAATTCGACGAGCAAGGCATGTTTCACATACTTTATCCCAAGTTTTTCCCCAATGTTGAATCTGATAATTGGAGACCAAACGATACGGTGTTATCTACATTCTTCTGGCAAGACGACAAGAGTAACATCATTCTCGGCCCTTCGATGAGTACCAGCATGCGGCATCTCACAGAAAGCTTCAGGTCCTCCATGAAAGTCGCTCACAATAAAAATCCTTGGGAAAAACTTGTCATTCCTTTTATCAAGCAATTGTTTTTCGAGATCGTATGCGAAGAGTACCCCAAGGCTAAAAGTTGGAAAAGCCACATAATAGGCAAAGGGTGTGCTCACGTTTCGAGAGAATTGCTACTCAGAAATATGAAATTCGCTATCTTTTGCATGTGTCTATCAATAGGTTGGCATGAACGCTCGCTTTCGGGCCTTAAGGTCAGGAACTCGATCGACACGTTTTTCGTCAATGACGAGCTCAAAGTAAGCATAGAATTGCGCAAGATCGGTATCAACATACTTAACTATCATTTGGACGAATATGACGCCAATTCTGACTATCAACCCCAGGACGATTATGACTCTTACTTTCTTCTAGCGTTGATTCTACAAATTCACTTGGACAATCTATTTGGCGTGTTCGAAAATTACGAGCTTATGTACGCGATTGGTGACTTCATCCTCAAGAAGCCGAAAGCCCCGCACCAGCATATGTCATCTTTGGAACGGCAATTGCGTCATACATTCAACATCTTGAATATCTTCTATGAATCTACCCAGTCTATCAACCTTTTCAACTATTCAATACCCGATAAAGACCAAAAGCTGAAGTACCTGGATTTAAGTGAGAACTACGACCTCACTAAAGAGGGCACAATCCGAGAAACGTGTCTCTCAACAGATGAATCTGATGAAGGTATTGGGACTGATGATGATGAAGAAATTGACGTGAAAGTGAAAGCCGTAGCTCTGAAGTCAGAGAGTCTTTCGTTTACAGTCAACTTCAAGGGCGACAAGAAACAGAAAGTGGCTCACACTGATCCGATGCAAACCAAGAACTTGGGTTTCAAGAGCTTTCAAGCCGGCTTGCCCGAAAAACCTCGATTCTCAAACCCCGTTATTCCTAGTTTAGATGATGGCTCGGTATTCCTGAGCTTCGGCCTTCCTAGGGCCCTCTTGCGTTTGGTGCAAGAGGTCGTTCACCTCACAAATCACAAAAATGTTTTCAAATCTCGTGTGCTAGCGCCACGTAACTTTCCTCGGATATGCGCGGAGACCGAGGACAAAATTTTGAACTTCAACGTTGAGAATTATTGGAAGCTTTATGACAACGAGTACAACCCAATCACCAATGTTGCTACAAAGACTTTTATCTCTGAATACCACGAGGGCTTGTACCACAACGTCATCTGTTTTCACAATGCTTTGATCGTTTACTTCAAAAGGCTCATACCCGAAACCCCGATTCAAGACTCTCAATCTTTCATCGAAAAATGCTTTTTCCACATGGAGAAGCTTATCACTTTAAACAGTGTTTTGAAAGCCAAAAGGAAAGACCTTCAATTTAATCCTCTTTTCTGGCCCTTACTTGTGAGCGGGTGTGACATAGACTTGTCATCACACGGCCATTTGAAAGTGCAGTGTCAGAGGTTTTGGAAAGCAGATTGCTTCCAAAGGTTCAATTACTGGCGCTCAAAGCAGATATTATTTGAAGTCTGGTATAGGAGGGAGCAAGACGGAGAAAACAATAGTTTCATGGACATGATACGGGAGTGGGAGATAGTCTTGAGTTTAGGCTGATGTGTCTTGCATTTGTGACTTGCGTGAATCCAAATTGTTCGGGGGTGAAAGATACAGAGCGTATTCGAATTGTTGTTTTTGAATTTTGGTGACAATCACCCTAACGAAATCGGGGCTAAACTCATCAGAATGTGACTGAAAAGTTTGCGTATTGTTATTTTTCACTCCAACAAAGAACTCGGCGAACGGCACAAGAACAACATACGCTGACTTGAGTACAGCAATAACCCCTACAGAGTCCTTTGTCGAATTCATGTTGTAGTTTCCTTTGAAGCACATGTTGAACAAATTGGCTTTGAATCCGTTCGAGTAGGGAGCATCTTTAACACCAAAGCTGACGACTTTTCTCGTATCGTCGTGGGCAATATTGACAAACCTTATGCCCAGCTCAACACGCGGCATCTTACCTATGCACCACGCAAAACGTGGGTTTGTCTTTTTGTGCTTCTCTACCCACCTTTTATACGACAAAGCTTGTCTTGTAGTGATCTCGTCAAACGAGGTAGAATTGGAAAATGTGTTCTTGACTATGCCAATGAGTAAGAAAAGAGTGACGATGAAAATGAAACCCCCCAAAATAAATAAAATGACAAAGTGAGGTAGCCATGATGGGCGATTGCGGAGGATAGACCGAGTGAAAGCGGAAACAAAGCACAAAACGAGTATAGCGTAGACGTTTAAAAATTGCAAGAACTTGATGAATGAGATAAAGTTGTCCCTGCCGATAGCTGTGCCTATCCAGAGGCAAAAGTGATCAAACCTAGGGACACACATGTCCAAGTCACTCAGATGGAACAGCCTATCTGGCTTTAGGTTTTGGCACTTAGAGCACCAAAATGGGAATCCCTGCTCGTCGCAAACGAAAATGTCGGGTACAGGGGCGGTCCCTTCTGACTTTGTCTCATACAAATCAAAGTGCTTGAAGCGAGGTATTTTGCCCGGTCCACGGATGTAGATCATTGCCCAATAGAAAAATTGTAGGAATTGAAACATTGCTAGTAGGACCCAGAAGACAATGGCGGCTGCAGTCAGGTGTCGATGATACACCTCTTTCCATGCGATGACATAACAGGATGCGTAGTCGATATAGGCCAAAACGCCTAGCACAACCAATATCACAGCACGTTTGCTTTTTCGAAGCAAGGTCGCCAGCTTCATTCAAGGTATATTCGAGACACCGAGCGATAAATACTTCGACAGACAAAATCGTGTTTCGCGGCGCGAAAAACTGGGGTAAACAGGGACGTGACACGAAGAAGCCAACCTGTCCATCAAAAGCAAAAAGTTGTATTTGCCCCGAAAATTTTCCTAGTGACCGCGTCAGTCGCTTGTTCATGCTATATTTTTTCATTGGATCGCCAATATATTTTCTATTAAATCACTCATATCTTTCAAAAAGCTCGCTTCGCGAGCGGGAGCGAACGTCTGGTCAGAGCCGAAATGTTTATTGGGAAACAGTTACAAAAAAAGCAATATTTCGAAAATAGAGAATTATCCTTGGCTTGCATGACTCCAGTCCAAAATTATCTACAATTCCAGCCACAAATACGAGCTTTTCACGGGGAAAAGTGCGCAAACCAAAGGCACCGAATTCTGATGAGTGACGCACTCATACAGTTGTAGTTCTTGTCCTCTCAGGTGAAATCATACGCTAATTTCCGCGAGGCTCACTAATTGTACTTGCTACACGCGTGTAAACTTAGAGATCCCCACGAAATATTCCAGGTGCCCACAGAGTAAAGACTGTGATAGGGAAATTATCATAACGTGATTTACAATTTGCCTCACAATGATAGGGTGCAGAGGCAAGCAATTAACCGCGTATATCCTTCGTATTTGTCACGTTTCCCAGGCCATAGTAATGCCATCGCATACGGATTATTGCAAAGTTCTT
The DNA here is from genome assembly GCA_004217705.1 of Metschnikowia aff. pulcherrima. Lineage (NCBI taxonomy): Eukaryota > Fungi > Ascomycota > Pichiomycetes > Serinales > Metschnikowiaceae > Metschnikowia > Metschnikowia pulcherrima. The sequence continues at coordinate 305,921 of CP034459.1, read as the reverse complement.
CAAGACATGAGATTAATGCTGAGAATCAAGCTCGGTTTCATGTGACCACGAGCTCCACAAATCACTCGCCTATATTAACAAGTGTCTTGAGGGTTTGTTATCTGTGTTGAGGCTGCTTCTACGACGTGCATTTACAAGTTTAAAACTTGGATCATGAGAGGATGCAAAAAAGCAGTGCGAAAACAGAGCTTAGGATCCGCTTCTCATAATAGAGGATAAATATCGGCCGTTAAATCGTATGAACTGTGCCAATCGTGCGATTCAGACTGCATTGCTTTTATCCGTCATGTGATGGAATGTCCCAGGCAGGAAATGTTACCACATCGAGTGCAGGGCACAGGACCGAATCGCAAAAAGCGTATATCGCGAGTATTTTACATGCATGCCCGAGGTGGTTTTTCCGGGCTTACTCGGAAGACGTTTACTTTATTCAGTTAACACCAACGTTTCCGGTCTGCGAACGGTTTTCTCGGCGAGGCTTTGCCCTATGCTGTTCTGGTTCTCTTGGTGAGGTCTTGGCTGGAGATATAATTTCGAGACTAAAGAACAAAAACAGCTCTTTGTGCTTCCCACTTGCTTAAGTAACAGGTTGAGCTAGACCAGTCTCATACCAAAAAAGCAAATACAAAGCCTACACTGTTTGTATTGTAATACAGGCTTGAGTGTTGTTTGGCTAGGAGTATGCAACCCATGGATACATGCGCCATTTTTTTTTCTTCTGATTTTTTTTTTCTTGGTTTTTGCGAGGCGTGTGGTTCGTAGCTCTGGTGTTTCTACCCGCAATTTATCCGCTTCCCCGGGTGCCCCCCACTCAAACACTATTTGAACATGATGGATAACATCTTCAATTCATCAAACTGCGAAGTTTTTACTGGTAGCCTCGTATTGTAGCTAGACGGTATAGCTGAGAATTTTTTTTTATTGCTGGGCTGTTTGTTTGGACCAGTACGAATCTCGATCTTTTCTTGCGCGTTATGTGGAGGGTGCGCCCATGCTGCATTCACCCCACGGGATTGGCTCACAATCACCCTCGCCCCGGTCATTTATACCCCACCCTCCCCATAGGTTTCTAACCATTGCCTCATGCAACTGCATTTACAGTGTGTGCACGGAGAAAATGTATTTCCGGGATTCTCGCTCGACTCGCCTTCTCCACATAATTTTTTTTTTCATCTATTCTCCGCACAGACCATTTGACTAGAGCATTTTTTATTTCATTCCTTTAGGTCAAACGACATAGGCGTGAGAAAATAAAGCAATTTGAATAGTTGCACCTTCAAAATTAGCGACATAGTTTTCTTATACTTTCCTCCTGCCACCGCCAAAGTACTTCTTTGTTCGCTGAAACTCGCCTCACACGCACCACCCAAGCGAACAACATTGAACATCGGAATATCGAGAGTGGAATCGAACCAATCTTTGCGCATTTTGTGCATTGTTAGAGGCAAACGTTTTTTATCTTGTGACACGTCTTATCAATCCTTTCCTCGCGTTTATCTGTTCACACGACAAAGTTTGATCATTCCGGCTTCCCCCGGGCTCACTCAGGAATAAAACACACTAGTTTCTAAGACATTTGGAAACAGCCGCCATTGTGACTAGGGTTCCCCGCGAGATGTCAGTTGAATCACTCGAGATATACACCAACGGATGTGCAGAAGAGGCAGCATTTTCGAAAAAAGACACGCCCAGAAAGCGCTCCAAGGTCTCTCGGGCTTGCGATGCTTGTCGTCGGAAAAAAATTAGATGCAACGCTGAGTTCCTGGCGTCGCTTCTGCGAGTCACTAAAATGTGCACGAACTGCACTAAAACTGGTGAAAACTGTTTGTTTTCTCGTGTGCCGTTGAAAAGAGGCCCAACCAAAGGCTACATACGTGATTTGGCGGGCTCAATGCTGGAACTGAAAAACGGTCATTTTTTCCACGATGGCCTGGACTTGCAGAATCCTAGGCCTAGACTGAAGCTGGTGGATGCGGCGGGTATCAGCTTCTCTTCTCAATCTGGTCATGTCCCTGACCTGTACCAGATTTCTCTGCCCTCGCCATTGTCGAATAGTGTGAGCAAACCTCATATCCACCACCGGCCCAAATTTTCTTCCGCATCTCACATTGCGAAGCCGATTATTTTGCCGCCACTTGTTGGCACCCAACCGCTGACCCAGCCAGTGAAAATGACATTGCCGATTCCAAGGTACTCGGCTTCAGTTAGCCCTCACACCGGTGATGCTAATTATCCGAGCGTGCATGGAATAGCTTTGGGGGCAAATGGTGACTTTACCGATGGCCGAATCCAAGGTCCATTGTGGAAAGTCCCTTACGAGATGCCCACGTCAAACACACCTCGCTCTGGCATGTCGTCTCCGGGAATCTCCAGCAGTGCAAGTAATAACACAAGCTTTGATAGCAGAAGGTCATCTATTGACTCTGTTAGCTCGATTCTGACGGCTGGGTCCGTCTCCCATCTTCCACCTTTGCCCTCCCATGGTTCCGTGAGCTCGCAGCCGGCTGCGTATCACTCCGATCTGGAGGACATGGACTCGAGGTACTCAGAGAAAAACTCTCCTCGGGATTCTATTGGAACTTTCCTGCTGCTCAACAACAAAGTGGCCAATCAGTTGAGCCTCTCTGATCAGGTTCCCAAATCTTCACAACAACTACCTGACAAGTTGATGCCGCCCATGCAAGCTCCTCTCTTTTCTTTGCAGCAACACAGTCCTTTTATTCCGCACCCACAACAACCACCGCAAAGTACATCCCAACAGCTCTCTGGGTTTCCCAACAACGGAGTCTCTTTCCCGCCTTCATTTTGTTCTTCGGTTGACCGCAAAGCGATAGATTCTTTAGACCTCAATCTCAGGCAGTATTACAGGAACTTTCAACCTGAGTTTCCCTTACTTCCCTTTGATGGGAGTTCCATTCCCAGCATGATTATAGAATTGCAAAGCCCGCCCCTGCCTCAATCGAGTATCATACCATTCTTTGCAGTTGCTCTCAACAATCTTGTGAACTACCAGCGGATATCGTTCGACTCAGTGAGAAGTCTGCTCTCGCACTTCACCGGCATCTACCCTCTGAATAATTATAATTCACCATACACAAATGAGGCACTTTTTTTGATATTTGGAGGATTGCTTTTGATCAATTACACCCTCTTATTAAGGGGTGACACGTGCTCTACCGCTATGGCTCTTGCGAACGGAGCGTTCACCGATTTGAAAGTCACACAAACTTTCAGGAATGCCTCTCGTGAAACTCTCCAGCATTTGAATCGCGACCACATTCAATTGTACTTGCCTCGGTTACGCTTGTGTTTGCAAATAATTGACATTTGTCAGGCTCTTTCCTGGGGCACCCCTTCGCAACTTCTGTTTTACTCGGAGATATCACTGGTAGATTTGGCGCCCTTGTTAACTCGCGACAACTTTGATTCAGAGTTTTTGTTGAATGTGGAACTTGCCAATCACTTTCGCCAGTTGGAAAAAACAAGATCTGAGGAGCTTTTCACAAAAGACTCTCGGGGTAAGAGAAGTGTGGGCTCTCTCTCGTGGAAACTTGACGGTGAGTATGAATCTAACTTGTGTCTGCGGATCACTAGTTTGCTCAAAGACAAGTATGACCTATATGATTTTGCAGTCGAAGTTCTGAAGTACTTTGCAAGCCATTCTGAAATTGATTTCGGGGACGAGTACACCAGGGACCATATTCATGATTACCAACTCAAGACTAGCCGGTTGATAAAGAAACTATCGCAGTCCGTTCTCAACATGGCAAATTATTTTGCAACTTCCGGCCTTGGCATGGTCCAGTCACATCTAGAAAAAGAGTCAAAAACCATCAACCCGTTTTTTAATCTTTGCTTCGGTCAGTCCTTGCGATTGATAAAAGTAAGTAAGGATCTCTTGGACTCTCTCATTAAACATAGTGGCGACAATGAGATCATCGGAAGATCTATGAAAATCATCAACGAACTCTCCATTGCGACAAATTTATTGATAGGGGTGATCAACCAAACGAGGACTCAAATAGATGCCTTACATCTCTCGCTGCAGGGTAGAGTTTCTCCGACGGATTCGAATGCTACATCAGGATGTTTTGCATCACATGGGCTTGGTACCACAGCGTTACAGGTTGTATCTCGCAAGCTCGAGATTTTTCACTTGAATTTTGGTGGTAGCGTCAATTTGCAATTGAATAGCGACGAGTCAAAAAGCTCTAAGCTTTGGAGAGACGAATTTATGGGTGCTGCAGAATTCAGCATATTTAGCGAAGATCAGGAAGGGTGGCTTTAGCCCCACTATTCATCCATTTTCTCCAAGGGCTGACCCTTTTTTCTTACAATGTGGGCCGGTACTTCATTGCTGAATTAGGTCGATATATATGATGGCCAGACTAATGATCATGACTTACAGATATGATGTGTATACAAATAAAGAAAAAGCTTCTGTATGCTTTTTGTGAAGCATCCCATTTTAATCAATCTTGATTTGTGAGTATATCTTTCTGATGAAGAATAGATTGCTCAAGAATCCAACAGACCCGCAGACCAAGAAAACCAAAAATGAGATCACCCCAGAATATCCAACGAACAAAACCAAAGACGTAAAGCCCGCAAATGTTTCATCACTAATGAAAAACATTGAGTGAATGAAGACATAAAGAGCACACCCTCCACCGACAAAGATGGACTTCCATTGCCACTTGTAATTCTCTCCACAAAGCGTGTAGTATATTGACAAGACGGATATTAATCCGGTAGTCAAAATCATCAAAATGAAGCAGAAGAACAAGAATCCAAACATATAGTAGATTCGGTTAAACCAAATCGACGAATAAATGAAGTATAACTCGACAGCGATCGATCCAAATGGAAAAAGGCCGCACATTACCATGGCTGGAATTGTTCTCAAGTACCAGTGTTGTGGCGGGATTTGTCTCGGGATTTGGTTTGTCCTGACGGGAACCGATAAACTAGACCGTTTAGATTGCCAAATAGATCCCGCTACCGATAAAGGAAGTGAGATTGCAAACCAAATCACAATTATTGCGATCATTGTGCCGATAGGGATCGCACCAGAAGACTTGACGCGAATCAAGAAAAAGTTCAAAAAAACGAACACACCAAACAAGATACCTGGAACAACGGTTGGCGTCAAAATCAAGTTGAGCTTCCAATTCTCACCACCAAAGAAGCGATAGATATAACCGCTGACATAAGATGAGATGATCCCAAAGAAAATGAACAAAATAAACATAAAGGTTGACAACGCGCCTCTGTTGGAAGGGGACAAGAGACCAAACAAAGCAAAAATAATCGTGACAAAGATCATGCAGAAAATCTGAGCACCACTGCCGACTAATACAGACAAAAGCATGCGATTTGATGGAGATCTGAAAACATCGCCATAGACCAACTTCCAGCCACTCTCGTAAGCGACATCGTCGTCCAAATTGACCTCGTTATACTTTATGATGTCATTTTTCAAGGTGGACACCAAGATATGAGCCATAATAATGGCCAAGATTATGACGACTAAAGAGAAGTTGATCAAAGAGACCCATTGAATCTTTGGATCGTAGACGTGCAAGTACTTATCCCATCTGGTAGCCCAAGCCGTCTCGGACTCATCAAATTTAACGGAATAGGTGAATAGAACCCCAGTGTCCTTATCGTTTGCCAATGTAACCGGTGCCAAATCAGCCTTGCACAACTCCTCGGGGCTTGCTTTTGTCTCATCAATGCCACTTCTGTCAAGGGAAGAAGCCTCCACAACAACCCCAACAACCCTGTAATTCTTCTCGTCTCTCTTATGGTACTCGATATTGATAGTGTAGTGGTTGTGCAAATGAGGGTTCTCAGAGTCGTCCACGCTTCCAATAGGGAAGCCCGGGCTATAGAAGTCCGTGTTGGTTCTTCCTTCGGTGACGTGTCTAGCCGCAGGCAACCCGTCAATAATCCAATTGTGAGTGTAGCCAGCACGAATATTGCGGTTAGCAAAAACTGCCTCAACTTTGTTGTACGTTGACAGGCAAAGAGAACGACAGTTGGTATCCTCCAACATTTTGATCTCAAATGGAGAGTCGAAAATCCGGTCACCAAAAATGATGGCACCCAAGGATTCCAGTTGCTTTTTTGGTCCATCCTTTGGTTTGCAGAATTTGAACTTAGGATAGTAGTAGTCATATGAATAGATGGTCACCTTATTCTTCCCCTTCGACTTGAAACTTGCCATGTTGTTTGAGGAAGGAGTCAAGTGGTTGACGAATAGCTTGATAGAGTCGCCCTTCGCATAGTTGGTAGGAGCAACTCCAGGCAAGTAAAATGCCGATACAGAAGCAGCCCATATGAAAAGGCTCACGATAAAAGCCCACGCAGGAGACTTCATTTTGGCCAGAATGAATAACAAGAGCAAAAAAGACCGAGTATGATTACGAGTGAGCCCGCGTCGCGCATCAAGAAAACCCGAGAGGAGATTGTACAGGATCAGCAAACTCTTGGGTATCGGGGACTGCGGCTTGAGAAAAGTGAGTGCGGGAAAACTTTACACGAAATCTAAGAATGCTAAGCAACCAGATCATTTCTCATCGCGCCTAACACTTGAAGGCCGTCTGAAGATTCTTGTCCACCACTTTTTGCAGCTTCCTGAGTTGATTGGTCACGGCTCTTATCTCTTTCAACCGCTCCATCGCCTGCCGCGCGTCCACCATATAACTGGGCCGTTGGCGCGACACATCACATTCCAAGCCTAAACGGGAGCACGCTCCACACGGATGGCCATCTTCGGGGCACGCTTTATGTCGAAGGCGGCACGTCCAACAGCCGTGTTTCGACCTCAGTGCCGGCTTTCTGCATTGTGTTCGTTCCAGATTGTAGCCAACATCCAACATCCCAGCCTTTTTAAGCTTTTCCTTCTTTTTTCCTTTTAATTTCGGGGCTTTCTGGCCTACAAATGCAGCCGCGCCTTGATTTGCAGAGTATGTAAGTGGCCCAAACATCTCTTGTATTGTGTCCTCGAGGGACACATATGGGTGCCAACTCAATAACGTGTTCGACGCATCAATCAGCAAACCGCCTTGTTTTTCCTTTTTGTATGTAGTGGTATTTTCAGAACCAAGCTTTGCTCCTATGACTTTGGCAATCTTAGCTATCTGCTCGATGCTGTTTGCAGCATTTGGTTCGGGCTCTGATGTTAGAAAAGTGTCATCAATGGAAACGTCAAAATCGCTCAATGGGACGTCGTAAAGCTTTTCTTTCATTTTACATAAAGCACAATTCTATGGGTATTGCTGAATATGGGATTTTATCAGAAGAAATGCAACTTAAGTAGATCACGATGAACTAGGAGCGTCATTCAAGGACGCACTTTTTTGCAGCTAAAAACAAGAATTCAAAAATTGCGGCCAAATTTTGCGTTTCGCGTACCAGACAAACAAAAGTTAAGTCTTACAGATTCGATAGCAGGAAAGACTATCGGCGAGAATTTTGCTCGTCATTCTCCTTTTTATTAGCAGTGTTTCACAAGTAAATAATCTTCAAGAACTTTCAAATACGGTAATTGTTTAGTCACTCTGTTGAGCACTGGCGTAGCCAAGTATCCACTTCATATTGACCAAAAGGTATCTACACGCCTCTGTCCATTGTCCATTCGAGGTGACTCTTACGCTCTTTCCTCCGAGGGTCCCGTTCTTCGGGGTCGTCTTGTAAGGAAAAGCGAGTCCGCTGTCACGTCTCACTAACTGTGCCTCGAATTGAGAAAGAATCTCCAAAAGAGCCATCATGGAGATATCAAGCTTATTGAAATTGAATAATTTACCCAACGTGAACTCACTTGTTGAATAAAGGGGCAACACGGAGCCATTCCTCGAGCCTCGCCCTAGCTCTGGATGTGACAACAGCTGTTTCACGACGTACGATTTCGAGCCAAGAGGCACAAGCTTGTAATTTTCTAAGACTATTTCTAGTCGCTTTTGCAAGAAGAAAAGTAGCAGAACAATTTGCCCCAAAGCAACATTGCACTCTGCCCAAGGGACTTTGTAGCCAAGCCTAAAACCATTTATTTGACCATAGTCATCTTCAAACAGAATTTCGTATAGTTTGTGGAAAACATTAAACTTTCGTAGTTCATCCAAATGATCGATTTGATTTTGGTAGAGAGCCTTTGCTTGATCTAGTTTTCTTTGCTTCCCCTGAAGATTCAATGAAAGCGTGTTTTTCATCTGGTGAATCCGATTTAGTTGATTGCTTTGCGACTCATTAAGCAGCTCTTCGAGTGATTCAAGCTGTGATTTGAGCTCTCGATTCTTACGCTCCGAAAGCTCAAGCTGATTTAATCTCTCGTGCTCTAATATCTCCAATTCCTTCACGTCTTGCGTTGCCTGATTCAACGCTTCACCCAAAATCTGATTTTCGGAAGAAATATTAACATCCTGATCCTTGAGCTTTCTCAAAAAAGTCATGTAATATTCTTTTTCCCGCTGACTCAGGTCAAACTTGAGCTTGTAATTATCAGTAAGAAGATCGGAACACTCGCAGCACATGGGGTGGGCAACGTCTTGGTTCGTTGAAAGGATCTCAAATACTTGATTCAAAGTTTTGATTTTGGAAAAATCTGGAAGTTGGGTATCCCAAGCATTAGCTTCCTTGTTGTCGTCTCGCCCCTGAGCTTGATCGACATCCGTTTCCTTAGATTCAGATATATACACAAAAGACTGACCCAAATTTTCCGAGGCTGAACCTTCTAATTTCGTGTAGTCCTGAGTTATAGCAGCTTTGATATGGTTGTTCTCCGAAACATTTTGATATAGTGCAAGCCTACTTTTTGGAATGAAGTGAGTAGGCAGGGATGGCCCTCGAAATTGAAGCTTGGGAACCTTTGAGACTAGGAGCTTTGCTTCAGCACGTGAAACACTTTCGAAAGATGCGTCCAAGGTGATCAGACATCCACATTGCTGACATTCGAAAGGCATAGCATCTAGCGGGCGTTTTGTCAGCTGATCACTCATTGTCATCATATAGAAACACTGACGCGATACAGTACACCCCCACCTTCATGCGACTGCATAATCTCACGAATCGCTATCTTGTAGGCTAAGATTTTAGCCTCGATAGGGACCCACCGTCATCCGAGTTTCCATGACTTCCCAAAAGCCTAGCAGTAGCTGTAGTCCCTAGTTTTTCTAGAAACTCGTTGTGACGCTTCCAAGGGAGGTTTCCAATTTTCTCTCCAGAAGATCTATCACACCGTAGGACGCTCTCATCAGTGTGGCACACACACCCCAACAATCGCAAAAACTATAAAACTTACAATCTTTTTTTTTCTAAAATACAATATAAATTATGATCGTTCAACACACGTCTTCTGTAGCCCTTGAGTAATGCCTCACCTGGTGTGTAAAGTTTCTGCGGAATGGACTCGAACCGTCTAGATCAAGATAAGAGGTATTAGTCACGCGTTGAAACTAGCGCTCACTCATTGTACTTTTATGAAATATCTCAGTAGTAGAGGGGATACTTATCTATAGGACTATGAAAAAACCTAAAGTCTCCCCTTGGAAGGGATCCTGAGTATTGAGAACCCCATTACCATTCCGGCCCATAGCTTTTCGTCCTTATTCTCCCAATTCTACTGTGACCGCAACCCAAGCCGTGTATTGGCAGGCACAATATATGTACATCCTGCCTGATCCACCAAAGGAGACACAAAAAGCTGAAATTATCATCATAGCTCAACCTGTGCGTATGAATGGCCCACAAAGAGATAAATCGCTGTTGGGGAAAGGACCAGGTGTCCGGTAAGGGCACTACCAGTAGGTGCCGCGTAAGCGCATGGTCCGAGGATCGGACATTCCAGGGTGTTCCACGCAACACTATGTGCAGGAGCTCGGGGCGCAGCCTCCCGAGCTCGGGCCCGGCCATCCGGCCCAGTAGGTCTATATAAGGACGACGTCCCCGCGCCCGAGAGCGCTTGGGAGGATAACACTTTTAATACACAAAGTTGGACGTAGGCTGGTCGTCTCTATACAGCTGAACCAACTATAAACATTGGACACCCGTACATCTCCAGCACAACGACCCGTGTCTATTAGCGACCTGCATAGTTTATGCAACAATCGCAAATTATCTGGCAACTTGTCCGAGCGGTTAAGGAGAAAGATTAGAAATCTTTTGGGCTTTGCCCGCGCAGGTTCGAGTCCTGCAGTTGTCGACTTTTTTTTTTGCATTAAGAAGTATTCAAGGTTTTTCGGCCGTGTTTGCCGTTTAATTGTTGGATTTATCGTATTTAATTTTTTCGATGTCCTCTGGCGCGATCCAAACAGACACGCTCTCTTCGTCTTTTGCAATGTAATGCCCTTCAACATTAGTGAAGTCACACCAGTGAAAAGACGTGCACCCTTTATTCTGATATACATTCTCACACAGCCAAAAATACTTTCCTCTTGTCGCTAACGACTTGTGTGAACGCCTTAGAATCATTCCGGTGCCACATTTGCACTTCGGCAGATTTTCAATGAAGAAAGTTGGGTAACATCTTGCAGTTATGCCAAAGCGCAAAGTACCCAAAACGGGATGTACGTCAATTGCTTTCAGCATAGGGGAGAGACAATGCTTAAACTCCTCCTGGCATCCAGGCCTCATAATAAATAAGCTGTTATGCGGGAGTGGTACCTGATATATTGGGGCCAGCTCTTTGTAAGTGCTCCTTAGACGGAACATTCTTGTGGTGCCTATAGAGATCGAGGCCACATAGTTATGTGGGCCTATATGGGAAAGACGATCAGAGTGCCAGTCCATATTGTTCTGAAGCTTTTCATAACAATTAACCACACAGAAATCATTAGTCCAATCGTCTCTCAGTTGCCACTTGAGCCTATCAGCGTTCGGGATGATTTTTTCGTTTAGATACCGTTCAACATAGCGTGCCAAATCTTCCATACCCTTGGAATACTCGAAAGGTTTTGGCCGTTTAAGCCCATTGTAGACTAATTTGGTGTAAGTTGCAGAAGGTCGCGAGAATAAACCCATGGAGCTATTCAGCTCACACAAGTTTCCAAAAAGATAAAATTTGTTTTTCGAAAAGTGCTCTTTCATGCTCAACAACGATTCCTGAACACTTTTAATGAGAGGGTCTGGAAGAAAATTTAGGTGAAGTGACGCATACGGGTATAAGTGCTCTTTCACATCCAGAGGCGTGTTGAGGGTGATGACTTTCAGCACATTTCGAGGTTTTTTCCCGCCTACTGCATCGGATCCAAGTGTGTTGCCTGGTTCTGAGTGAGAGATCCTTTCCACAGCCCTGAATCTTTTATTCGATTGAGAGTTTCCAGGTATGAACGAGGTGAGAGCAGCTTGGGCGGGGGCCGATCTTTTCTTAGGCCGCGGTTTGCCATCAATCAAAGAACGCGTTGCGCCAAGGTCCCCGTCACAACTAATGAGAAGATCTTGGAGCACATCCCGCAGTATTACCGGATAATAGAGCTGGAGGAGCAGAAGCTTGTCTTCGAAGAGAGGATCCATGAGTAAAAGCGGCTAGATATGCTTTTCCTGAAATCATTTCTCTTGCGGCTGCGACTTGGAAGAAACCGCGTCGCCGGGAGCGCGGCAGTGCACCAGGCTTGAACAATGCTTTTCTGCAAGGAAGGCTTTCGGTGCATCAGGACGGCACGTAGCATGCACACAGGCGCTGCCGAGAAAACAAATCTTATTTTTTACTCAGTAATGATGCGTGCATTTTGCATTGGCGAAACACACAAAAAGTCGTACGGGTGCCACCCAAATTTCTAGATCTAGTGTTTACGCAGAACGGCTGACCAAGCTGACATAAAAGTGGGCCCATCAAAAACAGTACGCCATGTCCAAAACCTCGTCTGAGTCAGGCCCCAAGCAGATTGTGGCTACTAATGCAAATGAGCCCATCACCCAGGAACCCAAACCAGCAACAATGGATATGCTGCGGTCATCTGAAGGGGACAGGGAGACAATTGAAACATATGCAGATGATGCCAGTGGATACCAAAGAGAAACAAATGAGTGCACAGAGTTTTGCCTCGACTTATTCACCTGTTTTGGAGCATGCGATGCCTGCTGCCCACTGACTGGGGAGGGCTGCTTGAGCAGCACAGCAGCGTTCTTCGGAGGTCTCTGTGTCGGTTGCCTCAAGTGTTAAAGAGTGAAGCGACCCGCCTATACTACGCTTATACAGCTGTTGTTGGCGGTAATGTGATTCACAAGTTTCGGCTCTTATTACCGGGTACTAGAGGCGAATTGTACACTAAAGGAAGGACTTCTGGGATGTACTGTGCTCGTAAGTAACAAAACTTTCATTTTCCCGATACATCAATCCTATTTACTAATGATTGAAAATTGCCAATATTCCGATTTAGATTATTAAGTTCAACATTATTTTCGTTTTTCATCAACATCTTTGGTCTTGAGACGCCTTTGTAGGGCGGGGTGCCGGTCTCAAGCCCACTTGATCGCGCAGCACCACGCTTGGCTTGTACCCCGATAATTTGCACCCACGTCTGATAATTCATTTTAGCAAATTTCGCAGAACAAATGAAAGAGCTTGAAACCAGCACCTCTCAATCATCAGATTACTTGCCTTTTACCAAGCGGGAAATATTTTCGCAATTGTTTCACTTGAATAGTGCACTGCAGCAAAGCCCCGTTCTTGATGGACCGGCGACATCTCGGCCAACCGATTCGCCCCGAACCGCTGATTTCGCAAGTTGCAAAGAGTCAGCACTGACAGCTGACGTACATGAACCTGATCCGCAGCCAGAATCACGAGTAAATGAGGCAATTCCACCGCGGACGCAAATTCAACCGTGTGGAGTCAATTGGTCACAGAGATCTTCGACTCTGTTGCGGGAAACCTCGTGCGGCCAGCACCAAATAGAGCAAATTCCTCTCCAGGCCTTAGCACCGATTCGAAGCCAGGAGCTGTGGAGCGTGGACCGGTTAAAGGCCAACATGGAGGACTTTTCATATACCGACAGCAGGGACTTCAAAGCTGAAGCATGCTTATTTGGAAACCGAGAATATACAAACCCAAAGGCGCTCGAAGGCTGTCACGCGAATGACCAGGTCTCGTCTTTGCTTCCACCGGATGACCCGAATTCGCAAGATGAACTTGCACTCCGACCACGGAAAAACACAGCGTGCCTGACTAGCCTTCTAATTTGTGTTCTTTGTCTACTCTTCTCGATATCGACGTATTTTGCATTGTTTGGTTCGCATATCTCTTTTCGCAATTTTTACAACTCGCTTGATGATGAGCGCAAACATGAGCTCATTGATGAGTTAAGGCTGAAGGATTTGCGCACGAACCCAATTCAGACAGTGACCGCGACAGCCTTGAGACCAAAGGATCGTGCAAAAGCATTCTCTGGTATTGTATACTCCCCTGTCGGCTCAAACGAGCCATTATGTGGATTTGGGTTGGAGGATGCAATTCGGGACGTAACGTTGTTGTCCACAGTTACACTGAGATTGAGAATCTACGGCAATCAGTGCAACCAAGCAGAATATATATTACAGGCTATAGAGCTACTCGGAGTGGACACAAAGGTGGCTCTAGGCGTGTGGCTCGGCAAGAACGAGGCACAAAATCAAGCCCAAGTTGCGAGGGCAAAATCTTTAATACTTTCTTCTAAGATTGCACACATTGATACGATATTTATGGGAAATGAAGTTATTGGGCGCAATGACCTCACAGAGAAGCAGCTCATATCTTACATTGCGAACATGAAGTACTTCGCCTCCCAGAACAGCCTAAACATTTCGATAGGCACTTCAGAAACGCCGGCTAGCGTAAGCCAAAAGTTGGTCGACTCATGCGATGTCGTTGGGCTCGTCTTGCATCCCTTTTTGGCAGGTATTCCTGCTTCAAGAGCGGCCCAATGGGCCATAAACTATTTCATCGCTTCGAAGAATCAATTTTACAACGGCAAAACAACCTTTTTGATCAGTGAAATTGGCTGGCCTCACGATGGCGGCCGATTTAAACTAGCAAATGCATCCCCTTCTGAATACCAGACTTTCGCTAGTTCTTGGCTACTAGGAGAGTTTGAAAGTGGCTTGAATGACTGGTACTTCTTTGAGGCTTTCAATGAACCTTGGAAAGCAAGATATAATACTAAGTCCGATAGTTGGGAGACTGAATGGGGCCTTTTTGACAACGAAAAGAAGCTTCGGCCCAAGAATATATTTGCCAATATTAGAGCTGACTCATCTTATACACAAGCCATAAGTAAAAGCAGGAAAAGCACCCAAAACTGACCGACGTGTTTGCGATCGTCCACAAGTCCGGATACCGTACCGGGGGCAGAACGAATATGTCCAAAGCATGCACCACAATAACCGCTAAATATGAACAGCTGATAATAGTTTTGAGGACCAAAGTCTGCTGGCGTGGAAGTAGGAGCGCTTTCCAATTCGATCCTTTAAAGCCACAGAGAAGCCAATTGATCAAAAAGGTGCATAGTATGTATTGCAAGCCAAGTCCGTCCTTTTTTAAAAGGGGGTAAAGACTGAATGCAGAGATGTTGTTGATCCACTGAATCACGAAGACAACAGAAGAATCTGTGGAGAGAAGCAAGAATGTTGACGGGATCAACGGCACCAAAACTGTTTTTTCGTGAACCTGAAACAGGAATAGATAGAAAGCCCAAGCAGTTGCGCTGAATCCATAAATGACGAGCTCGGGAGGCATAGTTTTTCGTGTGATGTTTTTCCAGAATGCAATCGTACATGGTGGCAATGCTCCGAGTAAGGTCAAGGCAAAAGAGATGACTTTAAGTTGACTCGCACTAAATCTGGTAGCGTACTTAATCAAGACGTTGGAAGTGCACCAGAAGTTCGCGACCTTGTCCTCAAAGAGCCCTCTCTCAAAAGGAAACATTCGGGTCAATATTTGCTTGACATGAGTAAGTGCTTCGGGTCCAGACCCGGCGGAAATCAAGAATGGCGACACAATGGCAACGACGGTAAGAACCACTGTTACCCCAACAATGATTAGTTTTCCTATTTGTAGAGAAGCCAATGTAGATACTAACGTTTTTCGGGGTGTGAACAATTTGGAGAGGATGAACGCAAAGATGAAGGGACTATAGTATAGAGCCATTTGCTTAAACATAATTGAGCACATAAACCATATGGAAGCCAAAATAAGGTTGTCTTTCAAGAGCTCAATCATGGAGCAGACAAAAAGACCTAGCATGACCGAGTTGAACTGGAAATGGCCATTATCGATGAGGGTCAAACAAGGCTGGCAGAATATCATTGCAAGAACAACAATCTGGTGAATCCTGCTCCTATTCTCCTTGCGCCCTATCAATTGGGATGTGAGCTGCATGACAGCAGGAATGTATAGAGTCAACTCGCTGACTAGGCACGCAATTCTCATAAATGTTTTAATCTGTGGATTCTCAATGCCTCTGGAAGAGCCGAGCACGAACCACGAGGGATTTAACAACGACCCGATCTTCCCGAGGGCCCACAGATGATAAGCAGTGAGAGGGGGGTAGTCAAGTCCCCAGTATTGAAGGTCAAAATAGTACCAAGTCGTTACCGGAAGATGGATGCTTAGCTCCATCCAATGACGTTGTGCTTCAAAATCGCCATTTATCGGCTTTTCACCTTGACCCGAAAACAGCCCGAGTCCGACTGCTGCCTTCAAAAGAATCACACTCAACACCAAGATGTACCTAGCTGCCCATTGATCGTGTGGTTTTTCAAAGGCTTTCAAGAGCTCGAAAATCGGGGAATTGTCAAAAGGAGTGAGCTTCTCTTGGGCAAGATGAGACGACATTCTCTGTGAAGAGTTGCGCCAACCGCCTGCAGATTTTTGCTTCTTCGTTGTCAGCTTCCCCATCAATTTTCAACCAACACACACTTGGAGACGACATGAGAACGAGATTTGGAGTTGACAAAGAGACGTCACGTGATCGGCATTTTGTCCTTGTATCAATGGCTTCAAGCACGCAATTTGGCTTTCCTCTGAATTATACCTGGTCCGCGGACAATGATAGCTACCTAGTCGCTATAAACATTTTTTTTTTTTTTTTAAAGAAACAAATCGTATTAACAGGAAACCGCGGTTAAACGGTCAAAAATCTATATATCTATAGACAAAAAACCTGCATACGTCTGGATAGAACACTGAGTAATGAAGTCCCCCGACTTTCCCAAGCCTTAGGTCTTCCTCCTTATCCTAGCCGCTGTATAAGGTAGTGTCAACTTGTCCGCATTTTACTTCGTTCCAACGCCTTTTTCAAATGTCTATTCAGAAGAGGCTGGAGGACGGTGCCTCCGGTTGCCTCCCGGCGTCTGGATGAATAGACCTGGCGGACGGTGTCGACGTACCAATTAAGGTTGCGTAAATTTTCGTATTTGGGTGACCACGATGTTTAAATCAAATATTTCACGTATGTTTATTGAGTAATCCAGCTTTCAAAAAGTGCCAAATTAGGCAACTTGTCCGAGCGGTTAAGGAGAAAGATTAGAAATCTTTTGGGCTTTGCCCGCGCAGGTTCGAGTCCTGCAGTTGTCGTATCTTTTTGTCAAAGCACACACATAAACGAATAGTTCACTGTCCCCTTTTTCTCTATTCAACCGATGTCATGAGCGTCGAACTGCATTACAAGCAACTAGCCAACTCTTTGATCGTAAGTTATACCCGAGGGCTTTTATCGTTGGCCAGGAAAAAGCGATCGAGAAAGATAGCTGTGACGAGCGAAGCAGATTCGCGTGTGATAAACTCTATAAAGAGAATAACTCAAGACATACAGCGCTACGCAGACCCTTTTAGTTTGGAAAAGGCGCTTGATCTGATCGACTTGGCTAATATCTACGATGGGGTAGATAAGCGCGAGCTCGAGTGCCAGACGACCGAATTAGGATACGAGGACTTTGTTGTCCTCGAAACACTCAGGTACTTCAAAGAGGACTTCTTTACGTGGGTGACAAAACCTCAATGCCCGAAGTGCGGTGGGGATGGAGCAAATGTGGTACCTGCTGGCTCCGCGAGGCCGCCTTTGTTGAATCCAGATGAGATATCAATCATTGAAATGTACAATTGTGTCAATTGTAGCGAAAGGGTTGAATTTCCCAGAATCAACAACCCCGCAAAATTGCTTGAGACTCGGAAGGGAAGATGTGGCGAGTGGGTTAATTGTTTCATGCTAATTCTTCGAGCAGTTTTGGGCACTGATGTCCAGACACGCTATATCTGGAATGCCGAGGATCATGTGTGGTGTGAATACTATAGTTCCAAGCAACGAAAGTGGGTACATTTAGATCCTTGTGAGAATGTCTTTGATGAGCCATCGTTGTATTCTAAAAATTGGGGCAAGATGATGAGCTGGGTCGTGGGTATTGGCGAAAATTACGTGGTAGACTTGAGCGAAAAGTATGTCACCGAGGTGAGCAAAAGACTAGATAAGAGCACAGTTGCCAATGAGCAGACTATCGCAAACTTTATTGAACAGTACAACGCACATTTACTCTTGCAGACGTGGGAAAAGCTCCAGCCACTTGAGGTAACTGAAAATGAGAAGTACTTGATGTTATACAATGATGTTCTCTTACCACAAGCCAGAGAGCGAGTCAACTTTCAGCGGGAACCAACTACATCTCTGAATTTGCCTCAAGGCCGCCAAACAGGCGACGCGCTGTGGACATCAGCAAGGGGCGAGAATGGATAGTCTATAATCTCATGTTTGTATGCCTTTCGAATGACGGAAAAGCTTAATGCCGACCCACGAAAACAAGGCCCACCACCACGCTACCACGTAGATGCACCAGAGACTCACAATTACATAGTCAAGCCGCTCAAACCAAAGCTCTAGGAAATTATATAGGTCGACTGTATCTTCATGAATCTTTAGTGGGTGTATTACCCATCGCCAGCACTCAAATAATGTGTTTATAGTTGTAAGAAACAATCCCCCAGTGAGTGCTATGAGAAGATAACCGTAGCTTGCTAGATGCTTGTTATTTGCTAGTCTGTATTCATGTTCGGCATGTGTAGAATCTTGAGAGCATTGAATAAGCGGTAGAGGGTCTTGTATTTCCATTGTGTTGTTTGAAAGGAGAGTGTCGATGTAGTCCGTCTTACTCTCAGCTCGTCGCGCGTAAAGACAACAAGCGAGCGCTCAGATTGGAGATCGCAGATTTTCGTGATTTCCCCTGAAGATAGCTTTGTTTACATGTGCAGTTTTCTTTTGCTCCTGTAGGTTCGGTTATAAACACTTAACGTTTTCTATACTTTTTATTAACATGTTCGAGATGATACTGCATTGGAATTTGAAGGTATGAGTGGGTGCTTCGAACAGAAAGAAGCTACGAGCCAAGCCAGAATTTTCAATTTCAGTAGACTATTTTCGCCTGTGAATATCTAAAAGCTTTTCAACTTATTCATTGATATTAATCTTTGAGCCTCCAAGCAAATGCGGAGCGACTTCTTGCAACCATCCCAACTCAATTTTTGAGCAGTTCCTGCCGTATGCTTTAGCTGTATAAACATACTCAATGAACATCACAGCATCCATATTCGACTTCCCAAAGAGATTGGACGAAGGATGTATGCTTATGAGTTGACCAGTTGCGCATGTTCTAAACGACCGGTCAGGCATACCGATCGCAGTGTTCAAGGCAAATCCTTTTAGAAAAGCTTTAAGAATCTTCTCGATATTCATCAGACGCAGAAGCTTGTCGAAAACATCCTCATCATCCGAATAATTTTCGTCGTTCTTAAGTTGCATCTGAAGATTTTTGAGTTGCGTTTCCCGAGTGTGCTGAGTTATGGAATCGTCTTGCTTTATTGTCGTGGTCATGTATTCGGTCAACTGTTTTCTCACCTTCATGACATTTCTGAATCCTTTGTAGCTGAAAAACATATCTTTGCACCAAAATTTGAGCTCGACGTTGCTCTTCTGTTCATCAAGCTTTTTGAAGTGATCAAAGTATTCCTTTAATGCGATCAAGTCTCCCAGACGAATTCCCAAAGGGCAATACTGTCTTCTTCTCATATTAATCTCATCGCGCAATTCACCGTTGCCTCCAACATTGAGTATAACATTTTCAACCGAGAGACATGAAACAATGTCGATGACGTCTTGCAAAACGCCCATTTCGAGTGCACTGATTAAAACGGCTGAAAGGGCAGGAGGCAAGGGCAAGACTGCCATCTTTATTCCAAGAGGCGTCACAGCTCCAGCATTATCGAGAGCCCCTAGAGCGTAAAGAGTATTGAGAGCGCTCAAGATGCTTTCTCTCCCAGGGTGCTCGAGCCATGACCAATTGAGGAGATCGTCCACACCCATCTTTTTCAAAGTGAGCACGGGTAAAATGATATCGTTACGCAAAATCTCAGATTCTTGTTGCTTCGGAAGCTTGTTCAAAAACAATTTTTCAGAATAAAGCCTAAAGACTTTTCCTGCACTTTCTCTTCCAGCTCTACCGGCTCTTTGTTTGGCCGAGGCCTGCGAGATAGGTGTGGTGAGCAAAGAGGAAAGGCCAAGCTGATGTTTCCATACCTTGACCTTCCGAAGCCCGGAATCGATCACATATTTGACACCACTGACTGTGATGGAGGTTTCAGCAATGTTTGTAGCTAAGATAACCTTTCTCTTTCTTCCATTGAGCTTCTCGAAAATCTTCAGCTGCTGGCCTGGAGACAAAGCGGCATAAAGAGGCAATGCAACAATGAGAGGAGCTTCTTTTGGAAGCTCAGGAGCCAAAGTGTTTAATATGGAAACACAATTGTCAATTTCTTCTTGGCCAGGTAAAAAGCACAAGACATCGCCCTCCTGTTCAGACATGTTAAGTTGAACCACAGTCTTGATCATTGTATCGACAATATCCTCGGAAGACTCGCTCAAATAGTGCCGCGAGACGGGGTACATCTTTCCCTCTATGTACAAAATTGGGGCATTATCGAAGAACTGGCTGAAAAGGTCGGCGTTCAAAGTCGCAGACATCACAATGACTTTCAAGTCTTTGCGCTTCTTATTGAGAATGAGTTGTTTTAAGAATCCAAGAATCAAGTCCGTGAGCACAGTCCTTTCGTGGGCCTCGTCGATGACAATAGTTGAGTATTTTGATAAAGTGGAGTCAAGCATCAATTCTCGGATGAGCATACCATCAGTTAAATAATTTAACTTAGTACGGTTAGACGTAAGGTTGGAAAATCGGACTTGATAACCGACCTCCTGGCCTACCACACATCCGTATTCTTCACTCACTCTTGAAGCCAATGAGGCAGCTGCGACCCTACGTGGCTGAGTCACTGCAATTTTCTTCTTGTTCATTGGCATGAGAAATTGTGGGATCTGCGTGGATTTACCGGAACCCGTCTCACCGATAATAACCGTGACTTGATTCCGCAGGACATAGTCTAGAATTTTATCCTTATGCTGATAAATAGGTAAGCGCTTTCTTATTTCTAGCAATTCCTCAGACTTTTTCGCCAAGGAACCACGTGAAATGCCTTGTGAGATTCGGAAGGCCCTCCCCTCTTCATCATCTTCATCCTCGTCATCCTCATCCTCGCCATCAAAAAAAATGGTCTTTTTCTTAACACTGCCCGCTTTCTTGGGTTTCAAGCGATCAATCTTCGAAGGTAAATGGTGTTTGTCTTCTGTTAACGGTTCTTCCACTTCAAGACGCTCTTGTGTGTTTTCTTCGTTAGATTCATAATCTCTGTTTTCCCCTACAAATCTGAGAGTGCCCTTTTCTTTAATGGTCAAAGCGTCATTATTCTGCTCCAGAGAAGTGAATTCCTTTGCCTCGTCCTGCTCATCTTGGTCGAACTTCGTCTTTTTGTTCGTTCTGTTTACACGAACATCCTCCACGAAAATGGGCTCTAGTTTTTCCTGTTGAACCTTTTTAGATCTTTTTCTCTTTCTCTTTTTTGCCGCGGAGCCGTCAGCGGCATGATTTTCTGGATTGTTGGACATGACTGTGAATGACTTGAAAAGACTGTCTGCGATGAGGCATCAGAATTCAGATCCGCGTCTGGGATGCGAACTCATCATATAATGATACGAGACAAAGTTCCAATTACAGATTTCATTGGGTTATGGCTACAGTCGGAGTTTGTGACATGGGCTTAAAACACGAGCTGGCCTCAAAAAGTAAACTTTTCACCTCGAAAAAATTTTATATCGAAGTTGTATGATCATTTGAATGGGCTTGAAATCATTCAATTTACTTTCGCACGAGCCAACCCAGCTTGGCTTGCCGGAAAGTCACCTGCCCGCGCTCGATTCAATTTCCGTCGCATATCCTGGACTGAGCATTCTCAACCAACTTAGCCCTTCTTATACTATACGGCTGATTACATCGACATCAACTCCCAAGCATGCTTCGCAGTATACGAGCGCCTCTAAGGGTAAACCCTAGATGGATCAGATGGCAGTCAACTGGCCAGGTGCCATCCGCGGAGGGACCCCCGGATACTATTGCCATAGTCCCCCCGGTGCACATCTTAACAAAGACAGAGCACTATGAAAAAGATTATAAGCAATCGCTTGTCAGCCATTTGCAAAGTAGAAACTTGGTGGAGTCCATAACAAGTGACGATTTGTACAAATTGACCGAGCCTAATTCGAAAAAATTGAAGCTTTACTGTGGCGCCGATCCGACGGCCAAATCGCTCCATTTGGGTAACTTACTACCCCTCATGGTCCTACTACATTTCAGACTAAGGGGCCACGATATCTTTGGACTCGTCGGAGGCGCCACCGGTGCCGTTGGGGACCCTAGTGGGCGCACTTCAGAAAGATCTGAAATGGAAGTTGAAGAGAGAATTGACAACGTAAAAGTGATACAGGACCAAATGGCGTCATTTTTCGCAAATGGCCTCAAATATGCGCAATCGCGACAATTACCAAGCTCGACTTCCACTCAGGACTTAGGAGCCTTCACCTCCGTTAATAACGCAGACTGGTGGTCGTCAGTGAATTTGCTAGACTTTTTGGCCACCTACGGAAAGCATATCCGCATCAGTCAAATGCTTGCCAGAGACTCCATACTGTCCAGACTCAACTCGCAGCAGGGCCTTGGCTTCAACGAGTTCACCTATCAGATTTTGCAGGCATATGACTTCTGGCATCTTTTCAAAACGAGCGGCGTCAACGTGCAAGTTGGTGGGAATGATCAATGGGGAAATATCACCGCAGGCACCGATTTGATTTCACGCGTTCAAAAACAATTCGGCGAAGGCAAGGCTTCAGACATGCCTTCCTACGGAATGACTGTTCCTCTTTTGTTGACTCCTAACGGTCAAAAATTTGGCAAATCTGCCGGCAATGCGATCTTTATCAGTGAGTCAATGTCATCTCCCTTCCAGTTGTATCAGTTCTTTATCAATTGCCAGGACGAGATGGTTGACAAGCTTTTGAGAATGTTTACCCTTTTGCCATTAGATTCTATCGAGAGTATCGTCATGACTAAGCATTTGGAAGACCCCGGACTCAGAATTGCACAAAGGGTTCTTGCAAGAGAGGTGGTGGATTTAATCCATGGCCCTGGAGTGGGAGATGAAATGGCGTACATTACTAGTTTTTTATTTCCGACGCCCGACCAGCCCTTCGATGATGAAATCTCGGCGGATAAACTACTTCACAAGTTCAGAAAGTCAGGAATTTTGCTGAAGATCAGTCTTTCATCGTTCAAGCAACCTAGTGAGGTCAAAATGAGTGCGCTTTTGGCAAAGATTATGGGAAAATCGAGGAACGAAACAAAAAATTTGATCAAAGCAGGAGGCATCTATTTAGGCATAGAGAGAGACCAGTTCGACGACCCGGAGGATGTGGTGCTATTTGATAGAGAGAACCACTTGATTGACGGCAAATTGCTTCTTGTCAGAGCTGGCAAGCAAAAGTACTTTTTGGCTGAAATCTTAGATTAGATCGTATGAATTATAATGTACATAGAAAGGCAACTTACGATTTGTTAAGGACTTTTTGCACTGCTTCGATAACCTTGGGGAATACCTTACTGTTTGCGGCAATGACACCCTTGGATTGCAAGTATCTGCCTTTACCGAAGTCAAGCTTTTGACCGGTAATATCCCCAACTTGACCGCCACTTTCGTACAACAAAATGTTTCCAGCAGCATGATCCCAGATTTTCTCCCTGTAAGTATCATTGATGGGCAAGCGTAAGTAAATGTCCGCCTGACCCTTTGCCAAGACGCAGTACTTTACTTGCGAATCGAGATTGATAGTCTGTTTGGCAACGGTGTCTTCATTGAACCCCAAAACAGTCTTAATTTGACTTTGAGTTGAGTGAGAAGAATGGCCTTTCTCAACACCCTCTAGAACCTTTAACTCAGCGGGAGATGTGCCTTGAGTCATACTGATTTTCTCTTGTTCCGAGACAGGCAAAAACTTGTCGGATTCAAAGAGCAGAGTGTAAAACGATCCCACGCCTTTAACAGCCGAGAATAAGCCGCCCTTGATGCCAGTCTGCTCCTCGTTGGAAACAATGTTCTCCGCAAGATTGGGGCATCCAATGACACCCAATACAACCTCACCATCCTCAATCAATGCGAGGCAAACGGCAAATTGGTCGCCTCTCAAAAAGCCCTTAGTGCCATCGATCGGGTCCAAGGCCCAAAACCTGCCCTTGCTCCCGCCCTCGTAATTACCCAAGTCGATACTATCATAGATCTCAGACAATTCAGAAAGTGAACCTAAAGTGTTGTCTGCAGAGCTCGACGCCTTTTGTGCATCTTCGATGATGTCAAGTATTTTCGAGCTCAAGGACTTGGCTTCCTCGGTGTTCTCGCGCAACGAATCGGCTTCCTCCTCACCCACAATGTTGTCCAGCGGGAAATTCAACTTGATTGCGTGATTGATGATTGCTTGGGCCGCATAGTCACCAATGGTGACGGGCGATTTATCATCTTTAATCTGTGTTCCCGATTTCAGCGTCGCTGCAATAGAGTCACTGAGTCTCTTGGTCAAGATCGAGGCTCTCTTCACAGCCAACGTGGCCACCTCCAATTCTTTGGAATATGGATGTGTCATCTCTTTGAAAATTCGAGAAGGACGTATATTAAGCGATAAATATCTAAAAGAGATTGAGGTTAACAACACGATAATGCCAAAGGTCAAGTATTGTCGCAAAGGTTGCATTCGGCTAGAGTTCGTGCGAGCACGTGAGACAAGTGGGGTTCGAGATCGCAACCTCACCAAAGTGTTAATTGAATTGCCGATCTAATACGCGTGGTTTGCATTGGTAGACACAGAAAACCCCTTTTTTTTATACTTTTCAAACAATCCAACGTTTCAAACTCTAGGAAAGATTCTGTTTTTTTCGCGCCCACTATCCCTCTTCGGCTTTTTCCGAAGCCCTAATATATAAGTAGCATTTGATGAGGCTCGATCTCTCTCTACTGTGAACAGTGCACCATTCGCCAGTACTATCGGAATTAAATAAGAGGTTTTTTGGCTCATAATTTGAGACGTATTGTAGGTTTAAAAATAAATAAAAAGCCACGTCCTTCTGCCATTCTGTTGAAGCAAACGTTCTTTTGTTGAACTTCTGGCCTCGCCGACGACTACTGCATTGTTCATATCCGACGTTACTCATGCATTGCATCGCAGCGTCAGAAAGTCTTGGCATTTCATAACGGATACGTCAGATTCCTCAAGGCCATGGCCTCTTCTCTTTTCATACTTAGGCATCCAACTCGGATTTACCCTTTTTTTCTGAAGAAAATTTTCCGTTCATTTTATCATCAAGCTAACGCCAGCTCGTCAAGAGCCTCCAATAGTCACGCCACATTGCCCTCTGCCCTCTATGCATGCCATGTCCCCATACACATGTCGCAAGGCACCACCACCATCATTCCCCATGCACTCGGGGATCTTCTTCATAGGCATCCTTTCGTTGATATGCTGGGGCATACAGCTCCTTCCGGTGATATCAGTGCCAATCACGGGCAAAAAAACCAACTACAATCTAAGCCTATCACAATACAACAACGTATCTTTTGGAGTTTTTGGGGTGTGCGATTACGTGCGTGACACTTGCACCTCCCCTCGGATAGGCTACAGCGATGATGCTTCGATCGTCTACCCGACTGCATTCCTGGAATCTGGTTCGCTGGCCTCTTTAACGCAGGTCCAGCTCCCATCCAATGTGACTCATCTCATATCAAAGCTCTTGGTCTTGCATGTGGTCGCTTTCGGTTTCACCTGCCTTCTTCTCTTGCAATCCTGGTCTTTGTTATTAGCGGACACTCTTCATAAAAAGGGCTCTCATCTTTCACGACTCTCAAATGCTTTGCAAGGCCTACGGCGCCGAGTACGTGGTTCTAAACAAAGTGACTCAAAACTCAACGATGCTATCATCGACACGAAGAGGGAAGCAAGGAAACACGACTATCGGCAACTAACACTCATGTTCGTTTTTGCCACCCTTTCATTTCTTCTGAGCTTGCTCGCATTTCTTGCAGACTTTCTCTTGTTCGTGCCGAAACTCGGACCTTTGGGCTGGATCCAAATGTTACCCGTGCTGATCATGGCCATTATCGCCTCATTATCGTGTTTCTTGAAAAGGTCGATCCAATCAAGAAAGCACCTTCATGACTCGACCCACCTTGCGGACGATATGAGGGCAAAGAATGCAGTGTTTGTGGAGTGGGATGACGATCTGCTCTCCGAAGGTGACGTGTTCATTTACTCGAACGGGTTTACAAACGAAGGCAAAAACGAGGAGCAAGACATCTCGGCGCTGATCAGAAGCAGCATCTCTAATGAACGTTCTTACTCCGAATTGGAGTTGCAGTCTTTTGTAAGCGAGCGTGCTTCGAACGACAGCCACTTGCGTTTCGATCTGCAGAGGTCTCCACCACAAATTGACTCTAATCTGATCTCAATGTTGTCAGATCACTGATCAAGAGATACCCGCGCATTGTTTGTCTTTTGTATTCATAGCATCTTTTCTTCTTTACGATTCACGATATAAGTTCTAAATAACAGTTTATTTGTTAGCTTTGACGGCTGAAATTGTGATACTGAATAGTCTCTTTAATTTGCTGTATACCCCGCTGTCTTGAGGCTTTTCATAAGCTGAGAAGCTTGGACCGCATGAACGATTATGCTATGCTTGCTGGAGGTCTGGATCTCCTGCAATCTGATCATGAAATCTGATCCACAAGCAGCTAGCACTTGTGAGGATGAGGACGATACTAACTTCATTAGGTCTGAGAGGTCATGTGCGCTTTCAGTGACTCTTGCGAGCAAAAACCTGACGACACTGGGCGTAAGCTGGTGATGAAATAGGACAGGTTTAATGACCGAAAGATCTCTTAAGACTTGAGATCTTGAAAGGTTCTGGTTCTCTGCATGTTCAATGTATCTGCTGAGAAACTCGTTCCATGCCTTCAATGAGGGCGCTATTCTTTTTTGCTGTACCAAGACCACGAAAGCACTTCGAGCCAAAGAAAAATCACCTGAAGTCGCCGCCAACATCGCTAGCATGTCTAGCGTGCCCGGTCCGACCTCGGCTAAGACAGATGGATATATCGTCATAAGATCGGTTGAAATGAATGAGGTCAAATGGATCGCATATTCTGATACACTGGATAGCTGCAGATTGGCGAGATGGTTTATAAGATGTCCCGCGAAGTCCTTGATGGAAACTGGGTTCAACGTGTGGATATTCTGGCTCAAAAAAGTAAGAATCAGTCCATACTGTTGTGCCAGGCTTTGACGAAAGATTAACAGCTGAGCGATGGACTCAATGCTGTAGCCTTTTCCAGTATAGTCATCGATGAATGCATGTAGATTTTTAGCGTCTCTGAAGATTTCATCGTCAATGTCGCTAGATGGTATTGTATCCAGTTTCCCGTATGTCAAGTCGTCTTCGAGAGCGGTCACATCCAGCAACTCTGGCACTTGAGTATCGAAAGCCTGTAGCCATGATAGAGCTATATTTGCAAACATTAGCTTTGATGCGCTGACGGAGCTTCTCGATATAACTTGGTACAGTGCATCGCCCTTTACCGGGCATTCCTTCGCTAAGCCTGCTACCAAGCAGTCTTCGAATGAAGGCCTCCAAAGCAAATCACAAACATCCTCAGGTTTCACCATATCTTTGTATAGTCTCAAGGAAGATTCTATAGAGGGCCGAGTGGGTACAGCCGCTTCTTGATCTCTCAATCTTTGTTCGTGTGTCTGATGGTCAAAGTACGAAGATGTTGGGCAGAATGAGACTGTTTGGCTCGACCTCCACGATGCTAATGAATAACCGAAACCACGGGTGAGGCGTTTTCGTGCTGGCTTCGGAAGCCGGCCACAATTCAACATGTGTATTGTATGAATTATGTATTTCAGCTGACAAAGTTCCCTGGCCTTCGCGCCTGCGTTTGATCCAATTTCGAAAAGATGGCTGGAGCGCGAGTGATGTAGTAAGCGGGCACATAAGGAAGATACACAATTTTATATATAAACACGCTCCATGAATGCCCATCTCACGAGCGAGATCGGTATAGCGCACGAATCTTACTTGGTCTTTTTATAATTAATTTCGTTTGGCATGATGTAGATTCCGCAATTTTCGAGCGGGCCGAGGCAGGCCTTGGGTGCAAAAGTCTCACGTCGCGGGCGTGTTTCCAAATTCTGGGTCCTGAAACTTGTGAAAAAATCAAAACAACATGAGTTTCCTCGAAAAGTCTTGCAGCTTCTCTCGGTTTTTTGTGGATACAGTTGCCTCTCGGCGATTAAGACATAATTATAACTTACGACTTCAGGAAACGAACGCTGCTTGGCCCTTTACTCATGAAAGCTTTGATAGTTTTGCAGCTTTCGGCGCTCATCTTTTGCAGTGAGCTCTCTCTTCTATCAAAGGACTTGGAATTTCGGTTCGGAGAGCTTCGGAATACTGATCAGTTTCTTTGCTCTCAGAATGCAATTGAAGATTTTATTAATGAATGCCTGGCCAAGGGCGCCGACAACGTCGCCCCCCTGCTTCGTCTTCAACTGGCAGTCAGGCTTTCCATTTGTGAGTTTCAAGAAGCAAATGTCGCATATCCGGACGTTTGCGCAGATATGACTGTTGATGATGATTTTCGAATTTGCGTGCATGAATTTCGGAGAAGTGCACAGCTTTGGACCACCTATTCTGGACACTATCGAAAATTGAGATCGTTGTGTCACGAAGAAGCAGTGCCATTCTTTAGACGCAACCTCCTTGACCTCTTTTACAATGTAACAAAAGTTTACACTGACTTTCATCTGTCAACAATGGACACTTCGAGCCAAGCATACGACTTGCAGTGCGAACTCTTGGCCAAACTTCAATCAATGGTTGATATGATGAATCAGTCATATATAAGAAATCAAATGGAGAGAGATGCCCAAGAGCAGGCATTCAATAAATTTCACAAAAATATGTTTGAAAGATCGCAGTTTGTCGAGAATGCCTGGGACCATGTCTCACTGGAAATCACTGTGAACTCAGCCAAAGTTGACGGCGACCTCGCCAAAACACATGACAAACTCCAGTCAGTCTTTGAATACATAGACACACAATTGGCGAGAATCCTGAGCGCAAACGAAAATTTGGCGGCAGCACATTTTGAGGCCTCGCTAAATATCTCTAAAGACTTGGCCAGTCTTTGGCAAAATTCAAGAGATGGACACTTTGTTTTGCAAAACGCACTCGAGGGAAACTTGCACCAAAGTGTGAAAATTAACAATTTACTTCAAGCATCTCATTTTCAAATGCAGCACATTTTCAACAACGTCGAAAATGAGTCCCTCGCAATCATTGCAAAGGTCTCTCGCGAATTAAGAGAAGAAGCTTTGTCGGTATTCGTTATGTTTCATACGAACTTCAAAAGTTCTTTTTCGCACTTGAAGTTCTTGGGTGACAAGGTGGGACAAAACGTGTTCAACATGAATGCCGTGTCTCTGGGGTTAGATTCTAATCTCAAAACCTTACAAGATAAAATCCTGGAATTGAAACAAATAAACGTGGGCTCAATACTTAACCCATTTATTTCGAATAGCAAATTCGCAATAAGTCTATTTCTTGGGCTTGTCGGTCTTCAAACGTTCATGAAGCTCAAACAAGAGCAAGGTGCATTTTTGGGCGCTATACTTCTTGGCGCAATCACAGCTTTTATTGCAGGTTCAATTTTTCATTGATAAGCTAATTTTACGACCAACATTGATGCTAACTCGCCCGCCCAAATTGTGGGGCATCAATTCTAAATCTCGTCGCGCGACTGAGGGTTGCGGCTTTCTTCCTTATCACAATCTAGCATTAGCAATGACATGAATGATCAAATTATCGCACGGCTTTTATGGATCTTGATTGCCATTACAGTGATCCCCATTGGCTTGTATGTCTATCTCAGCGCAAAACTCACCACTGGTTCCTTGCTCAAGGAATTGCTCTCACAGAATGACAATCTAATATATCACAAAACGCCACAACCCGTTGCCATTGAGGCTTACAATGATCTTCATATCTACGCCCGCCTCATAGATATTTCCTACTGTATTGATTCATATCATCAGATTGAATCTCCGTTCAAATGTGAGCTATGTAGCCCTGTTTCAAACAACATGTCCTTGATTTGCCAGTGGTATTTCGATGACGCCGTGTGCGGTTATATTTCGAAAACCTACTCGAATCTCTTTGAGAATGAATATCTGGACCATTCCAACAAATTGAAAAAAATCGTTGTCTCCCTTCGTGGCACACGTTCACTTCACGATACCGTCGCAGACATTCAGGTGAGTATGATCGATTATAAAAATCGGGGTCTCAACATACCAATTTGCGGAACAGAGTGCAGAGTCCATTCTGGTTTTTGGGGCTATTACAAGAGTACACTCGAAATAATCGAAAGCCGCCTTCAAGCAGAAATCGAGGTCTCCAAGCCGAACTACGAGCTCATTTTCGTGGGTCACTCACTTGGTGGGTCTGTGGCCTTACTTCTAGCGCTTCATTTTCTCGACTTGGGGTATTCGAAAATGACTTTGGTTACCATGGGACAGCCTCTTGTAGGGAATAACGCATTTGCGACATGGGCTGACAAAATTTTGGGCAGTTCCAATTCTACTTTGCTGGGTCGCTCTCCTATTCAGTTTATCAGAGTTATTCACAAAGGTGATGTTGTGGCCACTGTTCCTCGTAATGGAAGATTATTTGAGAGGTATCACAACTTCGAGAATCAAGTATACATCAATACTTCAGCTGAGGCGGTGGTGCCCCAGCCAAACCAAGTTGTGGACTGCTTTTCAGGTGATAATCCTAAATGCATAGCCGGGGACTTTGCTACGCCATTCTCGCCCCAGGATGATTTCTATCGCAACCATAATACTTACTTCCGCCGTATGGGATTATGTGGATTTCATATTTAAGTCCACATTGTTATCAATGGTGGGCAATCAAGCTCTAGCGACTTTTTCGGGGCTCGATTGCGTCAAGCAATGTATGGTATAACTATTGCAAATTTTAGAGATAATAATAAAATACTCATTGCATTGACGTATGCTATCCGTGAAATATGAAATGGTCCAAAACACACAGCCTCTTTGGTGTGCGACTCCGCGTATACCTCTCCTAGGAGCTTCCCCTCCCAGATATTCGTACCTTAATAACACAGCAACATCACAAAATCTTATGCCGCGATCTCCGACAAACTCTTTGATTCTCACACAATTAGATCAGGCTTTGGAGTTGAAGCCTGAGGAAGTTGCGCAACTTCTCTCACGCCGCAACTACAATGTGGAACTCGTTTCATTGCCTCGTTTTGGCAGGATCATCGTTGTGTGTACATCCCCTGTGATCGCTGTTTCTCTACGAGACTATTTAATCGAAACTTTGGGATCCAGGGCTCATGTATCCTTCAGCATGCGTGATAATAGCCTGCGATTGCTCGACGACAATCTGTGGGTCCTCAACGGCACAGATATAGACTATTTAGAGTTGCCACTGGAAGACGGAAGCAGGCGATTTCTTATTCTGCCGCCACTATCGCCTCAGACTGAGTGGAATGATTTCGACAAAGTCGAAGAAGGTCCTAACAAAAAAGCAGTTTATTCGCCCGGCGAGCTTTCTCACCTTTTGTGGGATCGATTAGGTGGGTTCGACAGCTCGCACGTTCGCAGGTATCGAGAAGACACCACTGACGATGAGAGTGACAGAGAAACTGAGACTGTTTTATACTCAGAGATCAAATCGCCTGTTTTCAATATCTCCAAAAAGCCGGAAATCTTATTCGAAGATATCGAAAATGGGGCACCTGCCATAGTTATTGATCGGGTCAGCAATCAGAATAGAACGCCTGGGGTACTTCCCAAAACCGCGATTCCTCCGCCTCTCTAGAACGCGCGTGCGCTCGAAACGGCAATTTAGCAATTGCAAAGACTGGCGACCTTGCTCCATATTGACATGTCATACAGACTGAATAATAAGAAGGTACACTTGTGGTGCCCAAAACCCTTGTAAAATACTTTTGAGAAGCTAGTATAGGAAATATCTGCTCAGTGCCATTTTAGACCAAAGTGTTGACTCCCTCGCGCCCGATGCATCCCCAGATTGTCTGCAGTGCAGACCCGAATTTTTCTGCGATGAGCATTCGAGACCTAAATCAGTATTCCGTCAGCCTCAAGACATTAAACATTAACACCAAAATGGCGAGAAAAACAAGAGCTTCGGCGAGCCCCAAAACGCCTTCTAAGACTTCCAAGTCAGTTTCTGCTGACAGCACACCAGTCAAATCCCCAGCCGCTGCTAAGACCAAAAAAGCACTGAAAGCTGAAGCAAAAAGTCTCAAGCAAAAGGAGTATGGTTATGTCTCTAAGCTGCAAGCGACACAAGCCATTGACGAGTTGAAGAAATATATTTCTCGTTCCAAGGAGGAAGCCAAAGAAAAGTCAACTAAGGCTGACTTGTTCGAGGATGAGGATCAGAGCGAGGAAAACTCCGATTTGGTTTTGAAGTTTCAATTAAAGAAGTTTTACACAAAAAAATCGGAATTTAAGCCTAAACTCATCTCATTAGCCAAGCCCTACAAAAACATCCATGGAAACATCAGAACATGTTTGTTCTTAAGAGACCAATTCATTACAAGCGAAGAAGAGGTGGAGAAGATCGAGGCCGCCCAGATCCCTACCTTGGCAAAGATTCTCACTTTATCTCAATTAAAGACCATTTACAAGCCGTTTGAAAAACGTCGTGAGCTTTTGAACGAGTATGACATGTTCGTTGTCGACGATGCAATCTTGTCATCTATGCCATCTACTTTGGGAAAGACGTTTTACCAAACTCGCAAGTTCCCAGTCCACGTGAGAGTCGCATCGACTAAAAGCCCCAAGGAATTGTCCCACCAGACTCTTACAAATCAGATCAACAAAGTGTTGGCTTCCACCGCCTTCTTGCCACCTGTGGGCAATGACATTTCTTTGGCCATCGGAAATCTCGGACCGGACTTTTCCTCAGATGAGTTGCTCTCCAACCTCGAGGCGGTTTTGAAGCACTTTGATCAAAAGCAGTTGGTGACTGTTGGTTTACAGGCCGCTGACTCGCCAGTTTTGCCCCTTTACTATGCCGATAAAATTTACGAAGATTCAGATGTTCTCGAGAATGTTGTCGATAAGGATGCGGCTGAGGAGTCTGATTCAGAGGACGTCTACACGAAGGCCTTGTTGGAGTTGGCTGATGAAAACACAGTGAAGCAAGTTTTGGGCAAGAAAATGAATGCACACAAGAAAAAACACCCTAAGGCTAAGACCGCAAAGTCTGAGGGAAAGGTATCTAAAGCGTAGTGTAAGTTAGAATTTGTGGACATATAAAATACAAAAGTCATTGAGTGAGAAATGTAAGCAAAATTTGAGTTTTGGCACCTCACCAACTAACACAAGTTCTTCTGTCGTTGAGTTTTGATCGTGCTTGAGGTTGTCAGCCTGACGCGATCGCACTCGCTCGCGGATGACTGAAGCGTATCTCCACTGTGGCATTCATATTAGTTGCTCCTCAGCGGCATCAATGAAGATCGATGTGGATATTGAGCCTATACTACAATGACACTAGTATGTTTCATCTGATAATTCGAGACTATTCGTCCAAATTTTCACTTCTTGTACTAACAGATAGCGTCGTATCGTGTGCTACGATTGAACTCTTCAACCAGAGTGGGCAGGAACCACGACTATAAATCCGACCCGACTTGCATTTACATTGCTGATTTGAAAGTGCCTAAAACTTACATAACGGTAAACGTGGGAAGTCAAGGCGATGTGGCCGATACTCGAACTCCAATCTCTGTTCGGTTCGAGTCTATCTGTACCACGGAAATCAATGGGAGGATATACAAGCTTCCCAAGAAAGATGCACAGCCTTTTGTCCATGAGTTCGATGAAGAAGACCTTTTGTTCAAAGTCAATGCCAACAAGTCGGATAAGATCAAAATCAATCTCAAATGGGTCCCTGTCGTGGTATTGCCGTTCCTGAAGAAAATGCTGTTTGAGGGTGTGGTTCAGCAGAGCCCATTGTCGAATACACTCGACGCGATGATTGCCTCAGGAATTGACTTACGTGTGACCGATGACCCTTTGCAAGCTACTCATTATGTAACAGTCACCGATCTGCCTGATTACAATCTTCAGATCATGGTTCTGCGTGCCCGTCCAATTGTTTCTAGTGAATGGTGTAACTTTCTTTCAAACTCACTCGACGACGTGCACAGCTGGCTATTTTCAGTCCGATCTGACTTGCAGTTCCAGTGCACGAGAGGCGGTATCATCAAGCCTGACACGAGAAGGCCAGAATTCCTTCGCAATAAGCGAGTCTGTATTCTCGGCGAGGATGTACACTCAAAACAAGTCACCAGGCTCAAAAACTGGCTTTATTGCCTTTCGCCTGACGAGGTGTTGTTGAGAACCCCCAATGACTATTTTTCTGAGACTTCCGATACCAAGGTCGATTACACTTTCTTAGTGCGGAACGGAACTTCGGGCAAAGTTTCAAGTGAGGCCTTCAACAACGAGAGCGACTTGTGGAGTGCCATATTGGCTATGGACATCAGAAAGCTAAAAGTTCAGCAATCAAATGTTCTCGCGTATCACGATAGAAATAAAAGGGAGCATGGTGATGGTGAAGATTTTACGTCTGTTAGTCAAAGACGGAAGAGAAAGAAGATTGAAAAGGTTGATGACACGGGTTTCTTTCTGTTTACGCCACTACTGTCGCACAACCAGCAACACGGTTCTGTGCCATCGGAAGGTATCGCCGACCAGGAAAGAGTAGAGGCCAGTCTCAATTTCCAGCTGGCTGAATCACAGCAGCAGCCGCCGCAAGTGCATGATCCCGGAAACAGTCCTTTCGAAGAACTATTATCAGACGATGTCCAAAAAGAGATTTGCATCAAAGTCGAGGGCGAGTCGGAGCCCATACTGCTTCAAGCTCACATGGACGACGAAAAGAGTACAAGGCCTGCACGGCCTACAAAGCCGGTCAGAAGCCGATCTCTGAGCTTGGAATCTACTGAAATCATGCCATCCAAAAAGAAGCATAAATCGAAAAGTTGGATTGTGCCTGAAGTCTCCTTAGCTGATGCCATCATGAATACGAAGCGGCAAGCTGATGATTCTCTCAGACAGGATCTCACAATCGACGATTGTATCGGGAGCCAATTAAAAAATAAATTGATGATCGAGGAAATTGATCTCAAGGTCAACAAAACAGATCGTCCTAGCCCCAGCTCAAGCGCGCTACGAGGCCGCAAGAACTTCAAGCGATTCAAGAAGAATGGCTCAAAGCAGGATAGCATTACAAGAACTTTCATCGAACTTGTGGATAATGGAAATGATGTTCGTTTCCAAGGTCTGACCACCTCCTTGAACAAAAGCGAGAAACTTGTAGATGATTTTGCGACGGAAATGGAAGAGGTTCGTGGCTTTCAGCCAGATCCTTCCCAACTTTTTGTGAACGAGGCTTCCGATAGCGATGCAGAAAACATGGAGGAAAGTTTTCAGTTTCTGTCAAATAATAGAAATCAACCCCTGGCGACGCGGAGCAGTTCGTCGACTAGTGTGCTCTCTCATAAATTGCGGAAGGGCCAAATTCTGGATGACGACGACGACGACGACGACGACGACGAAGAGGTGAAATTTAGATTCTCAAGAAACCTGTAGAGCGCAAATGAATTGGGCTTTGGTGAACCCCCTAAGCACTACGTGCCTTGCTGAACCCTGTATGATAGGAAACAAAATTATAAGTATCTAATTCAGCGTATCGATCTAATTTATAATATGGACTAAGCTCTTCTTCTCTTTGCTCTCTGTCTGCCACCGTCAGAGACCTCCTCTTTGACGCGCTTCCCAGCCTCTTGCAGAAGTTGTGAGCCCTTTGAGTGTTCTGGCGCCGACGGATTGTTATAAGAAGCTGGTAAAGTGTTGTTGTCTAGAAACTCATCCACGTCAAAGTCATCAATCTGCGCGTCAGCGGGCAGGTTTTCTTGACTTTTTTGCGTTTGCTGCTGCTGGTGGTGTATCTGTTCTTGTTGTTGCTGCTGCCTGCTGGCTAAAGCCTGGATCCAGTCCTGGACTTGCAGCAATGCCTGACCTTGCTTTACGATGTTTTCCTCGAGTCCCAGAAGTTGTTCTTCTTGCTGCTGGTGGACCACACGCGGTGACTCTCCATTCCGCTGATTATTTGTGAAATAAGAGTTGCTCAACTCGGGGAAAAATTGGCTGGGAGACGAGACGCCAGCAGTTTCCGGGTTCATTATTTGCTGATATATTCTGTTGGCGTTTGCAGAGCCTTCGGGTGTGTTCCGGAATTCGGGTGAGTTTCGTGTGATCTCCTCCACCGAGTCTTTGCCAATCGAGGCCATGGAGGGCGAATTCGTGGATGATGCACTTGGCTTTCGGTAGGCCTGATCCATCAACATTAGTCGAGGCTTCGAAACAGGGGCAGGCGTTTGTACCTGCTGAGTGAAATTTCCGTTCGCGGTAGCATTGTTATAAGCAGAGACCTGATGGTTATCGTAGTTGTTATCTTCAACCTCGAAAATCTTACCGGCGGAATTACCGTAGACAGCAGCCAAGAACTTCATTATCTTCTCCAATGTCTGAGTTTGCTTCTGATGACGATCACGAGCAGTAAAGCTCTCGGTCCACAAAACCTGATTATCTTTCCGCATTCTTCTCATGTCCTCCATGATAGCAAGTTGGTTCATTTTGATCAGATCGAGTTCGTTCATAACATACTGAAGGTTGAGCAGGTTCGCATCCAGTGCATCCTCGCTAGTTCCAGTTTTGTTACGCACAATATTGTCGAGGAGATCTTCTCTGCCTCTGATGAAATAGGGGTTTTTAAATTTGAGTACCTCTTCTTGATTCCTATCGTCTTTCATCGAGCCACTGTTTATGTCTTGAATCTTATGCCAGCCATACATATTGAGCTGGCGCACAAAAGATGCAAAGTTGTTATGTTTGAAGTACTTGGGGAGAATGTTCTTCATGAATTCTTCCCGATGCACCACTTGAAACGTTTCTCCGTCCTCATTCCAACGTATGTGATCATGGTTCTTTGGGTCGTTGACCATCGACCATATTTTCATCACAAAAGCCGGACGTGCTTTCGGCGCCTGTGGTTCCTTTTTCCTCTTGCCAGCTAGAAGTAGAGGCTGGGGCCTATTGATTAAGCCCGCGGTTCCTTGGAGGTGATCGGCAAGAGCGGGATGGTTCTGAAGCTGGAGATTCGGAGGGATCACAGGCTCCGAGAGTTGCGGGAGAGGAGGCATGGTGGCTCCGAGTTTGGTCAATGCGCCGTCGTAATTTGGTTTATTGTCACTCTGTAGGTTTCTCACATTAGTTTCCTCATGATTAACAAATTCCGACAAAGGGCCGAGCGAGGGAGAGTCCGGATATGTGTGAGAGCCTGAGGGAAGGCCAAGTTGATCGTTGTGTAATTGACTCTCCAAGTCTGGGTTGTAACTGTCAAAAAGCAGTCCGTGTGTTCCTGTGGGTGTGGGAAAGTCTAGCGATTGAATGAAGCTCGGGGTATCCAATTGCTCCGGGTGTGAGAATTCATTAGTGTCTCTCGAGATCACGTGTATGTCGTTGTCGTTGTCAGCAACTGGTTTCATGTACGACATGGCTAAAATTTAATTTTGACAATTAAAAGAAATGAATTTGAAGATTGGGTTGATTGTGAGGATATTTTCGGGTAATGAAGCCTTGAGTTCTGTATATCGCGGTGAGCTGAGAAGAGCGAGCAAGCCGATAAAGGTGACACCGAAGGGTCAAATTTTTGTACTCTTTTTACGTGATGATCGTCCACCTAGTTCAAACTCCAAACAAAAGTTTCTTGCTGATAATTCCCAAATTATTTCGACTTTGTGATAATATCCCTGAATTGAGTGAGACAACGCAAACCGAAATGTTCGATCCGACGTCTTCCGGTTTGCATAAATGAGACGTCTTTTTTTTTTTTTTTTTGATTTAAAAATTTGGCGTGCACCACACAAATTCTATCACCAAAATCACAATTACAGCCATATTGTTTTTCGCCTTGAACAGTGTTGGATCGTAAGTAAACCGTTGACATTGTGGCATTTATCTTCTAGAATATTCTACTGTGACAGATACTCGCGAACTTTTCGACAATTACATCTGTTTTAGACGTAAAATATGTCGCACTACATTCAGATTAAAAGATGCTGCAACGCGCCAAAGGTTATATCCACAAACTGTATTAGCCTTGAAAGAAAGCATTCGTGATTATGGGTTGGGTGTTGAAAATCTCGTCTAGTTTGTACCCATCAATGATACCATGTGTTTCGCAATTAGTGCAGAAACAATCATCATCAGCGCATGCGCAAGGGCTAAGGTCTGGTTGAAACTCATTCGCGAGTTGTTGCTCGGTACTTTCGTGCTGAGCAGTTTGTAGCTCCAGTTGTAGCTCGGAAAGAAATAGAGGTGGGTTTGTATCATATCCAGCAAAATGTGCGAGATATGAGGAGTATTGCCCAAAATCCCGCGGTAGCTCGCGTGCAAACCTCTCGGCTTGATAACGATGAGACTCCAGCTTGAGTATAAGGTTTGACTCATACTGCGAGTCATTATTTAGAAAACTGAAA
This sequence comes from Metschnikowia aff. pulcherrima, assembly GCA_004217705.1. Classification (NCBI taxonomy): domain Eukaryota; kingdom Fungi; phylum Ascomycota; class Pichiomycetes; order Serinales; family Metschnikowiaceae; genus Metschnikowia; species Metschnikowia pulcherrima. Next base: position 267,805 of record CP034459.1, on the reverse strand, counting down.
GAATCTTCAGGTTTCACTGATGAATTATTGTGAACAATGCACGATGAACAGCTGCAATCTGAGGAGCAGCTACAAGTCCCAGGAATGGAGCAAGATGGTACGCTGATGACCTGAAAGATGCCTTGATCATTGCCGGAACCACTCCTTGAACTTATTTGGGATTCATTCTGGTTCGAGAACACGGAGGAACCCGGATGCTTGTTGTCTGCAATTCTCGGGAGAACTTCTGTGGTTGGTTGTGGGCTTTGCGCAAATTGGAGCATATCGTAGTTCAGCTCGGTTCGCGGTACATGAGGAGTAGGTGCTGCCGGCTTGTTCGAGCAGCACAGCTTGCTACTTGGAGCCATTGAATTTGAAGACATGACCTTTTGGCCCACCTGGGAGCCACACATTGAAATCAAGTCCTCTGAAACAGACGTGCCTAATGACTTTTCTTTCGGCAGCAATCTGGACGGCAGCTTCAAATCCTGGGACTGAACCAAGCCTTTGCTGGGAGTGTCGGAATTGGAAGATGCTGTGGCTTGACGCGAAGCCATGGGATTGGTCATTCGCTTATTGATGAAAGATCGCAAAATCTTCTGTCTCAGGACCTTTTTTTGGTTGCATTTGCAGTTCTTCGTCACTTTGGATACACCCGGGGAGCAACAACCACTTGTATTTACAAAATCTTCGGGCCCAATAACAGGGGTGGTCTGCTTCTTTCTGTTCACCTCGTCATATGGACCCATGATTTGTCCACTCGTAAGGTCAATCACATGCTTATCTGATGCCTTCAAGATCACCACTGGCGTAGTCTTGCATTGAGATTCTTCGGATTGACTTTCTTCGTCGATTTCTTGTGCAAACACGGCGATGCGATAGTTTTTATTCCCGTAGGGGAAGAGTGGATTCGGCCTTCCCTTTGCACGAACCTGAAGTAATGGTCGCATGTGATGGCGACACAGGGTGGAGCGATGGCCTCGGATACATTCCAGGCAGGAAAACTTGACGTTATCTATGAGAATCATGCGGAAAAAAACTCGTTAAGCTAGGGGCATACGACTGCAAGAAGGCATTGATGGCATTTTTAAGGCACTGCAGAAGTACCCATAGTATGAGCAAATTAATTAGCGGCATTAGAAGCAAGGTGCACGGGCCTTGAGGTTTGGCTGTTCCTAGATGCGATCTTGGATCGGCATAGCGCGAAGCGGCCTAGGAAGGCCGAACATCAATATCGGGGAAGACTTTCGGCAACTACAACCAAATTATTTATCAGCTTTGGAATAATTGATCTGTGTTTCGGGTAAAAGTTACTAGTACAAACAATTGCTGGATTCTTTCTCACCTTACTTCGTGAATGGATTTATTCGATGTACTTTTTAGATGTCCAATTAATAAAGTTTCAGTCTTTTTACTTTCAAGATAAATTTGCAAGGTGACATTTTGTGCCACCTCACCACTGTTAGAATTACGCCGATCTTTACAATATGTCACACTTGGTGTTTCAGCCCAAAAAAAATAAGTCTCATTTAGCCGAGTTCCATAAGTGCCCACTGGTCAACCGACTATTACGAGATGACTCACACATGTAACATTGTACTGTTCGCGCAAAATCGCTGTATAAGGATGTGCGATTGCAATTACACACAACCTAGAACCGAGGATGGTGCACGGATGTGTGTACATGACGTTGTAAGATGAAGAAAAAACTATCGCGTGCTGCTTGGCCGGCTTCCATGCTAAAGACCCTAGCTCGCAAGCACATTATGTCCTCAAACACTTGGTCCGCCGTCAAGGTCAGATCCACCTTTTTGGACTATTTCAAGGAAAGGTCTCACACGTATGTGCCTTCCTCCTCGGTCGTGCCACACAATGACCCTACATTACTCTTCGCCAATGCAGGTATGAACCAGTACAAGCCAATTTTCTTGGGTACGGTCGATCCAGGCTCTGACTTTGCCTCCTTGAAGGCGGCGGCAAACTCGCAGAAATGTATTAGAGCTGGCGGTAAGCACAATGATTTGGACGATGTGGGCAAAGATTCTTACCATCACACTTTCTTCGAGATGTTGGGTAATTGGTCGTTTGGCGACTACTTCAAGAAAGAGGCAATCCAATACTCCTGGGAATTATTGACCAAAGTTTACGGTTTGGACGCCGACAGAATGTACGTGACGTACTTTGAAGGCGACGAGAAGAATGGTTTGCAGCCAGACTTGGAGGCTAGGCAGTTTTGGCTTGATGTCGGTGTAGCCGCGGATCACATTTTGCCTGGCAACGCTGCTGATAACTTTTGGGAAATGGGCGACCAAGGTCCTTGTGGCCCTTGCTCTGAGATTCACTACGACAGAATTGGCGGTAGAAATGCCGCTGCCTTAGTTAATCAAGATGACCCTAATGTGTTAGAGATTTGGAATATCGTGTTCATCCAGTACAACAGAGAGCCAGACGCATCTTTAAAGCCGTTGCCAAGCAAGCACATCGACACTGGTATGGGATTCGAGAGATTGGTGTCCATTTTGCAGGACAAATCTTCCAATTACGACACTGATGTGTTCACCCCAATCTTTGACAAGATTAGAGAAATCACTGGAGTGAGACCATATGCTGGCAGGTTCGGTGATGAGGATATCGACGGAATAGACACTGCCTATAGAGTCATCGCTGATCACGTGAGAACATTAACATTTGCCATCTCCGACGGAGGTGTTCCCAACAATGAAGGCAGAGGCTACGTTTTGAGAAGAATATTGAGAAGAGGCTCTCGTTACGTCCGCAAATACATGAACTACCCTATTGGCTCATTCTTCCAGCAGTTGGTGGATGTGGTGATTGAGCAAAACTCGGCAATTTTCCCTGAGATCGCCAAGAACTCAACGGAGTTGAAAGAGATTTTGGTTGAGGAGGAGGTTTCTTTTGCCAAGACTTTGGAAAGGGGTGAAAAGCTTTTCGAGAAATATGCTATCATCTGCTCGAAGACACCAGAGCAGACTTTGCCCGGTAACATTGTCTGGAGATTGTATGACACGTATGGCTTCCCTGTTGACTTGACCAGATTGATGGCTGAGGAAACGGGCTTGAAGATTGATGAGGAGGGCTTCGAGCAGGCTAAGGAGGCCTCGAGGGAAGCATCTAAGGGTTTGAACTCTAAAGCTGGTTCTAATTTGATTAAATTGGATGTGCATGCTTTGTCCGAGTTGGACAACAACGATTCCGTGCCAAAGACAGACGATTCCTACAAATACGGATTGGACAACACGAAATCAAAGATCGTTGCCTTATACGATGGCACCAAATTTGTCGACAGTATTTCCGAAGCTGGACAGCAATACGGCATTCTTTTGGACAAAACTCCGTTCTATGCAGAGCAAGGCGGTCAAGAATACGACACTGGATCTTTGGTCATTGATGGAAGCTCCGAATTCAACGTTCGCAACGTACAGCTCTACGCTGGCTACGTACTTCACACCGGGTTTTTGGTGGAGGGGACCTTAAAGGTCAGCGACGAAATTATTGCCACCTATGATGAATTGAGGAGATGGCCTATCAGGAACAATCACACTGGTACACACGTCTTGAACTTGGCTTTGAGGGAAGTTTTGGGCGATGGGGTCGATCAAAAGGGCTCTTTGGTTGCTCCGGAGAAGTTGAGATTCGACTTTTCACACAAACAAGCTTTAACGCCTAAAGAGCTTGAGCAAGTGGAGAAGATTTCTAACGAAAACATTGCTTCGAACAAGCAAGTGTTTTTTAAAGATGTATCATTATCTGCAGCAAAAGAAATCAATGGCTTAAGAGCCGTTTTCGGAGAGACGTACCCAGACCCAGTCAGGGTTGTCTCTATTGGTGTATCCGTTGAAGATTTGTTGGCCAACCCCAAAAACGAAGAATGGCACGGCCTCTCCATCGAGTTTTGCGGAGGCACGCATGTGTCAAAGACCGGCGAGATCAAGGATTTGATTATCATCGAGGAGTCCGGTATTGCCAAAGGCATCAGAAGAGTTGTCGCTGTGACTGGGCAAGAGGCTCACGAAGTACAGAGAATCGCCAAAGAGTATGAGGAGTCATTGAACGCAGCAGAGAAACTTCCTTTTGGCCCAGAGAAGGAAAAGAGAACGAAAGAATTGGGTACTGGCTTGAAACAGCTTTCAATCTCTGTTTTAGAGAAGAGCAAGTTGAACGAGAAATTTAGCAAAATCGACAAGTCTATCAAGGATAACTTGAAAGCCAAGCAGAAGGAAGAGTCGAAGAAAACTCTCGACGTTGTTCAAAAGTGGTTGAGCGACGAAGAGAAGTCAAAAGCTCCTTTCTTTGTTGCGCACGTGCCAATTGAGGCAAATGCCAAAGCGATCACCGAGGCCATCAATCTCATCAAGAAACAGGACAAAAACAAATGTCTTTACTTGATCACTGGTTCTCAAGGTAAGGTAGCACATGGCTGTTACATCTCAGATGATGCCATCAGCAAGGGTGTTAACGCCAATGAATTGGCCGGTGCTGTCAGCACGCATATCGGCGGCAAAGCAGGTGGAAAGGGCAATGTCGTGCAGGGTATGGGTGATAAACCGGAGGGAATACCACAAGCTGTGGACCAATTGGCCAAGCTATTTGCTGAGAAATTGTGATCATGCTCCATTCTAATAAATACACCAACATATAATATGTATTCATGAATTATTTAACACCTCAGGCTCATTAGTTGACATGTGATCCTCCTCTTCAGCGGATATTTCTTTTGCGTCGTATCCGATGTTTTGCAACAAGTCATCTACAACAAGCCGCAAGTCTTTGTTTGACACGGATGAATCTCCAATGATGCTGATAGTATTGATTCTCCAGCTGAAGTGAGGATAAGACCCCAATTTTATTTTGCCCACGCCATACTTCACGTTACAACGATCTTGTAAGCCAGACAAATATGGGGCCAAATTGCTTTCACTAGTGGTAGTCTTGACAAAATAACGGGTAAGCTTTTCGGACACCACACGGCCTTTTATCGACTTACCCAACCCAGCCAATAGCTTTTTGAACAACTGAGGCACCCCAGGGAGTATATAAACCTGCTCATCCACTCCGACGATGGGCACCCAAAGGCTTTCATCTGTAAAAAGTTTCAGTACGGCGACATTTCCTGACGACTGAGGCAAAGTGGCCATTTTGTAAAAAGCTTCAAGTTGAGGCTTCGATAGCAGCAGCAAGTACTTTCCTCGGAGAACTTGCATTTTGCTAACAGTTTCTGAGTCGAGCTGACACAGCAAGCTGAAGGCCTGCGATATAGCATCATACGTGATGTCATCGTGAGTAGATCCAATTCCGCCACTCGTGACTATTAATTCACAGTTGCTCTGGCGCAAGATTTCAAGGGAGGAAATGATGTCTTGCTTATCGTCGCCGCATACAATAGTTTTCTTTAAGGGGACCTCGAGTTCATTGAAACAAAACTTAGCAAACTCAAACAGATTTGTATCTAGAATTTTGCCATTGAGGACTTCATCCCCAATTATAAGACATCCGGCTGAGCGTATTGCGCGAGTCATGGTGCTTAGACGAGATATCATGGACTTGGGTTTAGTTTTAACGGTTGCGAACAATCGTGGCGATAACTGGTCCATGATTCCACCCACAGGCACGCGCGTACATACTTTGGGAATGGTCGTCAGCAATAGCAATGGTACGTTGCCCTAGGATGAACAAGGGTTTTCAAGTCCTAAGAGGATGAAAATCGGAAATTCATCTTTTTCCAGTGGACTAAAAAATTGATAGTTTGGGAGCTTGCTGAGCGTTGCCCCATCCAGTGCTTTACCTTGCGCCAAGTCATACACGGCTACAATTATGCCTGAATACACCCAATTTTGCTAGATGAAAGTTTCAGACCCCCATTTTTCGTTTTTTCCGAAAATGGAATCATTCTGTACCTCATGCCCTAAAACAAAATAGCATGCGTGCGGGTAAAGGTCTTTCAAAAAATTGAATCGCTTGACAGAACTTTGAACCAGCTTTTTTGTTACAGTGGCGAAGGCTGCGCTAGGTGAAAGTATACGCTTCCAGTGGCTCTCTTGCGACTTGATACTCCTGAGCCAGTAAAGTGCTTCTATTAAATGTTGTCGACCTCTCGGATATCAAAGTGGTCAGTGAGAATCTTTGTAAACACAAGGCTTGGCTATGAACGATGTCATAGTAGAAACTCGCTCGATCGCCTAGTTCGAACGAGCGTTTCTATCAACTGGCGAGGATTTCACCCAATATTACTCATTTAATATTCTATCATTCTTTTCAATGTGCTGATGGCCTCTGTTGCCTTGTGGCTTGAGGCTCCGTTGAGCTCTCATGGTATTAAGGATGTACGCGAGGCATCTTCGTTGTATGGAACCATTCGAAACTTGAGCATGAAAAAAAAAACGCCCGTTCAATATTATAGTTGTCGAAGAAGTTTGTAATTTTAAATTCCCGAATGTAAAACAAAAAAATAACTTTTTTGCAATCTTCAAGTCCTGTGCTGCGCCAGGTTGCAAGCTTTCCACCTGACGAACGCGCTTGGCTTTCGCGACGTCTATGGCAGATCGGGTAAAGTGCGTCGAGAGAGCAAATAAAAAAAGGGGTCAAGATACGAAGACCAACTACTTGAGAACCTCGAATCTCTTGCAACCAACAGAATTTTATGCTAGAACAACAATGAATTAATGGCTCTCATACAGATTTTTGATTTCTTGGGTTGTGTTGGCTCAATGGCCGATGTAATCGCATTCCACTCCGTAAGTATGCCATCAATCTAGGCTAGACCACAGTTTTTGTAGAATGTTAAATGGTGGACTGTATAGATGCATAAGCATCTATTCTGAGTCTCCATGAAACGTCCGTAGGGCTTGTTGGTCTATAAATCTCCAAAGACATAATGTCATTAAGAATACGGACTCTCCGGAGAAGAGTCTCCAGGAATATCCACCTTAGTTAAAGGTCTCCAGTAAAAGCTGGGAAGGCAGACTCCGGAGGAGTCATGCATACATCCAGCACTGGGAAGATCACTGTTCAGACATGATGACAGATAACGGAATCCTGTGTAAGGATATCGTAAACCAGATTAAGATATAAGAGCTGGTGTGTCAGTGTCGAGTGACTTAGAGATTCAGTAAAAGTAGACTAGATCTTCCACCGTGAAAAGTTTTCACGGTAACAAGCATCTAATATGCAGTGCTACAATATTTACAGGAATACTGTGCACAAAGGACTCACCACAGCCAGAGACTGGATATACTGTATACAGTACATCCCAGCCAGTCATGGCGGGTGGGTGCTTAACACTCCCCTCGATGCTTGATTAACAAGTATACCAATCAGATCTGAAACCCGAAAGGTGTCTCTGCAATAAGCCTTGCCAAGTCACAAGCACTAAAGTGTAGTATGAACACAATACTAAGACAAGTAGACGCATATCGAACGCTTCATGAAATGTGTAGTACCTCTGTCATGCCATTCAGTCAGACCAACTCTAAGAGTGGATACACTGACCAGACAGACGAATATGGCACGAAAGCAAGCATTCCAGCGTTGTATCAGATACACGTTTTCAAGGCGCAGGAGGCATCGAGTCAAGACTAGCTGGAGAATCATTATCAAATGATTATCAATCCAGAAGTAAATCTGTAGAATTTGATCAGATACAGATGACAGAACCAGAATATTGACTCTGTGCTTACTGGAGAATCATTTGATAATGATCATCAATCCAGAAGTCAAACTATAGTGTTCGTCGACGGACAAGAACCTAAGAAAGTGGTATTCTGTCCAGTTGTCAACCTATAGTGATGTTTCGACTATTGTTTTCATATCTTCTCCCTCTGATTTCGTCTAGCGAACTAACTCTTGTCATGATTTGAACATTTCAGTCACACATTCCATAAAAGGAACTGATTTAGTGGAAGGCCTGTGGTCTTCGCTTATCGGAGATAAATCTATCCGATGATCAGCATCTTTTAGCTGTGGTCTAAAGAAATATCAAGAACGACAAGGTTAGTATTTCTCGTAGACATAGTGGGAGAGCAAACAACAATAGTGTGTGGTGAATCTTGGTTTAATGGAACCAGTGAAATAAATTGACATTTATTCCCACCACACCACCCTCCTCTTTCGCTGTTAACAACTGCAACACGTCACACTTGGGCAAGGAACTGAGTCGGAAGTATGAACCGATCTTGACTCACCTAATCTCAAGTGGATTCATTATTCCGTGCAAGGGCACATAAAGATCCATGATTGATAACGTCAAGACAATGGATAGTGCAGACGGATAAAGCATTCTTTGAATCCTATTCTCCCTCTTGAGTCAAGCATTGGTTCAACATGAACAACTAGTCATCTTCTGTATGGCGAGCAGAAAGACATCGCCAGTGACAAAGAACACTTGTGTGTGGGCACGAGGTGTATGCAGAGAACCATCATAAAACGACAAGTATATCTCTGGGACACCTCATACTCGAGGCCACTATCCAGGGAAAAATGTACAGCGACAAACATCCCGGAAAACCTGAATCACAAGACAATCATTCGATGTTGAGTCAAAGACACGCTCAGAGGTAGGATAAGCTTTAGCAGTTGAAGACTGCGAGGCTGCAGGTGTAGCGAAGGAGGGTGTTTGAGACGAAACACAATAGAAAACACGCGGACAGAAATCGCGTGTCACCAACACGGAGGTCGTAACGTTCCGCGAGGTCGACCTTCCAGACTCGATTGTCGACGAGTGAAAGGTGTGAGGGAGCACGGGACCTTGTGGGAATCAAAGGAACAAGGCATTCACCGTGCAGCTAAGCGCCAGCGACTGTCAGTGGCGGTCAATGGCCGAAGCAGCACACGCTCACGAGGTCATCGTGCTGAAGCGACTTAGCGAGACTTGAGCGTTGTTTCGTAAGAAAAATAGCCGCCCAGTCATCCGCAAAGCATTGTCGGATAGTAAAACGAAAAAAGGCGAGAGATCACCTTTGGCAACATGAAGGTGACGATGCTCACGGGGGAGCACCGGCATAATCAACCCTCAAGCTGTTTTGATGACAAGCTTCATAACTCCCGAGTAGGAAAGTCGAAAACAGCTTGTAATGGATTTGACGTCGCTCCGTGAGAGCGGAATATCCAAAAAACAGCAAAAGTTGCGGGCTCCCTTTTAGAAAACAAGGAGCGATACCACCACGTTGTGGTACTAGACCAAAGCAGAACCCTTTGGAAGAAAGAAAATGGCTCATTACCTGTAGAATGTTAAATGGTGGACTGTATAGATGCATAAGCATCTATTCTGAGTCTCCATGAAACGTCCGTAGGGCTTGTTGGTCTATAAATCTCCAAAGACATAATGTCATTAAGAATACGGACTCTCCGGAGAAGAGTCTCCAGGAATATCCACCTTAGTTAAAGGTCTCCAGTAAAAGCTGGGAAGGCAGACTCCGGAGGAGTCATGCATACATCCAGCACTGGGAAGATCACTGTTCAGACATGATGACAGATAACGGAATCCTGTGTAAGGATATCGTAAACCAGATTAAGATATAAGAGCTGGTGTGTCAGTGTCGAGTGACTTAGAGATTCAGTAAAAGTAGACTAGATCTTCCACCGTGAAAAGTTTTCACGGTAACAAGCATCTAATATGCAGTGCTACAATATTTACAGGAATACTGTGCACAAAGGACTCACCACAGCCAGAGACTGGATATACTGTATACAGTACATCCCAGCCAGTCATGGCGGGTGGGTGCTTAACAGTTTTTGCGCGCCAAGGGCGCACTTGTAGCACGCACGACCTCCGACTCGCACTGCGCATGCCGCGGCGATTTTTCCGTTATTAATACAAATTCTTGCAAGGGCAAACGCATCCCCCTTACCACAATTAGCCAGCTTCGTCCACATCGACACAAGCCAATACTAGGATCCACACCTTTTCACCGCCTTTCTGTTGCTCGTGTCCAAATATGGGAAATAACCCGTCCAAAAATGACCCCCTACCGAATATCTCCACCAACAAAAATGTTGGCACATCCTCGGACATGATCGCGGGCGACGTAGAGTCCGAGGAAACATCATCGCTGGCGCTATCTCGGCCTACCGGAAACGGTAGTGACGTTCTTTCTGAACGTCTTTCTCATTACTCCTTGAATGGCGCACGTGTTTCAGATTCTCAATCCCCGCCTCAAAATATTCCTTCGGGAAAAGGATCTTTGAGGCGCAAATCGGCCCCCGAATTAGAACTTGAGGTGGACATTGATGCATCGATGGCCATGTTGTTGGCTAATAGTCTGTTGCAGTCTCACCAGTCGCCGTCAAAATGGAAGCACGCGCAAGCGCGCCAGACTAATGTCCACACCTCAGAGTATGGATCTTCTGTGGACAGCCAAAAGAGCGACGATCTCTCAGTTTCGCCTTTGTTTACGGCGAGCGACCGAGACGCGAGTCTGCTCCTGTCGCTGTTTTCACCGTCGACTCTGCCTACTGCGGCGAAAGCCGAAGGCACCATCGTCATGCCCGCTGGATCTGCCTTGGAGCTGATTGTCGAAACCTCGATTGAATCAACCCCCGAGCCCAGAAGTTGCGACACTACACCGCAGCCCATAACCAAGGCAAAGTTCTTGCGCTCTTCTGTTCCAAGCCAGGGGTCTATCTCACCCGTTTCACTCTCCCCGCCTCTCATTCCAGTGGCCAAGAAGACCGACTTTGACATAGATGGAATCATTGATCGATTACTTGCTATTGGACGCGCAAAAGAGTCTTTCAAGACACAAAAGGCCCGTAAGCAAAAGGACAAGTTGCCGTTGACCACTCTGGAAATAAAGTCGGTCTTGGCCAAATCACGCTCTGTTTTCATGGATCAACCAACATTACTAAAGTTGTCACCTCCAGTCAAAATTGTTGGCGACATACATGGTCAATTTTTCGACTTGATCAGAATTTTTGACTCATGCGGTTATCCTCCATACTCGAATTACCTATTTTTAGGTGACTACGTTGATCGAGGACACAAGTCCTTGGAAGTCATACTTCTTTTGTTGTGCTACAAAATCAAATACCCTGAAAATTTCTTTATGTTGAGAGGTAATCACGAATCTGCCAACATCACAAAGATTTACGGTTTTTACGATGAATGTAAGAGACGGTTGCCGCTTATATCGGGTAGCCACAAGTTGTGGAAAAGCTTCATCGATGTGTTCAACACTCTACCTATTGCTGCTACCATCAATGACAAGATCTTTTGTATTCACGGAGGACTTTCACCGGAGCTTCGTAGCTTGAAACAAGTCGAGCAGATCCAAAGGCCCACTGACATTCCAGACAGGGGGCTTTTAGCCGACTTGCTATGGTCCGATCCCGATGCCCTGGTGAGAACGTACTCGCATAACAACTGGCCCAAAAATGACCGCGGTGTTTCTTACTGCTTTGGCAAAAAACACGTCGACCACTTTTTGGGAAAGTTTAACATGGATTTGATCGTAAGAGGACACATGGTGGTTGAAGATGGGTATGAGTTCTTTAACAAGAGAAAATTGGTAACCGTGTTTCTGGCTCCGAATTATTGCGGCGATTTTAACAATTACGGGGCCATAATGAGTGTGGACAGAAGTTTGTGTTGCTCGTTTGAGCTAATCAAACCCCAGTGAGAAATGAGACGTACAACTTTTGGGCCATAACTGGACCTAGAAAAACTCTTAGAGTAGTGGGGCTGAAAAGACTTTCTACAATTCTCCCTTAAACATAGTTAAATAACTAGCTATTTTGATTTCCGGTTTTATGATTTAATATTTCTGATGTTTCGAGCGTTTGCGCGATGTATGATGACCTGTGCGTTCAAAAGTTTTGAACGACTTTAAAATACCCTAAAAAAAGTGTGATTCAAGTTCCGTGGCAGAGTGAGACAATACCTGGCACGGGGAGAAGAGATGTGATGTAAAGTGATCCGTGCCGCTAAAGACGGCTCAGCCCACAAGTGAGTATGTCACCTTGTCCTTGTCTGTGGTGTTCTTTCCCATTAGGTTGATCAATTGCCAATAATAGAGATCTAGCACTTCCTTCAGATGCCGAATCGACGTTTGAGTCGGCAGGATTTGTTTTGCTGGTACGAGTTTCCAATCAACACGGTTGAGAAAATCGAGTTCTAAAAAGTTTAACTCTGTCAAAGCCACACCACCTACCCGAGCATAATGGTCATTTGTATAAAAGAAATCCTCTAATGACTTCTGTGCAAGCATTGTTGCTACCAACAAGAACCGATGAACCGTCCATGAATTGAGGGTGAAGTATGGCTGGAAGTTGTGTGACAAAAGATCGATATAATAAATTGTTGTTAGCAAAGTGGCTGGCGTGAGATTGTTGAACCTCGCTAGTCTACTGATGTATGTGTGAATGGAGATCGCTGGCGGAGTCCGAGAGTGGTATCTGGTCAACAATTTATTCTTTTGTTCGGAGGATATTCCCGAGACCTTTGCGGAAGGAGGGCATGAAACGGACGCAGGTACAGTGCGGTCGTTGAGACTGATGAGAGATTGAATCATGCGAGCCATCAAAGTGATCAAGTCTGCGGTGTGACACTCTTCAAACTTTTTCGAGAGAGTTTGAACTTTGACATGGGGTTGCAGTTTCTTAAGCTCAGGCTGCTTTGATGCATCGTTACCAAAGTTGCGTCTTCTTTGAGGAACTTGTTGATATAATGGGTCTTTCTCTTTTGATACTTCGGGATTATCAGGATAAATGGTTTCCTGGCGCAAAGGCGAGAACGATTTTCTTTCAGACGAATCGTCTTTTCTGAGTTTGATGGCTTTGGGGGATGATATTTTGTCATGCTTCAAATACTTCCGATAGTAGTCGTAGCTGCTGGCACGAGTTTGTCTGTTGAGTGACTTGATGTAGAAGTCATGCTTGAGACTAGTGGTGGGTCTGATGTACTGGGCAATAAAAGGATCACTCGTATCACTGAAAGTTCCGAAGGGATCTTGTGAAATGGCAAGAGCATGATTTGGAGGTCCTCGCCTTCCTTGACCCGTCTCACCTGAGGTCTGAGTGTGGTTCCATTCTGAAGGCGGTCTCAACTTCGGAGAGACATGAGCGGAGTTCGCAGGGCTAGATTGCCGTGATGTCGAAGACATCAGACATGTATGTGGCGATATAATTAAGCTCATGACGAACCTTGCATCAAGATGCTGGAGAATTGTGTCTTCAGTTCACTCTTTCAGTCAAGGTTCAGAATGTGATGGGCACAAAACTCCATTCACTGTTGTTTGGGGTCTTTTTCTGCTCGAGGTCTAGAAAAGATAATGGGGCCGCTTGATGAACGAAAGGAATTGCCTTTGTTGTCTTTCGTTGTTTTCGGATGTATTGAAGTTGGAGTATTCGTGAGAGATCAGGTGACGAGGCCGAGTGAAAGGCCCTGCGAGGCAAAGTGAGTGATCTCTGTGGTGAATTTTTAGCCCGTCACTCTTTTATGTTACCACAGCTATGAGAGAAAAAACTCCAAAAGAAACTCTCCGAGATATTTGAGAAGTCCAGAAGAAAATGAGACAAGACTAAAAGCCGCAAACGGGCTTCTAATATGGTTATATTCTTTTGCCGGTGCATTGCTCATTATGGCACTATAAATTATGAGGTGCATACAAGCCCGCACGTGTGCATGAGCCACGCTTGACAGGGCCCACGTTGGCACGCATCTCTCAATTAATTGAAATTAGCGAAGCTTCCATTATTCCACGGAGACGTGCGATAATGCACGATAAGAAATTAAATTTCATCGAAGTAAAGGCACGGTTTCAAGCCGAATCAAATACACATGCGTATATCATATTGAATATGGTTTTCAATTCATTGCAACTCTGAGCTCAATTGAAGCGACGACCACCAATGTCTGCCGCGACGGCCAACCAATTCTCTTGGCACTTTTGGAAAAACTTCCGCTCAAATCACCCTCATTCCTTCTCAAAGATATATATAAAAAAGCTTTCAAGGTCATCGAAAAGCCGATCATAACAAAGGCACGCAGGAGTCATTCGAGAGTTTGTGTAATATTCTTGGGCTCTGCGGGCTCTAATTCTAGATGGTAAATCTGGCGGTATGGAACGTGGGGCTTGGGTCTGACGAGACTCTGAGCCCAACTGTAATTCTTCCTCGCATTTGCAGTTGTGTATAATGAAACATATTTAGCCCGTCTTCTTCCAATGAGATAGGCGTTTGTGCCTCTGAGCTTAGACAACCGTCAGGTGTCGAATAATCGACCTCTCGTTTCAAGATGCAGTTTACATTAACAACTTCACTCAACATGTACATGTTGAGAATTTGGTACCTCAATCTGCATGATCAACTTTGCTTCCGCGACGGATACTGAAAATAACCCGAGAATGGATTTAAACTCCAAAAGGGTGCAAACAAGAAGTGTGAGTGGCAAGAATGCCACCTTTTTTTCACTCATCAACGCGTACGCAATTTTTTCAATAAACGTTTTGACCCAGTGGACTCTTTCTTTACCATGACTCGGTAAGCGACTTTAGGCTCATCACGTAATTCGATGATATTGTAGGATCGAATGACTAATATAGGTTTTCAATACCAATGAGCATGCTGCTAAAGCATCGGTATCAAAAAGCTTGCACGAAAAGTTGACGCCTCCGACGTTCAGCTGTTTTTGAGGTAACACTTCAGCGTCAGTGAGCTCTTAATCTGTGTAAAGTTCAGCCGGCCCGTCAACGACGGACGAAAGGCCATCCTCAAAGTCTTTAATCGCGGTATCCCCGCCCGCAATCAGAAACAAACCAGATTCATGTTTCAATCTTGTGCTCAATCTGTTTGAGCCAGGTGGAATCCTCTCGCCATACCTGAATGCGGAATGGAAAGAAGCATCCAATCGTATGCTGACGTCGTCTTTGAGTAGAATCTTGGGTGCCTTTACTGAAATTTTGGGTCTTTTTCTCAAGCCTATGGGTCGCCCTCGTGTTGGATTGTGCCGCTTGGAGCTGGGACTAACGGGCGGACCCGACTCTCTCAATTCGTCATTCATAAGACACGTCTCCATTTCATTGGACGTGTCCTCAGTCTTCGTTCGAGCTGGATTCAACCAACCTGGGTTGGCGCCCACTCCAGTCTCCTTTTTTACAGCCAGATCCCTTTTTGCAAAAATGGTCGATAAATCCCGCTCAAAGCTGCCAAGATATTCGTTGAATTCCAAAATAAGCTTGCCGCTCGGTAGAACGTATACAGCTCCTTCGTCAAATACTCCGGTCTCAAGGGGTTTCCGTGCATGGTGTGGATAAAAATCGGTACTGACTAAGAGCATATCATCGCTAAAAACTTCCAATTTGTTGTTTAGCTCGTAGTATCGTAAACGACCATCTGACCATCTTTTATCCTTTTGCAATACTCTAGATGAATACAAAACAGCAAACTCGTGGACGATTGAGAGAAGAGACATCTGTTGTGATGCCTAATGGAAAGTCCGGGGAAAAACCGCACTGTGATAATGCAATGCGCAGCTCTCTCACCTCCGAAACTAAAGGCCATATTGTTTATATTGACTTTTGCTAAACAGCTTAGAAGGTGATTTCTAAGATCTCGGAATATCTAGCAAATGGCGACCTGCAAACCTTTCATTGGCTGAGAATTACCGGCAGGATCTACGTGAAATTTGCAAGTGCACAACGAGTATTCAAAATAACGCTCACATAATGAATGACAACTGATTTTGAAGTGCTCAGCACAATCTCGATGATTTGAAATGAATGGTCATGTCTAGTTATTTACAGGTTTTTTGGGCGAGTATAGAAGGGAATTCCCATGGCACTCAAAAGAGTACGTGCAGCTTCATCGGTTCTCGCAGTGGTTTTAAAGGTGATGTGGAAGCCAAAGAGATTAGGAAAGAGCTCTTGGAAGTTTTCGATCTCAGGGAAGTACTTCACGTGCTCTGGGTCTAAACCGAATGTGATGTTACCACCTTTGTCGCCAGAGGTATTGCTTATACCTTTGTAATATCTAATTCTCGGCAAGACCATTTCGGTAAGAGTCGAAAGGAACTGGTGCATGTCTCTGCCAGTCAACTCGACTTTACAGCCACATGGCTTACCCTCTCTGACTTTCCACTGCAATACATTTGCCCTGTTGTATGCCTGCTTCGGCTTGACATTCGTGATCTGAGCGATCTGTAATTTGGCGGAAATATTGAGCCATGAGTGCTCCAACGCTTCCTTTGAGTATAAGTTGATGGAGATTGCACTTAACTCTGGGATATTCTTCGGTGTTATGGGCTTGATATCTCTCGTGGGACGAGGAGTCCCGCTTGGTTTTTGCCATGAACGGTATAATGCGTATGGAGAGTCAGTTCCCCAGTCTCTTTTCTTGGCACCCGGAATTGTCTTGTTTGTGTGGTCATAGAAATGCAACATCAAATCACTTTGTAAAGTGTTCTTGTAATGCTCGCCAAGCCTATCTTGATCAATTTCCGTTGGCTTGAAACCGACAGACTCTATGTCGTCTCTGGGCATTAACAATGGCTGGTATCTTGGTGACAACGCAGCTTTTTTCACCTCAACTAGATGGTGAACAGGCTCAACGGTCGAGTACTTCTTCGCCTTGGCCCCCGTGCCGGAGAAGAGGCGTACAAATTGTTTGTTCATGGCGCTTGGGGATCGAAATATCTGAATTGGAAAATTTTGATGAACTGCGTGTAAAGTTGAGGCCTTCGGGAGCGCGCAACAGGCAAGAGAACCACTTAGTGTAGCCTGCGCGGAAAGAATCTACCATCATTTACTGCAATCAGAGAAACGAAAATAGCATTGTAATGTAAAATGAAACTCATCTAATATGATGTTGGTTTGTGGAAATCTATGATAGGGGGGTAAATTAAAAGGACTGTAGGCAATCCAGATAGGACCAAACAGATGCGTGGCGCTGAGGCTACTCTGAAGGAGCATGTATTGAATTTCACTAGGGCGTAAATGATCGCCACGAGAAGCACTCATATATATGTTGTGAAATTACATCGGTGAAGAAGCAGCGCCCTTTGTTGGGGGATACAATGTGTATCTACTTCTTTCATATTGTGGAAACATCCGTGCACCGGGGATGTTGATGCAAGAGCTTTATCATTCATTCATGGATCTGTTTCCGTCCGGTGAGTCAACACTTGCAATTCAATGAGGTTTGGACTTCCGACCAGCCATGGTATGGCTATTCTTCCTGAGCAGGCGTTTTTTAGCCCAGGTTCCGAAGCACAAGTCTCTAGTTCGAAATCTCCGACTTCATACACTCATCAATCAGCATCTCAAATTTTGGAAGAATCACTAAAGCAACTTGATTCTCTATACATTCTGAAAAGCAATAGTGCTACCAAACACAAATCTGAAAAATGGAAAAGTTACCTCGCAAGATCCATCATGACTGTCAATGCCAACATAAGCCACATTGAAGAAGAGTTCAACCGTAATATCCGCGAACTGGAAGCAGAAGTGCAAAAAATAATTGAAGAACAAGTTCAACTAAGAGAAAAGGAGAAACAGCGCTTATTTGCGTTGGAGCAAGAAAGACAACGACGAGAAAAGGAGGAGCTAGAGAGGAGGATACGTGCGCAGGAGGAGGAGAAAAAACGACTCGAAGAGAAGAGAAAGTTGGAAGAGCAAAAGATCGCTGAGCAGAAAAAACGTGAGGAAGATCAGAGAATCAAGAAGGAGAAAGAAGATCGGGAGAGAGAGGAGATGGAAATGAAATTGAAAGCGCAGAAGGATGCAGCGGTCAAGAAAGCATCGGCGTTCGCAAATTCTAAAGAAATAGAGCGGACACTTCTCAAGTACAGACAGGATATTGTGGATATTAAGACACATATTGTCAACGAGCTTGACAAGGATAAGGAGTTAAAAAAGAGTGTCGGTGTCATCAAACGGAAGGTGAATGTCAAGTTAGGACAGCTCTCAAGCTCCATTGCCCAATTAAACATTGTTACAAACGAGATAATAAACTTGATACAACCCTTGACCTCCCAACCGCTCGCTTACAAATGGCTCCTCAATTTTGTGCTGAAAGCCATCGTCGCGCAGGCGGAATCCGAAGTCATTGTGAAACCCACTGCCGCACTTCCTCTCGGGCGTCTAGCCTACAATCTACTTTGCAATCTTGACGGCCTCGAATACTACTTGTCGGCTCGATTCGTTAAGAAATGCTGCTTGGTAATTGGGTATACTGGGACTATAGACACTGAAGAAGGCAGGATTAGGATGGGCTGGCGGAGAAGTGATGGCAAATGGGAATCTGAGGTGAAGTATGAGGAGCGCATCGGCGGAATCTTGTCCGTCTGGGCTGTGATAACTTGGGCAAACACAACTGATGAATTAGCCTTATTCGATATGAAAGCTGAGTGGAGGTTTTTGGCTAGATTGCTCAATACTAACATGGATTTAATAGCCGACGTCCATTTTGTTGCAGTGTGCAGTTGGTGGGAAGCTGCGGCGAGAAACTTTTGTCAGGTATACGGAAAACAAGGGCAAAAATTGATCAGTCTTGTGATTCACGAATGGGTGCCCCACGGAAAAGAAAAAGGCTATCCTGCTGCTACCCGTTTACAGATTCTTGGAGAGGACTTGTTCACCAGGAGAGACTTCAATTCTTTGAAAGAAATGGATAGGTAAACTGACACATACACGATCTCAACTAACAGCTTCAGCTCAGGTCGTTTTCTGTCTGATCTCTCAAGTCGCTATCATTCGACTCGTCGCCAGACTCTCCATAAAACACTTTAGATATGACTCGACGACTTTTTCGGGCGACAGGAGCTGATGGCGCAACGCCGTCCACATCTTTCCGCTTGACTGATTTACGTGGCGGTGCATTAACCCCTTTTTTCCGCGTTTTTGTGGTTGACTTAGATGGCCTTGTCCGTTTTGTTTCCGAAACTTGCCGCGGGCCACCTGTTTTTCTTTTGACCCCGCTCACGATTTTTCTCAGAAGGTTTTGTCTCAATTCGATCTGAATCGTATCCGGGATGTAAACACGTGAGACAAAATCGTGAGCCTGTTGATAGTCGTCCATCGGTGAAAACAAGTCCGTTGGTAAATTGATTTTTCCCGGCCAGGTCTGCAAGTTCCATGATCTTGAATCGGCCGTCTCTTTTAACATCAACTGAAATAATTCTGCGATTCTAAACAAATTGAGGACTTCCGCTGTTGGTTCTTCCAAATTGTACAGCGAGCTGTCTACTGACTTGTCGCGATGTTGCTTGACACGGCTTGCGAGATAGTAGAGCAAGCTGATATTTGACTCCTTCGCAACGGTATCAATAAACATTGATACGTATTTCAGAGCATACGTGTAAGCTTCCAACTCTTGTTTCAACCCTTTTATTGGATGATCTGCAATCAAATTGCCAAATCTTTCGTCATGCGCGAGGGCATGAATGAGCCTGACCGAGGCTCGTTCAAACAATGTGTCACCTTTCAACTCTGAGCGATGATGCTGCGACAAAACCCACGTCTCGACATCTTTTTTCAACTTGGAGTCTGGCTCATGACCCATGAAAAAGACAAGATGCAAGAGTTTTTCAGAAATTTTGCTGTCCTGTAATTTTGCTTGCAAAGACTTGACAAATATAGTTCGAACTTGGAAGACCTCATCAATAACTAGTCGTGACATCTTTCTGATCACTGGGGCACTTATCAGCGGATAAAACTGTGGAAGTTTTGCAAGCTTTAAAAGCATCAAACCTGAAATTAATTTGAGCTTCAGTCTGTAGCAGTGAGGGGTAGCAGTAGACTCATTGTCTCGTGAAGTCTTGACAATCTCACCATTGTTCGAGATTATGTTGCCGAGAAGGCCGATGGGCTTTTCGGCTGCCACCAAAGTCGCAGAATCAAGTGTTTGACTCGACGCGACAAACCTCAACTTATTCGCAATGATTCGAATTGATAATATTTTTTCCAAGAGGACCTGATGATTTTCCAATTGTGCATCCTCGACCCACTTTAAATCTTTTTCGGACTCAAATTCAGAAGACGGCAACCTGTTCTTGGTGAGCACCTCTTCTATAATGACGTTGTTGATACCGAAGGAATGAGCGGTCAATGAAAGCGGATGTATAAGATAAGTTTCAGCTATCACCGAGAGATGTGTTGCGAAATGAGAATCATCAGAATTCAATGGTAAGATTTCACTCAACACCTTTGCCATAAGCTGCTCTTTCGATGCAGAACAACCCATTATCTTCACCGAGTATTTTGCTTGCAAAAAACTACCTTGCAACGCCAACAATTCCATAAGCGAAACAAATCCATCATCAACGGGGAAGCATTCGGGAAATTTCTTCAAAACATGATAAAGCGACTTTAAAAGTGAGACTTGTGCATTCTTTCCCTCGCTTTCCAAACGAGTGCAGAGAACGGAAATATGAGTTTTGAAGACGCCCGGAGAATATGTGGTGATGATATTTATAAGCTCGTTCGCGGCCGAATTGATGTCTGAATCATCCACCTGTGACAAACGTATTAGCTCGCCGATATTAGATTTGTTGTGAAGAATAGTTGATGATCTGTAGAGGAGAATTTTGAAGTTTGAAACCATGTCCGCCGTCGTGACTCGAGCCTTTTCACTAGCCACTCTGATACTTTTGGGGTCACTCAATTTCGAGAGTAGCTCTCTGGCTGAATGTTTAACGGTTTTGTAATCCAGCTGAGAGTTCACACAATTTTTAAGCAAAGTAATAAACCTTAAATTCTTGATCCTGATAAAAGCATTAATGCAATCGTGAGAGTTAAGCCCATCTGGGAATTGGGAACCAAGCCAGTTCACAATTTTTTGAACTTGAGCAAACAAGCGATTCTCGCACTCAGATTGCAGAATTGCATTTTCCTCGTTGTGCTCTAGCGTACTCCCAGAGGCGAACTCCTCAGCTAGGTCCAAAAGCTTGAGTAGAACCTCCACGTTTTTCTTTTGACGCTTAACAATCGCAACAAATGCTAGCTTGCTACGATCTTCGAGCACCAGATAAAAGTGACACAAGCGGGAGACGCGAGTCTCTGCAGAATCATCGAAAGGAAGCATTTTTTCAAACAAAACAATATCCACGGCCGTTGTGATTGACTTGTCGTTGATATAATTGAGCTGAAGGAGATTGTTGGGAATCTTCTCGAGAATCATGCGAATGACAATGTCGTATTCTTGTGAATCCTTTGCTCCAAGATCAACGATTTCACCCTTTATTTTTGAAGACATGCATTTGTTGTATAAGTCTGCCAA
The DNA here is from genome assembly GCA_004217705.1 of Metschnikowia aff. pulcherrima. Taxonomy (NCBI): domain Eukaryota; kingdom Fungi; phylum Ascomycota; class Pichiomycetes; order Serinales; family Metschnikowiaceae; genus Metschnikowia; species Metschnikowia pulcherrima. The sequence continues at coordinate 246,604 of CP034459.1, read as the reverse complement.
CACGCTTATAGCCGTATTTCTCGTTTCAGTATGCCTTTCCCGGATGAGTGAAAAGAGGATCGTTAAAATCGAGGCATTGCAGACCTTTTTGAGAGTCAAAAAACGAGGCAAAATTTCAAGAGCGGCACACGCACTGAATCTCACTTTTTCGCTAGAATCCATGAGGCATTTAGAGAGACCTTTACACAACTCCATGTTAATCTCCGTCGTGGTTTCAAGAGAAAGAATTTCTGGAAGTTGCTCCGTCCATAAAGATCGCACGGCAGACGAATTATCGCAAGACTTGCTCAACCAATTCATCCATGTACCTCTGTGATAGCTGACAAATGTTACGGCGGAGTTGTCGCTTTTGGATTTAGAAGACGATGACAACATCTTACCGATAGTTCTTGTTGCGAGCTCGCGAACTTTCTCGTCATCGGAATTGAGCTCGTCACTGATGAGGCCCATAACGGAAGCAAGAAGATCGGGCACATGTGCCCATATCTGTATGGATGACTCATGAATTTTCTCCAATGCTTTGAATGGAGCGCGACGGTCAATTTCGTTGGTAAGCTTTGCGCTTTCATCCAACATTTCTGAGAATAGTTGAGCTACCAGGCGAGCCATTTTATCTGCATTGGCGTCGCAAATCGCCATAGAGAAGACAAAAGCAGGGTTCGAGATGTTAGACGAGCCGCCCATGAGCAGTGACTCTGTGGGTATTGTGAGACGCTTAATGATCAACGAAACTACGTCCTGAGGAATGTAATCAATCTCCGAAACAGTTTCCGCGAGTAATTCAGAAGCGAGATGTTCCAATTTCGGCGGAAATCCTTTGGTTGTCAAGGTATACATCGTTTCGAACAACATGGAAACTAGTTTCTGCGACTCCGGCAAATCACTAATCAAAACAACTGATCTAACTTCCACGAGACGTTTCAAGATGTACGACTGCTGTAGAAAATAAGGGTTTTCCTCGTCCCACAAACATGAAAACTGCGCAAAGAATGCCTTGAATATGTTGGCGAGTTCCTCCGGCGTGAAAGGGGCATCCGGAGCGTACAAACGAATGATGTCTGAGATAGCGCATGCAGCAAAGGCTTGGACCCCGACATTTTTGTGATTGATCAATTTAGGATTGGCCAAGTTTTTGGCAACATTCCGATAATTCTCGAGGACCGCTTGTTCCTGATCGACCGCGGAGAGCTCGTCGGCGATCTTCAGCAAGCGCGCAATGAGCTCCTTTGTGGAAATAGGCGCCCCGAGAGTTGGGACAATATCGGCGTCAAGAGCAGATTTAGATTTGACTCTGCGGACCATGATCCAGGAAGGTGCGTATCTTATAAAAAAAAGGTGTTGTTTAGGAGAGGCTAGACAATGGACGCGTTGCGCAGCACGCGTTTGGCATATATCCGGCACAAACGTTCAGTGGGATCTGTGAATGCGGCCACATCGATGAACGATCTGTCTCTATGAATAAGTCATTTTGATTGTTCGCTTTTGAAATTCTTTATTAAGGCGTAGCTGTTCAAAGCCGGCAGCATATTTGATTTGCTCAAATTCTATTGGGACGTGCGCTATAGATTTCACCACTTATGAAAGTGGCTGTAAATGTCCCCTTTTTTGGAGTGAATGTTTTTTTGCAACCCCGGACCACGATATTCACACGAATGCATCCCTTGAAATTGTGTGCGATGTTGAGAAGTGGCAATCACCTCATCAAAAGTAAAGGACTTGTATGTTCATGCAACATGTGACCATGCAATTTAATGCACTTCATGTTAATGTGAGCATGGTTGGCTGATTGAGTTGAATCATACTGATTCAAAGTCTACGCGGACAAAATACACATCTTCTTTAGGCTATAATCTCCCTGATCTTCTTCGCGGCTTGTTAACGAAAAGTTCGTGCTAGCGAGAGAAATCATAAGTGAAAGATTTGATTCCAGACGCAACAGAGACGTAGTTGTGTCGAACGATCACACGGCCTCATGAGAGTCTAATGAGTATGGCCTCAAGCATTAGATGTGTTGTTGACACAGTGTAAATTTCTATCAGCGATGAACTTTGCAGCATTTGCTCCATTAATGCGCTCAACTCCCAAAGCGTTTGATAAGTGTAGAGACAGAAACCCTTTCAAGAAAGCTTGATCGTGCTTTCGGTAGATATCACTTGGAACGTACTTCTCAAGGCCTATCAGTCATGATGGAATTCACCATGGCAGGCACTCCATTCCTCTCCTATCCGGCCCCGCATATCTTGCAGATCATGAAACGCTGCGAACAAGGGTATGAGTTTTCGGTGTTGACTTTTGGAAACTAAACAGTGATTGCAGTAAGACTATTCATGAACAGAATTCAAATCAAATCGCCCTACAAAGACACTTAATCTGAAATGTCTGATAATGATATTCATAAGTTTTCGTAAGCCAGTTTGAGTACATGTGAAAGCATCATCCGGCAAGAGACTCCTGACACTGTCACATTGTCACATCAGTTCTCCAAGCCTGCGCGGCTGAAAGTGGACTTGGGATAGAAGCCTTCGAGCGTTGTCGCGACACGTAAACAAGCAATGCAGCGAGACATGGCGGACAAGCTTTGTGTACCTTTGACCCGCATTCTGTTCCCGCTCAACTTATGATCCTGCACCTTCACTTATTGGTTATGAGCTTTTTCCAATTTTAGCGACAACGAAAACAAACAGAGGCGTGAAGTGATTGTTTCAGGCTGCACTGTAGTTACCACACACAGAAATAGAACAATAGCACAAACCTCTGTTAGGCAACTACACAAGAGCAAACAAACAGGCAAATCTGTCTGCTTCGCACCTGCAAAAAAACACAGATCCTTTAGATCTCGATCTTCTTCCGATTGTTGGGGGCGCTTTCCTGTTGTACAATACCCTCAAGAAACATCCGGGACTACATCGTCTTTTCCGTTCAATTCAGCAAGTTTTACCCCCATAACCGTCTCACATTCCCAACTTTGGCTCTTTATAAGCCTTCGAATCGCGACAAAATCTTCCTTGATTGATCGCCTCGTGTTGTCATTTATTGATTATCAACTCTTCACCACATTACCGCCGCTTCGCCCATTCCTTACAGCGTCACCTTCCTTACCTCAAATACGGAGATTATAGTATCTCATATCATATACTTTTCTGCTCACAATAATTTCTTCGGATTCAGCAAGCATGTCTGTGACTACCAGCGTCGCAAGCCAGTCTTACTTCGACCAGCCAAACACAGATACATCCTTTTCGGAATTTGAAGACCACAACTCAAATAAGAGATCATCGTTGATCTCGGAATCAAAAAACGGATCACAAAGGAGAAGTCATCGAGAAGTACGTTTTGGTGCATACGTGCTAGGATCCACTCTCGGAGAAGGAGAGTTCGGCAAAGTCAAGCTCGGATGGCGCAAAGATGGCAAGCACCCAAGTCAGGTTGCCATCAAACTCATTAAGCGAGACACCATTGTGAAAGACCTGGAGTCCGAAATCAAGATTTATCGTGAAATCAACTCTTTGCGGCTTCTCAACCACCCTAATATTGTGAACCTCGTGGAGGTTTTGAAAAGTGGAAAATACATTGGCATAGTGCTAGAATATGCATCGGGTGGCGAGTTATTTGACTTCATATTAAAACACAAGTTCCTTAAAGAGAATGTTGCCAAAAAGCTCTTCGCTCAGCTCGTTAGTGGCGTCGACTACATGCACTCGAAGGGACTCATTCATCGAGACTTGAAACTTGAAAATTTGCTATTGGACAAGCACAAGAATATCATAATTTCCGACTTTGGATTTGTGAATCTGTACAATAAGGCCAAGAATGATCTCATGAAAACCTCGTGTGGCTCGCCCTGCTATGCTGCGCCGGAACTAGTCTTGACTCAGTCTCCATACGCTGGCCGCAAGGTGGACATCTGGTCCATCGGTGTAATTCTTTATGCCATGCTTGCCGGCTACTTGCCGTTCGATGACGATGTCGAAAACGAGGATGGAGCAGATATTGTCAAGTTGTACAATTACATATGCAGCAACCCCCTCACTTTCCCCGAGTATATCTCCCCCTTGGCTAGAGACTTGCTTCGCAAAATCATTGTGCCAAACCCAGCCAAAAGAATATCTATGGACGAAATCAGAAATCACCCTTGGTTGGCTCCGCATGCCAATTTGTTGTCTATCCGACAACTGGAGTGGGATAAGATTGTCACCGAAGACAAAGAGCGTCACGCGGCATCCCGCTTAGGCGATGCAAACAGGCAAAAGAGATTTTCAATGTTCAACGAAACTACAAGCTCCTCGGCACTAATGTTAAACTCGACGAAGCCTCCGCACGGCCGGTCGTACACCTCCAACTCGAACATCATATACTCGAACCCCACGACGCTGTCTTCGTTTGCTAATGTTGTCGCGTTGCCAAATGACAGCAAGCTTAATCATTCATCGTCTTCCGTTGCATCGAATCCATCTGTTATGGCGCAAGGAGTCGCTAGGCTAATGAACGATGATGCGTCTCCGACAAGACCTGCTCAACTTCCATTCACTCGGGGTCATGCCAAGTCCACATCTATGTCTGGTTCCTACCCCTCGGCGAGCTTTGCGCTCAAGGCGATCGTATCAGAGCACGAAACGCCATCTGAGCCAGAGCAAAATGCACATTTGAGCACGCCGCCTCGAGGCGAATTGAGTCGGGTAAGCACCTACGGTGGAAACATCCTGACTATTGCTGAAAGTCCAACTCAAAATGACTTTGGACTGAAAATTGACCGTTCTGCCAAAAACCTTGTTCCTGTGATGGAAAGGTTGCCTCACGCTCAACGTAGACCTCGCCCAACATCCTATCACCCAGGTTCCATGAGCTCATCGCTCAGTGTGACGAGCGCAAACACCTCAACTGTCATGGACTACATGAAGCTAAGTTCCTCAATGAATCTGTCAGTACCGCAATTATTGTCGGGTTCTCCCACCAAAATTTCACAACATACCGAGTCTGTTGCCAATACATATGAGCTGCATAGCAGCCCTGGCTCGCTGTCCACTATTCCTACCCGCAATGCCCATCGAAGGGACTCAGTTGTCACACCAATTAATGTGAATGGTGTATTGGCTTCTGACATTCATCTACAGGAAAATAAGCGCAATTCAGTGCTAAGTTACCTTGAGGACAAAATGGATACTTTGGAGTTGACGGAACTGCACAGCCCTATTCGCTCCCCTGTTGACGACTGGAGCTCTGCAAAGATACCTGAATTGCCCAAATTAGACACCGCTCTTGTCGCGCATGACACTCCAAAAATTAATCAGCTGCCAACATTTGCAGTTCCGACAGAATCTCCTATCTCTGAACCACTCCGATTGCGCGAAGGTGAGGCCCCAAGGTTGAGCGCAGTTCAAAAAGGTCCGGAGTTGGCCAAGATCGAAGTGAAGAAGAGAGACTCCCGGCAATTTGAGGTGACACAACGCAGAGAGCGCAGCAAAGAAAACAAAGAAGTCCGAGAAAATAAGAAAAAGAACAGATTTAGTATCTTGTCCTTCTACAGCACTTCTAATGCTTCGTCCAACACGCTTGCCTCTTCTAGCAAAAAAATTCTTGAGCCCTCGAACGACGCAAATATTGCCGCGCCTTTGCAACTGAGGGAACAGAAACTTCCAGACTCATCGTCTTCCGGGAATGCTTCACTGTCACGCAAAGCGTCTACAAGCACTACAAGCACTAGCACGTATGTTAATGGCAGAGAAGCTAGTGCAGCGCGCAAAGTGATGAACTTCTTCAAACGCAAGAGTGTAAGAATTGGATAAAGCTGTTATTCTATGATGGTATGTTATGTTTATAATGGTTCTGAAAACGCACAGCTTTTAGTCGAAAGCTGACCGAACTCTTTAGATTTATAACGTTTACAAGTGTAAACAAATAATCTTACTATAATTTCAGGTATGTCATGCGTGAGATTCAAAAAAAAAAATATATGTGGCAAATAGGCGCGCCGCGGCGATATCGTGCTTGTAGAGTTTTTCACATCTACTAATTTATTCCTACCTCAGAAAATGGCGGCAAATATTATGGGATCGGATTCAGGGAAAAACAACCCCCAAGATGAAGGCATAAAATCAGATCTGCAGGAAACCACTCCAGACTATTCGAAACTTAACTCGGAAAATCTGGAATCTGACTACGACTCAGATGCAGACTCCACTCCAAGCTCAGACTCCGAATCCGACTATGAGGAACCATCGGAGGCCATATCGACAACCATAATCCAAGAGATCGATGAAGGCACATACATTTGCTTGGTCTGTACCTGCGAAATCGACCGTCAATCCGAAATTTGGAGTTGTCAAGAATGCTACAGGGTTTACGATCTCGAATGTATAAAGGATTGGGCCGTGCGAGGCTCGTCGACGACAGGAAACCGCGAATGGCGGTGTCCAGCATGTAACTTCGAACATTCTGCTCTACCGAGCAAGTTCACATGCTGGTGCGGGCGGGTCAAAAACCCGAAACCGGACAGTTTGGTGCCGTTTTCATGTGGAAACCCATGCGATGCGAAATATTCCGACTGTGTCCATGCATGTTCACTGGTGTGTCATCCTGGAGAGCATCCCCAATGCGGTGCCTTGGGGCCCGTGATGCAGTGCCATTGCGGAAAGCATTCTCAACAGCTTCCTTGCTTGGCCACTCCATATGAACAAGGGTGGGATTGTGACTCGCCGTGTGAAGTGAAGGTGTGCTCGTTGGGCCACTCTTGCTCGCAGGCCAAATGTCATCTGGGATTCTGTGGGCCATGTGAAGAATTGGTGGATGTATTCTGTTATTGCGGCAGCCACCAAATCCCCTCCAAATGTTCGGATTTGGAGCCAAAAACTTGCCTGAAAAACGGCGGGTCTTTTGTTGGTGCCACCGCCTGTGTGGAGATCACAATTCGCTACTTTGACTGCAAGATACATTTCGAAGAGCTCAGTTGCCAGCCACTTTCGAAAGAGGATCCTCATTGTAAGTTCTCCCCCGATGTCGTCAAATCCTGCTACTGTGGCAAACTGCCTACGCAGGAACTCAATAGAAACAAATGCACCGACCCCATGCCAGAGTGCGACCGTCAATGCGAAAAGGTCCTCAAGTGTGGATGCAAATGCTTGGCGAAATGCCATGAAGGGCCATGCGAGTGCTACAACATCAAGGAGGTGAAATGCTCCTGTGGTTTCTGCACCTTTTTGGTAAGTTGTAAAGCGACGCAACAGGGATTTATACCAAAATGTCAACGCAAATGTACTGCAATGCTAAATTGCAGGAGACATTGGCATAGAAGCAAATGCTGTGAGTACGAGCAGTTTGCACTCAAGAGAGAAAGAGAGATGAAGAAGCTACAGAGAAACCGTGTCAGGTCGAATTTCGATGATCAGGTCTTCACCATGGAGCCCTCACATATATGTACAAAAACTTGCAACCAGCTCAAGCTGTGTGGCTTGCATCGATGCGAGGCGCTTTGTCACAGTGGAAACTGCGGAGTGTGCCTTGAAGCATCAAATGAGGATCTTGTGTGTAATTGTGGGAAGACCGTCATCCCAGCTCCAGTCAGATGCGGCACGATGCTCAATTGTCAGGAGCGATGTGTGCGTCCAAAACCTTGTGGGCATGTCCAGGAGCTTCACAAGTGCCATGAAGACGAGAAGCTGTGCCCCAATTGCACGCAGCCCGTACCAAAGGTCTGTAATTGTGGATCCAAGGTGGTCCCCAATGTGTTGTGCTCTGTCGAAAATGTCTCTTGCGGGAAAATTTGCAAAGTGAAGAAGGATTGTGGCCATCCTTGTAACAGGCCCTGCTCCCGGGACTGTACTGAGGGAAAGCATGCGTCACCGTCATCTTGTCAATTCCCTTGTCGAAAGATCAAGAGTAATTGTCCACACATGTGCTTGGCGAAGTGTCATGCATGGAGCCAGAAACCTTGTGACGCTACCAAATGTGCCGACCCTGTCGTTGTGTCCTGCATGTGTGGCAGACTCTCTAAAACAGTGCCATGTGGAGCATCACTAATGCACGAGAGCAAAATTGGAACCTTCATTGGGTGCGATGACGATTGCGCTTTAGCCAAACGTGAGGAAGAGTTGCGCCAAGCATTCAACATGGGTGTGAAACCTACGAGCTCGTTCTACCCAGAAGAAGCAGTCAAAGTCTATCGTCGCCAAACGAATTGGTGTCTGAAGTACGAAAGCGAGATCAGGGACTTCTTGAGTAACTACCAAGATTGCGTTGCCGCTGGAATCAAACCAAAAAAGGCTTTGCATCTTCCGCCTATGAGCAGCCCGCAAAGAAAATTCATTCATCAAATTGCGCAGGCATGCAAGCTTTATTCTGAATCCCAAGACAAGGAGCCTTTGCGATCGGTTTTTCTTTGTATTACTGAAACATCTGCGACGCCTCCTTTGACCCTTAAGCAAACTGTCGCGGCCGAAGACGAGATTGAAAAGCAAAAGTTGTTTTTGGAAAACCTTCAGCAGACCCAAATCGAAGAAAGCTTCTTCAACTCGATTTTGATTCGCGATGTGTTTTTTGGAGTATCAAAGGATGATGTGGAGGCCAACGTGACGCAGATTTTGGAGTCATACCCCGAGATTGAGAATCCACTGATACACTGGATCAAAGACTCGACGTTTGCGTTTTCGTGCGATAACTTTAAGGATATGAATAAAGAGAAAGAAGACAAGCTATACATGCTCCTGAAATCTTTCAAGAAGATACTAAGAGAAAAGTACATTGCATTCGACTGCAAGATGTGCATGGTCGATAACGGGGTGACTGTCGTATTGAAAACCGACTCCAGAAATGTTTTGAAGACTCTTGAAACTAGCGAGCCTGAGGAGTGGAGAAAAAACAAATTTGCTGTTTTGGAGGAGACTACTAGTTAGGGTGCTGTATCGAACATAATCGCTCAGGATACATGGGAAATTAGATTAGGCATTTATAGATATATACAGTAAACCTTACCATCCCTATAAAAAGCTACGAATTGTTGGATGTATCTATATCTGTGGGATTTGAGGCACCCTGATTTACCTCCGGCTGAGCAGTGCCATCTTTCTCTTCCCCAGATCTTTTGTGTCGCCTGGCTCTCTTCCTCTTTGGCTGATCCTCACTTCCATCATGTCTGCTGTCACTCTTCTTTTTCTTCACGCTCAAGGGATTCGGCTCACTCGGGCCCTTTCTCTTTCTTGTTGGTCTGTCTTCGTTGGTTTCTTTTGCTTTTTCTTTCTCCACGTAACCAACCTTGGAGTCATTCAAGCCGGCCTTCAATTTTGCCTGCTCACATAACTCGGCCGCACGTTTCGTAGCCTCTGAAGCCGGCTCCATAACCATGACAGATCTGTTCATGAAAATAAGGGGTACTCCAGGTACTCCGCGGAGCTTTCTTCTCAAGCTTGTAGACTGACTCGCCACAATGTATCTATGCTTATTCTTGCCATCGACATCCACGATCGACCTTATGCAATCTGCGGGAGGTTTAGGCTCCTTGATAGAATGATTGCACCTTCTTCTCTCGAATGACTTAGCCAAGTCTATCGCTATTTGGTCTTTAGTCTCATACAACGCTTGCATGCAACACTGTGTTATCATAGGCTTAGTGTCTGCCTGTATCGTTCTATCGAGACCTTTTACCAAATTGAACGAGGCCTTGACGCAATTAAGGATTAGCTCATCATCAATGATGGTTTGAAAGGGCTCTCTGAATTTGAAAGCATGCAAATATAGATTGATTTGTTTCTTATAAGATTTGGCACGTTTTTGTCTCATACTGTGCTTGGCTGACCTTACTTCCTCGAAAAATGGTTTGCGATGAGATGTCCCACGCGAAGTTCCGAGGGCATCAAAAACCGAGGGTCAGCGAAAAAAAAAAAATCTTGATATCAAGCCTTCATCATCAGCACGCAGGCCGCAGTAGCATCTCTTCGCGAGCGAGACACACAGAAGAGGTCCAGGACCGAGCAATTCAAACAAAATCAATATTATAGAAGATTATGTCAGCCGTTGGATCTCTCATTTTTTGCACGGGCTGCGGAAATTTGCTAGACCCTGTGAGCTCCAAGCCCACGCTAGACTGTCAAGTATGCAATAAAGCGTACGACAGTCTGAAATTCGCTGACTTGAAGGTCGTGACGGAATCATCAGAAGATGCTTTCCCTTCGTCGTTGAAATTGAAGAAATCGGTTGTCAAGACATCTTTGAACACCGACGAGGTCGAAGAGGGTGCCACAATCAAGGAGAAGTGTCCTAAGTGTGGACACGACGAGATGCAATATCACACCTTACAATTAAGATCGGCCGATGAGGGTGCCACTGTCTTCTACACGTGTACAAGCTGTGGTTACCGCTTCAGAACGAATAATTAGACTGGCCTCTCTAGCATCATGTATCATAGAATTTCGCATAATTTTTGGTTTGAGATTGTAGAAATGCGATGGCCTATACCTACAAGTCCATTATGAAAGTGTCAAAATTACGTGTAGCAGTATGCAATTCAGTTCTTTATTCATTCAGTTAGTGATACGTGGTTACTTGACAGAGCCCGGTGACATTCCTTTCTCAATTATGCCTTCACCGTGGCATACTCCAACTCGTTAGAGTTCTCATACTCATACATGTCCAAAGCAACGATCGCACTGTCCCTCACAACCTGCTCATCATCATTCAAAAATGATTTCAAGACGGGCAAACACTCGTCCGTGGCGATCGAGCCCAATGCCTCGGCAGCTTCGTGTCTGACCATGCCTGCCTCTCTCTCATCTTTCAAGATCTTAATCAAAGATGGAACGGTTACAGGGTTGCATAGCTGGCCAAAGACGTATGCGATCTCGTGCTTGAACAACGCCGAAGGGTCGTCGAAGCCGCTGGCTAATGCAAGACAGGCCTCGTCCGTGGCCAAGTCTCTTAGTCTGAACATAGCTCTGTATCTTTCGAATAAGGGCACATTCTGGTCATTCAAGATGGTTTGCAACTTTTCAACCTTTGACTCCTTGTCGGTGGCCATCGGAGGAGCAGGGTCGATTGAAGTGAACGCTGACTTTTCCAAGGTTTCGGACTTGGCAGCCTCGGACTTCTCCCACTTGATTCTCTCAATAGCCAATTCACAAGTCTGTCTAATTTCAAGCGAAGGGTCGTTGTTAAAGTAGTCTTCCAACATCTCTAGGCACTCGGAGTCACCGATGGCACCCATGGCCTCTGCAGCCTCGTGCCTCACCATCACCTGCTGATTTTTGTCTGCCAACACATCTTTCAAGTACTTGTTGGCGTACACGTTGTGGATCTGACCCAAAACGTACGCGACCTCGTGTTTCAACAACTCGGAGCTGTCGGCAAAACACTCAGCAATGAAATCGATCGCTTTGTGCACGGTTTCCTCGTCCTCGGAGTCGGCTCCAAGACATTTCAAGTTGAACAAGGCTCTGAATCTGTTGGCTAGGGCAACGTCCCCAGATTTGTTGCATAACACGTCTCTCAACTGTTCGATGCTGGCGGAGTCTACGTCGATATCGCTCATTATAGTGAAATGGTTGTATATACTTCTGTATTCTGCTTTTTTTTTTTGAGCAAATGCGCTCTCTTTATCTTTTTTCATCGGTGTGCACTGTGCAGCAGATACATAAATTGTCTAGGCGCATCGAGATGACATTGAGGGATCTACCTTTGCCTACACGTGTTCGAACACAACTCAATTAAATAGTTGTTTCCAACATCACTGGCTTTTTGGCACGATCGTATGTTGATTCAGCCTCTAAAAACTCGTTTTTGAATGCACCTTGATGGTCCGAGGCTCGGTGTTGTGGCGGTCAGCGCATGCAAATCTCACGATTTTTTTTTTTTTTTTCCAGCTCCAGCCTCGCTTACCTCTAAGCGAATTAATAATAATGCTGAGAACAAATCGTGTGCAAGCCTCAGTCTCGACCGTCATGATCTGCGTACATCGTATGACTTCGAAAGTTTTCGCCCACCTTGATTTGATCAACGCCAACGAATCTAAAAGCGTGAAAATAAATGTTCGTGGTAAGTTCCTCCTTCTACATCGTAATAGCAGTCTCGAGTGGTCGGGGGACGACAAGCGCTCGAGGTTTGTTTGCCCACTTAATTTCGTTCACTTACTCGAAACAAATGCCTAGATACTACACAATAATTCGGTGTTCTCTATATCACAAGCTTGTAACCTGGTCCAAGTCTCTGTCGCTTTCACTCATGATTCAGACGCCTTGAAAAAACTAGTGTGGCATGAAAGGACTTTACGAGAATACCCGTCTCTTTTTAAAAATCCTCCATCTGGCAAAGTGGGAATTTTTGTGTTTTGGTTTCTCAATCCCGTCACATAGTCACTTTTTATTTCTGCTTTGGCCCTTCTCCCATGTAGCACACTCACGTTTATCGAGTCGTAATTTGACTGTTTGCAACAAAGTTCGCTCGGTGCTGCAAAGTTTAAATTCTGAGCGTGAGAATGGAGATATAAAGAAAATTTGTTTGTCATTATAAAAATTCACTTTTGGCCACCCTGAAATCAAATAAGATCTCGATAATGAATCTGATGCTTGAAAATGCGAAAATATGAGTTATTTCAAAAACTGGACTTTTTGCAGTATGTATATCCACCACATACTTAGCATGGGAGAAGACTCAAGGGGCGCAGATGATGCCTTCACGCTTTGCGTTGTCTCATAAACTTATTTTTTAAAGGCTTGGTTGCAAACGTAGAAGGAGAAAACTAAGATTTACATGTTTTTCTCGGTGTAATTTTTTATGCTTAATATCAAGTTTTGTAATTACGGATTGACAATGAGCCAATGAGTCTCTTACTCGGATTCTTTGACGGGCCTCTCACTCGTGCCGACCGATTGAGAGATCAACGCGCACCGAAAAAGGCAGAAAAATTTGAGACTTGTTCGGCTGACACAACCATAGTATACGGACACATCACATACAAAATGGCCCAAGCTATGCCAGATTTGTCGAATGCCATCATGGCTCAAGACGAGATGGGAAATCCCTTCATCATCGTCAGAGACCAAGGCAACAAGCAGAGGAAACACGGTTTGGAAGCCACCAAGTCTCATATCTTGGCCGCTAGGGCAGTGGCTTCCATCGTCAAGACGTCTCTAGGCCCTCGTGGATTGGACAAGATTCTCGTCAGCCAGGATGGAGACATTACGATTACCAATGACGGAGCTACTATCTTGTCGCAAATGGACTTAGACAATGAGATCGCTAAGTTGTTGGTGGAGTTGTCCAAATCGCAGGATGACGAAATAGGCGACGGCACTACTGGAGTCGTTGTCTTGGCCAGCGCATTGTTGGACCAGGCTCTCGAACTCATCGAGAAGGGGATCCACCCCATCAAGATTGCTAACGGCTTTGATGAAGCGTGTAAGATTGCTATCGATGAGTTGAATGCCGTGGCCGACGAGATCAACATCTCGCATGAGTCCACTGATTCAAACTTATTGAAGGCGGCAAAGACATCTTTGGGTTCCAAGATTGTTTCTAAAGCACACAGTCACTTTGCGCAAATGGCGGTTGACTCTGTATTGGCCGTCGCCGATCTTGAGCGCAAGGACGTCGACTTCGAGTTGATCAAGATGGAGAGCAAAGTTGGAGGCGGTATCGAAGATTCCACTCTCATTAAAGGCGTTCTCTTGGACAAAGACTTTTCCCATCCACAAATGGTCAAGGAGATCAAGGACTGTAAAATCGCGATTTTGACGTGTCCATTCGAGCCTCCAAAGCCTAAGACTAAGCACAAGTTGGATATTTCCTCTGTCGAGGAGTTCAAAGTCCTACAAGAGTACGAGCAGAAGAAGTTCCAAGACATGATTGAGCAGGTCAAAGATTCTGGTGCAAATGTCGTGGCATGCCAGTGGGGTTTCGATGACGAGGCCAACCACTTGTTGTTGACGAACAATTTGAACGCCATCAGATGGATCGGCGGTTCCGAGTTGGAGCTCTTGGCAATTGCCACCAATGGAAATATCGTTCCCAGGTTCGAAGACTTGTCTGCCGAGAAGTTGGGTAAGGCCGGTGTCATCAGAGAGCTCGAATTTGGTACTACAAGAGATCGGATGCTTGTCGTTGAAGACTGCTCAAACACCAAGGCAGTGACCTGTTTCATCAGAGGCTCGAACGAAATGATCGTTGCGGAAGGAATCCGTGCGTTACACGACTCCATTTGTGTTGTTCGTAACTTAATCAGAGACAACAGAGTCGTTTACGGTGGTGGAGCTGCTGAATTGGCGAGTTCGATTGCTGTGAGCGCCGCGGCAGATAAGCAGAAAGGCATTGACCAGTATGCTTTCAGAGCTTTTGCTACTGCTTTGGATCAGGTTCCTATGATTCTTGCTGAAAACTCCGGCTTGGACCCAATCGAGACACTTTCTGCTCTTAAGTCCAAGCAGATTCTCGAGAAGTCGTCTCAGTTGGGTGTGGACTGCTTGGGTAAGGGAACCAACGACATGAAGGAGCTTTTCATTATCGATCCTTTGATTGGCAAAAAACAACAGTTGTTGTTGGCTACACAGTTGACCAGAATGATTTTGAAGATTAACAATGTGATTATCAGCGGAAAGGACGAATACTAGGGAAGAAGAGAACTCACAAACCCCTATTTATACCTATAATGAATAAAAGAAAGTGATGCATCTTTTGCAAAGTAGTGCCGAGTAATTTGATGTAAATTTAAAGAGGTTTTTAAAGCTGCAGAATTTTGTGGTTTTCTCACTTGGCCACTGACTACTTAATGGCTCGCCGCAGCAGAATGCAAAGCGCGGTCGCCAGCAAGGGTAGTGCACACAGTGACGGTTCCATAACCGGCTCCCCTTTTGTCGGGCCAAGACTCAGTTCATTATCCGATATCAATTGACTCGACAAGCACTAATTAAATATCAACAAAACCAACATGGCGTCTATGGGCACACCCGCCGTGGTTATGGATAATGGTACCGGCTTGACGAAGCTAGGTTTTGCCGGTAACGATTCCCCGTCATTTGTATTTCCCACCGCCATTGCGACGTCCACCAGTACCGGCAAAGGCGGCAAAGGCAGCGGCTCGGCAAACTCGTTTTTGAGCAACAAACGCGGTTTGGAAGACTTGGACTTTTTTATTGGCGACGAGGCGCTTTCTGCCGCTTCGGGGCCCAATTACTCTTTGTCTTACCCAATTAGACATGGCCAGATTGAGAACTGGGACCACATGGAGAGATTCTGGGAGAATTCGATTTTCAAGTACCTTCGGTGCGAGCCTGAAGATCATTACTTTTTGTTAACAGAGCCTCCTTTGAACCCTCCAGAGAACAGAGAGAGCACCGCTGAGATTATGTTTGAGTCGTTCAATTGTAGCGGATTGTACATTGCCGTCCAGGCCGTCTTGGCGTTGGCTGCATCGTGGACTTCTTCGAAAGTGCAGGACAGGTCCTTGACAGGAACAGTCATTGACTCAGGTGACGGTGTCACGCATGTCATTCCTGTCGCTGAAGGCTACGTCATTGGCGGTGCCATCAAAAACATACCTTTGGCCGGAAGAGATATCACACATTTTATCCAGTCTTTGTTGAGAGACAGAGGTGAAGCCGATACGTCGTTACAGACTGCCGAGAAAATAAAGCAGCAATTTTGTTACGTGTGTCCAGACATGGTGAAGGAGTTCAAGAAGTTCGATCAGTATCCGCAAGAAAAATTCGCACAATACATTGTGGAGACAGTGGACAAGAAAAAAGCGGTTGATGTTGGGTACGAACGATTCTTGGCTCCCGAAATATTTTTCAATCCCGAAATCTGCTCTTCTGATTACTTGACGCCTTTGCCTACGGTTGTTGACCAGGTTGTGCAAGCGTCGCCGATCGACGTGCGTAAAAAGTTATATAAGAACATTGTCTTATCTGGTGGGTCAACGATGTTCAAAGACTTCGGAAGAAGATTGCAAAGAGACATCAAGTCACTCGTCAATGAGAGAATTGAGTTAAGCGAGCAATTGAGTGGTGTCAAAAGCACGGGTGTGGATGTCCAGGTGATTTCCCACAAGAGGCAGAGAAACGCCGTCTGGTTCGGCGGGTCTTTACTCGCACAGACCGCCGAGTTCAAAAGTTATTGCTACACTAAACAGGACTATGATGAGTACGGCCCTAGCATTGTCAGAAACTTTTCTCTTTTCTCTGTGCCATAGTTTTTATACAAGAATAAACAGAAGTATTGCCTCGATTTAATTGGCTGCGCCGCGGAGGAAATTAAAGTCGCTTTATCCACTGGGTGCAAGATCTTGCGTGAGGCGTGCAAACCACACCCGTGCACCAATACAGTGGGACGAGGTCTTATCTCGTACAGCTGGCTCTGGATCTGATATCTCTGTTACGACTAATTCCACATCCTTGCATTTACACCCTTCTCGCAATTCTTGAGACCTCATTAAACTCCAAGATGTCCACTTCGCAGCTGCAAATTGTGGATGGCGTGGCGTTGAACCAGATATTCGCAGGGTTGAAGCTGGCTACCGAGGACGAGCGGACCAAGTGTGCAATTGAGCTCAGAAACTTCTTGGCTACGATTGCTAGGGACATCACACCTGAGCAGTTCAATCGCTACAACAACGAAATAAATCGGACGATTTTTGATCTTTTACAGAGCAAAGATACCGTACAGACTCTAGGAGGCATAGCTGCACTTAATGCTTTGATAGATTTCGACAGCGGTGTTGGCGAAGAGAACGCGACAAAAACGGCACGGTTCTCGAACTACTTAAGCTCTTTGATTTTATCAAATGACATAAATATCATGAAGCAAGCAACACAAACTCTCGGAAAGTTGGCCACACCGGGCGGCACGTTGACGGGCGACTTTGTCGACTTCGAGGCCAAAAAGGCGATCGAGTGGCTACTGAGTGACAATCGTCAATACGAGAACCGCCGCCATGCTGCCATACTCATTGTCACAGCCCTCGCAGAGAACGCGCCGTTGTTGCTTCAGGGATATGTTTCTCAGATTCTCGAGCATATCTGGATGCCATTGAAGGACCATAAACTCATCATACGAAACGATGCCGCTATCGCTTTACAAAAGTGTATGTCAATTATTTATTCTCGTGGCATCGATTCGAGGCTCAAGTGGATCCGCGTTTTGATCGACACGGCCTCACTGATCCTAAACACTTCCTCGCCTGACCATTCAGATGCCAACGGCGGAGCTGTGACATCATACGGACTTTCATCTGGTTCGGGCTCTCATTCTAATGATACAATTCATGGCGCTCTTTTGGTCTATCGCGAATTGGTCCGATACCACGACGATCCATACGTGAAATCCATGTTCGAGAGTATGTACGAAAATGTGACTTTGTACAAGAACCACAAACTGGCAATAATAAGGCAAGAGCTCACAACGATATACTCGTTGTTGTGCAGGGTGAATGTGGACCTCTTTGTTGAGAAATACTTGCATCGAACCTTGTACTTCTACTTGTCTCAATTGAAAAAATACAAGAATCAGAATACCGATACGATGAAAGCTGAAAAGAGTGCCATTTTGAAAAGCATTGGCTTGATTTCTTTGGAGGTTGGCAATCAGATGGCGACATATCTTGATGCAATTTTAGACAACATCAGGGATGGTCTTTCTCACCCATCAAACTCAGGCGTGCAGCAGATTTTCGCCAACGCGGTCTCATCAGGAGATGCGTCCTCCACTCACGCAATACCGCACTCCTCGTCTCTGCTGATTCCATCTAAGCATAGAGCTATGCGGAAAGACCTCGAGCCCGCGATCTTTGACTGTATTGGAAAGCTTTCCATAGCCGTCGGCCCAGCATTGACCAAACACTTGCAACGTGACATTTTGGACATGATGTTCACGAGTTGCACCCTTTCAAGGCCAATGCAAGATGTATTGCAGACCTTGATCAAAACCATACCGCCCCTCACCACGACGATCAACCTGAAGCTTCTCAATTTGTTGAGTTTGGTGCTTTCGGGGAAACCTTTTCAGCCGCCTGGTTCTCCATATGGCTCTATCAAGATAAACGAATCATCTGCTCGTGATTACCGGCTAATCATGATCTCGAGAGACACGGGCCTCAGCATCAGCAGCATTGTGGCCAATTCAGCCTTGTACTCTCATCATGATGACGCTATCATTGTTCAAGCTTTGGAAATGGTGGCATTCTTTGACTTCGAAAATTATCAGCTCAATGAGTTTGTCAGGTATTGCATTATCACTTACCTAGAGAGCAGTAGCCCAAAAGTTCGTCAGTCCGCTGTGTCAACATCTTGCAAGATTTTCATCAAAGACCCCATTTGCCATCAAACAAGCGTGAATGCATTGAATGCGGTCAATGATGTTGTCGACAAGATACTATCTATAGCCATCACAGATCCTGTTGCTGACATCCGCCTCGAGTCGCTCAACTGTCTAGGAAAAGCCAGTAATTTTGATCCGCAATTATCACAAGCAGACAACGTGAAGCACCTCTTTGTCGCACTCAACGACGAAAACTTTGACATAAGGAAAGCGGCTATCAAAATCTTGGGACGTTTGTCTACAATCAATCCAGCATACATCGTGCCCTCATTGAGAAAAACTCTAATTCAACTATTATCGAGATTGGAGTATGCTAACACTAGTCGAAAAAAGGAAGAGACGGCAACAATTTTGGCGTTGTTAATTGCAAACTCCACCGAGTTATCACGCCCTTACATCAAGCCTATCGTTGAGACCTTACTACCCAAAGCAAAAGACGCCAGTTCCTCTGTTGCTGCAAGCGCCATATATTGTTTGGGCGAGGCTGCAATTGTAGCCGGCGAAGATATGAAGCCATTTCTTGCAGATTTGATGCCCCTCATCTTGGAAACTTTTCAGGACCAGAGCTCTTCTTTCAAGCGTGATGCAGCTTTAAAGGCATTAGGGCAGATTGCAAGCTCACTGGGATACGTCATACAGCCTTTGCTCGACTATCCACAGCTTTTAGGAATGCTTGTGGGAATATTAAAGCTGGAATCCTCTCCACATATCAGGCGCGAAACCGTGAGGTTATTGGGAATTTTGGGTGCCTTGGATCCCTACAAGCATAGGGAGGTAGAGCAAAGTTCACACAAGGTACCGGATGAACAGAATGCACCTCCCGTTGACATCGCATTGCTTATGCAAGGAATGTCTCCCTCGAACGAAGAATATTACCCGACTGTTGCTATCAACAATCTCATGAGAATTCTCAAGGATCTGTCATTGAGCACGCATCACAATAAGGTGATTCAGGCGGTTATGTATATTTTCCAGACCTTGGGATTGCGCTGTGTGTCATTTCTTCCCCAAATCATTCCTGGAATGATTAAGGTGATGCACAATTGCCCTGCCAGCATGCTCAAGTTCTATTTACAGCAGCTTGGAGCTTTGATTCAGATTGTCAAACAGCACATACGGCCTTTTTTGCCCAGCATATTCGAGGTTGTCAAGGAATTTTTTCACTCATCCACTCATCTCAATATCAAAGTCACTATCACACATTTGATAGAATCAATATCGCGTGCTTTGGAAGGGGAGTTTAAGATGTATTTGTCTGACATATTACCTCTCTTGCTCGATCTTATAGAGGAAGATAAGTCCGTCGAGCGAGAGCCGTCCATTCATGTGTTGCGAAGTTTTGTTGTTTTTGGCAACAACATCGAGGAGTATGACCACGTCATAATACCCACTGTCGTGAAAATGTTCGAGATTGGGCCTATCGTGTTGCGGAGATACGCAATTGAGACTGTGGGTAAGCTCTCCAGAAATATATCATTGAATGACATGTCCTCTAGGATCATTCATCCGTTGTTACGCGTCTTACGTCAAGATAATGAGGAACTTGCGCAAGCGGCGATGAACACTTTTTGTTGCTTAGCTGTGAGCATGGGCCAGGAATTTGTTGTTTTTATTCCAATCGTCAAGAAGGTTCTTCTCCGGCAGAAGTTGCACTCCGCCCTTTTTGATCTGTTGGTGTCAAAATTACTCAGTGGAGATCCTCCTCCAGCAAATCTTAACATTTACAACGACTATGACACACATGTCACACATTTTGATGTTCCTGATATTGACATGCCTTCCAAAAAACTACCTGTGAACCAAGCAGCATTGAAAGCAGCTTGGGATTCTTCTCAAAGAAACAACACAAAAGAAGATTGGCAAGAATGGATTGCACGATTGAGTAAGGAGTTGCTCAAGCAAAGTCCATCTCATGCCATCAGAGCATGCGCGGGACTTGCCTCAGACTATCACCCGCTCGCAAAAGACTTGTTCAACTCCAGCTTTGCGTCTTGCTGGAGCGAGTTGTACTCTCAGCATCAGGAAGAGCTTATTGAGTCTCTTTGCATTGCATTGTCAGCTCCAAACAACCCTCCAGAGATTCATCAGATTTTGTTGAACTTAGCAGAGTTTATGGAGCATGATG
The DNA here is from genome assembly GCA_004217705.1 of Metschnikowia aff. pulcherrima. Classification (NCBI taxonomy): domain Eukaryota; kingdom Fungi; phylum Ascomycota; class Pichiomycetes; order Serinales; family Metschnikowiaceae; genus Metschnikowia; species Metschnikowia pulcherrima. The sequence goes on along the minus strand of CP034459.1, from coordinate 226,191 downwards.
ATAAGTCTTTGCCTATTGCTATCACTACTTTGGGACAGTATGCACAGAGGTGTCACGCGTATGCTAAAGCTTTGCATTACAAGGAGTTGGAGTTCTATGAGGAACCCACGACGCCCACGATTGAATCCTTAATAAGCATAAACAATCAGCTCCAGCAATCAGACGCGGCTGTGGGAATATTGAAACATGCTCAATTGCACCATGACTTGCAACTAAAAGAGACATGGCACGAAAAATTGCAGAGATGGGATGACGCTTTGAAGGCTTACAACGAGAGAGAAAAACTTGAGCCAGACAACATGGAGGTAATAATGGGCAAGATGAGGTCTTTACATGCTCTCGGAGAGTGGGATCAGTTATCAGAATTGGCTCAAAAGAAATGGAGTTCTTCTACGAGTGATATCAAGAGAAATGTCGCACCCCTTGCCGCCGCAGCAGCTTGGGGCTTGGGCCAATGGGACAGGATGGACGCTTATATAAGAGTGATGAAGCAGGAGTCTCCGGACAAGGCCTTTTTTAGCGCAATCTTGAGTCTCCACCGAAACAACTTTGAAGAAGCGTCAAATCATATTCTCAATGCTAGAGACTTACTTGTCACCGAGATTACAGCTTTGGTGAGTGAAAGTTACAATAGAGCTTATGGCGTGGTCGTGAGAGTTCAAATGTTAGCCGAGTTGGAGGAGATAATCAAATACAAATGCTTGCCACAAGGGTCCGAGAAACGTGCTTTGATGCGCAAGACTTGGAACACCAGACTCTTGGGTTGTCAGAGAAATGTCGATATCTGGCAAAGAATGTTGAAAGTGAGAGCTCTTGTCATCAAACCTAAACAGGACATGGACATGTGGATCAAATTTGCGAATCTTTGCCGCAAGTCTGGAAGATTCAATTTGGCCGAGAATTCGCTCAATAACTTGCTAGAAGGTGGCTCCTCGGACTCCTCATCCAGAGCACCGCCTCAAGTCGTCTATGCTCAATTGAAATACATGTGGGCCAAGGGCCAAGGCAAGGAAGCTTTGAGACATTTGGTGGATTTTACAACACGCATGTCACAGGATCTTGGCTTGAATCCCAATGACTTGATCACTCAACCAGTTCCGATTGATGGTCCGGGTATTCCGAAACATGTGGAGGAGTATACAAAATTACTTGCAAGATGTTTTTTGAAGCAAGGGGAATGGCAAATTGTTTTGAACAACAACTGGAGAACGGAAACGTCAGAGATCATCCTCGGTGCTTTTCTTCTCGCGACTCACTTTGATAGTAAATGGTACAAGGCGTGGCATAACTGGGCCTTGGCTAACTTTGAGGTCATATCTCTCCATTCACTGGGAAATGGCAGGAAAACTTCGAACGTGTTGGAGCAGAGTGACTCTAGAGACAACCAAATTCAACAACTGCAAATAATCTCGGTTGAGCTCGTGCAACGACATGTTATACCTTCAATCCAAGGATTTTTTCACTCGATTGCCTTGTCGAGTTCAAACTCACTCCAGGACACATTGCGTTTACTTGCACTATGGTTCAAATTCGGAGGGATTCCTGAAGCAGCTCAGGCAATGGCAGACGGATTCAGCATGGTGAAGATCGATAACTGGTTGCAAATTGTTCCACAATTAATCTCCCGTATTCATCAGCCCAATCAGATAGTGAGCAGATCGTTGCTAGGTTTACTCACAGACCTTGGCAAGGCGCATCCGCAGGCTTTAGTCTATCCTTTGGCTGTTGCCGTAACTTCTGAATCAGTGAGTCGAAAGAAAGCTGCTCTTTCCATTATTGACAAAATGAGAACACACTCGGCAACACTCGTCGAACAGTCAGAATTGGTAAGTCACGAACTCATCCGTGTTGCTGTGCTTTGGTTGGAGCAATGGTATGAGGGGTTGGAAGATGCTTCTAGACTTTTCTTTGGCGAGCACAACACTGAAAAGATGTTTGAGGTGCTTGATCCTCTCCACAGAATGCTTCAAAAGGGGCCTGAGACGATGAGGGAGGCTTCTTTTAATAATGCATTTGGTAGAGAGCTTGGGGACGCCTATGAGTGGGTCTTGAACTACCGACGGACGAAGGATATCACCAACTTGAACCAGGCTTGGGATGTGTACTACAACGTCTTTCGAAAAATCAGTAGACAGCTACCTCAACTTCAAAGCTTGGAATTACTGTTCGTGTCTCCTAAATTGGAAGAGGCATACAACTTGGAGCTAGCAGCCCCTGGAACATATCAAGCAGGGAAACCTATTGTCCGAATCATGAAGTTTGACCCGACATTTACAGTTATCTCCTCTAAACAGAGGCCCAGGAAACTTGTGTGCAAAGGTAGCGACGGAAAAGAGTACCAGTATGTGCTCAAGGGACACGAGGACATCAGACAGGATAATTTGGTCATGCAGTTGTTTGGATTGGTAAACACCCTTCTCGTGAACGACACTGAGTGTTTCAAAAGACATTTGGATATTCAGCAATTCCCGGCGATCCCGCTTTCTCCCAAGGTGGGCTTATTAGGCTGGGTGCCAAATAGTGATACGTTTCATGTGCTCATTCGAGAGTACAGAGAGTCCAGGAAAATTCTACTCAACATTGAGCACAGAATCATGCTACAAATGGCACCTGACTATGACAGTTTGACTATATTGCAAAAGGTCGAAGTCTTTACTGGCGCTTTAGACAACACTAGAGGTCAGGATTTGTATAAGGTGCTTTGGCTCAAGTCAAAATCATCGGAAGCTTGGCTCGACAGGAGAACCACATACACCAGGTCATTGGCTGTCATGTCCATGGCTGGATACATTTTGGGGTTAGGTGACAGGCACCCGTCTAATTTGATGCTTGATCGCTTCACAGGCAAAGTGGTTCACATTGACTTTGGAGACTGTTTCGAGGCTGCGATTTTGCGAGAGAAATATCCAGAAAAAGTCCCCTTTAGACTCACAAGGATGCTCAACTATGCCATGGAGGTTAGTGGCATTGAAGGATCTTTCCGTATCACATGTGAACATGTCATGAGGGTTCTCAGGGCCAACAAGGAATCCTTGATGGCAATTCTAGAGGCATTTGCGTACGACCCTTTGATTAATTGGGGGTTTGACTTTCCACCAAAGGTACTTGCCGAAGCAACGGGAATCAGAATTCAGCAGCACAATACCAGTGAGTTGCTCAAAAAAGGTGAAATAGACGAAGAGGAAGCTCAAAGGCAATACAAGCAAAATGCGCTTGAAGTGCGAAATGCTAGAGCGGCTCTTGTTCTCAAGAGAATCACAGACAAGCTTACGGGGAATGACATAAAGAGATTGAAAGGCTTGGATATACCGACGCAGGTAGATAAATTGATTCAGCAGGCAACCAGTGTCGAGAATCTTTGTCAACACTACATTGGGTGGTGCTCTTTTTGGTAGGACAGTGGCAATTGCGTAACAAAAAGAAAAGAAATAAAAAGTATTTCATTAGTGTACAAAATTTATGCAATTTTTTTGGAAGCGCTTGTGAAGCCAGCTCCCTTGATGGAAATGGTCATGTAGTCGCCCTGAAGCTCATCTTCGTTATCCTTCAAAAAAGCTTCTGTTCCGAAGATCAGCTTTATATCTCTCAAGTTCCAAATGAGATCCTCATCGATTTGGGCTTTGTGTACTTGAACTCTTCCAACATCCTCCTTGCCAATTGCCATGTAAGCCAATGCAAGTTTGAGTTGATTTCTCCCGAAGCAGCTTGATTTCACGAGCTCATCGAGAAGCTGGTAAGCGACAGTCTCTCCCAAGTCTTCAGGTAGGGATCCCGCAGCACCATTTCCCTCTGCGAAGATTCTCCAGCCCTTTTTAGACTCTGCCACTAAAGTTACGCCAAATCCAGGCGACTTGCCGGAATTCTCTCCACGCCAAACGTCAGCAGTGATGTTGACCTCAATGCCCGTGGGCTTGAAGACAGCTCTGGCACTATCGATTATCCTGTTCACCATCGAGGGAGACACCCTGGCACAGAAAGCAACACCTCTGATGGCAGACATCTTGGGGGTGTCGAGAGCATGAATGGTGAGTGGCTGAGCAATGAGGGAGTTGCAAATGAAGTGCACTTCTCCGCCGCCCAAAGGTGGACATCCTCTCTTTAAGATGTGCAACTCGACTTCTCGCACGCCAAATTTCTCCATCACTGGGATAAGACCCCACTTGATGGCTTCAATACCCGCGTCTTTCGATGTATCAGAAGAGGTCAATCCTTTGAGAATTATGGAGAACTTATTTTTCGAAAAGGGTGCGAGGTAAAGTAGCGGCTCCAAGAAGTATCCAATGGGCTTGTTGCCAGAACAAGTGTGTGTCAATTGTCCACCGATAATTATTCCAGGCCTGTAGATGACGGTGGTACCCGTGTAAGAAATTTCAATATGAGAGCCGTTGGTGACTGCCTCTAAAAGACGCAAGAAAGAGACTTCATGGTCTCTGAGACCAGGATTCATATCATTTGATCGGATTTTGGAGATTCGAATATGGGTTCCTGCCAAGGTGGCAAGTACTAAACGAAATCTAAAATTTCTCTCCCCTTCGAAATTTATAAGTTTGTTCGTTGACATTGCGTGGTATAGTTACTTCTGTATGTGATTTTTCGTGAGATGAGCATCTCAAGCGACCTACGTCTTCTGTGTAGGAGATCGAGCGGTGGGGCAATTCATCAAGTGTGCCCAATCAAGAATCTCCCAACGATTTCCAGCTTTCGAAAGATGACAACCAGTGAAATTCTACTTACCCCGTTATCTAATCCAGACATGAAAAGACCATATTATATTGTGTTCGACGAATGGTGGGTGCATTTAAACGGTGTGAGTTCGCAACCAATTGCTTTCACTAATTCAGTGATGGCAATTTGGACAAAAGAGACAAGCGAGAAAAAAGAGTTCACCAAATTGCTCACGAACACCTCCAATCACGAATATCCTGGGGGTCATGTCCCTCACGAAATAGGGCATTATCACGGGCGTTGCGTGTGCGTGATTAGTCTCAACTACAAATGCACTATTGCGATACACAGATCAGAGATGTGACAAGGAACACATCGAGATCTTTTTTTTTTCAAGTCTAGCTTGCCAAACGACGTTCCAGGTAAAGCAATTCAACGCCATTGACGGCTGAAAAAGTATGTGCAGACAGATCAGAATTGTCACCACCGACAAGTCATGATCAGCGCGCCGGCGATTGATGTGCTGCTTTATCATGCCACGCACGACCCCTGTCAACATACTGCGCGTGCTCTCCCGGCAAATGGAGGATACAAACGACGATAGAATCCCCAACTGCTCTTGCCCTCTGACCACTTCTTCCAGAAATTACACAGGCACTTGTGTCGCAAACTACCACTCAAAATCAATTAACTGCTGTCGGCCCATGGCAATGAATGCAGGCGCAGACGCCGGCGCGAAGAACCCGAATAAGCGTCCCTCCGAAGACATTGCCGCTGTCAATGGTGAGGGAAAAAGAGTGAAGACTGAGTATCTGCAAGATGACCCAGCATTAGAAAATCTTTTCGCTCCTCTTCCTTTCGAAACCAAAGGCGAATTTGCAAGCCTGGACTTTCCAGTTGACGCTACGGGTGATTTGGAGTTGCCTGACTTTCTCTCACAAAGATCAGCCACTGGCAATGATCACGGCTCCAGACCAGCAACACCAGATGTGGCTTTAGGCAAAAACACAAATAATGGATCCCTCAACGCGCATATCAGCTCTCCGGCGCCTATGACAGCTGCCAATGGTCAGAATTTATACACGCCCACGGCTGCAAACTTAACACGAGCTGAATCCACAGGAAACTTTGCTGAACAGGCTACCGGCGGCAATGCGGGGCCCTCTCCGCTTTATCAGAATACATCCCAACTGGGAATCGCTCCCACATACGCTTATCAAAAGTCTGCCACTGGAAGCTTCCCCAATCAGTACCGACCGCCCGTGAATGCCACCGGGTCTCCAGCGGGTTTCAAACCGGGTATGCGATTTGATCCAAAGCGTAGCTTTCCAATGCATACATCTATGTCTTCACCCATGGTACCAATGGCAGGCTCTGGCATGGGTTCCAGCTACGCAGGAACTCCGAACGCACATGATAAGGATAAGGCGGAGGATCCCTCAAAACTTAACGACGCGCTTGCAGCCGCCGGTGTGGATATCCAGCGTGAAGAAGAGTTGCTTTCGACTAACTACAACCGAAGCGCTCTCAGTCTCCACCAGCAGCAATTGGCCAATAGACAAAGACAGACGCACGGGCAGTTACATGCTTTTCTACATCCCTATCATATTGCATTATTCATGAATCGTATTGCGCGCGAGAATGGTGTCATCCAAAATTTTATGATCGATCCAGAAATGTTGGATTTAATGTCCAGCGCATGCAAGGAATGGCTTTCTGACATTGTGACTAAGACTGTGGCCTTGGCCAAACACAGAAGGCGTGGGATACCTGCGTTCAACCCAAAAAATAAAGCTAATGGGAAGCAAAAAGCAAGCCCCCCGGCTCAGCGCTCCGAGGTCTCAAAAGAGCTTCGAAATTTGGCTCTCAGACAGAAAGAGTTGGAGGAGCGAAGGGTGGCGAAAAGAGCGCTTTTGGGACTCGAGAAAAGCGACGAGGTAGCGCCCGACTCAGCGAACAAAGCAGGCGCAGAGGAAACACTACACAGAGCGGCAAATGCCACCGCGGCCATGATGACGATGAATCCTTCGCGGAAGAAGTATTCATGGATGACTTCTGGTGCCGGCAATACTGGCGATGAAAGCAAAAGCAATGGAAATAAGGATCCAAGCTCTAAGCAAAGCTCCCTCATATCTGCTCGCGGAGATAATGGCTTGCGATTCAGAGAAATTCGTACCGGTAATATGATATCTTCTAAAGACTTGCTCGGTGTTTTGGAAGACGAGCGCGTGGGGACGTCAAAGGCAGTGGTGAAAGGATATGCAAGATTGAAGGATTAATATTATAGTCTAGTAATAAAAATCAAGCACGTAACGTTTTTTTTTTGGCTAACTCCGCTTCCAAGCCCGCCAGAGCTTTTAGAGTCATAAGAGCCAATTTAAAGTGTGATCCAAAATGTCGTGAAACAATATGCGCGAAGTCGCGACAACCTTCCTATGTTTACACAACAGATGAGTTCTCGACGGACCCAAATCTTGTGTTGATCATCGACAAATTACAACAGAAGTCAGCCCAAATTTTTCATTATATTGCAGACTTCAGTGGTTTTCGTACATAAAGTTTTCTGCTTTCCAGGTTTTTTGACTAAACTCACTCAATCACACAACAGACACTAGATTTGTGATCAGCGGCTGATAATGGACTTCACGCTTTCAACCTATTATAACGCCTTTGATGTTGAAAAAGACTACGATTACGAGGCTCAAGGCTTTGAGTCTAAATTACCGTCAGTGACTTCGCAGCTAGCCCATTCCACCGACGCAATCTGCAACAATCCAGAACTTCTTGAAGAACTAATAGACATGGTTCATGGGTTTCCCCATCTCTCCAACCCACACAAGCGCCAGCTCACGTACTTGATCTCTTCGTCCCTCGTATCCGCGTGCCAGCAGGGAAAAATTGTGATGGATCAAGCTGACTTCAATGAGAGTGTTGACCAGGTGAAAGCAGAGCTAGAACGATACGGGTACTTGATGTTTGTTTTGATTTGTTTTCTAGGCAAAGAGGATTTTCCGAGTAGTACGGGCTCGCTCAAGCAAAGGCAGACACTGGAAAAATGGACATCAAACTGTTCACAGGTTGAAGAAATCTTGGAGGCCATCACATCCGTCTTGCACGTACCTCTTGCAAAAGTCTTCGTCACAACACCGGAGCGAGTGCAATTTCTCGAGATGTTCATGCGCCCTATTTTCCATTTAATGGAGCATCCCGATCGGATGAAAGTTGCTTCGATAAAAATTTTGATGTTCAGAAACGTAAGCTTGGCCGTGGTGAACCATTCCATCGGGTCAGTGGTTCAGAATTCTGTGCTGCAGGCATTGAATTACTACGTGCATTTATCAACATACATGGCGGAACTTCTACACTTTCTCAACACTAAGTTTGAGCACATTGCGCTCACAGAAGACTTGTTGCGAGAGATTAGTCTGCTTGAATTCAACTCGAACGACTCAAATGGTCCGAAGTCGATCTCGGAGTTTCTCATCAAACTTTCGGAATTGAGCCCTCGCTTGATCTTGAAGCAAATGGCGTCAACATCTCAATTACTTGATAACAGCAATCAGTCCTTGCGATGCTCAGTTGTCGAGACATGTGGCAACATCGTGGTGGATATTTTGAAGTCAGAAAATGAGGCCTTGGAAGCTAGCGATGATGTTTCGGCAAACAGTGCTCTGCAGATAAATGGGCTTCTCAATCTCCTTGAAGAGAGATTTTTGGATCAAAATCCATATGTGCGTACAAAGGCTATACAAGCCATGAAGAAAGTCTGCTCTTTACCCGTGAAGATACCTAAGAGAAGGCACTCCGTTATGTTGATCGCTGTGCGATCCCTTGGAGACAAAAGCACTTTGGTGCGACGTAACGCAATCAAGTTGATGTACAATTTGCTCATGTCACATCCTTTCTCGGCTATTCACGGCACACAACTTGATTACGACGTATGGGAATCGCGTCTCAAAGAGGCAGAGGAAGAACTTCAAAAGATTCTTCCCGATATCTCGGCACGACCCAAAGCAACTCATACAGACGCTGAAGGACGGCGCTGCGAAGACGACATGGAAGTTGACCACGCCGAAAGCACACACACTGGTGGAGAAACTGGTCAAGAACTCGACGAAGAAAGTTCCGACTCAGGTTCTGAAATCGACCCTGATGAATTCAATACCTCGATTAGGGAGCAAGCTGAACTGCTTCCCGAGCCAGCTGTAATCATCAAGGCAAAGCTCACGGTCCAGTATTACGAGGATGCATTAGAATTCATTAGGGCAGTGCAAGATGGGACGTCCATCACAGCCAATCTTCTTTTCTCGCGGAATAGAAATGAGGTACTAGAATCGATGGACTTTTTGGTTCTCGCTGACGCATGTGCTGTCAAGAACGCCCCACAAGGAATCCGTCGTATGTTGCATCTTGTTTGGATGAAGGGATCCTCTGATGAAGGCAAATCCATATCATCGCATCTCGTTGACTGCTACAAAGAGCTCTTCTTGACCGCACCACCGCATGCCACGGCATCCCAAACAGCTGTTCTTTTTGCCAAAAACTTAATTGGCTTGACTGTATCGGCTTCGGTTGCAGACTTGGCGTCTTTGGAAAAGCTTTTGTGTCTCATGTACTCGTCCAAACTCATACATGGAGAAATAATCAAAGTATTGTGGTTGATCTATAGTAAAGCAGGCACGAGTGACAAAGACTACTCTGATGACTTCACACACGGGGCGATTCAAATCTTAGGAATGTTGGCAGCAGCAGATCCCAAGATTGTCCAATTGGGGATGGAATCCCTCATTCGCGTCGGTTTGGGTGAAATTGGGAAGGACGACATGGTTCTCTGCAAACACACGTGTGCGACTATACTGAGGGTAATCTCTCTGTCGCAAAAGTTGGGAGAAAAAAACAAGTTTCCCGAAGAAGACGACGTTCTTAAAGGCTTGACCGAGGTTTTGTTGCTATTCACGGAAAACAATGATTGGTATGGTGTCGCAGAGCTGTCTTTGACTGCAATCTTCAAGATCTCTCCAGAGCCTCAGGAAGTATGTTCTCAGGCGTTGACAATGAAGGCTAATCAGGTATTTCAGCAGCTTGCTCCAGGTAAGCAGCAAACTGTCGCCCTTTCACAATTGCTATTCATCGTTGGCCATGTGGCCATTAAAACAATTGAGCACCTCGAGAAGCTTGAGACACAATTCAAAAAGCTTAAGCACGAGTCTGAAGGAAAGAAAACGGGCGACGATGATGAGGACGGAAAGAATGAGTTAGAGTTGATAGGTGGATCTTCGGAAGATGATTTCACTGATGCAGTCATTTTTATCAAGGAAGCAGAGCTACTCTACGGCGATCAATCAATTTTGAAGAGGTTTGGCATGTTGGCAAAAGAGATATGCTCGAACAATCAATCGTATCCTAATGAAGGTCTCCAGAGATCAGCCGTACTCTGTATGGCCAAACTCATGTGTGTTTCTTCGAAGTTTTGCGAGGAAAACCTACCCCTCCTCATAACGATCATGGAAAAGTCTCCTGATCCTATCATTCGGTCAAATTGTGTGCTAGGCCTAGGGGATATGGCCGTGTGCTTCAATAATTTGGTCGACGAGAACACAGATTTTCTCTATCGCCGTCTCACTGATGAGAATATAATGGTACAAAGAACCTGTCTTATGACAGTAACGTTTTTAATTTTGGCAGGACAGGTGAAAGTTAAGGGCCAGCTTTCTTCAATGGCGAAGTGCCTTGAAAACCCAGATCAGGGCATCAGCGATATGTGTCGGCTTTTCTTCACTGAGTTAGCCACAAAGGACAACGCGATCTACAATGGGTTCATTGATATATTCAGTGGACTTTCGAACGACCCAACTCTCGAGAAAGAGCCCATGAAAAGAATAGTCAAGTTCTTGGTTGGATTTATTGAAAAGGAAAGACACCAGAAACAGCTTTCCGAGAAGCTTTTGGTTCGGTTGATGAAATGCCAGTCCGAAAGTGAGTGGAACGATGTTGCTTTTGTATTGAACACGATTCCATATAAAAACGAGAGCATTGCGCAGGCTTTGGAAGAAGGCTTTAAGATGGTTCTGGCTAGAAATTAGTTATTCATTGACTAATAATTCAAAACCTTCTAATCATGCACACAACAATTAACATGAAAAAATTATTCTCAGATGTAGAAGAGTCCAAATTTTAGTTGGCACAGATTCACAAGTTTCTGACATAAAGCATGTGCTTGCTGGAGTGTTCCTGCCAGATTGCGATTTTGCTTCGGTTACTGTATCACACCTCACGATGCGCTAACAAATCGCACTGTGCCAGTACTTCCGTCATATCGTGGGGAAGATATCACTCTCATTTATTGACTCTCCCAGAATGCTTTCCAAATTGCAAGAGGCTATTTCGGCCTTACTGGCAGCCGCAGGGATAGATGAGGCAAGCTTCAAAGTGCTTTTTTGTACCCTCTTGTCCTTTCCTTTTAGTTGGGTATTCAAACGTTTGCCGGACCAGCGGTACACTTTGAAAAACTCATATGTCATAGGTGTATCCGCCTTCTATATCTTCGGAATTTTGAATCTCCGGTCCGGACTTGTCACACTTTTACTTTCCAGCACCGGTTGCTACTTTATCACACGTTACTTGCGGACCAGCCTGATGCCGTGGGTGAACTTTTTGTTCTTGATGTCTCACTTAGCGTACAGTCATTTCAGCACCCAGTTCTTCAAAACCTATGACAGCAAGGTAATTGACATCACTGGCGCACAAATGGTGATGGTGATGAAACTATCCGCGTTCGGTTGGAACGTTTACGATGGCAAGAGAAAGACTTCCCCCTCTGACTACACGCAATCCCGAGCAATCAAGAAACACCCTAACATTCTTCCGTATTTCGGCTATGTGTTTTTCTATCCTTCATTGTTGACTGGGCCCGCTTTTGACTACGTTGATTATGACAAATTCATACACGGCTCGTTGTTTGACGATGTTCCCGATCAAAAGAGGCCAGGCAAGCGAAAGCGGAGGATTCCAAGAAGTGGCCTTCAAGCTCTCAGCAAAACTTTGCAGGGTTTGTTTTGGGCGGGCTTGTGCTTGCAAGCTCCAAAGTGGGTCACGTTGGATCACGTCATCAGCAAGAGTTTTGTCCTGGAGCACGGCTTTTTCTACAGAATACTCTATTTGTGGGTGCTTGGAATCTCACATAGACTTAAGTACTACACAATCTGGCAAATAGCGGAAGGTGCTTGTATCTTGTGTGGCATCGGGTACAACGGCTATGATGAAGAGACGAAGACTTTCAAGTGGAACAGAGTGCAAAACATTGATCCATGGAGCTTCGAAACGGGTCAGAACGTACATAGGTGCCTCGAAGTGTGGAACATGAACACCAACAAGTGGTTAAAGCACTATGTTTACACGAGGATTGCAAGGCCAGGCAAAAAGCCAGGCTTCAAAAGCACCCTCTTCACATTTGCCACGAGTGCCTTTTGGCATGGCACCAGACCAGGATACTACTTAACATTTGTCTTGGGTGCATTTATTCAAACGATCGGAAAAATATATCGCCGCAATTTCCGCCCAATGTTCATGGAGGCCGATGGCAAGACACCAAAGCCTTCGAAAAGGCTTTATGATATCGTGTGTTATTTTGTTACGCAATTGACATTTGGATTCGTGTGTCAACCCTTTGTGATTTTGGATTTTCGCCAGTCTCTTTACTGCTGGATGACTGTCTACTTTTACATCCCAATTGGTATCTTCCTCACTTTGGCTGTTTTCAAAGGTCCGTACAAGAGCAAGGCTGAGGCGTTCTGTCGGTCGAGATTTCCACAGGTCAAGCCACTTGCGGCCAAACCAAGCTTGAATAGGCATGAGTCTCAGAGGGTGACTCAGGCCGTCGAAAAGGCTTTATCAGAACGGAACGATACGGAGGTGTTTGGGGTGCCTCCCATCGATGTCTTGGAGGGGGCTACCAAAGAAGATTTAGAGGAGGAACTTAGAGAGGTGTCCGAAGCATGGCAGTCGTTCCGGGGCCGTAGGGGTTCCTTTAGCGAAGATATGGATGGTTTGAGGGATGCCTACAACAACTTCACCAGCGAAATCAACGACATCTTTCAAGCAAAGAAGGTCGAAGTGCAAACGAAAGCAAAGCCCGAGTGATTTATGTCATCAATAATAAATATACTTCACAAAAACCAATTTCATTACTGTTCAGGTATGTAGAATTACGGGGTGTTGGATTTCGCGGCTAGTCTCGATCAGCTGCTAACATTCTGCCGGTCTAGATGCGGCTTCGGATTTATGACGCCACCAACGCACCTCATTATCTCCGTTGTTTGAAGCAGTCAAGACAGAGATAAATTGAGATTGTGCAATATTTTCGGTAGTTCAGAACTAATGCCCTGCAGACTCGTTAATGAAAAATTTTCGACAGACTTGGTTTTGTCATCCAACTATAAAACAGCCCTGTGGCGCATGCGCTTATTTAGCAAGCCGTGCGTCGCTAACCTTGCTCCTACATGTCGCAACTGGCGTCTCGCATCTTATATATGTTGCTCGTATCTCCGCGGATCACAAAATCGCTTTTCCATAGATTCTTCACACAACTAGACAAAAGACGCAAGTTCTCATCCAATATGATTCGTGCAGCTAGCTCTCTTTCAAATGGGGCTCTTCGCGCTAATGGCGTGCTTCTGAGAGCCTATTCGACAGGCAAGGCGCCCACTGGCGTGGTATTCATGAATATGGGAGGGCCAGCAAAAAGCTCAGAGACATACGATTTTCTCAATAGGCTCTTTTCCGACAAAGACTTAATTCCATTGGGTCCATTTCAAACCTTCACAGCCAAGTTCATTGCGCGTCAGAGAACCGGGTCCGTGGCAGAAAAATACGACGAGATTGGCGGCGGATCGCCCATTAGATACTGGTCTGAATACCAGTCCGAGAGAGTATGCAAGAGACTCGATGAGATTAGTCCAGACACGGCACCGCATAAGCCTTACGTGGCGTTCCGGTATGCCAAGCCTTTGACCGAAGACATGTTGGAACAGATGAAAAAAGACGGTGTCACGCGTGCGGTGGCCTTCTCACAGTACCCACAATGGTCCGCGTCGACGTCCGCCTCGTCCATGCACGAGTTGTACCGCCAGACGCAGATTGTTGACCCGGAGAGATCGATTCTGTGGTCGATGATTGACAGGTGGCCCAAGGACAAGTGTTTGGTGAATCCATTCGCGAAGCTTATCCAGGAAAAGCTCGACGAGTTCCCTGCCGAGGATAGAGACAAGGTTGTTATCTTGTTCTCAGCACACTCATTGCCCATGCAGATTGTCAACCGAGGTGACTCGTACCCAGCTGAGGTGGCAGCTTCGGTTTACGCGGTCATGGAAAAGTTGAACTTCAGCAACCCGTACAGATTGGTGTGGCAGTCGAAGGTGGGACCAAAACCTTGGTTGGGTGCGCAGACTGACAAAGTTGTGCAGAAGTTGGAGTTAAGCGAGAACATCAAGGGACTTGTTTTGGTGCCCATTGCGTTCACGTCAGACCACATCGAAACTTTGCATGAGTTGGACATTGAGTTACAGGAAGAGGTGAAACACCCTGAGATGATCAAGAGGGCTTCTTCGTTAAACGACAATGAGGAATTTATCTCCGGGTTGGCCGACTTGGTGAAGAACCATCTAGAGTCGGGTCAGCTCTACTCAAAGCAGTTAGAGTTGGATTGGGAATTGAGTAAGCAGTTTACTTCCAGAACATTTTCCCACCCCAAAGAATTGTTCGGCGACCACTCAAAGAATGCCAAAAAGGATTAAGCATGGGATTAAGCATGATTCAAATTACACTTTACAAAAGACTGTCTGGCCATTTAGATTGCGGCCCCTTTTATCTTGTATTTAGCTAAAAAGTTAATCCGAATCCTCATCATCGTCTTCAGGATCAAAAAGATCCAAGTCAAGAGTAGCTGCTGATTTGTTGGAGAGTTCTTTCGAAATAGGTACTGCTCCATTTTTCGGTGCCGCGCTGGTTTTTGGCGCATCCCCGTTGACAGTTAAACCTTCCACGTCCTCCATTTCCACGTCTGCATCTGAGGGAACAGGCAGAGATATGCGATCGTCCTGTTGGGTTCCTATTTCGGCCTGTATAAGTTCATCTGGTCTAATGGAGGCTGTAGCTAGCATGCCTCGCCGCAAGGCATCCTCCGCAGGCCAGACGTAGTTATTGGGGTGTATGAACAGAGACAGAACCGTGGCCGGTGCTCTAGAAAATTTTGCAAGCTTCATGGCGTAATCAAGCACAGTTTGAACATCTACGCTATGAAGACCCTCTGCTTCGTCATGGCACGCGGGCAATTTCGGGAGCCTTCTGAGTTTCGCTCGGCACGATAGTAGCTCTTTCAATACTGTTTTCAAATGTGAGTCAAGCTCGGCACTAACTTTCGTGAGGGCATGCGATTCTGCGCCCAATTTATGATGCTGATGTAAAAGTCCGAGTTCCTGAGATACCTCGCCGTCGATGTCTATTAGACGCTTCACTTCTGCCACTAGGTCTTTCTCCTTGAATGATGAAATGGACTGAGAGAGCTCGCCTAAGACAGCCTCGAACTCTCGAAGTTTCTCCACGATGGATACTTTCTCAAATCGGGCAACCTCTTCTGGAGTTGTGAGTTTCAGCCTGATATTATGCGATGTCACCGGAATGTTTCTTGCCGGGTTGAGTGAACTGGTGACATATGCACCGGGAGTCGCTGGTCTCGATGAAGGGCGTGAGCCCGTGGCACCGGTGAGCTGATTTAATCGAGTAGAAGACCCCACACGTGATACAGGCGTGGAAATGAATGATTGGTTCTTCTTTTGTGGAAGCATGTTGCCCTAGTTTCAAGGTATGTTGCTCGCCAATACACTTTGCAGCACGAGACGCGCTTGGGGCCAGACTTGCCCATATGAGACTTTGGCGCGGGTCCATCGACGGTCGGCCCTCGGGACGCGGGGCCAACCAAGACGGGGCCGACAAGGCTGATGATGTTCATGAAGACTTAGGTTACATTGGCTCAAAACTACTTGTTTACGTTGCTTGAGGATAGAAAAACAAGCCTTTTTCAAACATGGCGAAGTCTTGGTAATGTTTTTGCAGCTTTTGTCCAGACTGCACCATTCGCTGAGTCTGGCTCGGCAGGCTTAAAACCTTCTGGCCCGCGCGCCGTACACCTTCGGCCCCAAACCTTATGGCTCATTCTTGCGAGTGCCTTTATTCTTCTACATGCCAAATGTCTTTGGAGAATCCTCAGAATCTGACTCTGAGCCCCAGCCACCGCCTACGAAAAAATTCAAACCACCAAGTGCGAATGACGTGGATGCATCTGTGATAAATCGTGCAGATGCCTGGGTGCAAAGCAATTCCTTTTCGAGCAGACTAAAGGATTCAGACGGTCATGTGAGCGAAACTCTTAAATCATTTAAGAAAGCAGACGGCTCTTCTTCGCCACCAGAAAGTTTGTCTGAGATCGAAGACTCACTTTATTCTCGGCAAGGTTTGGGCGCTAGAAGTGATAACACCACCTATAATCAAAAGTCAAGCTTGAATAAATCCATACTTGATGAGGGCTCAATTGGATATAGAATCATGCAGAAAATGGGCTACAAGCCTGGTCAGACTATTGGATCTTCCAAAATTGAAAATGCATTGGTCGAGCCTTTGTCCGTTCGAGCGAGGCCCGCACGGACTGGAATTGGTGAGTCCCCTTTCACATCCAAAACAACGAGCAGCATTTCACCACATATATCGTCAACCTTTCAAGAGGCTGCTAAAACTAAACATGAGAAGAGAATCAACAAGCACTTGATAGCAAAACTACAAAAGTTTTGTCTTGTTGCTTCTGGAGAGGACTTGAAGTTTGAGCAGGGCGTGTTTTTCCGTGAAGATGTGAATCCATTATGGCGAGACTGTATTTCTTCTGACCTTGACGTTAAAAAGCGAACGGTATTATTCGGCGAGGAGTCCATCGATCCAATAGTCGGCGTGCACATGGATGGTGTCAATGGGCCAAAAGCTGAAATAGCGCAGTCACCGGAAGAGATGGAGGCGAAGCTAACGAGGTTGCTCGAACATGCTCGTGATCACTATAACTATTGCCCTTTTTGCGGAATATCTTATGACGATGAGACAGACTTGCGTCAGAATTGCCCTGGTCCAACGGAACAAGACCATCAGTTTTAAGCAATTATCTTACTGTCAGCATCAAAACGCATTATTCAAATAATCGCTCCGGAGTTGTGTTTGACGCATGTCTGCCTCATTCAAATCGTTCACTGTTTTGTAACTGGGGTCGGCGGAGAAATGAAGAGCCTTGACTTCCTCCCAATCAAGATTCTCGAAGACTATATTCGAGGGCAACGTCCTGTAAATTTTAGGGGGCCTGTCAGCAGGTGTATACGGTCCACCTTTTGATGTGGGGGAAAACTTGGTAATTCCTTCTATACTGGCCTTTTCGCGGCCCCACCGAAGAATCAAGCGAGCTCCGTTCACCACGAAACCATGCAAGAATAAAAGAGCTTTTTCCGCAGAAGCTCGAAGGAGGTATTTCACATGCGCTATTTGACAGGTGTAGTCAACTTTGCAGTAGATCAAATGTCCAAACGGTAAGAAGTGTGCAATAAGCTCATCGCGCGTGATTGAGGATATAATGCCTTTCACCGCTATTGTAGTATTGTTCGGGTCCGTGAACGGTGTCAACGCCGGTTGGGCTTGAGAAATATGCACCGCAGCCAGCAGATCATCCGCTTTTCTTGATACCGATGAGGCTGCTTCTGAAGAGCCACCATTTGCAAGCCCAAGCCTGATGGGTCTTTGGCCGATAATAATACCATTCATGGACTGCAAAGCTCTCTGTTGAGCTTCTACAGAAAGAAACCGAATGAAACCAAATCCTTTGGAAGCCCCACTACTCGGATCAATCATGATCTTCGCTTGCTTCACTTCCCCTGGGAAGCTTTGATTAAACTTCGCAAAAAGCTCGGGTTCGGTCACTTCCATGCCCAAGTCCCCAACAAATAGAGAATAATCGGAGTGCCCTCGCCCAATATCGGGGCTATTCCTCATGCGATTGACAGGGGGCCTTGTATCTGCCTGAGAGCCACCAGACGCCCAGTTCAATTTGAAATGTCTTGACGAGCCAGGAATTTGAGAGCGGTTCTTCTCGAGAGAGGCTGCAACGGCCTCAGGACTGGCAAATGTCACGAAACTGTATTGCGGTTTACCTTGCTTATCGCGCATAATTTTCACGTTTACAGGCGCCTCACCAACCTCTCTCCATATGCCCATGATATCGGTTTCTGTCCACATAGGATCCAAGTCACCCATCCAGAGCTGGTTCACAGCTTGTGTTTGCAGATAGGCTTGGTGGTACCCATCGGTCGATCGCTTTTGCGGAAATCTGCTAGGCGCATTCTGAAAACTTGAGCCGTTCCCGTTCTGGTGATTTGCGTTCGCGCCATACGACTGCCGCCCATAATTCGTATTGTTGAAGCCCGCGTTTGGAGCGTGACGCTGACTGTTGTGTGACCCGTAGCCTTGCATGTTCAGGTTGCCGAACGCTGCGCCGCCCATATTATTGTGAGGACCTAGGTCTCGATGTGGCAATCGTTGCTTTTGGTATCCTGAATTATACGTGTTGCCCACCGGTGGCGTATAATTGCTTTGAGATTGTTGAAATCTTCGGTCATTCGGCCCACTGCCCCGGTTTCCTGGGCCCTGATGCGGTGGCCTGCCTCCACTGTGTGGCCTCATACCAGAGCCTCGATCACCAGAACGACCCTGTCCATATCCTGTACCACTGCCATCATGCATTTCACGGCTATTTGGACGATACAGGTCGCTGCCTGACTTATAAGAGCTTCCCTGGTAATGAGACATTGGGAGTATTTGTGAGTCGAAAGCTGGCGTATGTAGTTTTCTGGCCTTTGCCGCGATGCGAGTTTTGATGCTAGCAGCCAAGGTGGAGTTCGCGAAGCCGCGTGTCTCGAGAAAGTCCAACAGGACGGAGTGGCGGTGAATAATTATTTAGAAGAAAGATATGTATATAAAGTGGTTCATGGAACGATTTGGAATACGCCATTAAGAGTCCTTGCAATTGAATTGGCTTAGGTTCCTTGCTACCTATGCCGTCTTGGCAAGCTTATGCGAGTAGGTAGGATGCAAATGTTTACCCCGGCACACGCCACATGGCCCAGTGGACATCTTGCTGGCACATGACGTGGCGGAACTAAGTAGAAAGCGTATTTACAGAATTAGAATGCTAGATTAGGAAAGATAGCCGTGAAGGCCACGCTGTACCTCGTGGTAGTCTCGGAATGAAATGACGTGCTGCTGAGCAAGACATGCTAGCACAAACTTCGGTAGACTTGACAGGGGCTCACATTATTGCATCTATTATGTTGCAGCTTCTTCATCGAATCTGTTTTTTACATAAAAAAAAAATTCATGTTGGGCTTAGCTTGTGTCAGGAAGCGGATGCCTTTCCTTCCAAGCCAGGCTCAATATGTTCAAATAGCCTGCACATACACTTCTCCAATTGGAAAGTGAGAATTTGTATCAATACTACTATCACCAACAGCACCAATGTTCTCCCGAATCAGCAGTCGTACATCTCGTGTGGCCAGACGTTTCCAGTCTCATGCTGCTCAGCCAGAGTCCAAGGCTGCTCCTTTCAACAACAAATATAACTTCAATATGGACCCACCTCCCGTGCACGCCTACTGGAACGCTCGCAACTTTTCTGTTCTTATTGCATTCGTCCCAATTTTCCTCGGCGTGGGATACTTGGGCAAGTATACCGGTGAGAATTCCGGAGGCTTCGACTCCTTGTTAGACTTTGCTGATTCTGAGAAGTCTCCTTTGAAGGATCTCAAGTTTGGCGAGGCTCAAAAGAAGGATTGATTCATGCATTGTGTATATTTATAGTCAAATTAATATTCAGGTTAGAATGTGGTTACCACTACGTTGATGTAGCACACAGCTAGGTCAAATACTACAACGCAATGAGAAGTGATCAAGTCCAGTCAGGCCTCGGACAATTTTGTTCAGCATCGCCTCAAGTCACGGTTTCTCGTGCGAACCTGATTTATACGAACTGGTTTGCGAGTCAGCCGTAAGCATGGGCCATGAAGTAACTCCATGCGAAACTTAGTCGGGCTTTGGCGTGACTAGGTGTTTTATTTAGACTTTTTATACTGAATAGAGACATAATTTTTTCCCATTAATTATTCAAGCAGTGAAACGGTCTTTCTAAGCAGTCTCACGGTGCATGGTGCAGGTCGTGCGACCGCCAAACTTACAATTGCGCCAATTCGATTGGGCAGAAACGCACCGTGAGATGATAGCTTTCACCAAGCACAACACCATGTTGACAAGATTGGGTTTAAGGACAGTCCAACGGGCGCCGCGCTTCGCTTTGAGGTCCTTGACCACGAAAACGACCATCACAGACCACCACACCGGGCAAACGATCAAATTGACTGACCCCAAGAATCCTCAAAACGCAGACTACCCACACGTGGAGCCTCAGTTCGCTCTGAGCAGAGACCCCAATCTTACATATGACTTTCAGCAGTTGAGAAGAAACAAGCATGAGCCTGTAAGTCTCGATGATGATTTGTACGATATGTGGTCTCCAGACTACTATCAATTTGTTTCTGATGAAACCGCGTTGAAGCACAACGGTGTCTTTCTCTCGCTTTTCATTGGATTTGGAGTCCTTATCACCTTCTGGCAGATCAATCCGGAAAAGCCTGCTATGCCCAGGTCTTACCCATACAATGGCTTGGCTAAATCCTTGGGTTCCGGTGACGATGCCTCTGACTACTTTTACAAAGTGAGATCCGACGAGACTGCGGACGCCTCCGGCGTTTTGGCAGATGAGCAGAACTTGGCCTCGCAGCAAGAAGCTTACAAGAAGGCCAACCCGGACTTTTTTCTGGTCTAAATAGCCATACATACAATTGATGCATAATTTATTCGAACTCCTTCTGTAGTTTGCGCATTCGAATACACGTGACCACCGATACTTCTAATTTACTGATGGTGTACGTCATTAATTGGTGAATGATTTATTTATTTCAATTTTTTCACCCAAAATATGATTATTCAAGATCACCGGTGCCGGTCAACATATAATTCTTTTCGTTTGGCTTGTTTTGTCGTGCGCTTTGAAGCCTTGTCCTGCAGCCGTAGACCGTTCAAGCGTTCCGCAACTGGATATTTCCTCGTTCACGCGAAGCTCACCAAGACTCAGTAATAACCTGTATTTACCACAACAAACCATCAGCGCCACACATCCTCCACACAATGCTAGCATCAGCTGGCCCCAATGGAATTACTGAAAGCCCTGTTCCGCTGAAAAGACGGTCGAGAGGCGCGCTGGCCGGTCATAGCCATTCATCGGACATCGGTGATGAGCGTTCCACGAAAAGAGTCAAGGCGGAGGCAAATGGGCATTCGCGCCTGTCCGATGCAAGTTTGAAATCTCACGCGGACAGCCTTGTCGATGTATTATCTGACTTTAGCATAGCCGTCAACGAGTTGTTCCAGTTAAAGGAGTACGCATCGCTCGTGGAATGGGATCCGCGAGATTTCTCACGCGTCGACAAGGCCGATTTGCCCGAAATTTTCGAGTACTTTGTCAAAGTCAATCTGTACACGCTCATATGGGACGAGCAGCTGTTGGAAAATATGAGCGACCTCCCGCTCCGATTGCAGAAAAAGAAACTTCTAGACCGCGAGACCATTCTCCGTCAAAAGTACCCTTTCATGGATGACGTGCTACAGCGCAGCCTACAGAGAGAGAACGACCTTCTTGCTCCATTCGAACTAGGTGTAGAAAATCCTGACTCCGCGCCAGCTCGCCGTCCCAAGACTAAATCAGCCAAATCCAACGGTCATTCATCGACAAAGTCCTCGCGACCCGCGTCGAAACAACAAGTGGGTCTGGCTTTACTGCCGGCTGAAATAAAGAGTGAGTCAGAAGAAATTGACGTATTTCAAGAATACGACTTTTCGAATCTAGACACCAACTACAAATTACGCTCGGTGAAGTACTCAGTTCCTCCTCCTGTTGTTACTCACCCCTCGCATATTCCATCTTGGCGCCCACTACAAGGAGATGCCGGGATCAGAAGCTCTGATCAGGATGCGGACACGATAATCCCATACGAAGCACCTCCCATAGAAGTTGTTTCGGCCCGGGACAATACTTTGCGCGTTCCACAGATCGAGTCTAAGCTCGAGACATACCTCCGAGAAAAGTATAAAGCCGGTATCATCGATGATGGGGGCGTCGAGGTGGGAAACACACCAGATGAGTATGAAGCCACGTTGAGACAGCAGATTAAAATGCTCAAACGCTTGTACGAAAAAGTTATGGTCGAGGAGAGATTCGAGCTCAACGGTGAAAAGATCGAGAGGCGCAAAGTCATGCTCCCCAATGGTTTTGCAAAACACTCACTGGATTTCTTCAGAGAGAATGGTTCCATTGTTCCCAAAATACAGGGCGCAGCAAACGACCAGACGTTTCAGGACCACCTTGTTGCACAAGGAATGGCGTTTTCGAGAGTCCATCAAGGCATTCGCAAACAACATCAAGCGAAAACAAGACGAATTGCTCAAATCATAGAGCAACACTTTAGAAAAAAAGCGGGCGAGAAGGAGCGTTTGGCACGCGAACAAGAACTCAATTTGAGGCGTCTAAGTCGGCTTGCAATTCAAGCTGTAAGAAAGAGGTGGCTGCAGGCAAATAGAGTATACCGATTTTTGCAGCAAGAAAAAGAAGAGGAACTCAAGCAAATCGAGGGTCGCGAGCATTTGAGCAAGATGTTGGAGCATTCGACGCAGCTTTTAGAGGCCCAATTGAACAAGTCTTCGCGGGAGAATACTGAGTTCGAGACGTCAAATGTCGAGTCCGATAGCGATAGCTCTGAAAACAATTCTGATGAAATGTCGTCAGATGAGGATGAAGATGAAAACGAGGCCCAAAGCTCCAAGTTTGATGGGAAACCCGATAGTGAGCTAAGCGTCAGTCAGTTACGTGAAAAGTATGCAAGTATGCGAGACTCTTCTGAAGCACTCTCAGACAGCAAAAGCGCAGGTGATGAGTCTGGGGCCGAGAACGGCTCCGATGAAAACGGCGATGCGGGTCTAGCCTCGCTCTATGGAGGTGGTACAATTGCGACGCCATCCAATATCTCTGCAGACTATGATGAAGAACAACTAAAGCTCATCAAGTCTCTTTCCGAGAAACCAGACCAAGAGATGCTCGATTCGGACGATTTCACCGATTCAATGGAGGAAGACGATATGAGCTCCTCGGATCTAGACTCTGATGATGATACAGAAGCGAATGCTGCCAAAGGCGGTTTACACGGAGACCAAAGCGAGCACAAGCTCGCAAATGGGTCATTTGGAGTTGATGGTGAACAATTGCAACCGATGAATGGGGCTGCCAAAATCGCGGACGCTCCTGAATCATTCGGTGAAGAAGATAACGTGGAGGAAATCAATGGGTTCAAGGTTAAAGATGTCCCACTCCCTTCGTTGTTACGCGGTACTTTGAGACCCTACCAGAAGCAAGGTTTGAACTGGCTTGCGAGCTTGTATAACAACAACACCAATGGGATCCTTGCGGACGAGATGGGTTTGGGAAAAACAATACAGACCATTTCTCTTCTCTCATATCTTGCTTGTGAGCATCATATCTGGGGCCCGCATCTCATCATCGTCCCAACATCTGTCATGCTCAACTGGGAAATGGAGTTCAAAAAATTCGCACCCGGGTTCAAGGTGCTCACTTATTACGGCTCTCCCCAAGAGAGAGCGAGAAAAAGGAAAGGCTGGAACAAACAAGATGCTTTTCATGTCTGTATAACATCATATCAATTGGTAGTTCATGATCACTCCTCATTCAAAAGAAAGAAGTGGAGGTATATGATCTTGGATGAGGCCCACAATATCAAGAATTTTCGATCCACGAGGTGGAAGGCCTTGTTAAATTTCAACACTGAAAACAGGTTATTGCTCACTGGAACGCCGTTGCAAAACAACCTAATGGAGTTATGGTCATTGCTTTACTTTCTCATGCCGTCCTCAAAAGTCGAACAGATGATGCCAGAAGGCTTCGCAAACTTTGAAGATTTCCAGCAATGGTTTGGAAAGCCGGTAGACAAAATTTTGGAGAAGACCGCCACGGGTGATGTCATTGATGAGAATGTCACCGATAAGTTGGACAAGGAGACAAAGGACACGGTTTCAAGATTGCATCAAGTTTTACGACCATACCTTCTTCGAAGACTCAAAAAGGATGTGGAAAAGCAAATGCCGGGAAAATACGAGCATATTATTTACTGTCGATTGTCCAAGAGGCAAAGGTATTTATATGATGATTTCATGTCGCGAGCAAAGACCAAAGAGACCTTGGCATCGGGAAACTTTTTGTCCATCATAAATTGCTTGATGCAGCTAAGGAAAGTTTGCAACCATCCAGATTTGTTTGAAGTGCGGCCGATTGTCACGTCGTTTGCAATGCCTAGCAATGTGACTAAAGGCTATAACTCTGTTGACCAAACAATTAAAAAACTTCTCAGGGATGAAGAAGATACTAATGTTTCGCTCTCTGTTTTGAATGCATATTTGACGGATAAAGAGGACATGAACTACTTTGCTGCTGAAGCCACAAGCAGATTAATGTCAAACAAGGACCTCGAAGAGCAAATTGAGATTCTCGACAATATCATCAAGAATGGATCCGACTTTGGGCAAAAATCTTCTGAAGGTGATCTGATAAACGACATTGTCCGAATCAACAGATCCCTCAAGCTCGAGAAGCAGATGCAACTCCGTGATAGATTGAGACAGAATGTCTATGTCAATACTTTAAGGTGTCAAAGAAAACCTATTTTCGGACACTCGCTTTTCAAGCTCGTGGCAAATGCTGGCCAGGATACACCTCGATGTGAGTCTTTGAAAGACATGATATTGGATATTCCAAAACGCCAAGCTCTCATGTCAGGCATAGTCAACAAATACGCCGTGATCACGCCAGCCGTTGTTGCCTTGGATATGAAAGACGAGCTTATACCAATTAACACGCAATATAAGGTTCGAGAAGAGGTTCAGCGAAACCACATCTCAAATCCTTTCCATCAAGCACAAGTGAAGCTCTCAATCGCATTTCCTGATAAGCAATTGCTCCAGTATGATTGCGGTAAGCTTCAGAAGCTTGCGACTTTGTTGCAGGACCTCGTCCCAAACGGTCATAGAGCTTTGATCTTCACACAAATGACAAAAGTTTTGGACATCTTAGAGCAGTTTCTCAACATTCATGGCTACAGGTATATGAGATTGGATGGTGCTACAAAGATCGAAGATAGACAGTTACTAACCGAAAAATTCAATCGAGACCCCAAGATCCCTGTTTTCATATTATCGACCAGATCTGGTGGTTTGGGCATTAATTTGACGGGAGCTGATACCGTCATATTCTACGACTCTGACTGGAACCCTGCCATGGACAAGCAGTGCCAGGATCGTTGTCATAGAATTGGGCAGCTGCGTGATGTGCACATCTACAGATTTGTTTCCGAGTACACAATTGAGTCTAACATTTTGAAAAAGGCCAACCAAAAACGACAGCTTGACAATGTTGTCATCCAGGAGGGAGATTTCACGACCGACTACCTCGGAAAATTCTCAGTTCGCGATTTAGTAAATGACGCAAGCATCATCAGCGAATTGCCTGATAAGCCGATTGGCGAGAATGCCAATGTGGAATTGTTAGCCCAAGCTGAAGACGAGGCTGACAGAAACGCAGCAAAGGAGGCTATGAAGGAAGTGGCGGTGGATGACGAAGATTTCACTGAAGAGAGTAAGCAAGGCACGCCGGCTCCGAAAAAGGGCCCGAATGACATGGATATGGCTGATGAGGATTTTGAGGAAGGAGTGGGACACATTGATGAGTACATGCTTCGCTGCATTGCGGACGGTCACTACGTCGAGTAAAAAAAGACGTCATCATCATCTCTGAGACTTTTTGAATCCAAGAGATTTTTTCTAAACAGTCAATATATCCAAACAATAGAATACGAACTTCATGATGTATACGAACGAAGAATTATCTTCATCAACTTTCAAGAGCCTAGTAGAACATGCGCCAATCTTTAATAACTAAGGACGACGCGCGATTGAGCGCATAGATAGAGGGCACGTGACTTGCACGTAAATTATGTGCACGCTCGCTTTCAATTTATCGAACAATGTCAGATAAAGCCCTCCTCGACAAACGAAAACAGTCATCATCCGCCACAACATGTCATCTAGCATCCAAAGCCTTTTGAAAACCGAGAAAGAGGCTGCTGCCATCGTGAATGAGGCCAGAAAGTACAGAACCGAAAGGTTGAAGCTGGCAAAGGCTGACGCTCAAAAAGAGATCAACGAGTACAAGGCTCAAAAGGAGGAGGAATTGACCAAATATGAGAGTGACCACGCTGGATTGAACAGCAACGTCGAAAAGGAGGCCGAGGCTACTGCTGAAAAAGAATTGGCCGAGATTCAGCAAAAATACTCCGAAAAAAAGTCGTCGGTTATCAAGTTGTTGGTGGACGCGGCCACGAAGCCTACGCCTGAGTTGCACATCAACGCTTAAACGCTTTAATTCTAAAAATTTCTCAGCTTTTCGGCGGAGTACCACACATCAATTATAAATACAGATGATTTTGATATGCTAGTTTGTAGTGGCGCCCGTAGACCAAATGCACACTGTTGTGGATCATGCTTAGGCACCTTAAATGCATTCAGCGGCATAAATCTGTACTAATCTATGCACCTCCTTTTGCCAACTTCTTTATCGCGTTCACCACTCTCCAAAATCTGGTATCGTAGCTCGCTGTGTTAAGACTGCTGACGAATCCCCACGCCTTTTTATCATCAGCGATCGGGTAATCGATTGGTGGGGGGATTGCTGTTTTGATGCCAAAAGCTCGGAGAATCGGTTTATCCATAACAACAGCCTTGGCGTTACAAAGGCCAGTCAAACCTTCCTCGCCGCCAAACTTACCGAAGCCGGACTTTTTGATGCCGCCAAAAGGTAATTGACAGACATAGAACGTGGCAAAATCATTTATGGCAACGTTTCCGCTCTCCAATTCCCTGGCTACTGCATCGCATTTCTTGAAATCTTTGCCAAAAACAGAATTTCCTAACCCATACTCGGTACTATTCGATATCGCAATTGCCTCCTCGACTGTTTCAGCTTTCATCATTGTCAACACTGGTCCAAACACTTCTTCTTGTGAAATTCTCATTGATATGTCAACGTCAACCAAAAGCGTTGGCGCGAAGTAATGACCTTGTGGATAGTTTGGGTGGTGAAATCTTTTGCCACCATGCAACAAGCGGGCGCCCTTACTCACGGCGTCGCGAACAAGCTCCTCAATCTGGTCGAACCTGTTGTCTGAGATCATTGCGCCCATGTCAATCTCATCCAACTGGTCAATATCCGATCCTAATCGAAGCACTCCTACTCGCTCGTTCAAAATGGATACCAACTCGTCGTAAACGCGAGGCAAACAAATTACCCTTTCAATGCCTATGCAATTCTGACCTGCGCTCTGAAATGTGCCTCTCATGATCACTGACGAAAGAGCCTTCACGTCCACAATATCGTCCATTACAAGAACAGAGTCCTTGCCGCCCAACTCGATGACACATGGAGTCAACTCTTTCGACGCGCTCTGCAAAACTTTATGCGCGACCGGCTTCGAGCCAATGAAGGTTATATGTTTCAATCCCGGATGAGATGTAAAGTATTCGGCATCTTCTGGAAAGCAGTAGCATAATTGAATCAAGTCCTCGCTAAGGTCAAGCAGCTGAAGCGCGGCACGGATCATACCCACAAACCAAGACGATGACCACACCACTTGCTCGGAGCATTTCACTACAATTGCATTTCCACTGAACAAAGCTGCTACCACCGGACCAATAAGGTTATGAAGCGGGTAGTTCCACGAGACTATGGCCGAGACAACGCCGAGCGGCTCATAGCGAACCTCGGCATTCTTCATTAGTCCCATGAGCAATGAAGACGGCCCAGGACGTGCTGAGGGCCGCAACGCCTTTTCGCCATGAGCGAGGATCCAGCTTATTTTTTCGAGCGTGACCATGATTTCACCCATGGACGCGTCCAACTTTGTTTTGCCGCTATCTCTGCAAGCCACACGTGCAATGTTCTCCTGGTTATCCATGATGAATTGGTTTAGCGTCCGCAACAATTGCTTGCGCTTCGCAAACGACGACTGAGACCATTCTTTTTGAGCGACCGCAGCGGCGCTAATTTGAGCATCCATCTCCGATCTAGAAATGCATGAAAACGCGCCCAAGTATTGGCCCGTGGCTGGACAGTAGCTCTGGATTTTATCGGCTTCTCCAGCAATTCTGATACCAAGACTAGGGGGATAAAGTCGTTTGCCCTTCCAGTGTGGCTTCGCTTCATTCGGAATTGCATACTCCAATTTTCTTGCTGCCTCAAGGTTGTTGTACTTATTGGGCCGAGATGTGATGTATTTTTCGTATGTGATATATATCATCGGCACGATTACGCACACGAAGAATGTGGTTGAGATTTGATATTGCCATTGGAGATCGGCAAAGTCGAGGTTTATGGCGATCATGGCTGTTTCAGCTAAATTCAGCAATTAAGTGGCCTTGTGACTTATATATCTACTTCCTTCAACTTCACCGAAACGCGAGTCAAACAGTCTCGCGACCGCGCCGCAACCCATGTATGGGCGGGCAGATATTCCAGTAAGCGCATACGACTACAAAAGCTTTTTTTTTTTGGAAGTTTACCAAGGCTTAGTATAGTAACATAGTTCAATGGATGCTTTTGTTCTATCACATCCCTCAATCATAGGCCGATTTCAATCTTGACTCTGTATCTTTTGCATATTACGAAACGATCTAATCTTGATCTTGTTCAACCTCTTGCAAAGGCTCTTCCATGCCCAAAAAGTCCTCAAATTGAGCTGCAGTTCTGTTCTGCACAATAGCACCTATTATGTTGTGGTCAAGGTAGTCGAACATTGAATCCGTAGCTTTTACCTCGCCCTCAGGGTAGATGTTTTCGTCTTTTGGTGGGATAACATCATACTCAAGCATGTCGTCTCTTTCAAAGACCTTTTCGGGAATTTTGGCAAGCACTTTATTCTCGCCTGACAAGACCACGAAGCGAATCAAGTTCACCGGAATATCGCTGTTATCGTCGTGCTTGCCGTCCCCAAACCAGCCGCTCAACCATGATTTGCTTTCTTGTGTCTCCTTAGTCGCAAAGAGGGACATAAGTTCATCGTGTAGAAACTTTCTGTGGCTCTGCTCCTTCCAAAGAATTGATGCTCGTACCAAGTAAGTCTCGTTTGCTAATTCAACAAAGCTGTTTTTATGTTTTTTACTTGGCTGTGGGGGCAAATGTTCACTCAAACCGATGCCCCTGAGCAACTCAAAGGCGCAACGCGGATGAGCAGAGAAGGCATTCGCTAGCGCAGTCTTTGCATCGTCTCCTCTTTTCAAATGCAACAATGCCAAGACGTTCGAAAATGCTAGGCCTGGTGTATACCATTGAGTGTAAGCTTGTGTGAGATTGGACTCGACGAATTCGACAAGGTACTGGAAATTTTCGGACAAAATAGCATAATGGTCCAAGAAGTATCTCACTCCAAGTGGGTCTTCAGCGGGTGACAAGGCTAGCAAGAACTTGCAATAATTTAGAGCAGTGTAAAATGTAGACCTTTCTCCCAATCCGGAGATCACACGGAACAACGTAAGATAAAACTGACGATTCGCAAAAACCTCATAAGGAAGCCTGATAAGCTCCGTCTTTCCATTAAGTAAGTTTTCATGGAAGTGCTTGTTCAAGGACCTGTCAAAAACAAACAAACTTTTCTCTATCAACGCATTGCTTGTGGCCTTATTGTTTCCTTCTCTCAACATCACCATCGATACTTGTAGAAGAGTCTCCACGTGATAAGGGCTTTGCTGAAGGAGCTGCATTAAAGAATCTGGGTCTGGAGTCATCACCACCGACGCAAAAAAACGTGAGTTGGCAACGCGGTCGCGAATTGTGTCCAACTTTTTAAACTTGAAATACTTGATGCCGAGTTTGTCCTCATTGCGGACTTTCAGTTCAATTATTTTAACCGTCCTATCGTCATCATTTTCCTCTTTGTATACCTTAGACTTCACAACCTCGCTTTTGTTCAAGTCGTCCATATACAAAGGCTTTTGAGTCGTGGGAAGCCAGTCATCTCTTATCCGAGTCAAAAGCAATTTACGACTGGTTCCTGGTACCCCCTTGTGATCTTTTCCGCCCCAGCCACGAGTGATTCTGGCCAAGCTTTTGAACTGGGCTAAGACTTCGGGTGACGCTGCTAATGAAGTAGTGCTGTTAGCATCCTCAATCGTATCTACTGAAAGCTTTCCAAACAAGTTCTGAAGTTCGGTATCTGGGTCCAAGTTTTTGACAGAGTCAACAGAAAGAAGATGTATGCATTGTTCCAAGCGGGAGGTTGTGAAGCGTAGGAAATTTGCGTCAGCATAATTGAATGGAGGCTCTTCGCCATTCAATACTGTTTCGTAATTCTCGCCTTCTTCCGACTCAGGTGTCTGTCCTGGCTGGGGCGCCTTAACTTGATCTCTTTTTTTAACCTCTTCTAGGAACTTATCGAGGTCCTCATTATCGAGACTCTCCTCATCGGAACAAACTCTGGTCTTTTTCTTGCCCTTTCTCTTTTTCTTGCTCCTTCTGAGAGCATTTTGCACAGCTGGTTTTGTCTCCGGCAATATTGGTTCGAGCTTTTCTTGCTCCTGATCCAGGACGTGCTCGCTCTCATCACCTTCATTGAGTAGAGCAAAAGCGTTCACCCTCGATTGCTGAACGGGCTGACGCTCATCCTCAGAACTGGCTACTTCAGGAGATTCTATGGCTTTTTGTCTCTCGAGACGTCTAAGGGCTCGTGAGCTCATGTTGTAAGAAAGAAACAACCAGTCTTCGTTTAAACTCGGCTAGCAATTTAGATATACTGGCAGCCTGCCTGTATGCCCGCTATAAGCGCGCGGGCCGTCCCATTTGGGGTAATGGCCCGAAAGAATGATTGTAATTTGCAAAATTCATTTACATATTTTATTGAGAGATCCACAGTGCAATTTGATCACGAATAGCTCTTAACTAAGAGCCTTACACCTATCATGCTATGCTAAGCGAATTTAATGTTCGTTTCGTGCTCAATCTACGACACTAGTTATGAATGCGAAATGTGTATTTTTAATTTTATGAATTTCAAGACAGCGCGCCTTGCTTATCAGCGTTCAGTTTGATCAATTGAGGCTTGGCGAAGCGAAGCGGCCGGCACCTTGCTTATCCTCACCTTTCTCCAAGATGATTTTGATAGCACTGTCGACGTTGGCCTTATTGCCAAACTCATTTTGAATTTCCTCCTTGGATGCCTCATCCAAAACACCCTCGACACCTCCTTGCCTGTTAACAAAGATTTTGTAAATGGAGACAACGTCAATCAAAGGGAGGGTAGTGTCTCCAGCCTTGTATTTAGCAAGAACTTCAGGGTCTTCGATGAAAACAACAAAGTCGCTGTCGGTACCCTTGTAAAAAAGTTTGTGTGGGGAGGCCATTTTATAGATATTGGTGTTTCTTGTTCGATTTGGTTTAAAAAGTGCAATCAGGAATTTGTATCTGATATTCTTGATTTATTTGACCCGAATGGGGAATAAGGCCCAGCTTATATAGACTCGTCATCCACAGCTCCCGACCCCGAAAGCAGCAACCAAGCTACAGCAACGCCTAAATGCGCCCTTATGTGCAGGATATTCACAACCGTTGCGTCGATCTTGGTGGAACGACGTCATGGGGCCAGGCTCCGCACAGCGCCGAATTGGTAAGGTGTAGCCCTAATTGTGAACATGAACTCTAGAGTCCCGACCTATAACTGGTAAGCTTTGAGCATCAATGTGATTTCAAAATTCTTTTTCGCTCTTTATTCATCAGGGAATTGATACGGCAAACGTGAGCAAGGAGGGGACACAAGAAATGTCGGGCTTTTTTCTCGGGCACGTATTGCAGCAAAGCAATTGCAAAGTAGTTTTTGTTGACGATATTCAGTAAAGCAAAATTCGCAATGAGCTACGTCACAGTTAAAAAAAAATTCTGTGCGGAGAATTTCTGAGCAGTTCTACGAGCGTCAGCGTGCGATTCGTTGGGCCTAATCCTGAATAGTGATGGGTTTTCGCGAGCCACAGGGTCCTGATTGCGATGCCGAAGCAGTACACACACGAATTGGGCCAAATTAGGGTATTGAAATGTCCCGAATTTTGTCAATTGGCTTCGCGTAAGCTTTGGAAACTATGGAGTTACATAAATCTTGATTACGGTCTTAGCTGGATATCCGAGTTGAGAGTTTCACATCGGTTCAAAGCGGGGCTGCACCACGACGTTCAAGCTCTACGGCCGCCGCATGACGTTCTTGCGAGGCGCGACGCGCGGATTTTAAATTTGAAAAGAAAAAAACACCAACATCTAAGCGTTAGTATGGTGAAAACACGAGAAAAAGATTACGACAAACTATTCGGGATGAGAACATGACAAAACTCTCAGCAAAAAGAATAATGAAGGATGCGAGGTTCGAACTCGCGCGGACAATCGTCCAGAAGATCTTAAGTCTCCCGCCTTAGACCACTCGGCCAACCCTCCAATACAGTACGAGATTTCTCCTCACTTTATAATCAACCGGCTGGGACAAGACCTAGGGTTTTTAACGGCCGCTTCTTGCTGACTTCCATATTATTCTTTGAAGAAAAAAAAAAATCACAACCTCTTGGCTCGAATTCCTTTCCAAAAGCCTGACAGTCACCTATAGGTTCCTCAAATTTAATCCGAAAAGGGAGGTCGGGTTGGCGTCCGAATCTGCCTTCAGCTTGCTTGGACGTTTGAAATAGTGTCTTGTCCCCCTCCTGAATCGACTATTGTCTCGCACTCTTGGGAGGACCAACCCCATGGGCCGATGACAGTCTGATAAGTCTGATTAGTTGAGCTCATTCTGGGTAGAGGTCTAAAAGCGGATTCATTTCCGATGAGAGATCTCGTGTCGCCAAACGATGCTTGGGGTGAAGTTGCGATCTATTATAGGTTTTTTCTATATGTTGTATAGTTTTTGCGCTTGTTTGGGTGTGCCTGTCATACTCTAACGAGAGCGTCCTATAATGTGATAAGTCTTTGAAAAGGAATAAGGGTAAAATGCTGGCATTGGTAAAGTGAGCTCTGTGAATTGCTCCAAGTGAGCTACCAGAGAAACTTGTAGATTAGCTTGTCTTATTTCCAAATCACCAGGACTGATGACTGGAAATTTTTGATAAAAGAAAAGTTCTTGACCTTTCTTAGCGCGATTCAACATGTCACATCAGCCTGCATACAAACTTTCTGCACATTCCCCATATAGAAACTGTCTGGAATTACTTGGTTAACCCAGGAAAATATTTCACACAACTTGCCTGTGTGGCGTAATGGTTAGCGCATTTGACTTCTAATCAAAAGATTCCGGGTTCGAGTCCCGGCATGGGTTCTTTTGCGGCTTTAGCTCAGTTGGGAGAGCGTCAGACTGAAGATCTGAAGGTCCTGTGTTCGATCCACAGAAATCGCAAAATTTTTTTTCCTTTTTTTTTGATTGGGTTGGGTTCTTTGGCAATTTAACACTCATCTGAACGCAAAAAATAAACTTTCTTAAAGAGGATGTCCAGGTGTAGGGGCTGAGATTAATACGTTTTGCTTGTTAGTTTGTCAGGTTCTCAGCGTCTGACTATCTAATGTTTATTGTATAGATCATCTAGTAAAACCAGTCTGGCTCTCAAATCTACTAGGTGGGAGAGCCAACATTTATATAGTCAAGGCAGACAATGGAGTCTGCCTTTCCATTGTTCGTGTGTGGCCAGCCAAGCTGGCCTTAACAATAGGAGGTGCATTGCTTGGCAATACTTGTAGTACGTTCCTAAATGGAACATCTGACATAGTTTTATTTTTTAAAAAAAAAAAAATCGCGGTTGAGTGGTGTCCCGAAGTGAGGCAAAAACTAGTTGAATTTGGGTCTGAGGAATTGTGGTGTGTAAATATAGGAGGTGTACATCGCGCGAGCGGTTTCAGGGTCAGAAATCTCATTTCGAACGTGGCAAACTTTCAGCATTCTTATGGATTAATGTGTTTAACCAAGGCCACATACATAATTCACTACTTGCTGCTATCCGTTTACAACTCCACAAATTTTTTCACCGACACAAGACCCCGATCTTTGTTGGCCCAACTCACGTAGTTGGGACTGTAGTGTAAGAGCTCATCATAAGCCGGTATGGAGAATTTGGCTTCCGTCCTCAGATCCGAGGCAGGTGAAAGATATTCGAGATCACTCCAATAGCACTCGACCATTACGCCCAATTTCTTCACCTCAATTTTCCGTATTTCGGTGTTTACAGTGCTTTCCGCAACCTCAGGGACCCATTGAAATCCCAAATGATACGGTTTTTCCCAATCAAGTTTGTTCAACTGTAGCTGATTGATCCCCTCGAAATCTTTGAAGACGTAGTTTCCGCTTGCGTCCTTTGAAACGGTCTCAGCGGTACTCGCCATGCTAAACATGGACTCGTTCCGTGGTGTCTTATCTGTATAAATCGTGACACTTTTAACTGGCGAATGAGACGATTGTGAGTCTTTTTGATCCATGATTTTGACCAATGACTCAGAAGCCTTGAAATCAACTTTGCAGTTTCTATTCTTCGGCACGATAATCTTTATTTCGC
The DNA here is from genome assembly GCA_004217705.1 of Metschnikowia aff. pulcherrima. Lineage (NCBI taxonomy): Eukaryota > Fungi > Ascomycota > Pichiomycetes > Serinales > Metschnikowiaceae > Metschnikowia > Metschnikowia pulcherrima. Next base: position 191,664 of record CP034459.1, on the reverse strand, counting down.
CTGTGAGCATACCAAAGGGCGCATCGGACGTGGAAGAGGAGTTCTTTATGACGTCGATCTTGAGAATTTGGTCCGGGTTTTCCAATTCGGGAACCAACCAGGGGTCCAAAGAGGAATTCCAAGAATATGTCAGCATCCCGTCCCCAGCTGCGACAGTACTAATATTCTTTTTTTCGCTCTTTACGGACGGCATGTCCTTTAACAAAGATTCAATAAAGGGAGCCAGGCGACCACTCACTGTAATCTGATTCGTGGGAGGCTTTGTATTGAGGTCGATGGTCTGAAGGAACCTCAATTTCAATGGATTCAATGGATCAAACGGCATTTTCACGCCGATGGTGACAATTCCTTGGATGAGCACCACGACCAAAACCAAAACCAAGACTTTGTTAATTTTGAAAATGAAAGGTAGGAATGGAACGGACCAAACAACGGCAAAGGTCTTCAAGAAGTCGTAGATCATATTTTGAGCGGCAAGCGACTCCTGAATTGATTTATTGAGGCCATCCATAATCAAAAACCCGCTATTATAGATAAAATATGAGGAGACGGGCGTGATTATTATGAACTGAACAAGCCAATCGTACGAGAAAGACTTTTTTGAATGCCCGTCGCAGACACTTTCGAAGTCCGAATTGAAAGAAAGAGAGGAGGACTCGGCGTACGAACCACCATCACCCAGACCGTATTGATGCTGAGCGTCACTGTGCAAAAGGGGTTGGCGGTCCTCTCGAGATTTGATGAGAGTCTTCTTCGATGATCTCTTGAAAGTCCAGCCCACTAGTCCAAGCGTGGCTGCAAACGAGTGAAGAAGGAAGAGAATAGTAAGAAATAATTCACCCGTATGGTCATCGCCAATTCTGTTCTTGGAAAGCTTGACTGTGGACCAAAGTAAGGCAACCCAGCAAAGAAAGCTCGACTCGAGAATCACAATGAGCTTTTCGTCATGTTGGTGCCCCTTGAAACCCCTTAGAAGTACATTCACACCGTTCAAAAATGCGTAGTTCAATAGTAAAAAGGCAGAGAACAATGTCGCCACCAAAGTATTGATGGAGTTGTTTGCCAAAAAAACATTGTTGGGAATGACAAAAACGTCAAAGCAAAAACTCAAGATAATCACTGATAAAACAAAAGACAAAGGAAATTTGATCACGTTGACGAAATTGACATCCCAAGCTTTATGTCCGTTGTGAATGACAATGAGCAACAAAAGGGAGAATGCAGGAATAACGACAAGTAAAACAATGTTCGCCACCACAATGCCGGATATAGGGGCTGCGAAAAAGTTGTTCATGAAGGTGGTGTAGGCTGCGAAATCCGTCAGCTTGACGGCTTGAGTCGCGTCATCCAAGTCTATTGTGTCCTCAGAAATGTGAACCGTAAAATCCAAGGCTGAAGATAACATGTGCCATAAGGATTTGATGTTTACATTCTTGATGTTGTCACCAGCCGTGTGGTATAAATCCCTAGGCTTGTAGAAGGCCAAATCTAAGCCTCTAATACCCCCTTTTTCCTTATACACAATGTAGTCGGTTTCGCTGTGGATAAGTCTATTGTTGAAACCTTGTTGGAAAAGTGAGGTTGCAAAGGGGAATCTGACAGATGCAAAATGCTTGACGATACCAAAATCAGTCCCCCGAAAAAGAATGGCCTTGCCACCCGCGCCCGTGCCCTCTAGGTTCAAAAAGTAGCGGATTTGAGAAAACCATGGATGCTTAACGAAGGAATTGGCACCATAGAGTCCGAACTCTTCGTTGTTGTTGAAATTGAAAATAATGGTACGTTTTGGCCGCGGGACGTCTCCTGATGTAAGATACCTCAAAAGACCCATCATTGCCGCGACACCCATGCCATCGTCGGTGACACCAAAGGAAGAGGGGACTGAGTCAAAGTGGGAGCTTAGCAAGAATGCGGGCAAGCTCTCGTCAGTACCGTTGACTCGTACCAACAAGTTGTTACTCTCATAATAGGAAACAGAATCGTAATTGAGGTACTTCACGGCAAACATGATGTTATTTGTGTAATTGAGGTCGTTGTCATATTCGATGAAATCAGTGTTTGCAATGAGTTGCAAGATTTCTCTCTCCAAGAAGTCATGCACTTTATCGTTATTTTTCGAAGTGTATGTGTGCTCGTGGGCACCTAATTCTTGTAACACAGACCACGAATAATCCAAAACCGCGGTCTCAAGCTTGTCAGAAGGTAAGCACACTGAAAATTCAAGAGAGTTATCAATCGCAGAAAGAGCAATGGTGACTATTATGGTCGCAAACATCATGATGGTTAAGGAGGTCTTTCTATAACCAAACAAAGAGCGTATTCCACGGACAAACCAATTAGGCGAATGTGGGGCCGATCCTGTGCCCGAGTGGCGGCGGACTCTGGCCAGGCTAAACTCATCAGGGTCCCGGGTAGGTCCGGAGTCACTGTGTGTTGACATTAATTCACAATAATCGGGTTCTGGTGGTTGGTGCAATCAGATAATGTATGGCGCGACAGATGATTGCGAGGGTGCCGGATGGAGCCATGGGGAACCAAATTTCGGCGAAGCTTATCTACAGATCTGGCGAGCGTAAGCCAGCCGGTCTGGCCAGCGCAGCCAGCATAACTAGCAACACCTTGCTTCGCCAAATCTCGCTGCACTCACGCATTGTCTACAGGCGATTTGGAAATGCTTCAAGAACTTGTACAAAGCTCGTATGATTTGTTGGAGACTGTTTTCTGTATCACAATCCCGAGCTCGGTGAAAAAAGCCACGAACAAATGGATCGGGTTTACACCCGTACACCACAGGGTTGGGCCGGTCGATTATGATGGCTGCTATATTGAAAAGTCGATGGCAAAATCAGGAATTCCCATCGCCACCCGAATGACTTTTGCTCCATTGAAAAACGATCTCATCTTGAGAGCCGCCAAGGGCGAAAAGGTTGAAAGACCTCCGGTCTGGATAATGGTATGTTTATTTTGCTTCGTAATTACTTGGTTGCTAAGGAAACAGCCGATCGCTTATAAGGCAGTTCTAACAATTATAGAGACAAGCGGGTAGGTATTTGCCCGAGTATCATGAGGTGAAGGGCAAGCGCGATTTCTTCGAGACATGTAGAGACGCAGAAATAGCTGCCGAAATCACGATCCAGCCAGTAGATCACTACGATGGGTTGATCGACGCTGCGATTATTTTCAGTGACATCCTAGTCATTCCCCAGGCCATGGGATTCGAGATTGAGATGGTTGAGGGCAAAGGTCCAGTTTTCGTTGACCCTTTGAGATCACAGGAGGACCTTAAGCGTGTCGTGATGAAACCAGATGTCTTAAAGGAGTTGGACTGGGCTTTTAAGGCGATCACTCTCACGAGAAAGAAGTTGAACGGTCGCGTTCCACTTTTGGGTTTCTGTGGGGCTCCATGGACGTTGTTAGTATACATGACAGAAGGGCAAGGCTCTAAGATGTTCAGATTTGCCAAGCAATGGATCTACGAGTACACCAAAGATTCGCATGCATTGTTGCAGGCCATCACTGATGCATGCGTTGAGTTCTTGGCCCAACAGGTTGTTGCTGGTGCCCAGATGTTGCAGGTGTTCGAATCTTGGGCCGGTGAGTTGGGCCCTCACGAGTTCAACGAGTTTTGCTTGCCTTACTTGCGCCAAATTTCCAAAAAATTGCCTCCAAGATTAAAGGAGTTGGGCGTCACCGAGAAGATTCCTCTCACTGTGTTTGCTAAGGGCGCATGGTTCGCATTAGATGACTTGTGTGACTCCGGGTATGATACCGTTTCGCTTGACTGGCTCTACAAGCCTGAGGATGCTGTCAAAATAAATGGTCGTAGAGTTACCTTGCAAGGAAACCTAGACCCTGGTATCATGTATGGATCTGACGAGGTGATTTCGCAAAAGGTTGAGCAGATGATCAAGGGCTTTGGTGGTGGTAAGCAGAATTACATTATCAATTTTGGCCATGGTACACATCCGTTTATGAAGCCGGAGAAAGTGGGCCACTTTTTGAAAGAATGCCACAGAGTTGGGTCACAATGAATCACAGACTAGAAATTTTGTACATAATAGAGTGTGGTTTACTGTTCAGTTATCTCGTTGAGAGCAACGCAAACACCTGGTAGTGTGCTATAGGGCGGTACTTAATCGATGGAACTTATGTAGGTAGAATTTAGTCTTTCCCAAAAGACGTCTACAACAGAGAGAGATTTGAATCATCGGCTCGAACAGAAGGCCAGAGACTTTACCCTGAAACATGAATTCTTTTGTCTCGTGAAAGTAATTCACAAGCATTCGTTATTTTGGCTGTCAACGTAGATCCAAGCGAAGGCGAACGCGATTCCTCGCGCAAACGATTGTCACGGTGCCGCTGAGCGGAACGGCCCTTTTCAGTCCAGACCGCTAGAGTGTAAATTTTTTCCTTCTCCAAGTATTCAACAATCATAAGGTGGCGTTAACCTATTTTAAAAGGGTCTTCTTGACTTTTTACGAGGTGTATTCGAATTTTAATCACAATTTTCCGATTTCTTATTTGTGTGTGGGCGAGCAAGTTTATTTGTCATGAAAAACAACACTCGGCATCTACTTCAAAGGTGCAATCAATTGTGGCAAACACATTGGGCAAAGGGAATCTGTCTAAATTCATGCACAGCTAGGTACTGTTCCCCAATCAATTATCTTTTCATTCTCCCTCTGTCATCTGCCATATGCAGCGACAGGTGGGGGAAGTACAGCCTCTAGGGCGATGACAACCGAATTAGTTCTCATACGCAGCCACGCCGCTAGGCATGGTAGCGAAGCTGGCTAAGGTTTTATATATATGCATATATAGTTTTTTGGAGAGCTAGGTAAGCAACTCTGGCTCCCAGTCCTTAATCAGATGTATCAAGCAAAAAAAAAAAAAAAAAATATGCCTGGTGTCAACCAATACTTTAGCAGCCGAGGATTTGAAGCGGTTACCTAACAAAACCCATTCCCAAAAACCAGGTTTTGTGCCACTGTGACGTCCTCGTTGATAAAGCTTTATTACGAATTAATAAAATTTGCAAAATCTCCTTCTAAAATCATATCAGGCAGCTTTACCACACGTAGAATTACCTTAATATTTTTAAATTGGCATTTTCTTGCGGTCGCCTCTGGCAAGCGATGCAGTTGCGGCAGAATGCGCGTGAGCGCACAGTCATGAGCATTTCGCCTGTCACTTTGTCGAACAATTTCTCATATCCACATACGACCATGAATAAAGACGAGCAGTACGTCTTTGATCTCAAGCCCGAGCTTCTAGATACATTGGAGCTTTTGCATTTTGACGGAGATTTATCTATTGTCAAAGTTGATACCCCGAAAGCCCCAGAGCCAGAGGCGTTGATAGAAACCGCGACTAAAGTGAAACCCTCCATTGAATGCTCCGCCTGTCACTTAGTCTTTGACTCATGCGTTTCTCAGAACGAGAGAAACCGCCACTATAAATCTGATTTGCATCGTCTCAATTTGAAGCGCTCCCTCAGCGGCTTGACCCCCTTGACAGATGCAGAGTTTGAAGATTTCCTCGAAACTCAGTCAGTTGAGAGCATATCTGGGTCCGAGGAGTCGGATCTGGATTCCGATAGCGACATCATGCATGATAGTCTACCAACAGTTTTTGAAAAATTATCGACAGGCGAGACGCCAAGTGAGGATGCCAACGAGCGCCAGGTCAGTCACTTGAACACTCACTCGCCTTTCGTTATCCTCAAATCCTCAATGCTCCAAAGCAGCCAGGGATTTGGCGCGTATAAGGCCATCTTCGATGATGCCGCTTTGAATAGTGGCGACGTCGTTGGGGCTTTGCGCAATTTTAACTCCCCAGCATCAAAGCAAGGTAAATCTGTTCTCTTGATGATCGGTGGCGGCCATTTTGCAGGTGCTGTGATCGCACATCAACGCGTCAACACTAAAGGTAATGCAAAAAACCACAAGGAGTCTGTTCAATCACAGAAAGTGTCCGTAATTGAACTGAAGACGTTTCATAGGTACACTACGAGGAGAAAGCAGGGTGGTTCACAGAGTGCCTCTGACAATGCTCGAGGTAAAGCCAATTCTGCAGGGTCTAGCATCCGTAGGTATAACGAACAGGCATTGAAAAAAGACGTTCACGATTTGCTTGACTCTTGGAAGGAATATTTGTCGGAGGCTCAACACATCTTCATCAGAGCAAACGGAGCGGACAACAGAAAGACATTGATGGGCTATGAAGGAAGTTTCCTAAAGCAGGGCGACCCTCGCGTGAAGTCTTTCCCTTTCACTACCAAGAGGGCCACGCTAAATGAGGTAAAGAGCTCTTGGGTCAAACTCGCATATCTTAGCGTTATTGAGCTTCCGAAAGCCAAGAAAAATACTGTGAAGCCTCATAAGGAGGAAAAAAAGTCGAAATCACCAGAACTTGTCGAGGAGCCCGAATCCGATAAGCACTCGAGAGAGTTGGTCGGGCTTTTAAAAAAGTCAAAGGCGCCACTCTTGATTAATTACTTGCGGGCTAATAATCTCGATGTGAACCTCGAGCTCACACCGAAAATGCAATTTGGCCATGCTCCAACCCTTCTTCACTACGCCTCATGGCAAGGGCTCCAGCATATGGTAAGGATTCTCTTGACGCACTTGAAAGCAGACCCCACAATTTTAAATGTGAGTGGGAAAACAGCATATAAAGTAAGCAATTCGAGAGATGTGAAGGGCGTGTTCCAGATTTGCAGGAAAAGCCTAGGTGAGGATTATTGCGACTGGGAAAAAGCTGAGGTTGGTCCGCCCAAGACTAGCGAAGAGGTAGCCGCAGAGAGCGCAAGAGAGAAGGAACTACAACGAGTTGAGAACAGAAAACTCATCGAGGAGGAACGTGCAAAGAAGACGGATCTAGAGGAGAAAGGGTCCAACATTCAATCTAGCGGAAGTCTAAGATCAGGTAGGGTTTTGGCGTCTGTTGCCGAGACAAGTGGATTGACAGATCAACAGAAAATGAGGCTAATGCGCGAGCAACGCGCACGAGCGGCAGAGGCAAGAATGAAAAGAGGTGGACAATAGGGAGCTCGCCACGTAATTCAGTCCTAATAAATAAAGGAGGGGTAGTAGACTGGACGCTCAAAGACTCGGTCTGCCGAATCTTCTATTAGCTACAAGTAAGACCGATACGAGAGCATTTCCAGTGCCGAATTTCAACAAGAATAAGTCTCAGATTGTGTGAGTTCACGACGTACACTTTCATTGTATTGATTCTGCCAAAGTTGAAACGGACGAATACAACAGGATAATACGGCTGAGCGTGGACTCGTTCGAAACGGCACTCGGCTTCGATTGTTGTTCGGAATGCACAGAATCGGGGTCAACGAGAAGTGTCGAAAAACGGAAGTAATGGAAGATGAGTAAAGCCTAATTTTTCACAGACAAGTCTTTCCGAGGCCTGCGCAAACCGCAGATAACCTAAAGGGTCAAGAAGTAGCTCAATGCCGCATGTCTATAGAGCGCAATAGACGAGTTCATACCCAATGCGCTAACTGTGTAAATGCAAAAAAAAAAATAAGATCATCATCTTTGTGTTATCCAGTTGCGTGAGAAATGACAGATACCGGTGCTTATTTGCGCCGAAGTAACAAGTAGTTTCAAGAGCTCGAGCGGCTGAGAAACAGCAGGCCACACGGCTCAAGTCCCGATTCGGTTTTAGCTCCGTTTCCGACATTACATCACGATCCCCCTGCACGCGCGACGCCATCGCGGGTCGCCAGCAGCACAATTTACGAGGCACGGTCCGAAACTGTTTACAACAAAAATCTGCCTAACGGCCGCTAACAATTGTGGAGTTTTGAGTTCACAATTTGCAGGAAATTACTGACCATGATTTTAGAGAAGTCAAGGGCCCGATCCGTTTTGTGTTGGTAAGAAAAGTCGCTCGTAAGTACGGTGGCGACGCATGCTGTCAAAACATGCGGGTCCTGCAGTTGAAGACGCACTCGAAACTTTTTGGAATCCACGGAGACGGAAGCGACGTCCATGTTTAGCGCTCGAAACCCAATGCCACTCATGCATTGCTGCTCACCGTCATGATTATAAAAAAGGGGACGTGGCCCTCATTCGTTTAAACTTTTTTTAGCTTTGATCATTATCACACATTTTCAACAGCAAGTACACAATTATGCTGGCGAATCATTCTTCGTCATCTGAGTTCGAGGGAAATGCGATAGAGCCCGCCCAAGATGAATCCAAGAAGTTTTTTGAAGCCGACGCAGGTGATGGTACGAGAAGAGAAGATTTCTACTTGACTGGAGTAACACTAGGATTGTGCGTTCTTTCGCTTTTTCTTTGCATGTTCTTATTCGCCTTGGATCAACTCATTGTGGCAACTCTTTTGTCCACTGTCGGCAACAAGTTCAACGCTGTGAACCAGATCGGATGGCTTACCTCAGGATTCCTCATCAGTATGACTGTGCTAGTGCTTGTATGGGGAAAAATTGCTATCATCTTTGGCAGAAAGACTTCCATGGTCGCTGCAGTCGTGCTCTTCGAAGCTGGTTCTTTGATGTGCGCATTGTCTAATAGTATGAATGTGCTCATTGGCGGAAGAGTCCTTGCAGGTGTTGGTGGAGGAGGAATTCAAACGTTGGTCTTCATTGTGATTACAGAAGTTTTCCCTATCCAAAAAAGGCCGATGGGAATCGCTATCATAGGCTGCACTTTTGCCGTCGCATCAGTCGTTGGGCCATTAATCGGAGGGGCTTTTACATCAAACGTCTCTTGGAGATGGTGCTTCTATATCAATTTGCCTATTGGAGCTGTCGCGTTAGCCGTTTTCGTCTTTGTGTTTAACCCGCCTAAGACGAAAACTAAGACAACCGATAAGTTGACCTTAATCGACTACCCGGGCGTTCTCCTAGTTGCCTCTGGATTGGTATTGGTGCTTTTAGCTTTGACATTTGGAGCCGATGGACTGCACTCTTGGGACTCCGCCGCTGTGATTTGCTGCTTTGTTCTCGGCGGTCTTTTGACTATTGCATTCGGCGTGTGGAATTTCTTCTTCTCGAAACATCCGCTCATTCCTGCCGATGTTGCCATGACCATCCCCACGTTGGCCGCGGCAATTGAAATGTTTGGAACGTTCGGCTACTTTATTGCAAGCGTTTTGTATTTGTCCATATACTTTCAGGTCATCCACGATGCATCCGCCTGGCAATCAGGTGTCCACTTGTTGCCCCTCATCATCGCCGTTGTGATTTTTTCAATAGCATCGGGAATTTTTGTGAAGAAGACGACTATAGTCAAGCCGGTTGCTATCTTTGGAGTTATCATTGGTTTCATCGGTTGTGGCTTGATTACCTTATTGGAGGTCGATTCGTCATCGTCCCAAAAGATTGGTTTGCTCATCTGCATAGGAGTGGGAGTTGGGTCTCAAATGCAGTCAGCCATCATGGCTGGTCAAATAACTGCGCCAAAAACACCCGGTGGAGTTATTTTGGCCACGACTTTGATAAACTTTTTGCGTTCGTTTGGAGGCGCACTCTCAGGAGCCCTCGCAGATGCCGTGTTTGGAGCTTCTTTCAACAACAGTATCGGCACAGCCTTGAAGTCTCAACCACAAGACGTTATCACCGAACTTTCAAAGTATAACTTGAAGACAATCACGGCTTCATCCGCTATATTACAGGAGATGTCGCCCGAAACGAGGAACTTCGTTAAACTGCAGATCATGAAAGCAATTAGAAATGTGTTCTACATGAACTTTGGCTTTGCGGCCTTTTCTGTCTTTGGCGTGATATTTTTAACCAACAAACGTTTGCCGCAGGCTACGAATCAGGTAAGAGATGAGCCAACAACCGGAGCCGCAGAGACAAATCTTCAAGTGGAAAACAGCTCCACAATCGAAGAAGTCAGTTCTGCATTTCTGAAGCAAGACAGTCAAATAAATCCCACAGAGGAGGCTAAGGCTTAGAAGATGAGCCTGAATTTTCTCGCTCCTGGATTGTGGGGCCATGATTGACAATCACAGTTTTTGCACATGGTACGTACATAGATCTCGAATTTATATTTCACTGAAATTTGTTTCAGTCACATATTGCCCCTTTGGTTTGATGCGTTAAGATGTAGGTAAGATCCTCTTGAGCTCTCGGAATTAGTTTGTTGAGGATATCATCACCTGTATCAAACTCGTCCTCGTAGTGTTTTGGATCAAAGTGTCTGTAGTGAGAAAGGGCCGATCTTATAGCCTTCCTTTTGACAGAGTCTGAGCCTTCCAACTCCTTATACTCTAACGCGCTCATCCAACCAGAAGATGACGTTCGGTGGGCATGGGACAAAATCTCCTGAGACAGGCCTTGTGACTTGTCATCGGGAATGCAAGATTCATCAGGATTCGCAACTGCCGGCAGCAGGTCAGTTTCGTCCCCCTTACCTGAGCAGCTGCAATCGATAAGATCATGCGTGTTACAATTAGATTCACCAACGGTGAATAAATCGCGTAAGTCATCGAAATCAAAGATATCCAGAGTTGATTCGGGATTATCATCTAGAAACATATCACTGAGGCTACTCTTCATGAGTTGTCGTTGAAAGATCTTTTCATCAATCGAGCCGGTAGTAAAAAGCCGGTAGATGAACACCGGCCTTCGCTGACCGTCTCTATGTATTCTAGCCATTGCTTGAAGATCAACCAGTGGGTTCCAGTCGTTATCAAACAAGAGTAACCTCGAGGCTCCGACCAAATTGAGTCCGATTCCGCCCGCTTTAGCGGATAGTAGAAAAACCTCATACTTTTTTGACTTATTAAATGATGTCACAAGCGAATCTCTGGTAGCCAGGGGGGTGGAGCCATCCAATCGAGCATATTGGAAATTCAATTTCGAGAGCGATTTTTCCAATAAATCGAGAGTCAGAGTGAAGTTGGAAACAATGACCACGTTCTCGCCTAGAGTTCTGAAATTTAACAACAAGGGTATGGCAATGTTAATTTTGCTTCCCGTGGTTCTGCTCGACAAGGAAGAGGGCAGAAGCTCTGAGGGACAACTTTCACACTTGTCCACCAAGCTCCTATAGAAGGAATCATCTGATAAAAGTGAGGGTGAATTGCAAATTTTGCGCAATAGATTAATCGTGGGCAATGCTTCTCGAGTCCCGGAGTGGGATAGAGAATTAAAGCCCACCGAATCTATCACGAACTGAAATAGGGTTTTCTGAAGTTTTGTAGGAGGGCAGAATAGGAGAACGTCAGTTTTTGCCGTCAAATAATTTTCGATCACAGATTTTGTTCTGCGAATTGTAAACGTCTTTGTCAATTCTATCAATAAGGTCAGCTTTTCTTTGCCGTGCTGTGCTACCAGGGCATCGTAGCAGTTCACATCTCTGGCCCGCAAAATCGGCCTGATGAAATCCTTCTGAAAGTCCGACATTGTACCAAAAAGCCCGGGATTGATGAAGTTTGAAATATTATAAAATTCGCCAAGATCATTCTGAATGGGTGTACCTGTGAGAATAAGCCGTTTTTTTGTCGGCATACCATTTAGGTATTTGAGGACTTTATTAGCCGCACTCTTGAGCCTATGACCCTCATCACAGACCAAAAGATCAATATTCACAGTAGACAACTCATTTGAACAGGCCAAGACTTTTTCATAGTTCATGATGAGGACTTGATATACCTTCGTTTTACCAAAGTTAAGAATGTCCTGCTTATCTTTAGCCACTGATTGATTCTTATTGTTCAAAGCCAATATGCCAATGCGATTTATGTCGAGCCATTTCCCAAATTCCTTTCGCCAATTATCAATGAGACTCACGGGACAGCAAATTAGAACCTTACTGACCACGTTCCTTTGATTTGGGAAAGGGGATTGCTTAAGAAGGGTCCAAATGAGGGTAATTGTCATCAATGTTTTGCCTAGGCCCATCTCGTCCGCTAACAATCCCCCGAAATGACCCGTATTGCGTAACCCCATGAGGCACTCATATAGGAAAATAACACCTTCTTTTTGGTGCTGGCGAAGAAACCGAGTGAGTCTTTCGTCAACGATCACGACTTTCGAGCCTGATATCCCAATATCGGGAAGGACGAGGGACTCAGCTGCCCGCACGACAACTTGGGCCGGACGTGGAGGGTCGATTTGAAAGGCGTCATTGGATGGCATTTCAGGGTCTGTTTCATCGAAAGTTGACTCGCGTTTGATAATGTGATGCTTGAATGCATTGCTTGAGGGTGGGAGGTCGGGATTCTGAGCCGTTGAAGGGATAGGAGATTCCGCAGAGGCCGAATCAGCGGCACCAAAGAGTTCCTCCCTTGTAGTCTCGCAGTCAATTTCTACTTCGTACATGCCGATTGAAATCACCCCGTCCAAAGCAGTGTTCTTTGTACGCCCCATCAATTTGTAAGAGCCATCAGCCAGCTGAACGCGGAGGGAGAGGCCCACATCCGTCGCAACAATAAATCCGTCTCCCTCCCACGACTTGTTCTTCTTGTTAGAACGCTTGCGCCACTGAATCGAAAAATACCTTTTGTCTCGAAGAAGCAGATTCTCCTGCGAATCTGTCAAAGACGTCTGCCTTAGAGATGGTGTCATATTTGGCGTCTTTGTGGGCGAGTCTTGGGCATCGGGAACTCTGGTTGATGCAGCCTTTCTTCTCACAAGCGCAGGATTAGGCTTGGCGCGTTTGAAAGGAGCGATATGGGGCCTTGTTGTTTCAGTAAGTTTGCTTGTCTCAGCCTGTAGCAGATCGCAAGGCACCTCTGGGTGGCATGATGTGGTATCGGTAACAAACAAAGGGTCTTCACTTCCAGCAGCATCTAATTTGGAGACTTCTTTAGCAGCTGATAATGGCCTTGGAGGCCTAAAAGGGGCATTGGGGCGTTTGTACATGCTAAGCAAAAGACGTGTTAGAGATGCGAGACGCGACAGTCTATTTTTCCAAAACAGGAACGGCCCACAGGCACATAAAATCCCTTTTTTTTCACGGATCTTAGATAAACGTACCAACATGTTATCTGATTATTATTCTTGTCGAAGCTTGTCAATCGAGCTTGCTCACACTAGCGATCAGATCAAAGTATAATTATATTAACCAATCCTATATAATCCTCTAGTAGTCCCCTCCTGTCAAGTAGTAATAACTCCTTGATATCAAGAATGGAACGTAGCTGGGAATAACGCTGTACAACCCATACGCAACAAACGAAAGAAACGAGATGATGAAGAGGTGCAAGAAAACACCTTCAGGACCTGTCAACATGAAGAATGGGAAGTGGTGATAATAAAGATTCCATACTTTATTCCGCGAGGTTTGTGACATATCTGACGAATTAGACCTTCTAAGGTGAGCGACTGTTGCTTTTGAGACGTTCTGCAAGAGCTGGTATTGCTTAATTTTCACTTCCAATGACGGTGAAAGGGGATGAAAACGTTCAAAGACGTTTCTAAGCAATTGGGTGGTGAGTGGTTTTTTTTGTGCGTCGCGATAACAGATACAGTTGCCTGCTTCACGGTCACGTTTCACCATCCAATCTAGGCATTTAATGTCACAACAAGATGTGTCTTCCGAAGTGGTAGTTCAGGTATCAAGCTAGATTTTCAAAATGAATCACACCCCAAATAAATAAATAATTCATTGATACTATGCCTTTGATAGATGCAATGTTCGACAAAGGGCCCAGTCCTTGACATACAGTGACAAAGACCAGGTAGATTGAAACAGAATTGAGGCTTTAGCTTGCTGATTGTATTTGCACTCATTATCTCCGTAAGTACTATCGAATTTGTCGGTACATTGCCAAGGAACTATTTGCGTTATTCCTCAGTTAGTTCCACGCGACTCTTTCCTTCCGCACACGGAAACCGCGATGACGTGAGATGCCATATCGATGGCCGATAATGTCATCATGCAACCAAAACAGCCCGATGCTGGATACAGATTCTTTGAACTTAGAAAAAATCAAGCAAGATCTCCTAGGTACAAAAGCATGTGATGTGCATGATACCGCTGCTTTTATATCAACTTTTGTCGCCCTCTCGACGGCCTTGGCAAAGGCTGAAGCCTCCGAGAAACGGTCCACACTAAAGATAGATACTATGGCCCTTTGGTTTACACGAGCTTTGCAATTAACGAGACTCAAGGATGATTTTTATGAGCAGTTCCAGAATTGTGGGCAGAGTCTGCAATTGATGTGCGTATTTACTCATGTCTGTCAAGCCTTTGCCTCGGGAAGTGGGCCCTTCACAAATGCGGCCTCTGGCCTTCTCTCCAAATTATTGCAATTCACAAGCAATTTTTGCGTGTACTCTGAGGACCCTTCAATGATCCACGAAATGTCAGGCTTGGTCTTAGCCATCCCATCATCCCAAAAAAGTTTTTTCTCCATTGCGGAGTCCTTGATGAAAGTGTTCGACAGTGCAGCCTCTATATTTTCTGAAAGAGGTGATTACTTTCCCGAAAAGTGCCTAGAGGTAATGAACGCATCACCTTTGGCTAATTCTGCCAGCAAAGCATTCGTGTTGTACTACACCCGGTTGCACGATCCCCAGTCCAACTCACTGTCCTATATCAGCGCATGGTCTCCATTAGTCTTAGAGCATATCTCGATAGTAAGCGAGAGGGCCAACATTCTCAATCAGCTTTTACCGAAGCTTTTCAAGCCTTGTCCAGAAAGATTCATCGAGTGGTTAAAGTCACTCAATTTAGACCACCGAAGCACAGAGATCCTTCCATTGCTCAAATGTGCACTTTCTTTGTCGCCGTCGAATGACCCAATCTCTTTGGGAGTAATGACAGAGACCGAGCTTTTAAGATTGTTGAAAAATTCAAATGAATCGTGTCGCCAGGACGCATGGGCTTTAGTTTGCACGGCATTTACCGCAAAAGCGTACCCTCCTGAATACGCACTAAATTCAATTCTGGACCCTTTGATTCTTCAGATCTTTTTCAAGGAGTGTTTAGCACCGGAATCGAGAAGCTCTTTTTTTTCCTCGTCAAGAAAGGCCATTGTTAACTGCCGTGATTATATTGCAACTCTGGAAAATCGCTTTCTCAAGAAGCCAGATCACATTCAAGAAGCCAGAATCCATGAGCTAAAGATGAGAATGGGGACTATTTACGACTTTGTAACATCGCAAATGGTCCCTGATTCGTCTTACTCACAATTAGCACTCTGTACGGATTTCTTGAACCTCTTCATCGAGTTCGAGTTTGATGGAATAGAAAGAGGGGTAAGGAAAGATATCAAGATGAGCACAAAAGTTTTTGACATCTTTACTCAACAGCTTGTCAGCACCTTGTTGAGGCTTGTGTCAAACAACTACGAGGATATAAGGCTGCGATGCTCAAACATGCTCGCTTCTTGCCCTTTCGAGACTTTTCAATCCATAAATGACGAGAAGATGATGATAAACACTCTTGATCTTTTATCCTCGTTCAAGGGAAGGCAAAGTGACGGTGGCGCCGAGGTTTTTAAGGCACTTGGTCAAATTTACTTAGCAAACAACAGGTCCCATGACCTACTTCGCTGTTTGCATTTAATTCTCGCAAACTTGAACAGAAAATTGGGGGAAGATTTGCCCGTACATGGGCACATTCGTGCAATCGGTGAGGTGTTGGAATTGATGACACCTTCGTTCTATGAAGAGCATCAATTGAAATTAAATCCAATTTTTGCCTCGTTGTTACACACATCCTTTCAAATGTGGGAAATCATCAAGCCTCAGATGATCGCAGCGCCCTTCACAGATGATGCAGATGCCGATTCTCAATGTTGGAGGTCAGTAAAAGAAAACTCCTACCTCTTGACAGTCATCATTAATTTGAACAACCTGAGCCGTGCCAAGATCCTCGAGGAAAAGACGTTTGTGAACATCTGCGATCTATTGATGGACCAGCTTAGTAATATCTCACACAGAGGGGCATTTTCCGCCATATATCCAACTTTCGTGCGTGCTTGTGAGCTTTGCTATCATACCAACCTTGATGGTAAACCATTTGACTGGCTTCAAGCAAACTTGCAGCTCTTGGAAACGAAAGAACAACTCATTTCCAGGCGATCTGCCGGTCTACCTTTCTTGATAACTGCGATATTGAATTCTTGTGTGACTTATCCTACAAGACTCGACAATTTTCTCGAATATACGTTTTCCGAGCTATTCAGGGTGGCTAGCATGAATTATGTACCACACGCTGATGAAAAGAATGATCTGCCTCAGGTACACGCCTTCAACTGCTTGAAGTGCCTATTCAAAGAGTCAGCATTAAGTCAGGCTGTCCAGAGCTATATCGAAGAAGCGTTAAAATTATCGATATCTCATTTGGATCATCCTGCCTGGGCAATCAAAAACGGCGCCGTCATGCTTTTCACAGCTCTTCAAGAGAGGATTTTTGGCTCGCAGACAATTGGAGAACTAGAGTCATGCAAAAACGCCTCATTGTTCTTCCGAAGATACCCCGGCATAGAGAGCATACTACTACAAAAGCTCGAGCACTCGAATAGTCTCAACGACATCTTTGTCGTGTTATCCATTCTCCTGAGATTGCAGACATTTTCCCATACCGACACTACTCTCGCACCTTTTACAGAAATCATCATCCTGAAAGTCTTGGGTCATAGATCATGGAAGATTCGGGAAATGGCTTCTAAACTGCTTTGCCTGATGACACACATCCATGTGTATCCCAAACTTGTTTCGAGAATGGCTCAATTTGAAGATCTTACCCAAAACGAGATACACGGAAGATTAATGTGCTTGTTGGAAATCACGACCTTAACCAAAAGATCGCGGATGGATCACAGCTACATCATCGAAAGATTGAATGAATGGACATTGGAAGCACTCAAAGATAGTAGTTGGACTGTGTTGAGAGCCGCTATCTTGATTTTGGAGAATGGGAATCCAACCCCTGCAGTCTTACAGGCCTTAAAGCTTCGCATCGACTCAATACTTTTTAATGAAAGGCGACCTTTGAATGGCCCATTGAGATTGTTCATCGAATCCGCCGTGAGGTTAGCTCTTACTGCTTCCAATGACAGTGCAGAGGCCATGCTCTTATCAAGAAACTACTTGACTGCCACCTTTTACGAGGCTCAGATTGCCACACTAGAATTTTGGGAAAAAGATTGTCCTGCTTTTCGAAGCGCGAGCGGATTACACAGCATTGTCGTTGATTTAATACAGGACGACAAAAGTTGGAATTTGGTAAAGACGAAGTGTTTGAGGTTGTTGCTAGATTCGGATATTGTGATCCAAGATGCCTTGCTGCCTCTGGTGAACTGGAATCAAAATATGCATATGCTTTACTTGGTGCTCGAGGCTCGTTTAGAAGGTTCAAATAAACACCAAGTCATCGAATCTGCAGAAAAGCTAGCAATGGACAATAACCATGAAAAGAGTAGACAACTTTCTCTTGCTGCATGCAAAAGTTTGCTATCTTGTGGGTTCAAAGATGAGATTGTCGCAGCAAGGGCTAGGCTTTTACTATACGAGAAACTCAGTGACGAATCAAGTAAGGTGAGATCCGAGGCTTGCATCGGTGACGCGTGTGCGGCGGAGAGCGAGAAGCACGTTCTCGACGAATTAGTTCAGCATCATCAAAACATTTCCATCACATTGTTTTCCGAGCGCTTGCAAGAAAGTATCACGAAAAACATCAGAGACTTCTTGCTGGAGAAAGAAAATACTTTCTTCGAACTTGAAAGGTCCAACTTATACAGAAATGAGGTGAACGAAGCAAGGGACTTAATCAACTCGCTAATCATTTTGATATCGAATCAGCCAATAATGCGTTTGAGTATCGAGAAAGTTGCTGCTCGTTGCGTTGAGTCCTTGGTGGGCTTGATTAAAGCAAACGAAGAACTTATCTCGTCCTGGACCTTCAACGTGCATCTAGACTCAGCAATCCGAAAGGTCTCACAGCTCGGCCCAATTTGTTCTGAAGGCGTGAAGACAGAAATTCTACAGATGAAGAATAATCTCAGGGAGAAACATTACTATATATAGAAGGGATGTTGTTTATAGAGGAGCACTAGACGCAACAAGCCCGAACTTAACTCATCATTTGCACCCAACGTGTGCTTGGGGCGGGTAACCTCCCAGCGCGAATTATATAAGGACGAAAAATTTCTTTCCACGTAGTCCGATTTTAACTAGCATCAACAAATGGTATGTGAATGTCAAGGTTTAATGATGAATTCATATTTAACAACAACGAATTTCTTCACCTGAAACCTCGTGTAGATAAAAAAATACAGAGCTTTTTAACACTGACAAACCAAATCCAATGTGCTTTCATGAATCGCTACTAACATGTCAAGACCTGAATCATTTCAAATTTATTGGATGCGTTTGCACCTCTTCTCAGCTCAATCATCTCTTCACTCTGTCCCCCGATAAAATCCTCGCGTATGTCAAATTGTGGTTTCTCTTCATCCCTTTCACTTGTCTCATTTCTCGCAATGCTTGATTCTCGATAAAGCATGTAATGCTTTGCAGTGCAAAGCGTGAAACTTTGTGAATGGGCAAGAGACATGTTTCGAGCATTTTTTGGCCTATTTAAATCCCTCCTCTTTCCTTGAAACAGTCACTTTCGTTCTTGCCTAGTCAATGACGTAAGCTTCTGCGGTTCGGATGCATCAATCTCTAGTTTCACCTTGTCATGTTTTTTTTTCTCATCAACAAAAAATGTGGTCGGTTAACAATATTTAGGACGTGAAGGATACATGGCACTAACTTTTAGTCTTGTCCCGTGAGCCGAAGGCTCAAAAGTGTATTCCTCACTTTTCATCCGGTACAATTCGCACTGAGCATCTCATCATCGAATTTCTTCTCTACAGAACATGTCCGACGTGCCAGTTCTATGCGGCCAGTGCCTAGGCCACAATGCTCATTTGAAAATGATACGACAGCCATCTGGCGAGCAGTGCAAGATATGTACCCGCCCATTCACTGTGTTTCGATGGAGTGTTTCTGGAGAACATCGGCAGCTGAAGAAAACTATTGTTTGCCAAACGTGTGCACAGAGCCGCAATTGTTGCCAGTCTTGTACGGTGGACATTGACTTCGGGATCCCCCTAGATATTCGGGATGCCGCCTTGAAGATGGCTGGTGTGGAAAACCCTCACGCAGTTGAAAGCCAGTCGAGAAATGCGGAGGTCAAGGCGCTAATTGCAGACAAGATCGAGGCGAAGAGTAAGAATACGAGTGGGAAAGACAGTGAGGATAAGAGAGAGGAAGCAAAAGCAATTTTACGAACATTATCCTCAAAACTAGCTACGGGCGATGTTGTTAGGCCAAAACAGCGTGATCTTGAAGTGTCTAACAAAGAACTCAGTAAGACTATATCCAAACTTCCTTTTGGTGGCACTATGGATATTCCAGAGGATGCTTCCATCAGATCTTTTTTCGTGTTCGGTTTCTCTCAACTTACTCCGCTGTATGTCATAACCTCTTTTTTCGAGAAATTTGGGGGTTTGAGCCAAGTAAGCATCCTACACCAAGCCCGATGTGGGTATATTTCATATTCCAAAAGAAGCTCAGCAGAAAAATGCGCCGAGCACCTAAGACACATTGATCTTTCTAAAAACAGAAAGACTGCAGCTTTACTATTGCTTGATCAGAAGGAGCCAATTCGCGTCAGCTGGGGCACACCCAAGACTCTAGGTAACACGAAGGAGGAGCAGAGTAAAATAGCCATCGTTGTGAATAAAGTCATGAAACAGTTGGCAGATAAAGACGCTATTTCCGGCCGCGACGGTTTTAAAAAGGACACACGCAAACAGACGAGTAAGAGTAAGGATGTCACGCAATCAAGCAAACAGAAAACATATCAAAGTTTGTCGCAGGACTTTGAGATCTAATACGAACTTATGCTTGAGCATTTCAGAGAGTCCTTATGACTACGTGAGGTAGAGATCAATACGCCGAACCAGGTAATCATATCTCTTCAAGCTACAATTGCCAATGTTTTGCTTTAATGATATTGCAGGAAAGATTCTCCATTCATCTAGGTCTTTGTAGTGTGTGTCACGAAGCTGTACATCGCACTCGCGCGATACGGGATCCAGCCCCGCAAACACCATCAACGTGAAACTTGACGTAAAAACAGGTCCGCCAAAACTCCATTCAAGCACACACAGCTCGAAACCATGGTCACTGAAAACACTCTCTGTGTGGGTATATTGTGTGTGGTCATACCTTTGGCCTTCTTAGCTCTACGAGTGGTGTTTGTGCTACCTGCTCTCCGCGTCAATCAAGATACCCGCCAGAGCGACTCAACGAAAGGTTTTGTGCTGATACGTCCAGGGGCGCAGCTCATGATATTGTTGGGCTCTGGTGGCCACACAGGCGAGATGCTTCGACTTCTAAATAAGTCTAATATTGGTGCGTGTTCTCGCACGTGGTTGGCCTCTTCTGGCGACACTGCTTCGCTTTTGAAGGCTCGAGATTTCGAAGAGTCTACCATGACCAATCTATCGTCTCAAATTCATTATGCGGAGCTTTATCGAGCGAGAAAAGTGGGGGAACTGGTGGTGCTGTCGATATTTAGCACAACCAAATCTATTTACTCGACAGCACAAAAGCTTCGAGAATTACCACTACCCGATGTGCTTCTCGTGAATGGGCCAGGAACCAGCGTTCCCGTTGCGTATTTGTTGTTCATGTTGAAGCTTATTGGCGTTTGCAAGACAAGGGTAGTTTATATTGAGTCATTAGCGCGCGTGCATAACCTAAGTCTTAGCGGTCGGTTGATTTTGCCCATTGCTGACAGATTCATAGTGCAGTGGATCCCGTTGGCTACAAAGTACAGACGGGCGGAGTATTACGGCATTTTGGTCTAGACAAACGGCTATGTCCAGTTGCGAGGTGAATGAAAAGGGGTCGGTCAACCAACATTGCCAAAGTAAATAAACTAATAAGAAAGCAATGGAAAGTAATGGAAAGTATTTTATACTGTTTTTCGAATGAAAAGCTGGTAATAATCACACTCTAGGCGGTCAGCGTGGTACCTTGGGCCGGCTAATACGCATGTCGCGTGCCCGCGGGACATAGCTGGCTCTTTAGCATTCGCACGGCAAGCGCCAAAACCTCATCTCTCTGCTCTGGTGCCTCTCCTTTACGAATTGAATTTATTGAGTCCTCAAAATTATGTCAAACACGTTTGATGGAGTTTTAAGGGAGTTTCCTTTCATCGGCTTGGATCGGTTCAACACGTCCGCCTCGGTGTTTCTTCTAACACATTGCCACGCTGATCACTTATCGGGTATCTCTAACAAGAGCTTCACAAACTTGGTGTATTGCTCAAAGGAAACAAAGATGCTCCTAGCGCTAGATAAGAGGTTAACCAAGTCATTGAAAATGGTGAAGGCGGTGCCCTATAATGTCAGGACGCGTCTTGAAACCCCACCAGACGCGTCTATAACGATTTACATCACGTTGATTGAAGCTTACCACTGTCTAGGCGCTAGTATGTTTTTGGTTGAGGAGTTGAGCGAATCAGCCAATGTAGCAAATTGCTCGCAAACTTCTGACTACAATGTGGACCAAGTATCGCGGGCCGTTCTCTGCACGGGTGACTTGCGAGCCGAACAATGGTGGCGTGAGAGCGTGCATCAGTCTCCCGCGTTGTTTCCATACTTAAAGGGAGACAAACCGTTGGATTGCATTTATTTTGACTCAACCTTTGCATACAGAGGCGAACCATTCATCGAGATCCCACCAAACAATCATGGCATTCATGCTGCTGTTTCCATGCTACGAGAATACCCAAGAAGTGATCCCGAAATCGAGTTTGAGTTCTCAGATACTACACTAGGCTTTGAACAAGCCTGGGCTTTTATACTAAGCTATTTTGGGGGCTCCTTGAAGGTGCACAGTAAGCATCTAGCGCAAAAATTGGAATTGGTGGCCGAATATGATCGTATCAATGGTAAGACATTGAAGAGCGCTATGACAAGGCTCCACGCTAAGAAAGAGGCTACGGTATTTCATGGCGGCGCAACGTCCGACTCGGACTCGATTCTTGTTAAGATCAAGCAGTGCATTAACTTCAACATAAGGGACTACACAGGCATTTGCTGCCCAATTCCTCTCATTTCTGTGCCCTCGATCAGTGAATTGCAGCTCATTCGAGAGACCAAAGCGGGAAACAAACTCTTTGAATATTTGGATCGGCTATGGATCCTTCCATATGGCGGAACCAAATTACTTCCTCTCGAAGTCAAGCTCATATTCTCGAGACACTCTTCCTATAGTGAAGTCAGAGCTTTCCTAGAGATGTTCACACCGCGGCAAGTATTTCCTTGTTTTTACTCCCCAACTGTTTGGCGAAACGGTTTCTCCATGGCCCGTGTTTTTGGACATTTGTGTATCGAAAGCAAATCGAGTTATGACGAGATGATGGTCTCACTATACGGTGCTCTTCCTAAGGAAGTCGTCACACGATCCATCGCAACCATAAATAGGTGGAGTATCAGTGAATGCGAGAAAGAGGAGATATTCATCAAAGAGATCATGAACCAGGACGAGCTTCTTCCTCACGAAGAACCACTGAAGGGGCCAGCGCTACTAAATTTACGGAAAGTGGTCAGAGTACCTTTTCTGAAGAATGAGAGAAGTTCGAAAGACTTTGATTTCATCAAGGGAAGACACAAAGATTTTTCGCTACAGAAGATGACGGAGGGACGCCGCAGTTTGAATTATGAAAAGTTTGTGCAGAAGCAACAAATGCTTTACTATAAAAAGCATAATTTACCCCAATACAAACGAGACTATCAATCTCCAAAGTACAGCAAAGATTTCACGTCTGCTCTTGGTGGGTCAAGTGATTATGACACAGACAGTTGTGGCAGCTCCCTTGATTTGCTTGCAAGAACAAGAAAGTCAGTGTGCGCGTCGGGCAGTGCACACCAAAGAAGCTTTATCGCGTGTTCTCAGCCAGGGTTGTTTTGGAAAGTGCAAAAAGACGTGAGCCGCCATCCCTCTTTCACCAGAAGTTCACTTGTTAAATCGTCTTTTGACTCATTTGAGGAAGACATGTCACCCCCGAAACACGATGGTCAACGAACCGAACAAATCTACTATAATCTGGAGGGCCATGTCGACTTCACCAACATCGATGAGTTGTCGACGAGCTTGATGCACGCTCCCCGAATATGGCAGGAAATGCAACTATGTTGCATACCCTCACAATAATTGAGGATCAAAGGGCTGACATGCACTTTTAGTTGACGCTATGTGTGGACACATAATGAAGGAGGGTCATCAACGATGCACGCTTAGTTCTCTCTCCATTGATGGGAACACTTGGTGCACTTGTAAAAAGTAGTCATGGGCTCATCGGCGGATCTAATTTGCAACTGGAAAAAGTAAGCCTTATCATTTCCACATGAGTCAATCGGACATTGAGCAGCGGTTTGATCCACATTGTCCCACGCACCTTCGCCTCCCAAGACATCGTCCACCTCTTTTCTAGGTAAAACCTTTCGGTCGTACATTTGAATTCCAGAGACCAGGAATTCATACGGGCACGTCGGACAGTATAGACTGTTGCAGTTGTCGTCTCCTGGAGAGATCAAAAGCATGTTTGAGCAGTATGGGCAAAACGAGAGCATTGTACAGTGAAAGTGGTCAGCCGACAGATAAGATTGAGTGAAACAGAGCACAAATGCGCGAAGTTATCGAACGAAGTATGGAAAGCACTCGCAGGGTAGTCGATTTGACCGTTATTCTGACAAAGAAGTAACAAGTCAAATTGATCGCAGATGAGCTCACGTGACTGAGTGATGCGCGTGAGAGATGCATCTATGGCAGTTTCGTCGGACTTGACCAAACTTTCGCTTGAGGTCAATAATTCCAGTTTTCGATCTTTGGAACTGGGACAGCAACCCTTCTTCACCAAATCTCATCCACTGGCCTTCAATTTGTGAGTATTCTGATTTGTGATTGAAGAAATGGCACCGCGTCAAAATAGATGTGCTCACGTGACCGCATAAAAGGTCTCGAATATCGGTCCTCGCGAAACGCGGCTATCATAGATCATAGATACCGAGTTATTCTAATTCACTTTTCCACACTCGTTATACTGGCCTGTTCTGACTCTTAGATCACATCAGTCGAGCACCCAAAAGCCAATCATTGTATAGATCGAAAGAAGACAAATCTCATCGGGTGATTTTATTCATATGGTTCACGGCGAAACGATACCGCCTCTGTCCAAAGAGAGTGCAAATACTGACCATAGTGACGTCCAAAATCTCGCGACACCCAGGGCCAAAAAGGTGAAGTCCTCCTCAAAATTGATGCTGGAGGAGGACGGATCGGAAGAAGATGAATGCCATTTAAGGGCCAACCTGATAGAATCCAAGAATGTTATAGAGGTGAAAGATGAGACACCAGCTGAACCAGAAACACCAAAGAAAAGGGGCAGAGGCCGGCCCAAAAAAGGCGAGAGCCCCAAAAAGCCAGTTGATCTCACGCCTCGAAGAAGCGGAAGACGGCTAGAACTAGACAAGAGGAAAGAAGAAGAAATGAAGACTGAAATGGAGGAGCGTCGCAAGAAGCAAGAGCTTGAGCAAAAAAGATTGGAAGAAAAAGCACGAGAAGCAAAAATGGAGCTTGAGGCGCATAACGCCATGCGAATATTGGAGGGTCTCGAGCCAATTGCAATTGATGATAAGAACGAAGAGTCTTCGGCTTCCCCCAAAAAGACACCTTTGTCTCCAAGAAAACCACAAACGCCAAAGAAGCGTAAAGTGGACTTGCTCGGGTCACCCAGTCCCCGTAGCTCGATCGAAAGACGCTCAAAAAAAGGCCGGCCTAGCAGACAGGAAAACGTGACCAAACAAGTCGTCAGTATTTTTCAAATGGATGACCATGAAATTTTTGCAGAGAAGAAAGCAGCCACACCAATTGAGAAGGGTGATACGCCAGCTCCGAATGACAGCTCGCCAGTTTCGCTCAACTTTGAGAATAAGGGACAAAGTACATTTTCGAGAACACCTACTATCAGTGGCATCAGGAGAGAATTACCAAAAACTATTGAAACCGATGCTCCCGAAGTAAAAACATTTACTCCCTTTCCCGTGCCAGATATTGATGGAGAGGGAAACCTTACTGACCCAAATTTCATAAAGACCCATTTATCAGATGTTGCAGCGTCTTTTGACCCAAATGCCCGACTCACAGATGAAAGGGCATTTTTCTTGGAAGGTAGTGAGGGTTATTTCGAGCAGCACAGCCTTCGCTTCCGGCCTTCTACAAATTCTTTAGCATCTAACGCGCCGGCGCTTGATTATGATGAGTTTATACCAATGAGCACACTAGGACTGTTTATCCACAAGGACGAGAAAAGTGCTCTCCAGGCATATCAAGAAGGCCTCTTTCATCAATGGTGTTACGTATTGAGCCAAGGCTTTAATCTTAATTTATTTGGCATAGGGTCTAAGGCCAGCACAATAATGAAGTTTATTGAGGGGTTCTTTGTGGATTGGTATTCAGAGACTATCAAGGACGACGAGCAAATACCCGGCGTGATGGTTATTAATGGCTACAATCCCTCAACCAAGTTGAAGCGCGTTATTCATGATATCGTGTCCGTGGTGGTGAGTGAAGAGGAAAAGACTGACAAAACGTTTCGGATGCCAAAGCATGTTTCTGAGGCGTTTCCTTTTTTGATGTCTTACTTAAAGAAGAATGTCTGCCAAAGCAAAAAAAACGACATCGTGAAGCCAAGGCTTATTCTAGTGGTGCATAATATTGATGGCGAAGCTTTCAGAGATGAGCGATCTCAAAACTTTTTGTCCCAACTTGCGTCGCTTCCTAACGTCTGGCTTATAGTATCGACGGACAACATAAATGTGGGGCTCTTGTGGGACCTTTACAGGTTCAAAAACTTCAACTTCATATGGCACGAGCTCACCACCTACGAACCATATGGAGTTGAAATGTCGTTCAAAGATGTGTTGAGTATGGGGAAGTCCAAAAAGTTTGTGGGTAGTAAAGGTGCTAAGTACGTGTTGGCCTCATTGACAACAAATGCGAGAGATCTCTACAAGACGTTGTTGAAATTACAAATGCAGAAATTAGAGGAAATGATCACATCAAAAGCAACAAGGGTGGGGCTTCGAGCAAATGCAAAATTCAGTTTGGAGCTCAAGAACTTTTACGACAAATGTGTGCAAGAGTACATTGTCAGCAATGAGATCAATTTCAATACCTTGTTGCGTGAATTTGTGGAGCATAAGATGTGCTCACTAGCAAGAAACTTGGCGGGTCAAGACATTGTGTTTGTGCCATTCACTTACGACGAAATGGAAAAGTTAATGCAAGAGGAGTTCTAAAGTGCTCAAGGTACACATGCTGTTTTTATTAGAATTCGACTGCGAAAAGTGCCGTGCCCGGACGCACGCACGCATGTCACTGCCATCAGCCTCCCGAACCGGGGCGCGCACTACCTTGTCTCAGCCTCAGTGGGAAGCGATTAGCCACCCAAAGCGTACTGATCCACATGACAATTGAACTCGGCACAATCACCGATTATCCATACCAATCTATAGAATTGCATCAATAATGCTCACTGAGGGCACCGAGCTTACTGTGGGAACTCACAATGTGAAAGTAGTGCGCTATCTTTCTGAGGGCGGCTTCTCCAAAATTTACGAGGTAATCATGGACCCCGCAGAGGGCGATACGGAGATCGGATGCTTGAAGCAGGTGCTTGTGCCTGACAAGAATGGCCTCAACACACTCAGGAAAGAAGTCGATGTCATGAAAACTTTAAGGAAGGCAAGATCGATCGTGAAGTATTTCGACTCGAACGCTGAACGCTTATCTGATGGTTCATATCAAGTACTAGTGCTCATGGAATTGTGTCCGAACAAATCGCTTCTCGAGTATATGAATGATCGGATCAGACTGAAACTCACTGAGCCCGAAATATTGAAGATTCTTCTCGATATTTCCATTGGTGTTTACGAAATGCACAAGATCAAGCTCATTCACAGGGATATCAAAATCGAGAATGTCTTGATCGATGCAAAAAATAACTTCAAGCTTTGCGACTTCGGCTCTGTCTCCGTTCCAATCAGACCACCACAGCATCAGCAGGAGTTTCAATTGCTTGGCCATGACATTCTCTATCACACCACTCCCCAATACCGGTCTCCCGAAATGATCGATTTGTACCGTGGACATCCTATTGACGAAAGATCTGATATATGGGCACTCGGATGCTTTCTTTACAAGCTTTGCTACTACATCACACCTTTCGAGGCCAATGGCGATATCGCAATCCTACATGCATCATTTCAGTTCCCACCTGCCCCTATCTACTCTGGTGACCTTAAGAACCTCATCATAATCATGCTTCAGGAGAACCCATTGTACAGGCCAAATATCGTGCAAATATTGATCCTTGTTGCAAAGTTGATGGGAATAGAGTACACAGCCCTAAAGCTAGAGGATTTCTACGGAGCGGGTGATTACAACTTTCAAGCGCTTCACGAAATGCAAAGAGAGAAACAAAACCAGCTCTTGAAGCAACAACAATACTACCTTGAACAACAGAAGCAACAACAAGCTTATGAATTGAGCAAACAAAAGCAAGCTATATCTAAGGGCTCTCTGCGGGTGAGTCTTCTGCATCCCTCTAGAGAGAATTCTGTTCATGCCAAAGACGAGGGGACACCTAATTCATCGATTAAACCAGAACAAGATGCCGCCAGCGAAAACGCAGGATTGAACGAAACAACAGACTCAACTTTTGCCCATCCAGCAGCTCAAGCTGTATCATCTTCGCCTGTGGTCACTGATAGCCCGATCTTGAAAACAGCAGCCGTTGAAGAAGCTTCCCCAGACGAAGAAAGTCTGGATGTGGATCTACCAGAACTAGACCATATTGCAGAGCGGTATCCTTCCCTAGATGAAATCGATAAGACAAATTCAGCTGACGATGTCGACCTAGAAAGGAAATCGAGTCTGATCAAGGGACGAGCCAGTCTTGACTCAAACGACTGTGAGCTAGGTTTGAAGACCGTGTCCCCTTTCGATGCAGCCAATCTCCAGCAAGTCAACGCTATTGAAACCTACTCAGGTCTCGATGAAGTTGATGCATGGCAAAATGAGAGCAAGCCTAAAGGCGACGAGAGAGCTGAAAAGCTTGCGGATGAAATATTTGCGGTCGGAAGTGATGGGCCACAAAGAAGCAAAAGCGCGACTAGCAGCAAAAGCGCAAGAGAATCAAGGCAGGCACTTGACAAACATGCACTGAGATCAAGCACCCCCGGTATATTCGTGAAACGCGCGCTGAATTATGAGCCGGTTGTGGAAGGTGCAGAGACAGCGCAAAGCCTGGGTGATGTTTCTAGAATTGAAAGCATCCCTCAGATCATCCTACCAAAGTCAGGTAAAAACGCTGTGAATGTGGACTCTGGGAACTTGTCTGCGATGAATGCTCAACTGGACGAGAAACCTTTTAGCGCACATCCGCAAGACCGTGCCTCGAATATAGGGCCAAGTACCTCTGAGAGACCGGAGCCTAAGAGAGGAGCTTCCAATCCTTGGGGCACCTCGATTAACAGTACACGCTCCGATCCGCTCAAAACTTCCTCGCTTATGAGTTCTGCGGCCTTGCATATGCCAATGAATGACCTTCATTTGGGCCCGAGCGGCAAGATCCACGACAGAATGTTACATGGCAGAGACCTTATTGATCTTGAAGAGCCCACGAGGCGCGCAAGTATCCCAATTGAAAACCGTCCTGTGTCGCATGACGTAGCGGAAGCGAAGAGTCCGAGGGCTGCACAAAAACTAGTTGAGAACTCTCTCATAGATATGGATTTTGTTCCTAGGGGTTCTTTAAAGCACGATGAAGGGAAGCCCGCATTCAAAAAGCGGTTGTCAGATGCACAAACCCAGCCACTCAGTTTACAAGAACAAGTGATTGATTTTGCGTCAGATGACGAGAATCATAGCTCTGAAATGAGCCGAGTGGCAATTCGCAAGTCGCTCAAAAAATCACGCAAGCACAGTGACCATAAACAAAGTGAGCCAGGCCCAGGGGAAGGTAAGAAGAGACTCTCGTTCTTCAGTGCATCTTCGGACTAAATGTCTCGTTATTTGAACGAGTCGAATATGAGTGCCATTACCAGTTTGCTATTGCCATGAATCGAGGCCCAACAAATTGCTATATAGAGTCATTTATTAGATAAATAGCACATAGAGGTTCCTAACGGTGTCTGATGCGCACGATCAATGATGAGCCGCATCGCGCTTTCGCGGACACCTGGAAAATTTAGATGATTAGTAAAAAGTTTTGATGAAAAACGCTATAGTTCATTTGTGAAAAATCCCCAATCAGCATTGAGCCTTCAACTCTAGCAGATACGACATCATACATGGCTGAACTCAAGCGCGCTCTCGTGGAGCTTTTGCTTCTCCTTCCGGTCAAAACCACTCTGTGCGCTGAAAGATCATCGCAGCCAGGCCATGAACTAGAGCATATTATATCCACCATCTTGCACGGAAAGTATGGCGATCTACTTGGCGAGGACAAATTCGGAAGCACCATTTTAGGTGCAGAGGCTCGCCGGATCGCATCACAGTATCCACAGAAATGTTTGCGTGTGGTATTGGGTGAGTTGGTCCTGTTTTTCTGTGAAAAGCTTCCGTCAATATCGTGTCAGCTCATTGCCGTCGCCTTCCTCCAGCTTTTCATCCAGGGTAACTTCACTGGTCCACAAAGCAGTGTTTCAATGAAGTCTTTGTTGTTTCCACAAGCCGATGCTGACAAATTGCAAACAGACGCGGTGGCCATGTTGACCATTGAGGGCAAGTGTGCATACGACCTAATGCACGAGCCACTATTGTTGATAATGTCGCTCTTGATGTGTGAAAGGCTTCAGGATGTAAAGTATTCCTTGGTGCAGCGGGATCCCGTTGTATCTATCGAGGAAGTAACCTCCGACACTCTTGGCTCAGTGGAGAGACTCGACATAGCCAACTCGCCAGAAAACGCTTCTCTCTGTTGGTGGAGGGCAAGAGCTTTACAGGTGCACCTCTCAGTACTCTCCGAGCCATCTGATATTTTGGCTTCCGTGACGTCATCGCTCTTGAACGGTACGTTGGTCGAAGCATTGAGCCCGGCACACAATCCTGATTTGATGAGGCAGGTGCAGCTAATTTATTTATTGGAAAGTGCCAGAAACGGAATACATGCTCAGACAGAACACCTTGCCGAGCCGTTCTTGCATAAAGCCGCCGAGGTGGCGCAGCTTCAATTTGTACTTACAGGTGCAAAATCCAAAAGAACAAAGTTCCAAACTTTTCACACTGCATCTTTGGTTTTGCTCGCAAAGAGTCAAAACCCAGACATTTTTTCTGGGTCTGAAAAGGAATATACACCAGAAAGCTTTGATTTAAATTCGGACCTTCTTTTGGAGAAGCCTCAGTATGAAGCTTTGACAAACGTGATTTCCGACGATGAGCACAACTCGAAGAAGGTTAAATTGGATACTGTGTCACACTATTCTCAAGAAGAGAAGAGACTCTTGCCCATTTGCATGACACTGGAAGACATCCCCGCAGAACTCAGAGAGGTGGATCCAAACAATCAGCCAAGACTCTCAGATTTAGACAATGTACAGCTCTTGTTGCGCCTAACTACTCTCAGACAAACCACGCCTCTGGGAAACGCGATGGTTGAGGAGGAGCTTTCTGCAATTGTCAACCGGATAATTTACTCCACGCCGAAAACCATTAATTGGACTGTGTTTGGTAGAACTTTGTGGGAAAGGTCGTCGTTAGAGACTAGCAAGGCGAGAACAGTAGAGAGAGGTATTTTGCAAATGACTTCTTTAGTGGAGGAGGTGGGTATAAACATTAAAACGCGAATGATTCCTCAGGCACAGGACTCAAGGGAGAGCGAGGCTTCCACAATCTCGTCCCGTCTCAGGTTTATTCACCAGCTCCCTCTCATGGCACAGTGGACCATGGATTCAAAACTTGCTGAGAAATACATGTCCCTTGGCGTGTTGAAGTCTGCCATTGAGATATACGAGCGGTTGAATATGATGACGGAGGCCGCTTTGTGTTACGCCGCCGTTGACGACGAGGTACAGGCCGAAAAGCTATTGGAAGAGCGTATTCACACTCATCCCGAAGACTCTAGAGCGATCTCGATATTAGGTGACATCAGGCAAGATCCTGCTTTATGGAATAAAGCTTGGGATATCGGCAGATATGCCAAGGCCAAGGCGTCGCTCTCAAAATTCTACTACAAGCCGCCTCCTCAATCTGGTGTGGAACGTGATCTTGCCGCCTCGATTGCGCATATGCAAGAGTGCTTGACTGCAAGTCCCCTTTCTTACGAGAATTGGTTTTTCTACGGATGCTGCGGCTTGGAGGGGCAGAATTTTGAGTTGGCCTCCGAGGCGTTCACTAGATGCGTCTCGCTTGATGATACGCAAACTCACGCCTGGTCAAACTTAGCTAGTGCTTTATTGAGGCTCGACAAAACTAAACAGGCTTTTACTGCGTTGAGAAGAGCTTTGCAGCAGGGCGAAGGTTCGAGGCGTTCATGGAGAATCTTCGAAAACTACTTGACCGTTGCCGCTAAGTTGGGTGAGTGGAACGAGGTTCTACATGCTACAAAGGAATTGATTGATATTGGCAAAGAAAGCGGAAGTGAAGTGAAGGTCGATATAACGGTCATTGAAACTTTGGTTCAAATACTTGTTGAGGAACCATTTCCCACCCAAGGCAGACTCACTCATTTTCAAACGTCGTGTATTGACTTGGTTTGTATCATCTTACCAACAGTTATCAACCATTCCGCTAGATTGTGGAGAATCGTGAGCAAGGTTGAGGTGTGGAGAGGAAGACCATGGGCTGCTTTGGACTGCTTTGAAAAAGCCTACCGCGCCACAACTCTTCGGCCGGAGTTGAGCACAGACGAACCTGCCTGGAGTGATGCTGTCGAAGCCTGCTCAGATCTCGTATCTGCGTATGAATCTTTTGGGGATTTGCCAGGAAAACATGACGCTGGGGATGTTGTGTGTGCGGACTGGAGATACAAAGCCAGAAGTAGCGTCAGGTCTTTGATGTCGAAAGGAAAGCTGATGTGGGAGGACTCTGAAGGATGGGAAAGACTCATTTCGCTAAAGGAAGATTTGGCAACTGCATAAAAGAAATATAAACCTTTAATAAATATAAACCCATATGGAAGCCTCTTCTCCAACTAATGGACTGCATGGTATTTAGTGCAATCACCTCAGTTCAAGTCATTGATGATCAGAATTGGCTCAAAGAAAATCGATGTGGCTCTTGTTCTAACGGATGTTTTGCGGGTAACATCAGTCGACTCGGCCGCGGCCTCAATAGGTACCAAGAAGTAGACGATCCGCTGATACGACCTGAAGAGACGAAGCAAGAGTTTGGGTGTCTTGATCCTGAGCAAGATGGCGTACACCATGTCGAACAAACTATACAAACTGACGCGAGCCAACTCAGACTTCTCCAATCTCTTGAAGCTGATGTAAGAGAAGATGAGCCCGTACAAGAGAGGGGTCTGGTCAAGAATGTATTCTCTGTAATACATCAATTGAACACAGTAGTCGGCGAAGCAAGCAATTCCTAAAAGAACGGGCTCGATGCAACTCAAAACAGGAAATAGTGCGGTGGTAAATGCATTTGCGGAAATGAGCTCATGCAATACAAAGGAGATCAAGTTCATATAGGAGAAGATCGCGAATGAAAACAACTTCAATGGGTTGGGGTTCGAGGTCACATGAAGCCATGCAGCAATCAAAAGCAAGGTGTTCTCAGCATTCAAGAGTGATGCCAATGGAATTTCTTCCCGAATCGCCAAGGTTCCATGGGCCAAGACAAGCATGTGACGGAAAAACGAAACGGTATAGGTAGATATTGCACCTCCAATGGAAAAGTAATACCACACTGGCGTATGTCTCCACAATGAAACCAAGAAGCCGCATGCACAAAACAAATGCGAAAGGAGCCAAATGGCTTTCACCAACTCCATGTTTGTCATATTGGGCAAGTTTTTGCCCTTTTCGTACACTGTCGACATCGCCCGAGTTACGCAGGCTTTGGCAAATTGGATTTCGGGAGCGTTGAAAATGCCGCGGACCAACATCTTTGGTGTGATTGGTTTTACTCTAAACATAGCAATTGATTCAAAGTTGAAATGAAAAGAGGAAAGAGGCGTCTAATGTGTTTGGGTGCAAATGCGTGGGGCCGAGTGAGGCAGGATGGCCGCAAAACGCTGCGCGGCCATGCAGCGGCTCTAGGAATTGGTGGCTTGACTCAACAAACCCTCGGTTTCCCCAACAATTGACAATTATTGGAATATTTTTCCCACACAAACTTTGACTCATGGAGAAAAGAATGATGATAAAATCGTTTAGCTGACTGTGATATGAACAGCAAAGCTGGGCTCATAACTCGGGGAAAATAACGACCTGATGTAGAAGAGGGGCGCCACCTAGGTAAGCCGACGGGTGGGACAGAGACTCCATCGCGTTCATATTTTGGAGAAGTCCTCCAGAACACAATTTACGCCATGTGCTTGAAGTGGATCTACATGACCGGAGTCACACATGCACAGTTCCTCGGAGGGAGGAATACTACAGAATACGTACGCACAATTGGTGGGTGATATCGTCACTCGCTTTTTATTTTTCCCAGCGCAAATTTGCACGAAATTCGCTTGCATTAGAAAGCATCGGATGGTGTATAAACAAAGTACTAAACTTGCTCCCATTCAGCTGCATATTAATTCGAGGTGTATCAGTGAATACGTCCAGACTCCAGAGCGCATCCTTTTAGTGCGGCTCAATCATCTCAGCTCTCGCATTTTGCCGTCTCCAAATAATTCGCCTCCCACAACATTCTACTGAGGCAAACCAGACTTTGTATAAGCTTACAGATATGTCCGAAAATGCACAGCAAAACAATCAGGAGGGCAACGGTACCCAACTGAGTCGTCATATTAGGCCGTTGACAGGCCGCAACAGGCCGAGAAAAGCCAATAGAGATCGCAACAAAAATGGTGCAAAAGACGTCGACAACAAAGAGGAAAATGGGAGCAAGAGTAAGACACGCAAACCCCATAAGGCCAGGGGTGAGTCTAAAGACTTTAGGCTTCTTGAGGTGGTGAAGCTTATCCGAAAGCATTTTCCCATCACTGTGAATGGGTACTCGGTGACAAAGGTTCTAGAGTCGCAAGCTACACTCGAGAATATTAAGTCATCCAAGGCCGAAGGTGGAGAGACAGCAAGGCCAGTGCAGCTTTCCAAAAAGGCAAAAGAGTCGATTTTGATCGAGCATATCGAAAACGTCATCAAGAGAGACCCGCAACAACCAATCTACCTCAGCTTCATCATGAAACCGGCAGACCCAGACTTTCCTTTTGAGTTAGAGCTGCTCAATTTTAGTCTTACTGTACCCTCTGAGTACCCGCGTAGCGCAAAGGCTCTGCCGTCGATCGTTGTTCTAAACACGGAGATTCCAAGAGGCTTCTCTGTCAATATAGAGCGAGGCTATCGTGAAATAGTCAACCTCGCAAAAGGAGCGAAGAATGTTGCGACAGAAGACGAGGAAATCAAGTTGGTGGACGGTAAGGGCCTACTCTCTCAAGTACAGACCTTAAACAAGTACTTGGAATTGTTCTTACAACAGGAGAAGAGACAAACAATGAAATTTGTAACATTCAAAAGTTCTCCGAAAAACACTACATTGCCAACGCCAACTCAAACACCAACACCGACTCCTCGGCCACAAGAGAAACTTGATTTGGCCGCAGTTGCGTTCGAAGATCAGGTTAATGTCACGGACGCCACGCGTCTAAAAAGAGATTTCTACATAGGCGAGATGACGCAGAAACTTGGAAGCAATGTCAAGCTTTTCAACAGGAGCAAGGCCGAGGCTCGGTATAAAGTGCAGATTCCCATCGTTAATTCGCGCAATCTACCGCATCTTTGGACCCACGGAAACAATAAGGTTGACGTTTTTGTCACTATACCGAACTCATATCCTGAAACTCCTGTACGAGTTATGATAGCATCAAATTTCAGTTCCAATCTCTTGGTTGCCAAAAAGAATGCTTTAGTGAATGAAGGCCACGATTTGATCTCATTGGTGGACGAGTCAAGGGCAGCAGAGAAAAACTTTAACAAAAATGTGAACGTAAAGTCTAACGAGAAAATCTCCAGCCTCGTTCAGCAATTGAATTGTATTTCAAATCAACTTCATCTTCTTGTCTGTCCATCGGACCAATTCAGTGAATCTGTCACCCAGTTGATCAGTCTAAGGCCGAATGATATCGTTAACTAGGCCAGTTGTGTGAAGCTGCTGCATGTCACGCCTATAACATGAGGGGAAAAAAAGGATAGAAAAGAGAGGGGGATCACATAGATTAATAGATACTCAAGATACAAGCACGAAAACATTCATACAGGCGTCACTCTTCTCGAAAAGTGACATACGCGCATTGTTCTACAATCTCGGAAATTTCATAGGCTGAGAAAAGAGGAAACAATACGCGACGAGCCACCCAGTGACTTGAGTCATAATCTCTTTCACGCATTTCAATCTAATTCACCGACCGCTAATACAAGCCAATCGCCTTCCGTTACGCTAAGTCTCCCTTGCCAATTTCTGCACGCTAAAAATTCATTTCTTCGTTTGTGATTATGGAGAGTAAAAGCTTAGAGTTCAATTACGCCAACGAGTGTGATCTTGAAATACACTGCTCGCCTTTCGGGCTCAGCGGCGTATACATCAAGGTACGGGGCACCGATATCATGGGGATAGGCTCGACCATGGGCCTCATAACGGGCACATCACGTGGTATGATCCATTACAATGATAGTGCCGACATGCTCAACCAAAAATACAAGTTGTACGT
Organism: Metschnikowia aff. pulcherrima; assembly: GCA_004217705.1. NCBI lineage: Eukaryota > Fungi > Ascomycota > Pichiomycetes > Serinales > Metschnikowiaceae > Metschnikowia > Metschnikowia pulcherrima. Next base: position 155,776 of record CP034459.1, on the reverse strand, counting down.
GGTGGTTGATGAAGACGGTACACTACGCATGGATTTTACTAAGATTGTGACCATTCATAAGACAGGCGAAGAATCCTTGCCTGAGGACACAGAAAGGAGTCCCGGTGATGCGTTACCAGCATTGGTATTTACGGGTCCTTGCCCTGAGGGCCATCTCGATAACATTGAGCCATTCATTGGCATATTCTCGTTCGAAAAAGAGAAAAAAGCCTAAGCTGTGAATGCGTCTTCTATTTACCCGCCTTCATGTCTGTTAGATCAACAACCCGGACATCGATCTCCTCAGATTGGTTGAGATGTAATGCAAGAGTCAGTGAGGGTATAGAGTCCCGACAAGAGGCCACGACAAGCAATAATTTCTACGAATTCACAAGGATCACTATTCAATGTTTTGGCTCTATCGAAGCGCTATTACTAGTTGCGCTTGCGAGTCAAAGCCCGTTCGGACTGTGCTGCAATTCCTAACGAACATTTTCTACAACCGCCATATGTTGCAATAGCACTCGGGTTTCACTAAGGCTGTAACGATGGGGCACCAACAGCAAACATCTAGTCCACTTATTTCCCACCCATCTCTATTCGCGTCTGCAAATATGATGGTGAGAGCACTAGGTTTTTTTACGTATGTCAAAATGCATGTCAGATCCAGGCAAGCGTAAAACTTTCGTGATGAAATACAGATTTTCTCTTCAATAAATTACGAGATACGACACGCGAAATGGAACAAATTTTCGGGACATCGAAAAAAGTCCACGGCATTTTTTATCGAGCAAACACACTTATGTCATGTGTCTTAAGCAATAGCAAGGGGAAGTCTTCGATCCAAGCTGCCGCCCACTGGAGGTTCTACACGCCTCGAGCAGCCGGTATCTAAATCGTTCTCTGGAAATGAAATTCTCAGACCTTCCGATATAAGTGTGTGTGAATGGTTATCTCGACATTTGCCGCTTTGAAACACGTGCCTCGCCGGCTCGGCGCCCCTCGGCACATACAGTATTTTCAGAAAACAACGGAAAAAAAATCGCTAGCTCGGTCCACGCAAAATCAGTTTTGTTCGCGCAGCGGTAAATCTCCGCGCAGCGACGAGAACGTCCACATAACCTCAAATGTCATCAAAAAGCAAAATGTCTATAACAGGTAGTTTTACCCCTCTTACAGTTTGTTTTGACTATACATAGTGGAGTGCCCTTTGCATGAGAATTTATTTCGCATGACTATCTCAATGACCATCAAGTGGCAAATGTCGCTGATTGCATTATTTGACTACAACACTGATGTATTGTCTCTCTAAAGATTCATGCCCTTCTGCCTCACAATGATCCTTAAACGAACATTTTGCCTTCATAAAAACCAAAGTCCATAAGTTCAAAAAAAGAGCCCGTCCACATTCCAAAGTCCAGAGCGAAAGATTTTGCACTGTCCGTTGAGTGTTGAAAGTGTCTGTCTAAACACCAATGTCCATCAAATGAGGGAAGTGTCTGTCGAATTATCGCCAAATTGTCCCGTCAAGCAAATGCTGAAAACGCAGTGGGCACTAACGAGTCATTTGTCTGAGGCATAATTCAAGTTGATCCACGCAGTCTTGAATGACAGCTCTGAAATGCCTCCGTTAAATCAGAGCCATAGTTGATTGGAGTCTGGACTTGAATGTTTCTTTCCCTTTTAACTCCTCACCTGAGGGTTTCTCAACGAATATCGGCCAGACGCTGTTAACTGGATTGAACTTCAAGTAATCCCGAGGCACGTCAAACAACGCACACTTCCGTGTTTCACGTAGGACATCAATGTCCGGAATCTCTTGAGCAAAATCTTTGTCTATGATGGCGAAACCGCCCCTACCCTCTCTTTCCTTTACAAAACACTCGAGAGTTTTGCTCAAAAATTTTTTGTGCAGCTCCTTGGCCACATAGGTCCCATGTTCTCTCTCGATGGCCATGGGATCTATTTCAACGAAAGTCTGACTGTCCCGGTGGAGGGCTGCAAGTAAAGCGAGGCTCCATTTTCTGAGCCCTCCCCTCTTCCGCCTATAGCAATTGAATCCCGCACGGCTTATGAAGACGCAATTTTGCTGTTTATGTGCGGTGCAATTTGTGAGAAGCATAGCCAATGCGCCTCCTTGTAATGAGGGATAAGCACCACACATCACTTCCTGATCAGGTTTCCCAATATGCATACTGAATTGCAATGAATCTTTTGACCGCGGCTTGGTCTATATCTAGTTCTGCCATGCGGTCTTCCAAGTCTTTCATACCATTACTAGTTTGTTTGTCGGGACAGTCCGCAACAATTTGTCGCACTAGCTCCTTGTCCTCTTCGTCGAGCTGGCATTCTGAGCGCCCTCCGCTTTTCCCGACGTCGGGAAGCCTGGTAGGGTCCTTCTCATATTTCCTCACCCACTTTTTGCTGTGCTATAGTTGATCAACAGTCTCTTTGCTGCTTCTCTGATTGAGCCCATGCTTTCCGCGTAAACTTTAAAGAAATTCTCCAACTCATTGTCGGAGTAAAATTGGTACTTGCGTGTTGCTTTATTCTTTGATTTATTTTGTATTGATGACTTTTGCGCTTTGATAGACTTGCTCAATTTTGAAGACTGGCAGCCATTAGCGAACTTTCTTGATCTGGAGTAGATTTCATAACTAGTGTCAGTGTTTTTACAATAAAGTTACGAGAGTTGCTGATTACCTATCTTAATAAAAATTCGTGAAAAGGATACTCGCACAAAAGCGCATATTCATTTTCCAGCGGTGTGAATTGCACCGCGATGGTTTTGTGTTGCAAAGGATGCTTACTTCTAGCGGCAAACTTCAACTTGTGTCATCATTGTTTTTGTGATGTCAATATCAGACACCCTCGGAGATAAGGCCCTCTGAAAGATTCGTGAGGGGACTAGTAACATCTCTCTGTACAATGAAAATTTTGTTACCCCGGAATTTGCCGGCTTTCAAAAGTTTGAGAATATGAGCGTCCGGCCTGCGCTCTCTTGAGATCACCTTCCATTCAATGGCATGAAAGAAACCCCACAGACAACCTTCAAAAAAAACCATGCTGGGACCTCAGTTGAGCCTAAAATGCTCTCACTGGACGTATTATGTTAATAAACAGCACAATGTGCGTCAAGTAGTGATGAAATTACCTTGCTATGGACATTGACGGGAGAAATAGAGACGACTTTAATTAGGGGGCCATGTTCACCACATAAACTAGCTTTTCACGAGGCAAGAAGTAGAACGAAGCGGGTTGCGTTGAAATCACCAAAGCGAGAAAATCTTTAAGCAGGTTTAGCGTGAGTTACGCCCATCTCTCTTTCTACCGCTTTCTCCATGTGAGTTGAGCAACGGTTGAAAGAAGTCAGCGTAATCTTCGCAACGACTTTTGTCCATAATGTGGCCTGGTGGATGTCAGTCATTGCAACACAATGACATCCGGGGACTGTGAACGTGTTCACGGTGAATAATCATTCTGCTGTATTATTGTATCTTCAACTGCACGATGTAAATAATATTTGGGCTTCTTCTCGAAGTCTATCAAAAGATGAAAAACTTTCCCGCTGGTTGCCGCAAATAGCATTTGCAGCTTCATGAGCTAAAAAGAAAGGCGAAGCCTTATTCCACATCCGTTAATTTTCGAAATAAGATATGGTTTTAAAGCTTTATGCCTTTGTAAAACAATTCAAACCTTATAGTCAAATCATTTAATTAGGTTATGTCATTTAAACGGACATGGTTATTTAGTGAGGTGAAACAGTTTGTCAGGACAATCTGAACACAGCAGTCAAATCATTTCGCAAAGCTAGGGCATTTCACACGGACGTGAACATCAATTGGGTATAGTATTAATCCCAAATTGGCTTTCGTCTAGTTTGAATTATGTGTCATGTTTTTTCTAAGTTCTTCGGGACAATTTGATTTTGGCAGTCAAATCATTTCGCGAGGTTGTGGTATTTCCAGGGACACGATCAATTGGTGAGGTGAGATAGTTTACAAGGACAATCTGATTACCACAGTCAAATCATTTCGCGATTTTATGGCTTTTATAGTGGATAAGATCAATTCTACAAGATCTACGTGATGATTCCACGAAGTATATAGGAGAACAAATGTTCTGTATTGCGGAATTGAAGAATGTCACGCCGGTTCAGACGCAGCTTTGGGACCAGCTTATTTAGTCGTTTGGCCATACAAGGGTAACAATAACTTGAAAGAATGTGGGTACCTTGATCATTCAATATAAGTTGGTTTGAGGGAGACATCGGGGATCTTGATGCGCAGTACAGACGGATTAGTACCTAATAAACACACTTTGAATATCGTTTCGAGCGTCACGCCCTCACAACACTTTTCCTTGTTCCAAGTCTTTCAAGCATGCCCAATATAATCTTTTCGCCTCGATTACCTACAGTGCTATTTACACCTGGAAAGAACGATGGGGCTTGTGTGCTCAGATTAAGTTCGAGGACAATATACACCCCTTCGACCGGCTTGTATCAACGTCCACTTTTAGGAGATATTCCTCAATTTACGACCCTCAAAATTCTGGTATTCTTACTAAGCGGAGAAGCTCTGATGTCACGCGACTCGACAGGTACCTGCGTTACAGCTTGACTTGCGATTGATCAGCCGCGATGAATGCAAGGTCCGCAATCGCCTTTGTGGACCGGATTTGCAACTACTTGTGCGCAGCTTGCGATTTTGTTTCTGCCTTGTCACTTCTTTTTGCAATTATGCAACAACCGTGCTACGAAAAATCGCTAATTAGCTCAAGCATAAGGCGATGTACATGATTTGACAACAATGAGGTGCCAGGAGAGAAATTGGGTAACCTATGTATTAAGTATCAAGCCCGAAGTAATCGTCAGATATATGGCGGGAAACATATGGATTAAACATGTTTTTTTCTCCAACTAGAACGACCTCAAATTGTACGCAGCACTTGTCTCCACTGATACTCCTAGAATATCTGCAGAAATGGTGATGGCTCCATACGCTTTTAGGTGGAGATTTTATAGCGGATGTATTCTCATTTACTGAACGTACTTGAAGAAGTGTCTCATAATGGTCTGACGTCACTTGTATTATAAATTAGAATGCTATACTGTGACTCGTTCTCACGCGTGGCTGTAAAGCTTGAGAAATTGAAATAATCCTCGAAACTTCAATGCAATGAGTTTGACCAATATCAATTTGCTATTTCAATTAGCTCGAGCAAGCGTTCGCTGATGGCTTTAGGCATGAATTAGTTCTACAACAGTACAATACTCAGAGCGGAATTCTATTCAAGCATTTTTCAAAATTGTTGACAGGGTATTGGATTTGATTACGGAATGTCTGCGGCGGAATTGCTATCGCTGCCCCGATTATCTTATTCGGGAGGGTCGCCTTGCTGAGGAGATGCACCTTCTTTAATTTGCTTTTGACGACAGACCTAAACTGCTCAATTGGGTTAAGTTCCGGGGAATAAGGTGGGAGATAGAGACATCTATATCCACGCAGGGTTATGATGCGCACTATACTGGCATTTTTGTGAATGGGAGCATTGTCCATGACTAGGTAGCAGTTTCTGAATCTGGAGTGTTTGTCCATGCTATCAAGGAGATCTGTAAGAAATTGCTTGAAGTGACCCGTAACTGTGCCTCTTGTTTTAGGTGTCAAATCCCCATCGTTTCGTTGGCGCTTCCTACCGATGACGGCCTCCCGGAGACTCAAGTGAACAACACCATAGCAGCTTATCGCCCCTACAATTGATGTGCTTTGCGCCAGAATACTCGGACTCAAAACAACTGGCGTGGCACCTGAGGGAGCCCAACCCCCAGATCGTTTCATGTTCACGCTAAAGCCAGCCTCATCAAGAAACACGCAATCTCTCACGTAGTCAATAGCTTTTTCTCGTATTTGAACCACATACTCGTAGCGAAGTTCAATCTTTGCGAAAGAGTTTCGTTCAACGCTGTCCCGCCGGGCGAGTTTGAAAGACATGCCGCAATGTTCTGTCACAAATTTGTAAAATGTTGTTGGACATATTTTTAGGCCTTCAAACGCCTTTGTGAAATCTTCCAATACTTTGCCGAGTCGCATGGATGGATCATTTGCAAACGCATTGTGTATGAAATCTTTGTCCTCCGTGCCAAGGAATGCATTACGAGGCCTTCCTAGACTTCTCAAGAGTTGACTGGCCAGCGCATCCCGTTTCTTTAACCAGCTTGATACAATTTTGGGGGGAAAACTAAACTCACGGGCAACCAGCGACGCGCTTTTCCCACGACTGTCATATTCTCTAAAAAAATCTTTCTTTCTCGAAACTTGAATATTCTCGATTTTAGCGACATCTACGGGGGTTCTTAGTACACGCCGCTCCATGAGGGAACCCAGCATTGGATACCGGTTGTTCTGCAGTTGACAGGATGTTGATGCTTTCAAGTGATGAGTAGGGAGCAGTCTGGATTTCTTCCAAGATCATAACTTGGCTGTTTTGAGCTTGCGATTCTTGAAAGAGGGTGTAGTCAACAAGAGTTCTTAATGGTAGTCCGTCACCAAGATCATAGTCATCCATTGTGGGCAAACCATCCTCATTATAAAGATTTTCGCACCCATCATCATAAACGAAAGTAAAATTCATTGTTGATATTGTTAGCAAAATACAGCCATTAGATAAGCTATGGTTGTTTGTGATCGGGCTGTCGCGCAGCGGGCGTTTAAGAGATCGTAAGTTTCCATAAACTTATCGGTCGCGAAACACGGCAAAGGTGCTCCTCATGCGTAGGCCGAGGCTTGATCATTGAAAATCCTTCTTTGTAAATATTCCGTTTGGCAAACACAAGATGCCCGTCAATCTATCATTTGGGAGAAAAACGAGCTACCTCAAAACGCCGCAAAATCAATGACACACCATAGACGAACCACTTGACTCAGAGGAGTAAGAAGGACACTCCCCTCAAACTGCCTGATCTCTCGAGAAACACTCGATAAATACCCGTATGATTGCACAGTTACTTTGCTCGAGATGATTTGCGCGTATATCTCACTGTAGTGGAGTGGCCGAGCCATGCTACCGAAAGGTGAGACTGTAAGCTTCATGATGGTTGTGACAAGCACATCTGCGTAAACAAGATAACCTCACATTGCAGCTTCACGAAGACAGGCACTTAATAAAGCCAACATATCTGTTCTGCGGACCTAGTCGCCTTCTCAGCCATTATCTTCCGCGCGTATCAGGCGATCTATCTCTGAAGCGTTGAAAAGAACCGATGAAAAAAGGTAAGACGTGACCATTGAGTTTGCAATCTGCACCGCGTGGAAGGTGCCCTACAATAAAGACCCGAAGTAGCGGCTGACTTCTGAGTTGTTTAAACAGACGTTTGGTCGACAATCCGATGGACACTCTTTTCAAGTGATGAACATTGGCGTTTAGACAGATACTTTCAACACTCAACGGACAATGAATGATCTTTCGCTCTGGACTTTGAGACGAGGATAGGCTCTTTTCCCCGATCTGTGGGCTATGACCTTTTCAAAAGTCAAAATTTTATTTGAAGATCATTCGGATGTAGATAGACATGTGTCTTCATAAAGGCAATGCATAAGTGTTGTAGCCAAATGGCGCAATCAGCGGTATTTGCCACTCAGTGATAATTGATGAATTGATGCGACATAAATTCTCATGCGAAAGGTACTCCACTATGTATAGTCACAACAAACTGTAAGAGAGGTCAAACTACCTGTTATAGACATTTTGCTTTTTGATGACATTTGAGGTTATGTGGACGTTCTCGTCGCTGCGCGGAGATTTACCGCTGCGCGAACAAAAATGATTTTGCGTGGACCGAGCTAGCGATTTTTTTTCCGTTGTTTTATGAAAATACTGTACTGTCTAAATGCCAATGCGTGCGGAAGCTGAAAAACAATGAACCCAAGCGTGAGGCACTGAGGTGAGATACACAGCAAACGAATCTGATATTATGAAAATTTGCGAGGAGGTTATCGAGACCAGTGGCGTGCCTACAGAAAGAATGTTCTAGGAAATATAGTGGGAAGTGCCATTTAAGGATTTTTTTTTTGCCACCGAGGTCCACTCTCAAGCTGCCCCAGATTCTCACGCTCTTCCTCGGTCCGCACCACGCGCAAAAGTGCGGAGTGACCCCAGGTGAATGTGACTTCACTCTATAAGAAGAGACCCTCGCCCCACATTTGATCACGACGTACCTCTATTTTCCACACACATTATCAAGGGTACTTCAAAAAATACCCAGACACTATAAAAAAGAAATATGGAAAGATTGAACCAGTTGGCGGGCCAGTTGTCCCCCTCCCTGAAACAAGCTGTGCTTGAAAAACGCCCTGATGATGTTGTCATTGTGGGAGCCTACAGAACTGCAATTGCCAAAGGTGGCCGGGGCTCCTTCAAAGACGTCGGCTCAGATTGGATCTTGACGAAATTTTTGGCCGCGTTTCTCGAAAAAACGGGCGTGGACCCAACTTTGATCGAAGATGTGGCAGTCGGAAATGTGTTGAACCGCGCTGCAGGTGCCTCTGAGCACAGGGGCGCGTGTCTTGCCGCCGGGATTCCAAACACAGCAGCTTTCGTTGCCATCAACAGACAGTGCTCCTCGGGATTGATGGCGATCTCTGACATTGCCAACAAGATCAAATGTGGTGAGATCGACTGTGGCATTGGCGCCGGCGTCGAGTCTATGTCGTCCAACTACGGTCCACAGTCCATTCCCAAGGTTGATGCTCAGTTGCAGGATAACGAGGAAATGGCCAAGTGCTTGATTCCGATGGGTATCACTAATGAAAATGTCGCGGAGAAGTATAGTATTCCCAGAGACAAACAGGATGCGTTTGCCGCTGAGTCTTATGCAAAGGCAGAGAAGGCCGTGTCCTCTGGTGCTTTCAAGTCCGAGATCTTGCCCATTGAGCTGTACATAAAGGAGGATGACGATGAGGATGACGAAGCCTCTGAGATCAAGCGAATTAACGTGGACACCGACGAGGGACCTAGAAAAGGTGTTTCTGCGCAGTCTTTGGGTAAGTTGAAGCCTGCGTTCAAGCCTACTGGCACGACCCACGCAGGCAATGCGTCACAGGTCTCTGATGGAGCCGCGGCGGTGTTATTGATGCGGAGAGACTTGGCTGAGAAGAAAGGCTACCCAATTCAGGGTAAATTCGTTTTATGCAGCACAGTTGGGGTGCCGCCCGAAATCATGGGAGTTGGACCGGCCATCGCCATTCCTAGCGTTTTGAAGAAAACGGGTTTGACTGTGCGCGATGTCTCCGTGTTCGAAGTCAACGAGGCATTTGCTGCTCAATGCTTGTACTCTGCTGAAACGTGCGAAATTCCAAGGGAAAGGTTAAACATTAATGGAGGCGCTATTGCATTGGGCCACCCCTTGGGCTGTACCGGTGCAAGACAATATGCCACGATTTTGCCCTTATTGAAGACGGGTGAAATCGGCTTGACTTCCATGTGTATCGGCACAGGTATGGGTGCCGCCTCTATTCTTGTGAAAGAGTAAGGAAAACAATGATATGTAAGAAAAATAGTGAAATTCTAATGATTATGTTTACGAATGTCGCAACTATTTGCTGAGCCTTGTAGTGAATGCAACCGGAGGTCGCGTTTTTAATTTGGATGCCCCCGCATTTATGGGCATTGTGGTTATGGATAATGCTATATGCATGCTCAAATGCACTATGTGGGGTGGTTCCTGCGCGATCTTTCGCACAATATGTATTGTAGGTGTATATGCCGTCCAGAACTGCATCTCGACAAATATATGCCTTTCTTCGGCCGAACTTTATCTATTTGGTTACGACTCGCGCGAGATCGAACCGTCGAACGACAAAACTTTTTGACTTCATTTTATGATCACAACTTGAGTCAAAGAGTCTCGATGATCGCCTTAATTGCGTCAGCGGTATCTGAGAGCAAGCCTCTGGCACTTTTTCATGTGTGTCTGTTCTTTCTCGATCGTAGCCCCCCACGGCGTTGGCGGGGTGCTGCGAAAGGTGCAGCCGCAAGCCCACCCAAATCGAGTAAAACAACCGGGATCATAGCCGAGCCGAGAGTGTGAAGGCAAGAAATATTGGGCATGCGAGTCGCTTAAAGATAAAAGACTGCTTCGTCCCTGGTGAATCCGGGCGTTATTCCTTTATATCGATCCGGGTTCCTAAGTTGCTTGATTAACCTGTTTGAAATTTTCACTCCTTATCTTGAGCTGACCTCAAAGCATTTCAACTTTACAGACTTCGACGAGATCCAACTCCATAATTCGAACTTTGAAGCAAGGAGAGAGACTACAGGGTTAGTTGCATCTCAGTTCAAACCACTATCAGACGTCGACGCAAACTCTACAGAAATATCTCCGACTTCTTTTTGATGACTTTCCGTGTTAAAAAGGTGTTCAGGCTTGTTCTCTTGACGGGAGTCATCGGGCTCGCGTATCTTTCGCTTCTCACTATATCAGACTTTAGTCTACAGCACAGCACCCGCGAGGCCTTATTTCTTAATTTAAGGGTTCTCTACAACAGATTGTACGCGAATACATTAAATTTGAAAGTCGATGACTTACGCCAGAAAGCCAATGAAATTCTCACCGAAAAGTTCAAAGATTATTCTCCGCCCAGCCTTCAATATCTTCGATCTGATTACAAACTACCAACCAACATCTCGATTCCGCAATATTTTGTATCCGCAAGCGAAGTTACTACGCGAAAACCTCTCCTTCAGCCATTTGACCCCAGGTTCACTTTATCTGTGTATCTAAGGTGGATTCGTGAGAATCCAGGTAAGTCCATTCCATTTCATTGGTCTGATTGGGTCGATTTGTCTGCCTTGAACCAATATATACTTTTTCCCGAAGAGAGGAAAGAGACTTGTCAAAAGCTCTTTGAATTGACCGAAGACCAGAGAAAGCAAAGTTCTGTTTTGCAGATTGAGCAGTACTGTGTGAACGAAAAATCATTTCCTCTTGGCTACAAAGTGACTGGCTTCCCTCGGGCACAATCCAGAGAAAACAATGTCATATTAGCAAAATCATATTTGTACTCTTCATTCCCGTCACCGAGCCAATTAGTGTTTCTCACAAATAATCATGGTTCATATCTAGTCGAGATAAACGACCGAAAAAACGAATTGAAACAGTCATTACTACAAAATAAGTTGCCGGAAGAGATTTTCGTTTCGAGGGATTCGACGCATGTTGATGTTTTAGACTCTTATCGGCTTCTCATTGAAACGCAAAAGCCGCAAGTTGAATACCACGACGATCCGCTCCAGATTCACTTGGATGAGTCTTTTTTTGACATAGACATTGATAATACCATTATGGCATTGGAAAAAGTTAGCAAGAAGAGGCAAGAGGAGTCATATTTATCCTCGCTCAAGTATTCCAAAGAGGTGAAACAGCCGAAAAAGTCATTTCGAGAGGTAAAGCTACTCAAATCAGACAGCCAAAGAGTCTTCGGAGACCACCATGACTGGAGATTTTTCAATGGGTTGACTATCAATACAGACAAGCAAGCAATTGTCTTGCACAGAATCATGAAGTCTTACTTATTGTTTTGCCGAACTCACGGTTTAATTACCTGGATTGCTCACGGGTCTTTGCTATCATGGTACTGGAACGGAATGATTTTTCCATGGGATGCAGATACGGATGTTCAAATGCCTATTCGGGACTTACATCGATTAGCACGCGACTTCAATCAGAGTCTAGTTATTGAAAACATAGGTCATGACATGCGCGGATACCCCCTCAATGAGATGGACTTTAATGGCATGGGCACATATTACATCGATGTCGGTACCAGTATCACTCACCGCGAGTATGAAAATGGTCTCAACAACATTGATGCAAGGTTTATCGATGTGCAAACAGGTCTATACGTTGACATAACGGGTCTTGCTGTTTCTGATGAGAAAGCTCCCGGAAGGTATGATGGCTTGAGGCCCACCAATCCCGAGCCTGAAACCAACAGAATCAACAACAAATTGTCAAAATTGTATAACTGCCGTAATCGACATTTTGCTTCGCTCAGCGAGTTGTCTCCTTTGGTGAAGTCAGTTGTTCAAAATGAAGTTGGGTATGTTCCTCAAAACTTCAGCCCGTTGCTCAAAAATGAGTATAGGATTGAGGGGATGCTGGAATTCAGCTTCAATGGATATTACTACTTGAGCGCGATGAGGCTATGGGTAAAAGCGAGCTTTCTTATCGACTATACAAAGAATCCTGGAAATTGGATAGACCATCATACAAGATTGAGCCAACGTGAAATCAGTGTCGAAGAAGCGAACGCTATAAACAATCTCACTGAAACTGATTTCGCAAACCTACTTAACGACGAACGGGTTTTGCGTGAATTTTTGAGCAGCAGTAATTTTACTCAATTCCATGAAGAGCAAATGAGTTACTTGCTAAGCAGCCGTATGAAGAAATACTATCTCAGTTTGGAGAAGTATGTCTCTGGGGAGCAAGTTGGCCGTCCAATATGGCCGGATTTGTTCATGAACGAAATTGCTGTAAATGGATGGGATTATGAAGATGAGGTTCGCAAGGCCAATGCACTCGTCGAAATCTACCAAAAAATAGATAGTGAGGCCTCGAAAGCCCCCATTGCAGACACGAAAAACAGTTAAGAGTATGACACCAAGGAAGTGCGAGTACAATGACTTGCTGTCTGTCCCAAATCAATGGCCAAAGATAGGTTATGTAAGACACTCAAGCCACTGTTTGAATTAACAATACATGATCGAGTTTGGTAGAAACTGCAATGCAATTTCCGCGATTCGACTCAAAGGCAGAACGCATTGGTCACTGAGGGCAAAACAGCCTAGTCGCATGAACAGTGAGAAGTTGCAGTTGATAGAATCACTATAGCGCAACAGCGTCTATAAGGCAACTCTTTTACCGTGTATTATCATTAGCATCCAGCTCGCGCTCCTAAGTGAGCATAAAGCGTTATTTCATTTTCAAATGAGCTACGCAAGTCTGTATAGTGGACTTAGGTACGACAACTATCCCACAGCTTAGCTCACAACGGCCAGGAAGAGCAAAGAAAGCTAATTAACCATCCTCACCCGGTTTCGCCATTCCTGTATGAGTCATGCTCAGCTAGTTGTACTACAAATTCCTGTTACACTGCGATTGTGTGACACAAATCTAAATATAGTTGCAGAGAAGACAAAATGCAGGCATTTTGACAATGCCAAGAATTACGATCTTCAATTATGTTCCATTTCAGGGGCAGACCGTGTCCAAGGACGTCATTGTCGCATGTTGCGCGCGTGCAACTCTACAAATTGCGACATGGTTGCTTATCGCCCAGAGTCACGTATGCTCAGAAGAAGGCTTTTTTTCTGGACATTACGTGACGCCACAAAATTGAGTTGCGCGTGTTTTTTGATAGAGATTTTCCGCAAGTGTAAAGTAAACCTTATTCGAAGGATGCATTTAGGGGCAAGACATCGGGTATAGCCACATTTGAACGAGAGAAAAATTGAGCTCAGGAAGGTATATGATGTCGCGTGGTGGGGCCATCGTGGAAACAAGGGTAAGCAATAACGCACGGACTTATGTCTGCAGGATTCTTCGTTTATACGCACAACTCATTGCGTGTCAGAATCACACATTAGCATAACAATTGGCTGGCAATAACTTCCTTTCCAAGATTGTATACCGGAAACCGCGGTCGAGCAGGGGGTGGTTTGCGCGAAAACGCGGTGTGATTGCTCCTCGACGACAGGGAGATAACCTTACAGGGCACGCGAGCATTTGCGAGATACCGTTACGAAATGCAATTACACAATTTTCCGAAGGTGAATTTTTCGGGATATGAAGGAGAAATTATGTCAAGTGACAGATGAGTTCAACTAAATCGTAGTCGTCATGGCGGTTGACACTAGCTAGCCCAGTCCTCGTATTCTGAGGCGGGCCGCCGAAGAATTAGTGTCGATCAAAAAAAAAAAAAAGCGTAGCTCATCTGAATGAGGCGGGCCGAAACGTGCGAGAAAAAAAAAATGGCGTGTAGCACTGCCTCACCGCGAATAAGCCTGTATGAAAGAGATGTGCGGACTCCAATGAACGCCCGAACGAGTTCAATTTTTCTGAAATTGGTATGGTGGCGTACGCGGGCTAAACATGACTCTTTTCTAATACACTCAAACTTTCACGAGCTATTCTCACTTTCAAGTGAAGTATAGAGAAAGGAGTGCATTGCCATATTAGTATTGTCAGGATAAAACCAAGTTGTTGCTTAGGTCACGCCGGGGGATATTCGAGAATATTCGTTACGCCTGCAGATCGCGTGGTCACAATAGCAAAAAAAGAAACGCGATATGCAGATAACGCACATAATTTCGCTCATAAGAAAAGGCATGGCGCGCGTGCAGGATGAGTATTGAGAGGATATATAAAGCCAGAATTCCCCGCGCCGAAATTTTTCTTCCTTCCTATCTAACCAAAATGCAATTCAAATCCGTCATCGTCGCTTTGACCGCTGCCTCCGCTGTTTCCGCCGCCAACGCCACTAACGGTTCCAACGCCACCAACGGCTCTAACGGTACCTCCTCTTCTGCCGAGGCTGGTGCCTCTCAGTTGGTCGGTGCTGGTGTCTTCGGTGCCGTCGCCGCTGCTGGTGTCGCTTTGTTGATCTAAATGGCACATTCCAAATCTAGTATTTAGCATACTGTCATTTTCATTTTCATCTAACACAGCACTTTTTATACACGCTTGAGGCGTTAATTTTTTATACATAGCCTCAGCACTAATCTGTTACATTATGTATAGCTAAAGAAAATATACAAATAACAACTTATTCGAACACAATTTAACTGTAGAGAAGTGACTTTGGAATGGAACCGCAGCAGTCAGCCAAATAAAATACCCGGATGGGCCGCGCTTTCTCGTAACTTTTTTCGATGTGAGGTTACTTAGTCATATTGGTGCACTGTTGCGGGTACCATAGACGAATGACTTACATAACCGTTTACTGAGCAAAAGACGCATTAAGTCAAAGTTATTTCTTCCAGTCTCATCGCATTCATATGTTTACTGGCCTTGTTGAGAACATCGGAACCGTGAACGAATTCAACGTCCATGATGACACCAATTCGGGCGGAAACGGGGTATCCATGGTCGTGGGGGATTGCCACGAAATTTTGACCGACGTGCACCTCGGAGATTCGATCTGCACCAGCGGCGTGTGTCTCACGGTAACGGAATTTGACGATGAAAAAACGTGGTTTAAAGTAGGGATTGCGCCCGAGACGCTTCGCCGGTCAAATCTTGGTGAGTTGAGAAAGGGTAGCAAGGTGAACTTGGAGCGAGCAGTCACGAGCGAGGTCCGCTTGGGAGGTCACGTAGTGCAGGGCCATGTCGACACAATTGCACTGATAACGGAGAAACATGCCGATGGTAACGCAATTACGTTCTCGTTTAAGCTTCGAGACCCTCAGTACATCAAGTACATCGTCGAAAAGGGTTTCATTGCAATCGACGGTACTTCTTTGACGGTGACACGTGTGGACTATAAACAAAACGAGTTCTCCATCATGCTCATAAGCTACTCTCAGGAGAAGGTGATCCTTTCGCAAAAAGGTCTCGGGCACTCAGTAAATATAGAGGTTGATTACACTGGTAAATTGATTGAAAAACAGGTGGAACTAACGTTGGAGGGCCAGTTGCACCAGGAAGACAGCCCACTTGTACGGTTCATCACCGAAACGGTGAAAAGGCACATCAAGTAAGTAAGTTAGTTAATTAATGAATGTTGCCACGGACAAATTTAGTTTCGAAAAAGCCATCCTTTCGGGCTTTTCCTACCCCAGATCTTTGATCCGCGCACGCCCTGTGGCAAACGGCCCACGCTTCATGCGCATTCAGTCAACCTCAATCCAATAAGACTTCAAATCATTTACCACTTCACATACAGCCATGGATATTGTTCTCGGAATCAAGGTCCAAGATGCGACCATTTTAGCCACCTCCAAAGCAGCCACGCGCGGGATCTCTGTGTTAAAAGCTACTGACGACAAAACTCGCCTCCTTAACGCCCACAATTTGGTGGCATATACCGGTGAGGCAGGCGACACAGTACAATTCGCCGAATACATTCAGGCAAACATCCAGCTATACACCATGCGCGAGAACGGCCTGGAATTGTCACCCAAAGCTGTATCGTCATTTGTGCGTAATCAGCTTGCCACTTCGATCCGCTCGCGTAAACCGTACCAGGTCAATGTGCTTATCGGCGGCTACGACACCAAAACAAACACACCGTCTCTCAATTGGATTGATTACCTAGGCACACAGGTGGAATTGCCCTACGGTGCGCATGGCTATGCCGCATTCTACTGTACTTCGTTGTTCGATAGACACTATCGCCCCGACATGACGTTAGACGAAGGCATTGACTTGTTGAAGAAGAGCTTGAAGGAGTTGGAGACGAGAATGCCCATCGATTTCAAGGGCGTGTATGTGAAGATCGTTGATAAGGACGGTGCGAGACCATTCGAGATATAAGCTACGAGCAGATCGAGAGTAAGCGGGGCTCGATCAAAAGCATACAGTGGAAGAGCCCAGCTGGTGCAAAAACCCGACAAACAACGACAAGTTGTGTGTATTCATGGATTCTGGGGCAGTTCTGGATTAGATCTGGCCAAGACAGGTTTTGAGTATGCGCAGGCAAAATGAAGTTGTGCACATATGGCAGAAATTCAAGTCCCTCCATTGATACAGAGCGTGCTGTGTCGCTAGAACGTCTCGTTATTCTTGACTTTGGTAAATGAATAGAGTGAGAGTATAAGCCTACTTGTAGTTATACTTGGAGTATATGACAAACTCGCATCACACATAATTGCGCAGAACACCTTATAGAGCTTCATGAGGTAAAGACAGCTTTATCATCCCGGCCCCGCCCATATCCTTCGTTTTCCTTTCCTTCTCATTTTCTATGAACCGGGCCTAGTGTAGTTCTTTCGTAATCAGGGCCACTCCGGCTCTCTCCTGAGGTGCGCGCTCAGTCAAGATGGCCTAAAAGATTTGGCCCGGCTGGTCCCCCACGGCCGCAGCACTAGAATGCCAAAGTCTGGTAGAGCTTGAAATCAACAAAGACGGACCAATGCCTGATCAGGCAGAACAGCTCAGGAAAATTTCCAGTCTTGTGGAGCAGCACCTAAGATTCAAAGATGAAGACCTCACGTTGTCACGGTTTATGTTAAATCTATTCGATGAGTCTAAGCGAAAGCATGCTGGTGCAAGCTCATCACTATACCCCTCGTTTAAAAATATTGTCGAGTCCAATGGTGGCGATGAGTTCCCCGAAGACTTCACACAATCTGTATTTGAGGAGCTTACTAGACTGCCCAAGTTGGCAATTTCTTCGCACAAGACAAGGGAAGAAATGCCGTGTATGCCTCACAATCCCGCTGTTAAGCATGCCGACGAGCCTGAACAGTTTATTGCTCAAAAAAGTTCGAACCATGCCGCGGCCTCGAATAACTTCACGCGAAATGAGGGCCGAGCCAGCAGAAATGCAGAACTATCTGATGGGAAACAGGCTGCTTGGGAAGGTGGACTGCGTGACCAAGGCCCTGGAACGCGACACGATGCAAAAATCGAGGTAAAGGAAGGGCAGATATATAGAGGCTTTGTCAGTAATATGACCCCCTATGGAGCGTTTGTCCGCCTCAATAGCCCCACCTCATTCATCTCGGGTTTATGTCATGTATCCAAGATGCTGTTCAGTGGGAGAACACGCGTCAGACATCCACAAGACGTGGTGTCGCTAAATCAGGAAATATTCGTGCGAGTTGATGGAATTTCCAGGGACAACAGAAACAGCCGCCGAGATAAAATCTCTTTGTCAATGGTAGGTGTTGATCAACTAACTGGCGTGGACAAGCTGGAAGAGCTAGACATGGCTCACACCCAGGAATATCAGCAAGAAAAGCGAGGTCGTAACCTTCTGAAGTCGGACCTTCAACCTAAAAGACGACGCCTTACATCTCCCGAGCGATGGGAAATTCGCCAACTTATAGCATCGGGCGCTGCTACCGCATCAGATTATCCTGAATTGAACGCGTATCATAAAGAGGATATGGACGAAGCAGATCTTGAAGCAGACCAAGCTGTGGACGTCGAGCTCAATACAGATGAGCCTGCGTTCTTGAAGGGACAAATGGGAGGGAATGTGTTCTTCAACCCTATGTCTATTCTTAAGAATCCTGAGGGATCTCTCAGCAGAAGTGCCATGAGTGGGTCCAAGCTAGTGCAAGAGATGCGAGAGGAAAAGTCTGCAAGACAGCGGCAATTGCGTAAAGATGCAGTTTCTGCTCGAAGCTCGAATGACCCTGTCAAGGCCATGAGTGAGCGAGACATGGAGCTGAAGGAGAAAACTGAAGAAGTGATCAATCAGTGGCGTCAGAAGCAACGCTCACAAAAAGCCAAACTTGATGGAACAAATGCCCTGATGAGCATAGACGAGCAGCGAAGATCTCTTCCCGTTTATGCAATGAGGACGGAGTTGCTCCAGGCGATCCGAGACAACCAATTTCTAGTTATAGTGGGTGAAACTGGTTCTGGTAAAACCACTCAAATTGTTCAATATTTTTATGAAGAGGCTATCAATAAGGTAGGCGATGAGTTCAGAATGATAGGGTGCACTCAGCCCAGGAGAGTTGCTGCTGTGTCTGTGGCTAGCCGAGTTGCTGCCGAGGTTGGGTGCAAAGTCGGCGAGGAAGTGGGCTACACGATTCGTTTTGAGGATATGACCTCCTCGAAAACAAAGATAAAGTATATGACTGATGGTATCCTCCAGAGAGAGGCCTTGATTGACCCAACAATGCTGAAGTACTCTCTTATTATGTTGGATGAGGCCCACGAGCGAACAATCGCCACAGATGTACTTTTTGCATTGTTGAAAACCGCCTGTCTGCAAAATCCGAAGTTGAAAGTGGTGGTTACGTCAGCTACGCTCGATTCTGATAAATTCTCTCGCTACTTCAATAATTGCCCGGTATTGACAATCCCGGGACGAACTTACCCAGTCGAAGTGCTTTTCTCGCGAGAGCCTGAACAAGATTACTTAGCAGCTGCGTTGGACTGCGTCATGCAAATCCATGTTGGCGAAGCTGAGGGTGATATACTTGTGTTCTTGACAGGGCAGGAAGAAATTGAGACAAGCGTTGAAATTCTCAATGCTCGAGTGAGGACACTAGGGGCTGCTGTTCTGGAACTCATCGTTGTACCCGTCTTTGCTGCCATGCCTTCTGAGATGCAATCCAGAATATTCGAGCCCGCACCAGAGGGTGCGAGGAAAGTAGTCCTAGCCACGAATATCGCCGAAACATCCATTACCATAGATGGCATCAAGTATGTTGTGGATCCTGGCTTTGTCAAAGTAAACGCCTATGATCCAAAGCTCGGAATGGATCTGTTGATTGTTTCTCCGATATCTCGTGCGCAGGCAAATCAACGAAGTGGTAGAGCTGGACGTACCGGGCCGGGAAAATGTTTCAGACTTTACACAGAAAAAGCTTTCGAACTCGAGATGCTTCCCAACTCAATTCCCGAAATACAAAGAAGGAACCTAGCGTCGACCATTCTCATGCTCAAGGCCATGGGCATCAATGACTTGCTCAACTTCCAGTTCATGGATCCTCCGCCGGCTCAAACAATGGTGAATGCTCTACACGAGCTCTTCACTTTGGACGCGCTTGATGATAACGGCCTTCTTACGCTGTTGGGAAGGCAAATGGCGGATTTTCCAATGGAGCCAGCCTTGGCCAAGACGCTTTTGGCCTCTGTCGATCACTTATGTGCTTTGGAAGTCTTGACTATTGTCGCCATGCTATCGGTTCAGACTGTATTTTATCGCCCCAAAGAGAAGCAAGCCGCTGCGGACCAGCGAAAGCAAAGATTCCATAGTATTCATGGAGATCACTTGACATTTCTTAATGTGTACAAGGCATGGGAGCTCAGCGGCAGATCAAGCCGCTGGTGTAAGGAAAATTATATCCATGAAAGGAGCATGAGGCGGGCTCAGGATGTGAAGAGACAACTTGAAACAATCATGCACAAATACAGGCTCTCGGTCAACAGCAGCGACGACAATTCGACAATCCGAAAGGCCTTTTGCTCTGGGTTCTTCAGAAACCTGGCAAAACGAGACCCTCATGATGGACTCTATAATACACTTTTGGATCAAACACCGGTACATTTGCACCCATCGCTGTCTATCTACGGCAAAAGTGTGGAGTACGTTATTTATCACACGCTCCTACTCACGACCAAAGAGTATATGCATTGCGCGACAGCAATTGACCCTAGGTGGCTAACTGAGCTTGCGCCCAAGTTTTTCAAGAAAAGTGATCCAAACGTTTTATCCGAGAAAAAGCGTAAGGAGAAAATTGTGCCACTTTTTGATCGATATGCTCAAAGCCAGGACTCTTGGCGTCTCACGGCTCATGTTGAGGCAAAACAAAAAGCACTCGGGCAACTACAACAGTAGAATACTGATTGACGAATAAATAAGTACAAAGTCGACCTTGAGGCTCAGTCTAGCATATTTCTGGGGCGACATTATGTGTCAAGATCAGCAATGAAAGATGTCTATGCTCTGCCATTCTATTAATTCTGCCCGGCACGTGAACGTTCGCACGTGCGCGCCTGATCTATTCACCGGACCTAATGTGGGGAGCACAGCAATCAAGGTTTTTGTCTTATAAACAATACAAAAGGTACCCGTAATGGCCCCCATACTCCAAGCCCTCACGAACGCCCGTTATGCCAGAGACGTTATCTCAGATAGGCTAAATTTGTACAAGGCAGTTCCAGGGATCACGGGGAAAGGGGTCAAATCATTGAAAAAGAAGCATGGGGCAGGAGAACCGATAACTAGCGTTGACGTTCCGGGATCTTCATCGTTGGAGTGCCAACCGCTACATACTGAGAACGGAGACATAGTTGACTCACTGGGGAGGCGACGTGTTTTAAAGGGTCTCAATGTGGACTCAGCAATGAAGCTACCGGTGGAACCTTTCATGCCGAGCTACGAAGGTGAGAGCGGTGATGCGGGAAACGTGTTTTTTGACGGCGACAAGGTATCTTTCGTTGGAAGACCCTTCTCGCTAGAAACAGCTGAGTCTCATTTGGAGAGAATAAAATCTTTGGGCTATAACACCATTCGCTACCTAATCTGCTGGGAGGCTCTCGAGCATGAGGGTCCCGGGATATACGATGAAGATTTTATTGACTATACCATCGAAGTTTTACGGATTATTTACCAGGTTGGAGGGCTCTACGTATTCCTAGAACCTCATCAAGATGTTTGGTCTCGCTATTGCGGGGGCTCGGGTGCGCCCATGTGGACATTATATGCTGCGGGTCTTGAGCCCAAACGCTTCTCCGCTTGCGAAGCAGCCATACTACACAATAGTGAAAGGTTTGAGCCAAGCTCAAGAAATGAGGCACTGACATATCCCAAAATGCTCTGGACATCAAACTATAAGAGACTAGCGCTGCTCACGATGTTCACGCTATTTTTTGCCGGGCAGACCTACTTCCCGCATTTGAAGCTAAATGGAGTAAACATTCAGCATTACTTGCAATCGCATCATTTGAATAGTTTGGAGCATCTTTGGAAATCTGTCGTGAAAAGGCTTCCTGAAATGTTGGAAAATGGGTCTTTAATGGGGTTTGAGCTGCTAAATGAACCAAATTGTGGGTTGGTGGGTAGTTCGAACCTTGCTGTCATTCCTCCCACTCAACATTTGAGAATCGGATCCACGCCTACAGTGTATGACTGCTTTCGATTGGGCATGGGATTACCGGTCGAAATGGATAACTTTAGAATCGCAATCACTGGCCCGCAAAAGGATGGCCGCGTTATTGTTGACCCCAGAGGACAGTCTGCCTGGATATCTCCGGGCGAGGCCCTGGTCGTTGACAAAAAGTATGGCTGGACTAGATCAGGCTGGACTTTGGGTCTGTGTATATTCGCTAGCTCAGGGATCTGGACTTGGGAAAACACAGACCTAGACCAGATACACTTGACTTCGCAACAATCTCGGCTTTCCTTCAGCACCGAGAACTGCAAGTTGCTCAAGCCCCATTACTTCAGTGAGGTCAGCGCGAGAGTCTCTTTTAATGTTCCCGATGAAAAACTTCCAAACGTCATTGATCAGCATTTCTTCACCAACCATTTTTTTGTGGAGTACTTCATTAAATTTAAAGAAATGGTAAGATCTATTGTACCTGACGCTTTTGTCCTCATTCAGCCCCCGGTGCTCGAAGAGCCGCCTAATTTGATAAACGATCCTCGCAAGATCGTCGATGATCGAACAATATATTGCCCCCATTACTATGATGGTATGTCTCTCATGTTCAAAAGCTGGAACAGTCGGTACAATGTTGATACGCTCGGAATCATGAGAGGGCGATATCTAAATCCAATTTTGGGTATCGTCTTTGGTGAACGCGCAATTAGGAACTGCTTGAAGAAACAATTCATCGAACTAAAAGAAGAGGGTAGACGCTGTTTGGGGAATGTGCCCGTTTTGATGTCTGAAACTGGTATGCCCTTTGATATGGAAGGCAAAAAAGCATACGAGGATGGCCGCTATCAAATGCAAACTTGTGCTTTAGACGCGTTGGCATATGCCTTAGAAGGTGCCGGTATGCACCACACATATTGGTGTTACAGTAGTATCAACTGTCATAAATGGGGCGATCGCTGGAACAATGAGGATTTCTCTTTTTGGTCACCTGATGACCGTGATCTTTCATTTGACTTTCCTGGGGATGATAGAAGTGTCAACTCATCCTCCAGATCTGACAGTATCACATCTACAAGAAGAAGCAGTGTTACACCTTCAATCAGAAGTATTCGCACTATGAAAGAGAATGCTGGTGTTGCCGAGGTGCTCAAGACTAAATTTGCATATCACCGCAAACGACTCGTGCCATCACTTTTCAAGTCCACCTTCATTAATGATCTACATGATGAATATGCTGACCCGAAAGTGGGCTCTGTTGAAGAGGCTTCTTTGGTTTCTACGTCTTCGGATAACATTCGCTATAGACACTACAAACAATGCTACCCTTCTCCGGATGGCATTCGTGCTGTTAGTGCTGTTATGAGGCCCTTTGTTGTTGCGACATTAGGAACAGTGAAAGAGTCGGAATTTGACATAAAGCTGTCCAAGTTTGCGTTGACAATTAAATTGGATATCGAAGGATTCGAGAATCAGTTGGCAACCAACCCAACACTTATTTTTGTCCCAAAATGGCATTATCCATACTTAAACTATGACGATATTTCTCTCAACACGGGCTTCGTGAAGTATGACGAGATAAGCGAATATCTAGAGTGGTACCATTATGACTTAGAGGTCGATGATAATGGCTCTAGTCTAAAAAGCGGTTTCGATTCGAACGAACATACAATCATACTCAAGAATCATAGTGGCACGCTCGAGGATCTCAGCCCAGGTGATGATAGTGCTCCCAGCGACTGCCCCATCGTTTGATACGAATGTGAACTTGTCATTTCATATTATTAAACTACACAACTAATCTACATCACCAATCTTCCGACGATCTCTTGGCAGAGCCCTTTAGCTCCTCTTTAATCAAGCCGTTGACGTACAGCGCAAAGTACTCGACATACGGTTTCAAGCTTGATTTTTCGTAGTCGAGAACACCTTTCCGCGGCGATGACAGTCCGGTTTCAGAATCTTCAGCCGGCTCACTCGAATCTCTGTTCACACGTTTTGCTTCCCAAGTGTCGATCTCGTCTTGAAGGAGTTTGAGGTTGGGCGCGGTCATCGGGTTGAAGCCATATGCGTCGTCATCCATGTCGCCAGATAAATTCCTTGCAGGATCGAAAGGGACACATACGTTTCCAGTACCAGGGTGTATACAAAATGGCGATTTTAACAAGTGGATCATTTGCTTCGAAACCTCAACATCCAATCTTGGGTACATGTAGTACATTATGATCTCCTTCTTTGCTTCATTAAGTTGCGACACCTGAGACTTGTGCTTAAGCACAGATTGTGCCACCGAGTTCAAATCGTCCCATTTTTGCCGAGACAGGGAGAATGAAGATTGCTCTTTCCACTTTGACCTCAACGCCACACGAAGCGCTTGCTCTGGTATAAATGCCAACATGTCCTCGACTTGGGTCCAGTTGTCATCTGAGCCCAGTGACGTACACCAAGGATCTTGCTCTTCCAAAATGATCTCGGCAAACCTCAGTTTTAAAACCTCAAGCGATCTTTCGACGTGTGGGTGAAACGGTTTTTTTAAAGAGAGCGACGACTTGCCCATCTTCAGAGACTTTTGCCCCAATACATTCAAATATTCCACCACAGCCTTTCTCCCCAGCTCGTCCAAACTGCGAGCTCTCATGTCGCTTACCCAGCAGTGCGCTCCTCGTCTTCCCGAAAAGACCCAGATAAAGTTTGTGAAGCCAAAATCTTCGCGTAGAGCCACAGAAATGACTTCACTGGCTACCTGAATGAACTTCCAGCACTTTTTACAGATATCGGTCTTGGAACAACAAGTCCGAATGTCATCGTAGTCTGTTAAATCGATATCAAACACGAGTTCTTTCAGAACTGGTTTCATCGCATTCTTCGGGAGCGACTTTCTTTCTTTCGGGTTCACGGTGTAAATGGCCCCAACCTCAAAACGTGTCGGATTGGCAGTGACAACCGATTTCTGAAACTCCTCCGGAGTATTGAACGAGTTATACCTTTGGTAAGCCCCCAGGCGGTACTCATACGCGAACTCGCGCATTGTGAAATCCTTGCTTGGCTTGAGCGAGTGATTGAGCCATTTGAATATCTGCTTGAAGGGAAGGATTCTCTGATAGTAAAAAAGCATGTCAGACTCAGAAGGTCTCGACAGATTCTCGTGCGTTTGAGCGACACCATCTTCTGTGTTGTTAACGGCTGTAGCTTCAACCATTTTGTGGACCTTCAAATTTTGTTTCGGCGGATAATACTGGTTTGATGTACACACTTCGAACTTCGCAGAGACGCGTCTGTCACGTCACGGGCACCAAAGCAGAAGCGCGCCGCGTGGCTCGAAACGCCAGACTACTGAGAAACAAGACGGGCGCAAATCGCACAACGGAGAGGAAGTTAATGCAATTCTTGCGACCCACTTCTGTTCTTTTTATGCTACTTGTCAAATACACTCACGTAATGTATATTAGCGCTCTCCGGTTTTTCGAGCAATATCCGAAAATTGAAATTTTCATAGTAAAGTTTTTGAACTTCGACATTATTCCGGGCTTACGAGGTAGATGGATTCCATGTCCCTTGTGGCGAGATTGGCGTGTATCAGGAGCTTGTAACTACACATACGTGATGCTACATCATCTAAAACACCGAAACCAAATCAAGTACAATGAGTGGAGAAATCGGCATTACGTTTTTTTGGGCTGAATCCGAATTTCTACAGATGCTCTGGTACTCTTCTAAGGTAATTCTGATTCAAATGAGACTGATGAGACTGAATCTTTTCTCCTTTTCGTTGAAGTTATCATATCAATCTAGTTACTCGTGAACGAAGACAAGAGACACGCCTTCGTCACCGGCTGTGACAAGCTTCGAGCCACCATCAAGTACGGCGAAGTCCAAAACACCCATGTTATGACCCACGCCTACGAACAACTCTTCACCAGTACGAGCATCCCATTTGTAGATCTTTCCGTTCATGCTTGAACCAATCAAGATTGGCGTCTCGTCCACAAACTCGAGCTTGGTGATGGTGTCATCGGCTTTGAGTGTGCGGCGCAATCTCCACTGTAAAGAGTCGAACAAGAGAACGTCACCAGAGACTAATCCGACGGCAAGCAAGTTCACAGTTGGGTTCTTGCACCAAGACAAGGCTTCCACAGAGAGATCGGCGATGTCCTCGACGTTTTCAATTGTCTTCACATGATGCACGATTCTACCGGTGTCCAAGTTCACAATGGCCAACTGACCATCTCTCGCGCCAACAGCAAACACATTCTTGTATGTTTTCAATGACACCCACGGGCTCTCCACGCCCTTGAAGTCGTCGTGGGGCTGCAACTTATAGTTAGTCGCGCCAGAGAAGGCGTTCCAGTTTACGATCAGGCCATCTTCAGAGATCGTCACCAATGTCAAGCTGTCGTGGTTATCCGTGTTGACGAAAACACCACCGTTGCACTCGGAGTTGTGAGAAAAGCCTGACATAACTTGCTCGAGAGACTTCGAGTCCTCGTTGATTTGATACACCCACACCGAACCGTCGGGCGCGCCAAAGGCGAAATATGGCAATTCAGGGTGAACGGAGATCCACAAGACCTCCTCGACCTCCTCCAACTCACCAAACTTGCTCCATTTCTGGCCTCCCTTGGCAGCCTTGTGCACCTGGATGCAACCGTTCATGTCTCCAGTTATAACAAATTTCCCGTCTCCCGTGAAGCCTCCAGCAATTACAGATTCCTTATGACCCAGCAACTCGCCCACAAACCTGGGTGGTTGCGTATGCGTAGTCCACATGTATGCTGTGTTGTCACCTGCACCTGTCACCACCATGGGCAAAGAAGGATGTCTGAATATCACAAAGACACTGTCTTTATGTTGGTCGAAATACGTCCATGAGTTATTGGCCAAGTCAATTTCTAGCGTCTCCCCCTCGTCCAAGTCCATGTCGTTCTCCTCGTTATCCTCGGGTCCGGGCCCGAAATCGTCCTCAACCTCTTCCGCAATCTCATTGCTGTCCACGTATTCTTCTTCATTGAATTGTTCTTCGTTGGAATATTCCGGGGTTTCCTGGTTTTCTGGGTGTGACATGGCGATTAGTGGAATTGAAGTTTAGGTGTGTTCTTTTCGATGATTAATAATGATGGCAATAGGGCATCTCGCGCATCTGCAGGTGTATGAATAGCTTTTTTGGCTATCACAGGATACATCAAAATTACAAACTTACAGCCGATCGACGGCAAAAAAATTTGCCTTTCACTTGTTGAAGATAAGAGGACACTCATTTCAGATTTCTGCCACCCTATTTTCAAACCACACAGATATGGTCAATACTGCAAATCTGTGATCTTCGCTGGTGAACTTCTTTTTTTTTTGCTTGTCGACTCCACCTTGTATAGAATTTTTACAAGGTAAAGGGGATGATCAGCTCGTCATGCATGGACTCTCCATATGTGTATTAGGGCAACCGTAGTCTCTACATCTAGGTGTTTAAGCTACAGAGAAAGT
This sequence comes from Metschnikowia aff. pulcherrima, assembly GCA_004217705.1. NCBI lineage: Eukaryota > Fungi > Ascomycota > Pichiomycetes > Serinales > Metschnikowiaceae > Metschnikowia > Metschnikowia pulcherrima. The sequence goes on along the minus strand of CP034459.1, from coordinate 128,533 downwards.
GACTTGTGTTACGTGCATTGAGTAATTTCTATTGCGAACCAGGCAAAACTTGATTTCTCGCAAATGACCATCAAAAATCAGAATTACTTCAAAAATGAATTCTAATTTCCTTGACACATATTTAAGAGGTAAAATAAGAGCTAAGTGTCATGACATAGTGAAAAAACTATTTGCGTGTCTCATAGCGCCATTCCTGTGATGAGCTCCAACTGCGAAGCCAAATCTTTCTCCGCCTTTTCACTTTGAAGCTTTCTGCTCACGTCCTTCTCCATACCCTCCCTCAAACTTTGAGCATCCAAAACGTTGAGCTCCTTTTGGGCCGGCGCCTGCATCAGTAGAGCAGCATGTATGTTTGTAATTGTAGATAGGTCCTGGTTGAGTTTTTCGATTTGAGCCTTCGTCTGTTTAGACTTCACCTTAAGTTTCGATTTCAGCACTCCCGCTTTTCTGTGTGTCTTTGTACTTCTTTTGTCCGATTTAGCGCCTCGGCTACTACTCACTTTTGACAGAGTTTTTGCCATCTTGAAATAGACTTCGTTTTCAAATCAATTACTCGTGATCGCAAACTGATGATGAGAGTATGGCGGGGGTGAGAACTAGTAGCATGCATATAGCGCACTGCATGGATTTCTTTGGCAAAATCTTTCTCGATGCTCATCCCCAGACAAGAAGTAAGAGTACCGTACATCTAAATATTGCCACGAAAAGCAATTCTTTAGTCACAACGTCGTGCGTTCACACAAGTCTTATACAAGCATACACTTCATCACACTCTTCATTTAAAGTACCTGATTAAATATGCCTTCCACGCACAACCGCGACAAGCCCTGGGACACAGAAGACATTGATAAATGGAAGATCGAGGAGTTCAAACCAGAGCACAATGCGTCAGGCCAGCCTTTCAGTGAAGAATCATCATTCATGACTCTTTTTCCCAAGTACAGAGAAAACTACTTAAGGACTGTGTGGGCCGATGTGACCAGTGCTTTGGAAGGACACAATCTTGCCTGCCAGCTTGATTTGGTCGAGGGCTCGATGACTGTGAAAACGACGAGAAAGACATACGATCCGGCCATCATCTTGAAAGCCAGAGACTTGATCAAGCTATTAGCCAGATCTGTTCCCTTCCCGCAAGCGGTGAAAGTCTTGCAAGATGACATTGCATGCGACGTAATCAAGATCGGCAGTTTTGTTTCCAACAAGGACAGGTTTGTCAAGAGAAGACAGAGATTGGTTGGGCCCAACGGTAACACTCTTAAGGCCTTGGAATTGCTCACAAAATGTTACATTTTGGTTCAAGGTAACACCGTCAGTGCGATGGGCCCTTACAAGGGACTCAAGGAGTTGAGGAGAGTCGTGGAAGACTGCATGAAGAACATACACCCGATCTACCACATCAAAGAGTTGATGATCAAACAAGAGTTGGCCAAGAACCCGGAATTAGCCAACGAAGACTGGTCGAGATTCTTGCCCAACTTCAAGAAGAAGAATGTCGCTCGTAAGAAGGCCAAGGAAACAAAGAAGCCTAAGGTGTACACTCCGTTCCCACCAGCACAGCAACCAAGAAAGGTCGATCTTCAAATTGAGAGTGGTGAGTACTTCTTGGGCAAGAAGGAGAAGCAGCTCAAGGACTTGCAAGACAAGAGAACTAAACAGGAGGAAGTTACTGAGGAAAGAAAGGCCGAAAGAAACAAGGCCTTTGAGGCTCCTGAGGAGGACAGCCGGAAGAATAAGTTGCTTGATACCGAAGGCGTTGAAACGGACAAGAAAGAAAAGAAGGAAAAGAAGGAAAAGAAGGAGAAGAAAGAAAAGAAGGAAAAGAAGGAAAAGAAAGAAAAGAAGGAGAAAAAGGAGAAAAAAAGATCGGCTGATGAGGACAAAGAGCCCAAGAAGAAGAGAAAGTCCGAGTAAATAGCATTGCATAACGTGAAATAAAACGAGTCATGTCTCTTGCGTACGGTGTTTTTGTTATACTGAGGAAGGGCATGAAATTAGGGCGTGTGCGTCAAGGCTATTACCGAAAAGAGATGAGGGAATGCAGAAGGACCCGCTCGCGAAAACAAAAGTGGAACCATCAGACCCAATAAACTCATTGCCTATATTGGTTCTTTTCCGAGACTTTGGAAGTCCAAGCTGGCAGGATCAAAGAATAAATAAAAGAAATAACAATAAAAAAAAAGGCAAGATGTGGCGCTAATGTTCTGAAACGGGTGTGTGTGTTTTGGGTTTGTATACACAGTCATCTTCTATGTGCAGACAACTGTAAACAAAAATACGCATCTCGTGCATCAAGGGAAAACTACGGATGGTGAATGATACCTCCGACTCTCTGAGACAATAAATCAGACGACAATACTACCTAGCCACGCAGCCCAAAAACAAATTTTTAATTAATCGCAGTGACGCAAAATTTTTGGATACCCATTCTCCTTGCCAAGTCACTCAGTGCAGTGTGGAATCGTCTCGTACTTTTCCTTCGAGTTTCCTCCATCTGAGAACAAGCCACAGACACCATTGACCACCAGTGATACCACCACGAAGCAAAGGTTCAATTGAACAGCTGGAAGACGCTTTAGAAAGCTCATACAGGCTCACAAACTTCTCCACCACCGACTATTGCCGACGATCAACAAATTCGCATTGATAAGCTCGGTTTTTGCAAGTCACCGTTTGTTACCATACCCTTCACACTGTGTACACCATGTCCAAATTGGATTCCTTATTAGGAATGGTTGACTCGATCTCCGCCCGCTCAGACAAACTCGTGAATACTCTCAACGATTCTAACGCGATCATATCCCAGATTATGGAAATGAATACCACGATTTCCAAGTATGACACGGAGATCGACAATATGTCTCAGTTGGTTACCAAGAACAACGTGTTCTTAGCTGAGTTTCAGAAACTATATGAGAAGTCTTTTTTTCTAGAATCCAACTTTGGTCTAAATGACTGTTACACGAACGACACGTCCTTTGGTAATCTATACGCTGAGTATGATTATCTATGGAACGAGTTTCAAGCAGAAAATTCAAGAAAAATGCCAGAAACATCCAAAGAAAGCCCAGAAGTCCCCGCCCTTATTCCAGAAGGCGAGGGCACACAAGATAGGAAAGTCAAGAACACCATCTCAATCTCGAACCTAAACCTCAAACCTTTGCGATGTAAGGAGTCGAAGGTTTCGAAACAAAAGTCTCGTTACCGATTGTCAGAAGCATACACCCTCAATCCATTGCAGGGCTTTCCCAATCGAGAAGTGCTGGGAAGCTCAACAAATACGAATTACTCAAATGTCATGATGGCACTGGATACAGAACGTCACGAAGAAATCTCTTTCTACTCGAAAACTTCTGTTGCGGGCCTGCCCATATCTGCTATTGATGACTTAAGTCGGACACCGAAATTCCTGGAAACTGATCAAGGAGATCATGTGGAGGATTTTGACCAAGCATCTCTGCCTCTTTTGTTTAAAGCGCTCCATACGGTTCAATTTGGTACTACAGATGAGGCTGAAACAGCAGATCTCGAGTCGCACCTGCCAGCGTCTCAATTTGAAGACTTTGACAACTTTCACCATTTTTTGCGCCGCAGCCGAATCAATCTTAAAGAGACTTTTCCGGTGATGGAGAGGGCTCGGTCACACGACTCAGTGCTCACTCTGGTTGAAAACTCTGATCTATCGCTATCTCAGCGTAAGTTTCATAATCCAGCAGACATGATCTACACACAGAAGAAATCCATTTCCAGTAAGCCGACGGTCGAAGCAATCTATTCAGAGCGCTTTGACGCAGAATCAAAATTCAAGGAGCACTCGGCGATGTTGCTCGCGAAACAAGACTCAAGCACGCATACAGAGGTAGTGGCGACAACGCCAAAGAAGAATCAAAATTTTGACCTTTTCCGCTTGATGAACTCCCCACTAGGCTCGCCCCGAGGCTTTGAAAGACCGACGACTCCGTCTAAGTCTATGACCGATGCAACGACTACTTCCAGCCGCATAATTACTTCTAGAAGGAAAAGCGTCGACTTATTCCTGAAATCGCTAGCCTCCAGCTTCATGAGCTTGGTTAACACTTCTTCTTCCTTGCCAAAACATGCATATTCTGACACGAAAGCCCCTAAAATGAACGGCACTCAATCTCCCCCAGAGAAGATCAAGAGGCTAAAGAGAGACATCAAGAATCCAATCGCTTCCACCAACGACACAAAATCGAAAAGACTACCGCCAACAGAGCGCAATTTGGCAAATGAAGGTGGATCTCTCTTGCCAATCAGCGCAAATAAAGCGAGACTTGTGAAAAATAGAGAAACCACAGTACCTAAAAAACCCACTCTTCGCAGGCTAAGTCAATCTCTACTCACCGATGCTCTTAATGAGTCATTGATGTTTTGAAATCCACCGAATTGGTGGCTTCAATTACGTTCATCTGATCATATATATCCATCATGGCTACAATGTTGTTGTGCTATTTGCAGACAAGCGCCACCCAAAGACCGTAAGTAAGATATTGTCAATGATATCATTTAATATATGCTTGGCTCAGTATCATGCAAAATTATCTCGGCTACTAAGAGATCTGCTCTCCATCTTAGCTCTGTCCACGCGTTCCTCGATTTCCTTCGTTTTGGAACTCTTAAAGGAGACCGATATGGCCTGCTTCGACTTGTTGGGCTTCGACATATATGTGATGGATGCCTTTGACGCAGACGCAACCTTGTAGTGCTTATTGACAGTCACACCACTAAAAGATCCGGTCGAGACTTGTGCCGCGTTCTTGTCACGGAAAGTCCTGAAAGAGCTCACCATGGATGGCTTCTTGAAAACGCGCGTAAAATCATCTGCGTCTTCGTCAGTGAGAATCTCCCCCTGAGGTCGCTTTCTTTGTTCGAGACTCTCGGAACTGCCAGGCCGTGAGTAGAGATTACTCAAGCATCGTTTCTTGAGGGCCGAAACGTCCTCCCCGTCACTATCAACACCATGCTGTGCATCGGAGACCTTCTGAATTGTGATGTATTCGTCCTCTTCAGTCTTTGATAAAAATGACAATTGTTTTTGCACAAACGATTCCTCCAAAACCTTATTTTTTTTGGTCTTGGGCTCATCGTTAGCATTATGAAGAGGGGACTCTTCTGTCGATGAATCCTCAGCTGTCTTCTCAGCTTCATCTTCGGAGTACTCACTTTCATCAAGTACGATGATGTTAGGCTCCTCTTGAATACACTCAAAAAAAGCCTTGCTCTTCTCACTCTTGGTGCTTTGCATCATCTTTTGGTTTTCCAAAAGCCTTTGCTTTTGCTCCTCCAATTTCTGTCGGCGGTAAGCCATCAAGATCTCGTCCTCCTCATCACTTAACTCAATGTCGAATCTGTTTGTTCGGGATCTTTTAGTGAGACGGTGATTCTTGATATCGTCCATCAATTTCTCCAAATCACGCCTGTCCTTGATTTGATACTGTTCCATAAACTTCTTCCTTACCTCTTCGTCATTTAGGTCGATGTTGAAGTTGTTGTCGATCATTTTCTCATCTTCTGAATTGGCCTGGTCAGACTCCTCTCTGTCCATTCCGCCGATACCTTTCCACTCGTCATCGGACTCCTCGGCTTCGCCCTCCACTATTCCTTTCATCCCGCTACGTTCCATCTCTTTTCTCAATCTTCTTGCCTTAAGCTCTTTTTTTCTTATTCTGGCTTCATAGAGCGCAAGCTTTTGCTTTAGCTCGTCCTCATTCTCTTCCTGTTCGTCGTCACTTTCTCTCACATCAATTTCACCTCCGGCTAAGGCTTGTTGCGTTTTTTCGCGAATTTGTCTTCTGCCATCGCCGAGAGCGGCGTGGATGTCTTCATCGTCTGAGTACGCATCAACTTGAGTGGAAGGTATCCCGTCGTCCTGAGTAGAGGTGCCATTCAATAAAGGCCCGTCAACCTGCGTTGCGAGAAATGTAGACTCGTCACTTTTTTGAGTAGACAAGCTCTCAAGAAATGAAACTGGTTCAGGCCGAGTTATTCTGACAGGCTCTACTATCGAAGTTTCCTGCGTCGCTGTTGGAGGTGGAAGATTGGCAAACAACTTGTGCAGGTCATTCCGAGAATCGTCAATTTCCTGATCTATAGCACTGCCAACCGGCGAATCAGGACGAGTCATGTCACTGTGTATCTGCATCACAGGATCTTCACTGTCCTCATCGCCGTTCGCTTTGCTTGGACCGCCAAACATGTAGCTATCATCCGTTCTCTCTTCTCCTGACTTTTTTCTTTGTTGTTCTGCTTTTATCAAATCACCTTCCTCGTCATCATCACCATCGCTGAGAATGACCCGACGCGCTCTGATGGCTCTTCTCTCTCGCTGAGTAGCTTCGTCAGAGTCGACGTCACTCTCGCCGTCTTCTTCCTCCGACCCCACCGAGCCGATGTCACTATCTGGAACGTCGCTGCCGAAGTCAACGTCAGAGACTTCTTGTGCGTCATCATAGTCTTGATCGCTTTTATCATCAGTCAACGCTTTTTGTGCCTTTTCGAGTAGTTTCTCTCTCTTGCGTATACGTCTGACTCTCTCCATTTCCCGCTCAAGCAAATTTCCCATTTCCTCTTCCTCTTTCTCGATCTCTTCTATAAGTTCAGAATCAGGATTGTTTTGTTTCAATTCGAGGAGTTGTTTCGCATTTGCGCGCCTTAAATCATTAAAAAGGGAAGTCTTAGTTTGAAGTGATGAGTGTTTAGGGAATTTCGCGTTATTAGTGCCTGCTTTCAGAAGATGCTTTCTCGAAAACTTTTGCCTGAGCATAAAAGCTTGCTCTTTGGTTAGCACTGGGATGTCTGACTCTTCGCTGCTTTCAAAGTCTTCCTCACCATCAGAGTCATCAAGGGCGACCATGTCATGCTTGAGGTTGGTCGGGGATGAATTGAGCTGCTTCTTCAACTTTTCAGCATACTCTTCAATAGGCGAGAGCTTTTTTATCTGTTGTGCCTTTTTAGGCACATTGGAAAATAGGTCTAACACGCTGTCGACCTCAAACTCAGAGTCGGACGAAAGTGGGTTTTCAGTTTTTTGACCAGTCTCCTGGACAGGAGATGTAATCGGACTCAGGGGCGCCGCCTGTTCGCTATTGACATGGACTTCATGCTCAGAATCACTATTGAACGCATCGAGCAACTGTTGCACCGGGTTTATGGCTTTCTTCTTGAACATTGGCTGTATATCTCTGTGTCTCTTTTGCGCGCTCATGTCTTTCTCGATCTTGCTGAGCTCGGCCTTTGTCGTAACAGTTTTCTGGACCGACGAATCAATCGTCGTCTCAGCCTCCTCATTCAACTCGTTTTCTTCGTCCGTCATGGATACGTGAGTCAACTCAGCTGCAAGAATCTCGCTCTGGTCAGGTTTCCTGCTCAACACCTGTGTCGACACCTGCGTCGAGCCGCCACCTGTTGCGTCGACGTCTTGTTCAGTCAGTCTAGGAATGACTTGAGTGGACCCCAAATTTGTCTCGTTAGTCTGGTTTGCATATTCGATTACCTGTGTTGATTTATAGAAATCGGACTCGTCTAATGCTAATTGTGGAAGTCTGATTGCAGAAAGATCCGCCAACTTCTCCGCCTCCTCACTTTTTTCCGGCAGCTCTGCTTCATTTTCAATATGACCGAATAATATTGATTTGGAAAAGTCGGGGATGATTTGTGTGTCCGATGCACTCTCATCAGGCTTGTCACCTTGAAGTCTTTTCTTGACGCGTTCAAGGACAGACGTGTCAAAAAGCATACTTGACGTGTAGTATTTCCAGCTATAGTCTCAAATTCTAATCTTGTTTTGAGCTTTCTTGTTCACAAAAGAAAGAAAAGAGAAGTTGAGATGTGCAATGAGCAACGCAGAGTTATGGTGAAAAAGGGTTGGCTCGAAGACGTGTTTCCCAACCGCAGGCGCGAAATGCAATTCACGGAAGCGCGTTTGTCCAAGTCGCGTTTTTGAAAAAAGGCACGTGATGTGTCATGTGACTTGCTATGCGCGCCCAAAATCACATGCAATTATGTTTCGATGCGGTTCCGAATCGGGGTTGCCGCCACATGTTATTATCATGTGTTAATTTGACTCGGTCGCGTCTCAATATTTCATCAGAGGTAGCTTTTGGTGCCAGATAAGGGCCTAAGCTGAAAAAATAACATTGTAAAAAACATCTATTCCATCCGCCTCCGAAAAGAGTCTCATTAAGGTTTTACGTTTTTACGTAGCCTCAGCAGTATTGTAAAATTTGATGGCTGAGCAGATGACTTACGTACAGGTTCATCCCCTATCCACGTAAACAAGACAGATTTGACGCACCACCCATCCGACTCTGTCAAGGATGTAATATAGTGCTAAAATTGTTTTCAAAAACGTGTCATTGCCAACTTTACTCCAATCAACGTAAAGCCACATGAGCATGTCGCTCCTCGTATGCATTGTTGGATTCTAGCTGCCATGTTCTCAATTCTGCTCGATCCAGCTAATTAGCCGAGTCTATACGCGCGCGCCGTCGTATGGCAATACGAGTCCTCGAATGGTAAGACCTTGTCAAAGCAAGTAATTGATTTGAGCAGTAGCAAATACTATATTGAAAGGCCGAAGCTTGGCAAAGGGAGAAGGCAAAATCAGCGAGATTGGCCCGGTTCAGCCATTTTCTTAAACGGCACCGCTATCCAAGTGTCAACATTTACATCTCGCAGACGGTCACGTGTTCTGACGCACCCTGCCCAGCACCACTATGCCGCTCCCATGTGAAGATCTTGCACAAAAATTTTTCCTGGTGTATCTATATAAATTCCAGCGCCAAGCCCGAATTGTCGAATTGAAGCCACAATTTTTTTTCCCGACACCACAACCCACACCATGCCTGAGACATTCCTTTTCACCTCTGAGTCCGTCGGCGAAGGCCACCCAGACAAGATCTGCGACCAGGTTTCTGACGCCATTTTGGACGCCTGCTTGGCCGAGGACCCTTTGTCCAAGGTCGCTTGTGAGACCGCGGCCAAGACCGGGTTGATCATGGTGTTTGGCGAGATCACCACCAAGGCCCAGTTGGACTACCAGAAGATCATTAGAGACACGATCAAGCACATTGGCTACGACCACTCCGACAAGGGTTTCGACTACAAGACCTGTAATGTTCTTGTCGCCATTGAGCAACAGTCCCCCGACATTGCCCAGGGTTTGCACTACGAGAAGGCTTTGGAGGAGTTGGGTGCCGGTGACCAGGGTATCATGTTTGGTTACGCTACCGACGAGACCGAGGAGAAGTTGCCCTTGACCATTTTGTTGTCGCACAAGTTGAACAAGGCTTTGGCCGATGCTAGAAGATCGGGCGAGTTGGCTTGGTTGAGACCTGACACCAAGACCCAGGTCACTGTCGAATACGAGAAAGAGGGTGGTGCTGTCAAGCCTTTGAGGGTTGACACTGTTGTCATCTCGACGCAGCACGCCGAGGAGATTTCCACCGAGGAATTGAGAGAGAAGATCTTGCTGCAGATTATCAAGAAGACCATCCCCGCACACTTGTTGGACGACAAGACCATCTACCACATCCAGCCCTCCGGCAGATTCGTCATTGGTGGTCCTCAGGGTGATGCTGGCTTGACCGGCAGAAAGATCATCGTTGACACTTACGGTGGTTGGGGTGCCCACGGTGGTGGTGCTTTCTCCGGAAAGGACTTCTCCAAGGTGGACAGATCCGCCGCTTACGCTGCCAGATGGGTCGCCAAGTCGCTTGTCAACGCCGGCTTGGCCAGAAGAGCATTGGTGCAATTCTCCTACGCCATTGGTGTCGCTGAGCCATTGTCCATCCACGTCGACACTTACGGCACCTCCAAGTACACCTCCGAGCAATTGGTGGAGATCATCAGAAACAACTTCGACTTGAGACCTGGTGTCATTGTCAAGGAGTTGAACTTGGCTAGACCTATCTACTTCAACACCGCCTCATACGGCCACTTCACCAACCAGGAGAACTCCTGGGAACAGCCTAAGGAGTTGAAGTTTTAGGTCATGTGCCACCTACAACAGAATACTTAACAAATTAATGTGATGACTCACGACCATGTCGGCGCTCAACTCGTCGACACCCAAGTTTATTTCGTCGCTTTCCATGCCATTTCACCGTGCCATTTTTTTTTAAATTTTTTCATTTGCTATTCAAAAGGGATAGAGTTTGCATTAATTGGGGTCCTCAACGGACAATTAAGTTAATAGAAGGATTAAGTTGTAATCAACATCTACACATCGTCACATATCATTATCGATGAATAATAGAAAGTCACCGGCGCACGAGCAAACGTCGAATATACGAGCCGTCTTTTCAAAATGCGCAAACATTATTACGAGGCTCGCGCATATCGGCGTTCTGTAGCACAAAAAAAAACCTTGGGCTTACGACTTAGTATGGCAAACAAAGAGGCAGTTCTTGCCGGATTGATAAAACTTAAAATTTGATGCGCCGATAGCCTTTTAACACGTCTTATCTTTTACCATCTGGGATCTTTGGGTGCAGCTCCAGGACGATGTGATCAAGAGCAAGTCAGAATGTTGCTGTGATTTCTTCTTTTCCGATCCTTTCGTCTTTTTTGAGCGCAGGCTCAGTTGTCAATCAAAGCGCATATTCCAAAATCCAAGCTTTTTTTTTTCTTTAGTCATGACCGAAGGCCAAGGCAACTATCCTTCCTGCATTACATACACTACCCTCGGCCAAAGCTTTCCTGACCGGCATGCCGGTATTCTGTGCCGACGCCGATGCAAAAAAAAAATCATATCTTGCCGATCCCTTATCTCACCAAGACCCACTCAATAAGTCCAGTAAAATGGTCGAAAATAGTGAGCTACCTATTTACTCTAAAGATACATCCTACAATATACAGATGGTATCATAATCGTGCATTAAAATCTGTTCATGTATGGTCGGTGACGACAGGTGGGGAATATCTCTATTAGGAAGGACACCGAAAATTAAACCATAACCGGTGCGCGTAGAGCGAGAATGGCGCTATGCTAAATCGGAGCCTCGAATCCAGCAAGACTCCTCGGAAGGCTAAGTTCCTAAAGCCGAGAGTAGAGGATTGAGCCTGGCCGCTTCAGGTGGTGACATCATCGGCGTCATGCCGGCTTTATGCGGGAAAGCGGGCAAGAATGTAGGCGGCATGGGTGGGCGCGAAAATGGTTGCGGCTGATGAATCTCGTATTGATAAGGCATTGTATGGCAAGGATTCCGCTGATATTCAGCAGATTGATGTAGGTCGTCCCTATGTGATTCTCGGGGCAGCCCATACACCGGAAATGGCAAAAGCAGCCCTGTATGATGAGGAGCAGGTGGGATTTCAAAAACCTGAGTTTGAATTTTGCCTTGGACTTGCTCCCCATCACTCGTAATTTGTCTCTTGACACTTACCCGACGACCATTCTTGCCCTTGTAGACCTTGTTGTGAAGAACCTCTGCAGCCGCGGCCGCAGCACCTTTGCGCTTCACTAATTTTGCGTGAAATAGCCCACAGGCATTACAAAGCGTCCGTAAGCCATTCGGCCCCCTACGCCATTCGGGTGTTTCCGTTGTTCCGCAGCGATGGCATTCATTGACCGGCCTGTTGATGACCTCCGGCACACTGAAAACGGAGTTTGTGCTTAGGCCGGGAGTGCATAAATTACCTTGGCCGTTGTACATGGGCTCAAGTTGCTGGTGCATGTGTCCGTGTCGCCTGTGGTCCGGTAGAACAGGGAAGGAATAACCGGGAGTGGGACCATAGGAGTAATTTTCAAGGCGAACTTGTCCAATTGAGGCCATCTTTGCGCGGTGTCCAACGATTGGATTGATCTCTGGACTAAAGCCCGGGCTTGGGATACCCAGAACACTTTGATGTCTGCTGTAGCACGGCTCGTGATATGGAGTAGAGTTGAAGGCCAGCAAGGGCAGACGATCATTTGAAGGTATTGTCTTGGTTGCCGACGTGAGTTCAGCGATCGACGGAAGTTTCACTCTTGTAGAAGTCATTATGCTCACTCGAATTTAACGTTCGTGCACCAAACCCCGTAAAGATTTGAAAATGCCAAAGCAATTGAGAGATCTCAATGAGAAGTTGACGGAAAAGTGGGACAAGAGATCTCTATATATATTACGGTCGCTTCCACCGGATGAGCTTTGACTTTCGCAAATCAGATGGGCTGCATGGAATCTGGTTTCCGAACATGCATAGCTGCTGCATCCTGTGTATTATACAACATTTTGCGCTCGCGCGCTCGCCCCGTGCCGCAGCCGTGATGGCTCTACCGCGCATGAGATCGCGGGACAAACGGCAATTCTGTATCCATCGAGCATCTAGATTCCGAGCCTCATCTGCAGTTTGAATGCTCCGATGATCATGCACGATTCGGATATAATTGAAAATGTTCGTACGCGCCGTGCTTTCGAGCAGCTATACTGAATCAAACAAGACAAAAAGTTACCGGTGATCAAAGCTGACCTCGCCTTTTTGGTTCAAGTCTGTATGCTTGTCTTGGGAAGCTCTCCATGCCTCCTTGATTGGCGAGCGCAAACCATTTGGCAGCCTGGCCATAATGATCACGTATGAGGCATGAAAGCGCCCGTTTACAGTTCGCGCGGGCTCCTCGTAGACTATGTACACACCCTACATGGGATGCAAAAAAAGTCATGAGTTTTTGACAAGGTCCTTTTCGTGTTGATTTTCTAAAATGTGGCTTGTGATGAATCTGGATTGAAAAGCAAAAGGTCGAGAGCAGTTTCTATCTATTTGTTGTTTTGTGAACACCAATTGAACACCACAGAGCATCCGCTTTTAGTAGAAAACGTTGGGCCACAGGTTTCGAAACGCAATAGTTAAGATGAGCAGCTGATCAGACTCTGAAATTCAACAATGGTTCAAGTCTAGCCAAGATTCTTACATACGGATGGAAAACTCGAGACAGATCATCTGCTAGACTGCCCACCTTGAACTTTTCTCGTGAGTACATTCTTGCATGCCGTATGGTGAGAAAAAGAAATTCAAATCAGCTTGTACGAGAACAAACTTAGGGAAAGCATTTTGATGAGCCAAATTGCATAAAGGCGTTTCCCTTAATCTGATAGTTCTCTTCAAATTCGCTTGGCCACAATAGCATATGCAATACAAGTTTGTTGGCAATTCAGTAGATATCGATGTGGCTCGACTGATTACCTTTGCTTGCTATCCAGGGAAAGAAAAAGCTGAGCCGGGCGCCTCAAAGTTCCCCACGCTTTCTTGGTCTGTCCTTGGCCGGCTTTGCCTAGAATAAACCATGCAATATTTTCGGAAGGAGAGGGTCGAATCCGATTTACCTGCCGAGAGGCACATTTCAACGCGCGCGGACGGTTAAGTCGACCTACGTCCCCGTGATGCGCGCGATCAGCCGACTTGGTGGGGGTGCCGGTGCCTGTGCCTATAGTACTTGCAAGCTACGCCATTTAAAGAAAAATTGCACATATGCCATAATATGAGAAATCATCTCAGGTAAACCTGGCTCTACTTCCACATGCTTTCAAAACATTTTGTATGCGTGGAATTGTCGCCTTGACCTTCAAAGCTTCCAAGTATGCAAGTGAGGGGATGGGGTACCAAATTCTTGACTTCATAACTGTTATTCTGCATCTGTGCTCCCAGAGTGCGTGTTCCCACCTCAAGGCAAAAAAAAGCCTTGCATGCGATTTGCTGAAGCCTAATATTTTGTGATGGATGCACATACAGAGCCTACAGAGGAAGTCAAAAGCCCCACGGGCCGAAGTGTTAGCGTCCCTGGACTATGCTCATTTTGACTCGCCAATTTTCTTGGCAAAAAAGGCGTATTAGTGCATTTACAAGTTTGTAATCTTTTATTCTTTTGTTGATTCTTGTCGCAAGCAACTTATGATATAATTACTAAGCGCTTTCAAAATCACGATCATGGAGGAATTTCCTGCGATCGCGATGCAAGAAATGAAAGATATGTTTCTGATGTCTTCATGGCGTCCAAAAGACCCCGAAGGCCGTCATGTTAAAAGTTCAAGTGACTTCTCACGCCATATTCGTTTCCTTTTTTCATGTTTGTCACACTCAACCCTCTAGCCATTAGAGCCATGACCTATGAATAGAACGGTTTGCTCAAGATGTAACATGTACCTGCATGCGCTTTATTCATCTTGCGTCTGAACGGCTTCATTCCAGAGAATTGCGTGCGCAGGTGGGCACGGAGCTCCTAGTTATATGCAGCTCCTTGTGAAGCCTCCGGCAATAGAAGCTTTATACACAAGTAGATTTGGCAAGCATACAGTGGCAGCAGCTACAAGACCCTAAACATCTATTTTTGGGAGTACTCAGCTGCACTAAATCTGGTGATTTTTTGTTGCTGCGTTGGCTTGAGCATATATACGTGAATAACCGACTAAAGTGGTATAACTACACGAGCAGCCTTGTTGTATCTTTCACCACTTTGTTCGAGAATCTTGTTAATGTATCACCCCGATTATATAAAAAAAACTCACCGAACCTATCACCTCCTTGTCACTACCCAGTCTGGCCTGCCCTATAGCCTGAATGTTGAAGTGCAGATACAAGAGGGCACAGGCGCCGATGTGGGGGTCTCGTATCTGCATCTCTTTCGTGCAGTATGAATTTTTGGATGTTTACACCCCCGGCGACCCCGGCAATCTCCCCCCCTCGTTCATACACAACTGACTTGAACTTGTGATGAAAGAAGCGAATAAGTACTTTGTTACCAGTTAGTTTCTCTGGAAGTCGAATGTTGATCGAAACAGACGTTGACAACTCAGGTGGCGATTTTTTGTGGCCTGGCAATACAAAAAAGAGGTAGACCATATAATCAGTGAGCGACCCAGTAATGATACAGAATCGTACCATGAAATGAACAATTTTTATCAGTTGACGAGAGTTAGTTAGACTTTAAGAAGCGCAAATATTGCGTCGTCGTTGGTGGCAAGCGCAATCTCGCAATAAGGTGCCTCGCATGGCGGTCGAACTCGTCACATAGAAGGCCTTTCAAAGAAACCGCACACTGGTCCGATAATCTAGTAGGAAAGAGATGAAGACAATCAATCAGAATATTTAGGTAGTAAAGGCAAAATATTCATTGACGGCAGAAAAACAGAACGTTAATGACGCACGTCACGTGTCAGACTTACATTTCGAGATCGTGACGCTAATGTCGCTCGTTTACGACACTGAGAAGAGACCCGCGCGACATTGTGAACCATCCAATTACATGGATCTCAAACTTACATCTTCATCAGATATTGATCGACGACACATAATGACTGCAACTGCTCAACTGTACGAGTTCCCGCCGCTCCGTATGTTCTCCTATCCCAAATAAAGATATGATTGGGCCAAACGTGATCTGCGTCAGGCAGTGGTGGTCATCTCATTGCACTAGACAACACATACTAATGTTTAGCTTCTCAGAATGAATTGGATGCAAGTAATGTTCCTTTTGTAAACAGAGACAAATGTGCTGCCCACTATATTGCATACTACAAGTGTCTTGATAAGGGAACCTCTTACTGCAATGCTGCTAAAGATCAATTTTTCGAGTGCCAGTACGTGGCGTTGAAACAGAGACTTCAAAAGCACTAATACAAGAATGCATAGGATAATAAACAAAATGGATGACGTCTGCGAAGCGCTTGGCGGGTTAGTGCTAATTTGTAGACAAAACGGGTGTTTCATGTTGCAGCACATGCATGTTATCTTGTTCGGTGCAATGCCCCTTCTCCTGGTGTACTTGCACAGGCCCGTGGATAGGAAATAGCAACGCAAAGCACTCTGCTGTGAAATTGTATGGTCTGGCAATACATCTCAGCTGTTCATATACGATCTCTCGAAGGACATGCTATCAGTGTGCTGCTTGCTGACGAAGATTTCAGAGAGGATCTGTGATCTCAACTCAAAGAGAACTTGTCAAACCTGAGCTTGTCTTTCATACATTACGAAGTGAATTTGCTCTCAGTTACTCACGGAAATGAGCCCAATTCATTAGAGATTGGTTATTGGCAGTGCTCCCTCTCGCAGGTGCAACATCTACATATGGCTGAAAAAGTGCCGAAATTGCAGGTCTCTTTTTTCTGGTCGTACATCGAAGAAAATTCGAAACCCCCATCAGTTAAACACATACGTTGTTGTAGGAACTAATCTGAGTATTGATCGAAATTTGGGTGTACTTGGGTGTCGCACCTGTATGATGAGAAGTCCTCGCAAACACAGTACCTCCCATTGGCCAACTCACGATATCACATTCAAGCGTCTATCAAAAGTCTGCAACAGAACAAGCAATGGCGTTGACAGAGTTTCCTCCACTTCGTATGTGCTCTTTGGTATTCTTTGGAAGTGAATGATTAGCCCGAAGGAATCTGGCTTCTTTCTGTTACCTTCCAAGTGCACGTTTGGCTCACGTCTTCTTTCTCGCACGACAGCAGGTCAGCAGATTGGCCAGGCAAGCTCGAGTCTTACATAAAAATACTAACGCAACAGTCTCGGAGCACGATTTGCAAAAATACAAAGTCCCTTTGAAATGGAGAGACAGATGTGCAGCATACTTTGCTCTTTACCAGACATGTCTCATCAGACAAAGTGCCAACTCGTCTGTTGACTGCCATCACGACAAGCACACTTGGGAAGAATGTGAGGCCTTGGACTTGAACAGAAGAAAACAGGAGTTGAAGGATGTGAAGGAGAAAATGAGGAACAACAACGCTTGAATGAATATAAGATGATACATATTTGCATGATTTTGGCTTTAAAGTAGAAGTACAAGCCGTACTCCGACAGACTTTCCTTGAAGCTGGTGAAACAGGAAGCGCTTGATATTTGGCTTGCCTCCGCAATCTGCCTTAACGGAAGCACGTGTAAGACGCAACAGAGTATTGCACCTCGTAGACAAGCATCCTTGCTAGATCATAGACTTCGGTTACCATCATCAACTTTAGAGTCGTCGCTAAAAGCCAACAGAAGCCCAGCCAATTGTATGAATTTTTGGTTATACCAGCACGATTTAGCTCGTTGCATGCGTACGCAATTCACTCACATACACAAACCTCAAGAAGCTTTCCGAGTATTTGCAATAGAAATGTATGGCTCACGACCTTTTTTTTCAGAACGAGTTTTCAGTAGATCGAACGAAACAAATTTTACTTGTGGAGGTGGTTGACTGTTCGTGAGAATTGAAACTTATGGATGAATAGCTTAGGAAATGGCAGAGAGCACACTGACAAGAATTACGAGTTTACTAGATTGGTTTTTCCGAGACCTAACTCTAGCGCAAGCCCAAAAGATCAAACGCAACGAGCCAAATATCGGTGATGTTCAATCTGCCTCCGCTGTCCACACTCTAGTATCAACAGGTCAATGATATAAAGCTCTAGCATATATTCGGAGATAAAATTATTACTATCAATTAGAAGAAAAGAAAAAGCTCTGATTGTTCCTCTCGCGGATCTCTATATACCGCGAAGCCATCGCACGTGACCGTGACGTTTTGTCAAGTACACGACTTAATCACCCCGCCCCCACGCTCGAGAGTGCGTGAGCGGTCCAAGCCTTGCTCCATATTTTATCACATCTATTGAAAACACATCATTGACAATGGCCAAAGAAAATCTATCTGTTGCTCTGTCTGAGCCTGTGGCCCTTGCAGATCCAAAGGACAAATCTGATTCGGCACCGCTTGATGAAGCCACCCCACATGGCAATACCACTGCAACTCAGGTTCCAGTCAAGATTGACTCTGAAACACAAAGTAAACATGACGAAAACGATCTTGAGGATGTTTCTGTGGGAGATGAGTCTCCCTCACAGGCTTCTGATGAGGTAAGGGGGAAGTCGGGCGATGCTTCAATGAAGAAGAATGGGCCCGCGGCCAAAAGCGGGGCTGAGCTGTCCGTTTCAGAAAAAGATATGAAGGGAAACTCGGGTCTGGGAATTGCTGATGAGGCTCCCAACGATGACTCAGAGGCGCCTCCGCGTCCTACGCGCCCAGTCTCTCCTTTGCAACAAATTAAGCGTGACTTGAAGGAAGCGTTTCCCCAAATTGAGGACAAGTACGTAGAGGCATGCTTGATTGCGTCTGAAGGTCGCATAGATCCTGCTTTCAATGCCTTACTATATTTACTGGACCCCTCTTTCAAACCAGAGCCTGTTGTTGCCACTTTCAAGCCAATTGTGAAAGAAAAGCCCCAGTTTACCGACGACGAGCTTTTGGCACGTCAATTGCAAAAAGAGTTTGACAAAGAAGAGCGCAGAAGAAGAAGTGCCGCTGCTAAAGCACGCCAGAGAAATACTGCAACGGTAAGAGAGGAGTCCGACGAGTCGCCGGATGAAATTGACCAATTGAAGGAGCAATTTTCACAAGGCTTTGAGGAAGCAAAGACTACAATCAATGGATGGGTTTCTGGTCTAACAAAAAAGTTCTCGCAAGAAGGTGAGAGTGGGTCTTCTTCAGCGAATTCTGGACTGAATACCAAGCTTTTTGGGGCTTTGGGTGGCTCGTCATTCAATCTGGACACAAAGAACCGCACCAGGAATTTCGACGAGGATCCAGAAATATTGTCACTGGATTTCAGCAGAAATGTTGACTTGAAGACTAGCGAACCTCCGAGATTACCCCGCCGCCTGGAAAAGTCGGAACAAGAGAGCCGTTGGCAACCTTTAAACTCAGACGTGCCGGTGAGCTCCGACGCGTTCTTGGTTACAGATCTGGACGAAGAGGAAAGGAAGTAGCTACCGGGTCAACAATACAGTTTGAAGTAGCCAGTGTGGTGCTCTGATTGTATTTTTATTCTTTATTATATCATTTTTTTTTTTTTTCATTCAAGACACCTCAATATATATGGTGCTTGTGGTAATATACACAAGATTCGTAGATTTGTTATTCAAACAAGGAGCTGAATTCGTTACTGGAACATGTTCAATGCCTGAAATGCGCTTTTTTCTTCATCGTTCGTAGAGTCGTGACGGAGAGAGACATTCATAAGTCCCTCCTCATATTTTGCCCAATTGATTTCGGGTGCTCTGGGTATTTTATGCTGAGTAGGCAACGATTGCTTATCATAAATGAGCCGAATATAGAAGTCTACCAAGTCCAGCTTGGAAGCTTTTAGAGCTTGAGAGCGGAGGGACGAAAGTTCTGTGATTTCGGTCTCAATGTTTTCTTTGGTTACATCAAGAAGAGATGCCGTCGAACTCAATACCACGTAGTCAGTATTTGATTCAAGAGGATGGAGGTCATTCACCTGAGAGTATGTTTCGTTTTGATCAGATTCTAAATCGTAGTCTTCATCCTTTGGGGTCAAAAGTGGGCACTCAAAATGCTCGTTGCGGGAAAGCTCAAACAGGACAGACTTTTGCCGCTGATGAAGTCTTTGTGGCGACAGGGAATTCGAAGGAGAAGATGGAGAAGGCAGTCTCTCTTGTGTAGGCACAAAGAAAGACTTGGAATCTAGTTTTGCTTTCTTTTGACGATTGGTGATGTCTTCCATCTTTCTCTTGGGGTAGATTTCGGTTAGACTTGCGGCCATTTCTCAAACTATCTCAGGAGGTGTCAAGATGTCTTTTTCGTGCTTTATCAGATCTAACAAACGGGCATAAGTTGGCTCAAAGGGGACAACAGAAGGCAGTATCGAACCACTCTTTAGTGCTCGATCTGGACAGATTCGAGATTTCGCAAAATTCAGCAGCAAGAAGTAAAATTCGCTCTTCTTGGGCAAGGTACCTCAGAAAATAGCAAACTTGTGAAACCCTGATCAAACTTATGAATAGCTGAATCGAGTAAATGTCGCAGATGGGGCGTGCCTCGGGATCAGGCTTTTTGGTCAAGGGTGAACAGCCGCGAAATTGACGGTTTAATCCCAGTCTGAGAAACGATCAAACGACTCAAACGCACAGATTTATTTTGGTTTCGTAAGAACGAGGCTAAGCCCAGAAATATAACACTTTTGTCGAGAAAACTTGTGCCCGGTCTTTGTTTGTTTATTTTAAATTTGATGGGCCGTGAGGAAAACAGGGGCAGCGGTGGTGGAAGGTCGAGGAAAAACTAAAGATGGCAAGCAGCGGAGGACGCACGGGTGGCGGCAAAGCGTGAGCGCGAAGAATCCTTGCGCGGAAACCGGCACGGCACGACATCAGCAAGCGTGTTGTTGCCCGAATTGTTGAAACAAAATTGGTGGTGTCTCGTCAGCTTTAGGGCTCTTGAATTTTTTTTTTGATATACTCGTGACCCTTCCGTTGCAACCAAGGCCCGGGATTTACTCATAGGATTCATACAATACTCTCTTGGTGTGGTGTTTACAGTGCGCATGCGATCCTTGCGGCTGAATTCGAGCGAGGCATTGCGTTGCCGAATGCGGACAAAGGCATACACGCAAGAGCTTCGCCGCCAAATTGAGGCACGGATCCTCGAGCACAGATTTGTACCTACAGCTCGTAATCACGCCTTTCTTCAAAAAGCCGTAGTAAAGTTCTGATCTACAAGTCGAATGGCCTCAAAAGCCTGGATGAGTCGGAAAATTACGTGGGCGGGGTAAACAATGTTTAAAATTGGTGGCAGGCTCCAGTCTTCAATTTGAAGTTGGATGCTTCATCGCGCGGCCAAAGAGGCATCCTCCTCCTCCCCCTCAGTGATCACTGCAATTATTCAGGTCAAAGTGGTTGTTTACCTTCCAAAAAGATTTAGAGCTCAAAATTCTGGAATTTTTTGCTAAGCGAAATCTTACTTCTGGATCATTTGAAATGTGATACACTGTTACGCGCATAAGGATAGTATCACCAAATAGACTCGTGAACTTGATTCTTCGTGATTAAAAGCTGCTTCATTAAAAGAGCGACTCATTATCCCTTATCCATCTTGTCTAGATCTCTTCTCCTATGTGATAAGCGTTTTCGTTATTGCAAATTTAGTGTGAGATTAGATAAGGGCATGCAGGAAAATGCTTGAATTCTCGGATTTTCTGTGTGGGGTGAAGATCGATATTTCGTATCACAAATTCTCCTGATCTAATTGTGACGACAACTCTTTCATCAGTATTTTTGTTTTTGTGCAACTTTCTGCAAATGGACCCAGGACGGGAGGATACGGCAGTGACGGCAGTATACAACAGATCTACCTTTGTTTCGGCATGAGGGAAGAATAGCTGCAAAAGCGCAGAAGGGTTACGAGGATGAGGTACTACATTCAATATCAAGCGAAAGAGCACTTACAACAAAGCTTGCTTCTTCCAGACTGATGTAAACACGGATATTTCTGGAAGGTATAACTTTCGAATTCTAGTGAGTCGATCCTGTGATTCTTCACATGTGTCACGAGAAAATCCGCATTCCGACAGAAGACTTTAAGCCTCATCGCCGTTTTTGTCGCTCGAAACAGAGCTTGCTTTGCTGAAGAGATCGGTGCTGTAAAGTCGAGAAGTGGCTGACCCTCAAAACTCGTGAACTTATAAAGGACGAGCAACTCTTTGACCGTCTATGTGTTGAGCAGCAAGAAGTCAATCACTTCCCACTTGACGTCGCATCAACCCCAATAAATGTGGTCTCTACAACCACCGAAAACATTCATGGTGTGGTTTTGCCTCGTTTGCCTCGGTACGTTTCTCAGACCTAAAATCAAAAAGAATATTGGCACGGTTGTCTCTCGAGGGCAATACACTGGTTGAGAAGGTCGCGCCAGAAAAAATTCCGCGGGCTTCCCGCTAAAACCCGAGACATATGCACATCATAAGCCGATAAACTCGACGAAGCCAATCTCTCGGCCAATCATTTTTGAGTTTCAGATAGACAAAACACCAAGCTGCAAGTGTTTCTTTTGTGAATGCGTCACTGATTATCGTAATTCTAGCCCGAGAAATGTCTTACGAGTCTAGAATGGAGAAGCATTTTGACTGAACTGTTGAAAGTGTGAGCAGCGTAGCAAACAAACTTTTTGAAAATGCAAAGTCCGGGCGCTTTTGGTGTTAGCCATTAACTAATTAATGGAGTGTATCTGGTGAGCGGCTCGCGCCCGCGTTCGCTTCTATCGTGACTCTCCGGCATGATGTCCTCATCAAATCTGCCGCGGTGCTATCTGACCAATGATATTCTCGGTCTTCCCTAGATAAGACTGCACGATACCGCACAAACGCATAGCGGCCTGTACTGGGCTTACATGCTTGGGCAATTGCCTGTCCGTAAAAGCCCGATCATGGTGCCTGTAGTATCAATATGGCTCTTCCACATTTCGCCTTCTTGAATTGGAAACATTATCCCAAAGTCTCCCCAGGCCCTCAAATTTCAATTTCGAAAAGTTTTCTTGGAGGGTTTCGATAGGTCCCCAAAACTCAACTTACTGGTGTTATCGTATCGTCGGTCAAATCACCACCCCCAAAACTTGAAAGTCTACTGCTATTGACAAAGAATAGCTTTCAGCATCGGCTACAACACTCAATTGCAGAATCGGCCCACTTAGTGCTTGTTTGTGTTATTCAAATGCCATCTGAACCCGCTCAGCTTGATCAGACGGAGCTGTCCGTCCAACTCTGGCACATGTACAAAAATGCAAAAAATCTCATTCCTTACAGAGTTCGAATGGAAAACCTCATTTGGCGAATGATGCACATCAAAAACCAAAAACTTCGACAAGACAGACTCAATATTCGTACAAGTCATGACTTTAGTTCTCTAACGACGCATCCTATACTTGGCCCGTTCGGCAGTGACGAGGAGATGGGATCCCCTAGCGATGTGAAAAAAGAAGATTTTGACTACGTTGCACATATTCGCCGGATGAGCAACACGCAGCAATCGCGAAAGCGACCGGCCCCTTTGCTGCCATTCTTGCCTGCTCTGCATGGCTTAGACTTGCCAGATCCAATTCAAGGACTGATACACTCAAATCTTTCTGCTGCTTTGAAAGACACTCGGAATACCATATCAGAGCCAAACGGCAATGATAATGGCTTCACATTTCTGCTTGATTCGATGGCTTTTGAAGGTCCCACGAATAACGATATGCTTAATGAACAAAGCAGACTGTATCAATACGCAAAGCCGTTTGACTTCACCCCCGTTCATGAGCCTACTCCATCCTTGCCCACAAGACCTACATTCGCACATTCGATCTCGGCTCAGCCTTCCGACTTCCTCACTAGCAATCATCACATGCGCCAGGCCCAGCCTTCTCTGCCTTTTCAACAAACCTCAGATCCAGAGCTACCTAACGTGGATCCCAACCTCTTCCATCGCGGGGGCAATCCCCTGGAGTTCGCATCATCTGCCCCTCAAGCGATTAGTATCTCGCAATCTCAGTCTCGATATCCGCCGTCGAAAAGACAGACACCCCTGCTGCTGTACGACCCTTCCTCATTCATGTATCATGCTGCCAATAACTCGGTACTTCCCGCGCAAATAACGAGACAGGATAATTCTTTGGTGAGTGTTGCAGATCACTTTGCAGCCCCTCTGAGGCCCTTTACCCCGTATGACGACGATGTGGGGTCTATTCACGACACAATGAACTTGGGAAGTTCCCATTACGATTCGACTTTTTCAGGAATGCTCTCGGCAAGATCGTCTCTTGTGGATCCTACATCTGTGAATGAAAATGACAACAAAATGTCTTACTTTGATGTGAATGTGAGGGGCGCCTCTCAGTCTTTCTTGCCGCTGCAGCCACATCCCCTTCAGCAACAGCATCCGGCACAAAGCTTTGCAGCCCAAGCAGGTATCCCATGGTCAGACAACTACCTTGATGATGCTGGAAGTCCTTTAGGTTCTGTCTCGACTACCAATTCGGCTACCACATCGAATTTGGCTCGTTTGGCGTCGCTGCCCAAGAAGAAAACGAAGAAGACTAAGCCTAAGAAGAATCTCGAAACCCACCCATCGATTGAGAATGCAAAATCCGCTGGTGCTAAAGCCGGCTCCACAGCAGTTCCCAATGCTAAGTCTAGACCAGTCACTCCAGGTGCAATATCCAAAACAAACCAAAAATCGAATGAAAAAGGCGGATCAAAGGGAAATTCGGCCCAGGCCCTTAGTGCGATGCCTAATATTGAATGCGCAAATTGTTTCACCAAAACTACACCTCTATGGAGAAGGAATCCTCAAGGAGAGCCCCTTTGCAATGCTTGTGGACTCTTTTTGAAACTTCATGGGACAGTTCGTCCTTTAAGCTTGAAAACCGATGTTATAAAAAAGAGACAACGAGGGCAAGGCACTACACCGGTCCCGAGGAAAAATTCGCAACAGGGACAAGGCTTGACGCAGACGCCGTCCCAGCCGTCGACCGTAAAATTGGAAAGGGATGGCGATGATTTCAACCCCAGGCCCATCAACAAGAGCGGGCTGATATCTGAAAGCATCGCAACGAAGAGAGTAGAGACGAATCGAAACGGCGAAGTTGCGGGTGATGCGATGAGCTTCAAGGCAGAAGAATCCTTGCTCCCGATACACGAACTTGAGAAAGAAAGCGATTGGTACTCGATTCCTCAGAACGATTTGAAATTGGGTGTTGAAGATGTTGAAGAGAACAAAGGCCAATGGGATTGGCTTAACATGAATATGTAAGTCAAAGAATGCGCAGGTATATTCTATAGAGAGCCAAAAAAAATCTAATAGACTAATAATGTGATGTTTTTCCTGAAGCTAGCTAAAGTTTCTTTAGTCAAGGCCAATTTTGAGTTGTTTTAGGTATCGCTCTAAGTGAGCACTCCGATAGCATTGCCAGCGCACATCTCCGGGCTGGGCTTGCATGCATGCTCGCTATGAATATATCACTGTCTGGAAAGTGAGTCAGTTCGAAATGTACTAAAAAAGCAGCCAGTTCTCAACCTCAGCCAATACAAACTCAAGTTCATGTATCCTAAAGTGATTATAGAATACTGCGCCAAGTGCAAATGGCACAACCGCGCTGTGTGGTATCTTCAAGAGATCTTGCAAACCTTCAATGATCCCGAGAAGAATCTAGTTGCAGAAGTGGCTCTTCGGCCCTCCTATGATAGTCCAGGCACGTTCGTTGTGAGAGTCGCTACAGAAGAAGGGCAAAGCAAAACTGTATATTGCCGAAGGATGAAGAAGTCGACTCGGCCGCAAACCGAGCTGTACCATTACGACGGCTTTCCAGACTCGAAATTGTTGAAAAATCTCATACGTAACGAACTTTTTCCAGAACACGGACTCGGGCATCTGGACGGCCAGGCAAACATTTTGGCAGACTGCTTACCGTGTCGGGAAATTGAATAGCTAATCGATATGTCAATCACTCTCATTCGTTTGAACTATTCATTGGCATGAGAACTCATGCGCTCGATGCACGATGCTCACTTTCGATTCGATAGTGGAACCATGCATACGCTTTACCGCCCTAAAGATACGAAGCAAACTCAAGCGATGTAACGATCTTCGAAACATTTCTCTTCGAGTAAGCATGGCGAGATAATTCATCCTCGTGTAGTATGAGCAAACTGTGCGCTTACCAAAAGTTTCGAGAAATCACCTGATTTTTGAATTTCGTACTGGGCTAGGGTCACTTGTCATCTGCATATGCATTATATCTTCTCGTACTAATCCGCGAAAGTGGTGACGAAAATCTCTATTCGCCATCGGTGTATACATCGCTGTCGTCGTCATCTTGCTCTTCTCCCTCATCGTCTTCGTCATCACTCTCGATGAAGTCGTCAACAGCATAGCTTACTTCCTTCTTGCGTCTTCCGGGTGCGGATGCACTTACGACGTAAAGATCCTCCAACTCATCCTGGATATTGGGAGTTGACCGGGACTTTGCCGATGAATTCGCCTTCGAGGACGAGGTGGGTTTGGTCTCTGTGACATCGTCATCACCTGAGAGAATTACAATGTCGTCATCAGAGTCAAAGAACGACTTCTTAGCTGTAGACGCGGCATTCGTAGCAGGAGCCTTCTCTCTGGATGAAGGCTTCTTGAAGAAAGTTGGAAGGTTGTCAGCTGGGACACTAGAATTCTCTTGAGCGAACGGAAGCTTGGCTTGTGCTTTCTTCGCAGTTGGAGTCGAAGTGCCAGGTTTCTTCACGCCTGCTGCATTGGCTAGAGTGCTTGATTTCTGTAAAGCGGCTTTTTCTGCAGATGGGCTTGGCTTTTTCGCGGGCTTCTTCTTCGCTGAGCCATTCTCCTCATCCTTGGCCTCCGCCTTGACTCTTCTTCTCTTTTTCGGGGCCCTCAGGGCTGGTCCGCCCGTCAATTTGGAGCGCTCGAACTCATCGTCATCCATGAACTTTTTCCAACTCTCCAAAAACACATCCAAGTCCTCATTCCACAAGTCCTTGGCGCTCTTGCCGAACAAGATGTTCAATTCTTCTTCTTTTTCGCCCTTCTGTTGCAACAATTTCTCGTATCTCTCACGAGTCAAAGCCCAAAGCGACATTCCAAGTAAGTAGTCGTAGTAAGAGTAAATATTCTCCGGTACGTGAACATTCTCCTCGTTTTCGATCTCGTTCACGCCTTGCTCATTGATACGATCAATATCACCTGCTTCTGACTCTTCTTCTTTTAAGAGCTGTTCTGCGTCTGCAATGCGTAAGGACTCATCTTCCTTCACTTGTTGACCTTTCTTGTCAAAGCGAGCAAATTTCAATTCAGTAAGCATCTGAACTAAAAGTGATCTTTTCTTGTTTGAGATGCTCAACTCCTTGTCAATAATCAACTTGATGAACCTAGCTTGTTCACTCAATTTAATCAATTGATTCTGTAAAGCCTCCGTCATGTGATCTTTACGCTTCTGATAGAAGAGCAACCTCACAAAGTAGAAGTCCCTCAAGATCTCGTTAGGATCGTCATATTTTTTGATTCTCCCTTCTGGATCGAAAGCAACCATATTCGACATGTTGATGGTCGACACAAGCTTGAATCTTTCGAGGAAACCGATTTTTCTGGTTTTCATCATTTCCGCCTCAGTCAACTTGACAACGAACCGAATCTTAGACGTGTGTTGTTCTTCCATATCCTTGATCCAAGCAGTTTTATCGTTCTCAATCGCATCCAATAAAAATTCTTTAACATTGTTGGTCCAGGTCTTGATTGGAATCTCCGAGATTTCAACAGTCTTCTCGTCGATCTGCTCAATGAGGCCTTTTGCCTTATACTTGCCGGGGCCGATCCTCTCGATTTCACCTTCCCAGCCTCGATACCATGGAACAAGCTCATCTAATTCATGTCCGTCCATAAGCTTTCTTATGTTGTTAACCAAATCGACAGGGTTGAATGACGGGATGTTTGTGGACCAGCCGGTACCAATACCCTCAGCACCATTCACCAAAAGCATTGGGATCACGGGCAAATACCATTCCGGCTCGACGGTTTGCTCGTCATCTTGAATGTACTCGTACAAAGCATCATCCAACGGGTTGAACACCTTCCTCGTTATCTCATTCAACTCCGTGAAGATGTATCTGGCTGCGGAAAAATCTTTACCACCAGCAGCACGTGTGCCGAACGCACCATTTGGCTTCAATAAGTTCATGTTGTTTGATCCGATGAAGTTTTGGGCCAAGCCAATAATGGTCTGCATTAAAGACTGCTCGCCATGGTGATAGGCCGTTTTCTCACCAATATATCCAGCCAACTGCGCCACCTTCATTTCATTCACAAGATTTCTCTTGAAACATCCAAACAAGACCTTACGCTGACCAGGCTTGAAGCCATCCAATACGGAAGGAATCGATCTGATGTTATCAGCCATCGAGAAAAGAATGAGCTCCTCGTTTATGAAATTGCTGATGGGAATGACCTTCATTTCGGAGTCAAGATGTGTTCCCGGTTGAAATCCTTGCAACCATTCTTTTCTGTCATCTGCCTTCTTTTTCGAGAACACCAAATCAATGTACCCAGGATCTTGCTCTTGCAACGCGTGGAATTCCTTCAAGTGTCTGTCCAATCGCGAAAAGTACTCTTTTGCTTCTGCGTCGGTACTCGTACCCAAACCCTTATAGTACTTATGTGACCACCTAACATTTTTACCTTCAGTATCTCTCCAGGCCTCGAATTCTGGCATCGAGTAGAAAGAGATTTTTTGCTGATCCAGGCGGCCTCTCCCCTTGATACTCACCTTCACAATAGGGGTAATAAACTCGAGCAAGAAGCCGGGAATGTTGAGAAGACCAGGGAAACTTGACTCGAAAAAGTTGATGAGCAATCCCTTGATATGTGAGCCATCGTGATCCTGATCGGTCATTATCATAACGTGGCCATATCTCAATTCCTTGACATTGTCAATGGTATAATGCTTTTTGTGTTGTAGCCCTATGATCTTTTTCAAGGCAGTGATTTCGGCGTTTTTAGCAATCTGGTCAGCGGACGCATCACGAACATTCAACAACTTACCACGAAGAGGGAAGCAGCCGTAGTAGTCTCTACCGACAACAGTGAACCCAGCCACAGCCAAAGACTTGGCAGAGTCACCCTCGGTAAGAATTAATGTGCAGTTGTAACCCTCTTTGGTACCGGCTTTGTTGGCATCGACCAATTTTACCTGGCCCTTAATTCTAGTTTTTCTTCTGCCATCTTCCTTTTGCAAAGCCTTATCTTCATTCGCGTCCACAATACTCCTAATCGTGTCGATGATACTTGTCTTCATGATTTTCTTGATGAACTGTTCGGTGATGATCACTTTATCCTTCTGCTTCGTGGCAAATTGGCCTGCTCTTGTGGTAAGTTGCTCTTTGGTTTGCGATGTGAACGCAGGATTTTCAATAAGACTGTTTATGAAAATGAACATGTTACTCTTGATCTGAGGGGCCTTTATCATCAATTTTTTCTTGCCCTTCTCCTTCTTGTTCAACTCTTCCATCAACTTATCTATGATCTGATCCGAGACGTACTTCACGTGGGTACCACCAGCAGTGGTGGCAATCGAGTTCACGAAACTGACCTGGTTAAATGTGCCGTCACTCACGGCAAATGCCACCTCCCAACGGTCATTGATCACCTCATGCACGATCGAGGTGTAGTTATTTGCCGCCTGCTCGATGCTCAAACTAGGACTTCTTTCATTGATGGCCTTGACATACATCTCGACGTAACCCTTGAAATTTTTAACCCCAAGTTTCTTTTCATTCAAGAAGATGTTGCAGTCTTTCACCGTACCGCATAAATCGTAGACTCTCCTGCGCAACACGCAAAGAATGTCCTCATCAAGCGAATCCATGTGGAATTTAGCGAGGTCGGGCTTGAAAGTGACCTTGGTATACTCGCGCTTGTTCTTGACCTTCGTGATTTGGGGCTTGGATACCTTCAGCATGTTGTTCGTCCAAGTCTGCTTGTATAGTTGGCCTGTATTCTGGTCTGCCGTCTCCAACTCAAACTCTGTCGAAAAGATGTTACAAAGTTTTGCACCAAATCCGTTTCTGCCACCCACTACCTTTTTCTGGTCATCGTCATAGTTCGAAGAAGTGAGCAAGTTTCCAAAAATCATCTCGGGAATCCATATATTCTCCTTGTCGTGGATCTCCACAGGAATTCCCTTTCCGTCGTTCATCACCAGGATTGTGTTCGCCGCGGCATCGATCTCCACCTTGATGTTCTTCATCGATTTATCTCTGATTTTGTTGTCGGCGGCGTTGACCAAGATTTCGTCAAAGATTTTATACAAACCTGGTACAATGGTCACTTTTTTGAACACCATCAGCTCCGACGCGTCGTCGAAACACCACATCTCGACCTCATTTTTCTCCACAGACCCAATATACGTGTCCGGTCTTTTCAATATATGCTCTAATTGCGAGAGCTTCTGGTATTGATTCGAAGCATTGCCACCGTTTTTAGGCGCAGGCGTGCCGCTCCTTGAGGACGCGTTACTGGCCGAGGAACCCGATGATCTGGCAGAATTTTTAGACGGCTGGATCACCTCCTCCACGCCGGACAGATAATCTTCATCTGAGTAGTCGGACATCTTCTGCGACTTAAACGTATGCAGAAAGTCGTGGTGCTTACGATTGGATAAAAGAATTCAAGGTTGGGAGGAAAGGTGCGGATCGCGTGTTTTGATCTCGGCAATGCAGTCACCAGTGTACGCGAATGCCCTTGCAGCTAGGGCAGGAGCGTAGGAAGTACTCGGCCAACTTATGTACCACTAAACGTTACAATTTACTTCCGTCAAATATACTTTTTGTATTCACACATATGCTTTATTGAACAAGCCGATTTAAAATCTTTTTCGCGTCTTATTTTATATCCCCTTGCTTTAGCTACATGCTGGGTCTTTTGAACTGAGAGGGCCGCAATGCCGCACCGCGTTTTGAAAGGGAAGCTGCATGCCAGCCTAGCCTGATGTCCCGTTTTCAATTCCAACTTCAGAGCAATGCTAGACACTTGACCTCTGAAGGAGTCCATTTCATCCGCTTCGAGAAAGCTTTGTATCTTCAGCTGCACGCATCTTTTCTCATGGGTAAAATCTTTGGGAATCGGTTTATCTCTGTGTAGCGAGGCAAACGTAGTGGCAACTATGAGGCGGCCTAAACGGACTTAACATTACTCCACTCTAAAGTCTCACCCAGCGGCTCCTTTCGAGTGTTTCTCCAATTATCTCGGTTAGAAGTTCACGCGTGTCTCTTTTTCCCTCTAGCCAATCTCTCTTGAATTTTTGTGAACTCAGCGTCATCGGGCATGCTACGTTTTTTCCCCTTCGAGCGCCCATACTTGGCCTCCAACGACAAAATTAAATCGTCCATACGACCGCTATTCTTCTTCTGGATTATAGCCATTAGATCGTTTTCATTGCTAGCCTTTTTGGCCCCAATTTTTTTGGCCAACTCGTTCGCCTCTTGTGCCTCCTTGGCCATCTTCTTCAAGACCTGCTTCACCTTCGTCTTCCGTGACTTTTTGTATTTGTTCCACGTGTTAGTCATTGGTTTGTCCACCTCAATTGTCTCATTGGCCACGGCATGGTCTACGATGTCAAAAACACGGTTCTCCAGGGCTTCATCAAACTCAAGATGAGGAATCACTTCGAAAAGCTTGAGAAAATCCCCCTCATAATACACAAAGTTATTCAAAATATCCTCTTTTTCTTCGTTCGAGCCCTGGTACTTTTCTCTATCCTCGTCGATCATATCGATGGTGATCTTCTCAGTCATGTTTTCGAAGTACACCTTCCAATCAAATTCTCCAGCTCCCTCCATGTTGTCACCATAAGAGCCTGTGGTGTCGTACAACCTCCTTTTTAGTGGGTCCGAGAGTACACTGTATGCTAACTGAATTTTTGGAAACTGATCCTTGTTTTCATTTGTCTGAAGTTGCTGGATTTTGTCTGGGTGGTATTGTAGCGAAAGCTTTTTATATGCCTTTTTGATCTCCAAAGGAGAAGCGGTGGAGCTCACTCGGAGCGTTTCATAAAGTTCTAGATCCATGACCGCTGAACTTGGCACCAAAATCTAGAGTACGTGAGGGTGAATTGGGATGTAACTGCTCTAATTTTGAGGTATAAAGTGTGACATGTTTCGTCTGCGACTTGATGTCTTCGCGTCTGCATTTTGCCAGGCGTGTCGCGGTGGTGTGCAGCCCCTGGGCATAGTGCATTCTGGAAACAGTGACATGCTAGGCTGGGCAATCAAGATCCATAAATTCGATTGCTTGATTTGGAATTTTAGATCAACTTAAATACATACATCATGTCTTCTCTTTACTACCGCTATTTTCATGCTTTTCATGCTCTGGGACGGCGGATGAGTTGTACGGATAACAAAGCTACTGCTTTAATTCTGCAATCGACTCGCCGATTGCTTTAGACACCTTGTCCACGTGCCCCTCGTAGACCGAGAATCCCATGTGGCCGACTCTGAAATACTTGCCCACCAAAGCCTTGTGAATGCCACCTGCAACAGTGAAACCTTTCGTGGCCAATTTGGCCAACAAGTCTGGCCCGTTCACGCCTTCAGGGAAATACACGGCTGTGAGGCCGTGGGCAGCAACAGATCTGTTCACGGGCAAGATTGACATTCCTAACTTCTCTAATTCGTTTTTGAATTGGCTTGACACCTTTTCGTGTTTGGCGAATCTTTGATCCAACGTCTCGGAGAGAATCTCATCCAATGAGACTTTCAAGGCAGTGATCGTCTGTACAGCCGGAGTGGCAAAATAAGCACCCGACCCTGATTCGTATGCTTTCATAATCGGGGTCCATCTTTTCAAGGAGGCGAAGAACGTTGCATCCTTTTTTCTGGCCAAAGCTTTTTCTACAGCCCTAGCGGAAGCGTAGAATATGGCCAAGCCTGCAGGTACACCAATGGCCTTCTGGGATGCCGTCAAAGCGAAATCCACGCCCCATTTGTCGAACTCCAAATCCTCGACACCAATAGAGCAAACACCATCGACGATTATCAAAGTCTCGGGGGACACCTTACGCACGAGCCCTGCAATTTTCTCCACATCCGACACAACCGAGGTCGAGGTGTCCACATGAGTGATTGTGATGGCAGAATACTTTTCCTTCTTCAATTGGGTCTCTATCTGATCAAGAGGCACAACATCTCCGACTGGGGCGGTGATAACATCAACATCTGCGTCGTACACTCTCAAACAGTCGGCAAAAGAGTCGGAGAAAAAGCCTGTCAGCAAGACAAGTACTTTCTCGTTTTTTTCAATCAAATTTGCCGCGGCAACATCCCACCCCAAGGTACCTGAGCCGGCAAGCACATATGGCTGAGAGCTGGCGTCCGAGGATTTGAACAACTTGCGCAAGTTCTGCAACACGGCCTGAAAAGTTTTGACGAACTCAGGAGATGTGTGCGCCTGTGATGGCGTGGCCATCGCATATAACACTGGATCAGAAAACTCAATGGGGCCAGGAATCATGGTGAGCTTATGCTCGGGTTGCTTGTAAGGGACACTCATCGTGGAAAATGATTTCAAGACTGGTGTAATAATAGGTAAAGACTTCACTGCTGGTTTTGTTTTGAGAGCAAAGTTGTAGATATTTGCCTTGAGCATGCAATTGGAAAGAGTTTCCAAGTTTGAGTGAGATGTGGGGACATCCTACTACTCGGCCCGTGGGCCCAGTAGTTATATTGTGGAGAAGGAGATTGGGTGTGCACCTGGGATTGCTATCTATCACACTGGCAGCGACAGGCCGCGGCATTTCATGCCCAATTAGTACCGGCGGTGATACGCTCGCCGGCGAATTCCGCGCGGACCGAGCTCATATCTGCCAACCAGAGACCTATGATACTGTTATCATGAAAGGCCTCGGCCAACACTGCTGAACACACCATATAAACTCATCTGATGCTATTTTTTGGCAATCTTATAGCATTTTTTCGTCTAGACCTGACATAGATCGGACTTGACTCAGTGTGAAAATTAGCCTCGGGAAAGCGGAAGGAACCGGGCTCGCGATACACTGAGAATCGGGGCTAGCTACATCTGGTCTAATTGGCTAGCTTGCACAGAGGTGGCCTTCTCACAACCAGGCCTTTTTTTTTTTTTTTGAATAGATCTGGTCAAGTTTTGGAATTGCTTATCTAGCTCTCTACGAGACTATATAATAATAGAAACCCCTAGCCAGCTGCGCTACGCTACCATGCACTGTAGTTGATATCATGGTTTGGTAGCGTGCGAGATCTAAGTGGGTTCGTGTAGATTTTCACCATCTTCACCTCTGTGCTCTCTGCGTAAGTTGAATTTGAGACTGAGTGAAGAAAAGCGGTTAATCCCATGATTTTAGACCTTATCTGGGACTTTCAGCATGTTCGTCTTAAGGAATTGTATTACACAGAGCCATGTTTTTATGGGTAATTGAGAGGTGAGCGGGATGGAACAAGCAAAAGTTTAATTCAAACGGCCATTCGCTCGAATTTAAAAACTGCATTATGGACTGCAAAATTCGAATTCGACGCTGAGCACCAGAATACGCACACAGAATGATAAATCTTCACAGTTTGGTTCTTCTGATGTTTGATTTTGGTAGATTGCTACAGTGAGGTATTTGTGTTTGTCGATAGTTGAATAAATTATTTGTGCACATTCATTTCCGAGCGTGCACATATTCGACACTGATTGCGCTGCACATAAGTGGTCTAACCTCGATACCAAATGACCAACATCGGCATGGCCGTCGTGTATAAGATTTCTTGATGCATTTTTAGCCCAAACACGAAACTAGCATGATTAGCGGCGTGGCCTTGCATGGGCAACCAAATCAACGTATAAGTACAGCTAGTTCTCATCATGTCAGCGCACAATCCACTCTTAATACGATGCCCAAGTTCTCCCTTCGAGCCCATAAGGCTGCTCTTACATGTATAGCTCATCATTTGGGAACCATAGTGTCTTCGGATCGAGATGGCTGGATCATTATCTGGAACATTACCTCGCGAAGGCCGATGGCTCTCTGGAAAGCCCATGAAGGTCATATTCTCACGCTAAAGCTGACACCGTTGGGACTTATGTCTCATGGCCGAGACTCAATGATACGAATTTGGAATGTCGCTCATAATGAGCTTGAGAGATGTTCTAAGAATGGCTCAGATATCTCGCCTGTTGGCAGCTCGCCGGCCGCGGGACTCCCCAAGCCCCCACATGCCGAGATACCTGTGAACGCGCTAAACTTCTGCAACATCGATTTCTTTGATGGGCTTTTGATAACACCAGCAACAGTGAACTCGGAAAACTTTGATCTCTATAAGGTAAGTGATCCTTTTGGCGAGTTCAACTTTGAGAGATTGCTTCACAATGTTTCTCCCCTGGATATACAGAAGAGTGAGAGTTTGGTCGAGGAGATCGATAATGTTTCGGGAACAGACAAAAGAAGTGGACATGGAATTGTTATGCAAACACTTTTCGTCAATCAAAACCTCTTCTTCGTGGGGTATGAGTCGGGTGCCGTGTATGGCTTTCGTATAAAACATGCCAATATTGACAAATCTTCTGAGGGCGAAAGACTTGTTGTATTTCTGGATTACAATCTACGCGTTGTGTTCTCCCTGCTTGACCATAAACCACTGCCCGTCTTGTCTCTAGCGTTAGATCAAACCACCCATGTGCTCTACACAGGGTCTGCGTCTAAACAGCTCATAAGCTACGACATTGGACACTTGACAGGACAGATGCGCACAGGAAAAGAAGACGATCTTATGAAGAAGTCCTCACATAACCTCAGGCACTATGGAATTCAGTGTATACAAATCACGAACAATATAGTGTTGACTGGGTTCTGGGATGGAGTCATAAAGGGTTATACAAGGGATTTGGAGGAGGTTGTGCGCTTAGAGCGGAAGGAAGAATACATTAAGCCAGAGGGCGACGAAGAACTATCTAAACCGGCCAAAAGATCCCTTTGCATGGAATTTTGGGTTCCCGAGAATGACGCACCAACATCAATGAGCCGAAAAGCTCGGCTTCGGAGAGCCGTGGTCGGGCAAGAATCTATCTTATTTGTGGGCTTTGGTGATGGGCTAATTAGTGCCTTTGAGGGTATGTCGTGAATTTCTATAAAGGAGCGTAGTGTTAAAAGCCGTCTATCCCATGCGCATGATCTTGTTTAACTGGCTTCCTCTGTCCGATGGGGCAGAATTTTTTCGCCTGCGGCAACATGAAGATGGTTATTGCCGCCATAAAACAGTCTGCGTTTACCATTTTTGCTCGGGCCGTTGTTCGCGGAAGCCTTATGCGTGCTGTTGCTGCTGGTTACTCTTGTTTGTTGAATACTTGAGCGCTGAGAACTATTCTGCAGACCGCTCAGCGGTTGCCTTCCTGAAGAGCTGGTTCTCAGGCTGGGGCCATGCCCTTGCCCATAAGAGCTGTTTCTCTTCAGCGATTGGCGGTGCAAACCAGAATGGCCGTTTTCAGGATTGCGTCCTGGGCCCCTGGACCCATTGCGCTGTTTAGGTAGACTCTCTGGTAGGTGATGCTCGTCTATGCTAGGTTCGGGCGATAGCCTTACCGAATTGCGGTTTTTCCTCTTATTCGGCTGAGTAGCTGTGCGCGATGCTTGGCGTGATAATTCGCCCGCAGGCTTGCCATCTAGGTCGGCGAAGTTTGTATCCAATGAGATGGACGACTGGCGAAGCAACGCGTCCAAGTCAATTGTCGTCTCATTGCGCACAGCTGCTTTCTCGAAAAGCTCAGGGTTTTTACCTCTAAGCGCATTTATGATTTCGACGTTTTCCAGGAGAACCGACTTGCACTCCTCCCCATGAGTCTTCGCGACCTTGGCCAAAAGCGAGAGCAAGCCCAAAATAGACTTATTACGATCGACAAGCATGTTGTCCATCGCCGTTCTTTTCGAATTGAGGCCCTCCAAAAGGGCGTCCACATCCTTGTCATTGCATTCGAGCTTCGAAACGATGTCTGTCATTTCATTTGCTGAGTCCTGCCTGTAGGATTCAAGTTGCTTTGATAATTTGCTCACTTCGTCCTGATAGTGGCGTTTATACTCGGCTTGCGAAGCCATCAAGGCGTCGTATGAGATTTTGAGCCGCTCAAACTCTGCAGTCGACAGTGCTGACGATTCCTGAAGGTTGTCACAACGGATCTTGTAGTTTTTCACTGACTGCTTGAGCGATTCTGACTCCAGGCTAAGGTCATCGAACTCGGCCTCCAAGTCAGTGATCCGCCGCTCTTTCCGCTTCAACAACGCATTAACCATGTCATTCTCGTGCTTGCAGTTGGCCAACTGGTCCACTAAAGAGTCGTTTTTCGAAGCCAAGATCGTCGACTTCTTCTTGTAGTCTCCACAGGACATTTTGAGCGTTTCCATCTCCTGCTTCAAGTCATCAATTTGTGAGTGAAGTGAGTCGATGACTCGCGAAGTCGATTGCTGTTTCCTGGGGCTTTCTTCCATTTTATCGTTATAAGCCTTTATCCTGTCGCGGTATTAAATTGGTCCTCTAAATGGTTCAGAAATGGCTCGTAATGACACGCAGGGAATGTCGAGCTTGCAAAACGCGCTCAGCTGGTATAGTCAAAAGAGTCCTAAGTCGACCTTCTTGTATGAGCTCTCGTTTTTGGTGCTTGAGGACAAAAAGTGGTGGTGCTGAGAAAGTTGTATGCTGTGGGAAACAATACTCGTATGCCAGTCGAGGTGATTTTCACACGTATCGAGTGTAGGAAAGGCTAAAGTACGCGAGCTTCATACCTCCGTACACCACATACAATTCTGGTCTGGCGAATGTTTCTCCGTTCTGACGGTCCGGCCACGCGATTGATACACATGCGCGGAAGGTCGGTTGCGAAACGTTCAATACCCTCAAGACGGTGCTTTCTTGATGGAAATCGCACACCATCCCAGTTGACGTAACAAGCAACTTGTTGAGTTCACGAATTTTGAAAAAATGAGACGCAAAGATTCATACATTTTCGGGCGGCACAGGCCAAACCGTACAAAGGTATACAACTTGCAACAACCAGCTTGATCGCCTTGCCGGTTTACATCGTGTCTAATATGTAGTATTCTCCAAACCAAACACTATGGTGGTAATAATTGAGCACGGTCTTGACTGCTATTTTCGTTTCAAATGAGGTCGGAAATGTCCTGCAAATAATCACGAGCCTGTTGACAGCAAAAAGCAGATTGGCCGCCTTATCAAATCATCTGTAGCAATTCTTGTCATAAAACCACCACTTGTATTCTTCGCAAAAAATAGGCAGGCACTGAAAGCGGCAACAAGCACCAAAAGTGAAGCAC
Source organism: Metschnikowia aff. pulcherrima (assembly GCA_004217705.1). Classification (NCBI taxonomy): domain Eukaryota; kingdom Fungi; phylum Ascomycota; class Pichiomycetes; order Serinales; family Metschnikowiaceae; genus Metschnikowia; species Metschnikowia pulcherrima. The sequence goes on along the minus strand of CP034459.1, from coordinate 90,894 downwards.
CAAAAGTGGATTGTGCAGCACCAAGGGTCAGGAAGAACAGCACGGATGTGAAGCCAGCATTTCTCTATCGTCTTCTTGAAAAAAAAAATGTAACAATTCTTTCGGGTAGTTGAGCGATCCGCGGACATTTCTGTATACTCATGGTGTCTAAATTCGCAAGACACACAAAACACAATTGCCTAGAAGAAAAAGTTCCCGGGAGGTGTCGGTCGAGATAATATCCATATAGTGCGGATTACTCAAATCACTGGCTTCATTATGACTAGTATTTCTTGATTCACAAATGTCAAATACAGCTAGATTCTATCATGATTATTTTCGCAACCATCTCTCAATCACCCCCTTTGTCACGGTTTAATTAAGGTTCAGAATTTAATGTAGAAGAATACAGAACGATCAGCAAAAAAGTGAATTTTTGAAGACAATTACTATTTGGAGAGCACCTCCAAATTTGGCGTTTGACACCGGGCCACTTTCTCTGAGTTGCACGCTCTGGGGCAACAGCACATCGACCGAGCTTTCCTTGAACATGATCTGGCCGCCCGACTGTTCCACTTAGTGGTTACAAAATCGGCAAACCTAAGGTAATACTTAACCGCCTGAATTGGGGATCCAAAAGAATGTACTCCATCAAACAACGTACGACATTCAGATAAATTATGGTGTCACAAGGAGGTAGGGAAGTGACAGTCTTGCTACCGGTAGACCGGTGGACCGGTCAGACAACCGCTCGGCGATAAAAAGGCACTATGCCGGCCTAGATTGCAAGACGCACGGAGGCATTCCCAATCGGGTTGCTTCCGTGTTTGCGCGAACTTCAGTTCACCGCGGAAAAAAACCACGAGAAAAGGCGGCGCTCGGTGCAATGTAGCCTTAGTAATATTACTAATTTTGCAACCAATTTGTTCACAATGACATCGATTTCTTCATTAGATTCCAAAATCGTCATTCGTATGGCTGCAACAGTGAGTCTGCTCTACCATCAAGACTCGAAGATGTAAACTTATTACTAGATTCATGCATGGCTTTTCAAGCACCTTCTTTATGAATATGGATAAATCTGCACAAATGCCAACTTGACCGCTTAGGCGTTATGCGACAAAGTTCTCCGTTGTAGTCTGGCGAGTGCGGCTGAGTAGCGCGAACACGGCACATCGGAGAAGCAACAAGCGCGGAGACGGGAGCGTATCGGGAAATATGTCCGCTGGGGCCTGTGCTTCATAGAGTTTTAGAAGCTCAGAATACAAGGCAGTTCTACCGTATGTCTTGCGAAAGGAACTTCATGTTTTCTGTAAATGACTTTGGGCACAATTGTATGTTTATAAAGCTAAAAAAAACAAAAAGTGCTGAATTTTAGATCCGAGCGCAAACACCTGCACCAGCCACTGTGGTCCTTCTGCATGCGCATCCGGCCTCATCCCGCAGATGCGGGCATTCAACAACCCTGCATCTCGGATGTATTGCTCTATTTAGAATTCCATGCACGAATTTTGTTTCGTTGCCACCTATTTATATAGTTCTGCTTTTGCCTAAAGTCCCCGATATTCAAGCTAGCTTTGTCACAGAAATACAAAATCATCAATTGTTTGGAATAGCTCCCAATTTATTTGCCCGCAGCCTGCACACCAAGCGGCTATAATCGATAGACCGAACAACAGAAATCCCATTGTTAGCTTATCATGGCAAGCGCAGCAAACAAGGAACAGTCAGCCACTGACTCCTCAGCTTCCGATTCGATACCTACACACTACTTCCAGGTCGAGCCAGCAGCTTCTGTCACAGACTATGTCGTGGATCCAGACTCGGCAAATTTTCTCACTCAGGTTGAAACATTATCCCGCAGAATGTCCCGCAGATCTACTAGGTCAGTATATGACGGCAATTTGGAGGTCAATCCCGACGACTTCGAATTGCTGAAGCTTTACAAGACATTTCTTTATCATGCCGAGCAGGAGGGGCTCATTCTTCGCGAGTTGGGGGTTTCGTTTGAAAACTTGTCTGTTTATGGAAAAGATCAAACCTATACATACTTGTCTACTATGTCAGATGTTTTGAAAGGACCATATGGAGCAATCCGCTCTGCTAAGGAAGCCAAGAAAATCGCGGACCGTGCCATATTGGACAGCTTCGATGGACTCGTGAAGAGTGGAGAGATGCTTTTAGTTTTGGGAAGGCCGGGCTCCGGCTGCTCGACCTTCTTGAGGACTATCAGTGGCACAGACACCGAAATGTATACCGGACTTGAGGGCGAAATTGTTTACGATGGAATTGAGCGCCAAGAAATGTGGAAACACTTTTCCTCTGATTTGATCTATAATCCTGAATTGGACGTGCACTTTCCACACTTGACCGTGAAACAGACATTGGACTTCGCGCTCGCGTGTAAGACGCCTAACAAGAGAGTGAATGGGAAGTCCGTACAGGAGCACATCGACTATAACAGAGATTTGTTGGCCACTGTGTTTGGCTTGAGACACACCTACAGCACTAAAGTTGGAAACGATTATGTACGTGGTGTCTCGGGAGGTGAGCGCAAAAGAGTATCTATTGCTGAGGCTTTGGCATGCGAAGGTAAGATCTACTGCTGGGATAATGCGACCAGGGGTCTCGATGCATCCACAGCCTTGGAGTACGCACGGGCCATCAGAGTATCAACCAACTTGTTGAAGAAGACTGCGTTGGTGACGATTTACCAGGCTGGTGAAAATATTTACGAGACCTTTGACAAGGTGACAGTATTATACAGCGGGAAACAGGTTTACTTCGGTCCGATCGATGAAGCAAAGGCGTATTTCGAAAAAATGGGCTACGAGTGTCCGCCGAGACAAACGACTGCCGAATTTTTGACCGCGGTTACCGATCCTGCTGGCCGGTTTACTGTCAAAGGCATGGAGGGCCAGGTTCCGAAAACGGCAGAGGAGTTCCGTGACTATTGGAAAAACTCTCCTGAGTACAGCAGACTTCAGCAAGAAATCAAGGACTACAAGCAGCAGTTCACCACTGAGGAGACGAAGGTGGCCTTGCTCGACTCTATCAAGCAGGAGAAGCGCAAATACCAGAGAGTTGGGTCCAAGTATACGGTGAACATCTTTCAACAACTCAAGTACAATTTGAAGAGATCTTTCCAAATCATTGTCGGAGACAGCGCATTTACCGTTATTCAAGTGGCTGCAGCCATCTCACAGGCACTCATCATTGGATCTCTCTACTATAATACCCCAGAGACCGTCAGTGGAGCCTTCTCTAGAGGTGGTGTCATCTTTTTTTCTGTGTTGTACATGTCCTTAACTGGTATGGCAGAGATCTCGAATGCTTTTGGTGCCAGGCCTATTCTCATGAAGCAGAGGAATTACAAGCTTTATCACCCTGCGGCGTACGCCTTGGCTGATTCTATCTCCTTCATTCCTGTTTCTGTGCTCACAAATATCGCATTCTGCTTGATTCTTTACTTCTTGGCAAACTTGAAAAGAGAGGCGGGTAAGTTTTTCACTTTCGTGCTTTTCTCGAATTTGGTGTCTCTCGCGATGAACTATCTTTTCAAGGCAACCGCCGCGTGGAACAAGAGCATCGCGGGCGCCAACGCCATTGGAGGTGTCTTCATCTTGGCTGCCTTGATGTATTCATCCTACATGATCCAAAGACCATCGATGCACCCTTGGTTCAAATGGATATCTTACATCAACCCGGTGCTCTATGCTTTCGAGGCAATGCTTGCCACAGAATTTCATGGCAGAAGGATGCCCTGTGACTCCGCTAGATTGACCCCGAGTGGACCAGGATACTCTGAGACTAGCAACAATGTCTGTGCTTTTGTTGGCTCTGTGAAGGACCAAACCTGGGTGGATGGTGACCGCTACATCAAGTTGTCATTCGAGTACTCCTTTAGCCATGTGTGGAGAAACTTTGGTATTCTTATCGGCTTCATTATCTTCTTTATTTCCATGGGTGCTCTTGGTTTCGAGGTGGTGCGTCCTATGAACGGTGGTATTGACAGACTCTTTTTTTTGAGAGGAAAGAAGTCCGACCTGATTGTGATGCCTGGAGAATCTGCGGCCGAAGATGAGGAGTCGGGTCCATCGTCAAAGGTTGAATTGGAGAAGTCGAGCTCCAACCCCTCGGAAATCCTCGATGACTTGTCTTCGAAGGATATTTTTGCTTGGAAGGATGTGAACTACGTGATCCCGTACGAGGGTGGCGAGAGGAAGCTTTTAGATTCTGTATCTGGATTTTGTTTGCCTGGAGCATTGACAGCGTTGATGGGAGAATCTGGTGCCGGTAAAACAACTTTGTTGAACACTCTAGCCCAGAGAATTGACATGGGTGTGGTGACTGGTGATATGTTGGTCAACGGCAAGCCATTAGACTCGTCTTTTGTGCGCAGAACTGGATACGTTCAGCAGCAGGATATTCACATGGCCGAGTCCACAGTGAGAGAGTCGCTTCAGTTTGCTGCTAGAATGAGAAGACCTCAGTCCGTACCAGATGCCGAAAAATTGGAGTATGTGGAGCAGATCATCAAGGTTCTTGACATGGAGGAATACGCAGACGCCATCATTGGATCGCCCGGATCAGGGCTTAATGTGGAGCAGCGCAAGAAGTTGACCATCGGTGTTGAGCTCGTGGCTAAGCCTTCGCTTTTGCTTTTTTTGGATGAGCCGACCTCTGGGTTGGACTCCCAATCTGCCTGGTCGATTGTCCAGTTACTTAGAAGCTTGGCGAATGCTGGCCAGGCCATATTGTGCACCATTCATCAGCCTTCGTCGACGTTGTTTGAGGAGTTTGACAGATTGTTGCTCTTGAGGAAAGGTGGCCAGACTGTGTACTTCGGAGACATCGGTGAGCACTCTCACGATATTGTTAGCTACTTCGAGAGCCACGGTGCAAGAAAGTGTACTTCTGCTGAGAATCCTGCTGAGTACATTCTTGAAGTTATCGGGGCGGGCGCCACTGCTTCCACATCGCAAAATTGGTTTGATGTGTGGCAGTCGTCCAACGAGAGAGTCAGCGCCGAGAAGAGGATTGATGAGCTTATCGCTGAAGGAAATGCAAGAGCACCCATGTCGAAAGAGGATCCTGCTAACAGCACGGAACTCAAGTCGAAGTATGCCGCGAGTGTTATCTCCGAGATGAGGCATGTCACTTGGAGAACTGCTTTGGCTTTCTGGAGAAATCCAGAGTATATCATGGCCAAGAACATGTTGATGTTGATCAATGGTTTGTTTATTGGGTTTACGTTCTACGATTTGAAGCATACTACTACCGGAATGCAGAATGGCATGTTTTGCGGATTCTTGTCGATGGTGGTTTCCGCTCCCTTGATCAATCAGATTCAAGCACAGTGTTTGGACGTGAGAGAGACTTATGAGGGCAGGGAGAAAATGTCCAACACTTATCGCTGGTGGGTCATGGTTCTTGCGCAGTTTGTGAATGAGGTGCCTTATACTGTGTTTGCTGCTACCTTGTTATACGTGCCTTTGTTTTTCGCCACGAAAGCCGACACCGATGCTTCTCACGCTGGCGTGTTTTTCCTTTCGTACGCGATCTTTTTGGAGTTCTTCAACATTTCTTTTGGCTTGATGTTGGCTTACTTTGCGCCTGATGTGCAGTCTGCAGCGGTGTTGGTTTCGTTCTTCTACAGTTTCATCGTCTCCTTTTCGGGTGTTGTTCAGCCTGTCTCTCTTATGCCAGGATTCTGGACTTTCATGTACAAGGTCAGTCCTTACACCTACATTATTCAGAATTTGGTGCTGTCCATCATCCACGGAAGAGTGGTTTCGTGCTCGGAGAAGGAGTTTTCCGTCTTCGACCCGCCAAGTGGTCAAACCTGCGGGGAATACATGAGGGATTTCCTCACCACCGCCCCAGGTTATCTCCGGGATGACAACGCAACATCCAATTGTGGTTACTGCGCATTCTCGAATGCTGACCAATACCTCGCTACGGTTGGTATCAAGTATAGCTACGTTTGGAGAAACATCGGCTTTTTCTGCGCCTACACCGTGTTCAACCTCTGTGCTTGTCTTTTGCTCTACAAGTTTGTTAGATTGACGAAGTACAACTTCTCGTTTTCCTTCTTGAAGTCGAAAAAGAAGAACTAGATGAATATTTTTGCGATTTACGGCAATTGATTTAGTTGATTGACAGTGAAATTTAAGTTCTAATTACATTTATCACGCTTGTTGTAGAGATCATGCATGTGCCCGACTATTCTGAATTTCTGCCTCAAAGGACTGACTTTCGAATGCTTTATTTGTACAAAAGCAGATCTGACGTTAACAGCACGTCTGATACTTTGTGTTCCAGCACTAGATCATACTTTGGAGGGCCTCACAAGCGTACATCATGCAAGAAAGCGCATATTACCCACGCAATACAGGACCGTGAAGGGTTCTGCTTACACAAGCTACCCTGCGATCTCTGCCCTCGTGTCAACGTCGTGAGGAGAATGAAAATTAAACTGCCTCATGGCGTTTTTTTTGTGCTTCGAACACGCGGACGAGCGCACGGTTAAAATTGTGAGTTTTCACGACGGTATGTTTTTAGAGCTCATGACTGCCCCCTTAGAGACTCATTCTTGGTCTTTACTTACTTCCTTTGTTTTTCACCAATCAAATACATGGGTGGCGACTAATTTTTCCAGACTAGTAAGACAAAATGAGCCCCAAAAGACGAGTAAGTCCCGCTTATAAAGACCACTTTTGTGTACAAAAAAGGAGATGTTAATCCAATTTTCCTCATAATAACGCACAATGGGTGCGAGAGACACCAATATGTCTACAAAACATTCAGCCTGGATAGGTCTCTTGAGATTCAAAAGTTCTTTCCCAAATTTATCACATCATAGAACGCTCTCTTTAACTTATGGGAACCAAAATTGGAATGTTTCATGACCGTGCAAATTTGTGTTGAATTTTTCCTAAAGAAACAAACTGTGTTAACTGGAAACCGCGCTTAAATGTGCAAAAATCTATAAATATATATATAGAAAAGAAACCCGGCATATGGCTATCCCAGAACCTCTTGTATAGAAAGCTCCTGGCTGATTGTACGCATATGACGACTCCAAAAACAAAAACGCTCATCAAACGCGGGCGTATGGCGCAGTTGGTAGCGCGTTCCCTTAGCATGGGAAAGGTCTCCGGTTCGAATCCGGATTCGTCCAAATATTACCTTTCTTTCCAGTTTCACTCGAGTACAGAAGAAAGAAATCTTTAGTTTTTGCAGTTAGCCTTCATTTCGGCCATCAGTGTTGAAAACAAGAGCGTAGTAATCTGGCCGGAAAACGCGCGCATTACTACACAGAAAGGCTCTACGGCGAAGCAACTTAGCCAGATGGAAAGTAATTTCAGACTTCAGATCATTTGAATCATTTCTAGCCTAGAAGAACTTGCTGAGAATCAAATTTGGAGAGGCAAATTTCATAAACGATGACAGTTTTCTCTTAGATTTTTTGCAATCCTTTGATGGTATACGCACATGTATTGTAACGATGTTATTGTAAGGTGTTTTCTTTAGGCGTTTGCCTAGCAATTGTTCAGGCCAGCGTGGCTGGCCACACACGGGCAATAGAAAGACAGACTCTTTTGTCTGCCTTGACTATATATGATGGCTCTCGCAACTTATGAGTTTGAAAGCCAGACGGGTTTATCTAGATGATCTACACAGATACTCAGAACTTGACAGCTATCCTTTCACTATGAATTCGACATACTTTTGCGATCTTTGTTTATGATTTTCTAGCGCATAAACGGTTTCAGTCAATGGTTTCTTGTAGGCCGAAAAGCCAAGCTGGCTCAGGCTCATGTGAGGGTGTTGTTGATGATATTTCACGCACTTATTTGCGAGGAAACGAACGACAGACGTGATGAAGAGGAGAACACATGAAAATAGAAAAAGTTTCAAAGCTCTTCTAGAAGTATCACTAGCTGAGATCGTACACCTGTAAAACATCATCCAATGCATTTGAAGTATTTCAAGACAGTAGAGCCTTCGAACTGAAGATGCTCTGGTTCAGTGGGTATTGAATCTTCCAGCAGATTAATATTTCTTCTCCGATGCTTTTTCGCGTTCCAAACATGAAAGCTTACTCGCCAAAACCTTCAAGCGCTGATCGACATTTTGAGAATAGCTCGTCTGCTGCCGGATCATTATTGCGAACTCCTCGAAAAGAACAAGGCTCTTGACAGTTAAAAGCTGAAGTATACTCGCGATGTCTTCACAGGATGTTCTTTTATCTGCGACACCTTCGAGACTCAATTGATCACTCAACTCACTGCTTATCATCGGCACATGAATCGTCAGAAATTCAACAAGAAGATTGTAACACTCCATCAAAGAAGGGTAGTTTATTAGTACCAGCTCTTGCATTTCGGCATTGAGTACCTCACGTGGGCTGAGGGCAGATAAATCTCCGCAAATGTTCCCTAGCGTATGGGACTTACCCGAGTCGGACTTTCCCAATGAAATGTCTTTGAGTCCCGAGTTTTTTGCGTCCTGAGATTCCTTATCTAGTCCCATACTGTAACCTATATCCAATTTCGGATCATCTCGATACGCCTTGATTATATCAGGGAGACCACGTAAGTCACTGTTCTCGATGAAGACGCGGTCCACTTCAGCCTCTAAAGTGGCAAGCTTGTACACTAAAGACGACTCATCTTGCTTCTCAGATAATTTATGCGGCTGAGAACACCCAATGCCAATTTGAAGTTCTAGGGCTGCAATTCTTTCTGCCAAAGTGGCAATTGTTAAATTCATCTTGAAGCACGTATATTCCAGCACGAAAGGCAGGAGCGCGCCTCTGCACTGAACAACAACCTCCCTACGCATTTCGGTCCTGATTTCTATCGATATCTTATCAATGGCAACCGAATTCATTTTTCATTGATACGCTCTTGTCTGTCTTTTTCATTTATGAGTTTTTTGTGTAAATATATCGATAGGCAAAACTTGGCCGATGATGTCCAGCCAGATCGCTAAAAATTTGTTTCTTTTCGCCTTACCCTCGTCACTACTCTTCTTCGCTGCTACTTAAGTAATCGTTCTTTCCACCACCATGCATATCTCGCAAGCTAATTGGCTTGCTACTTGAAGACAAATTTTGGACCTTTGGACGTTTTGCAGGTTTTTTGTCTTCAGCAACATCAATTACAATTGGCGCGCTCGCAAAAGGGCCACCATCAGAGTCATCATCGCTCTCCGAACTCACGAAAGAACGTTGCGTCTGTTTTGTATCGAGCACTTCATCTAGCTGGTCCTCAAGGTCTGCGAAGTCGTCATCCATCTCGGCGTTCGTTGACTTTCCTCGCTTCGGCCCCTGAAATTTCGATTCCCCGTTACCTTCGACATCTTCAACATCGACTCTCTTATCTGTATTGTGTAAGCTCGAGCCCTGCTTGCTAACAACATCTTTTGACCCTCTGCCTCTTCCTTGATCTACATCAGAAGCATCAAAGATGGGAAACGCGCCCTCTTCTTCGCTGCTAAGATCTTCGAAATCGGACACACTTATGATGTCATTCCTAGCCTCGGCACCTCTCGCCGGTGGCCGCTTCGAGGCTCCATTGATTGTTCTTTGCGCATCGGAAAGAGTAGCGGCGCTTTCATTACTGCTATTTGTAAGCATTTTAGCTCTGGCTGAGTTTCTCGGAGGCTTTCCTGGTCTTTTCTGCATAAGCGGGGACAGAGCGTGGGTCGATCGTTGACTGGCCGGCTCTCGAGCCTCCACCACAAGGGCTCCTGGTTTAAGACTCGGTTTGGTCGAGCCATTGCGCCATAATTTGATCAGCGTGCGCCATTTTTCTGCGTTCCGAGATTTGTTCACTCGCACCGTGCTATCTAGATTCCGAAGCAGAACAGAGAACGAGTCCCGCAGTATCTTATCCGCCGGCAGAAAAGAAAGATAGTAAGAGTCTGAAACCAGAGCCAGGCCGTGTTGAATTGGCCTTTGCCTCTGTGGCACGCCTTCAAATATGATCGGAAGCAGGCCGCTCTGTTTCACCTTATCTACCAGGTGAGCCTCGAGAATGCAAATGTCGTCATTTTGGAAAAGCGTGACCGGGCTTGCTTGGTCCATGGAGTCGGGAATGAAGCCATATCGGATAGCTAGCGATGGGTTTTCTGGGACATTGTCTTTTAAAACCAGAAGATCGATATCATACTCTCCATCAGGAATGTTCATGCTGTGGAAAGATTCAGGCGGGCTTGGTAAAAAAAATTGAAAGCGAGTTGAAGCTAGACTATACAGCGGGCAACGGCTAAAGTTCTAATTCAATTCGTCAATTTTGTGGTGAGAAAAGAGCCAATCCCTTCTACGCCCAGAAGAATACTTTATGCGGCCATGGTTGGTGCCCTGCGAAACAGGCCCTCGGAGGCTCGGACCTTCAGACAGACCGGCCAGCAGAGTCTCTGCTGCATGCTGAGTGCATTCAATATTTTCAATTCCACAAGCAGCCATTCCACAAAAGAATCAGGATCTGATGCAAACAGAAAAGTGCTTCAAAATTTCTACAGCTCGGTTAATATGGAAAAGGGAAAAAAATAAATTACACCAGAGGCTTGAACCTTGTCAACCGAGGTCTTGCGATTAAGTGAGCGGATTACGTTTTTTGCGCAGAGCGAGCACCGCGAGGGGCCTCAAATACGCATTGCGCCTTTGGGGAAATAGCCACGTCGAATCTCACCTCGCCTCACTCTACCCCTCACTATTCGTGTTACACATGAAATCACCTGAAATGTATTGAGCTGCATAGGAAATATTACTGAAACGCGTTTATGTTGACAAAGCAACACTGATGTCAAAAAGTTCTCAGGTGAGACAGCTGCAATCATCAATGTGACTTGCGCCCGCGCCAGTTATTTCCCCTTCGAGGTTGGCCCCGCGATACAGTAACGCTTAAATCATGGTGCACGGGTGCACCACTGTTGGGATAAACATTGAATCGACCCAGTCGTTCCATATGCACTACTCGAACGCCAGCTTCATATTATTGTGTGCTCTGTGGTCAATAAAGTATTCCTTATCAAGTGGTTTAAAAAGTCCAGAATGGCAAGTCAAAGACAGGACTCTATCAGCATATACCACCCAAAAGTGCTTCTTCTATCGGGGGGTATGACAGCAGGCGCGTTCTTCACCTTTAGATTTTACGGCCGGTTCATACGCCGCAGACGAACGTACTTGGATTTAACGCCGAGAATTCTCGACGGCCAACGAAAGTTGTACGGAAGAGTCACCAGGGTCGGGGACGGGGACAACTTCAGGTTTTTTCACACGCCCGGTGGGCCCTTCTTGGGATGGGGATGGCTTCGAAATGTTCCCGAGAAAAGAAAAGACTTGAAGGACGAGACTCTCATGATCAGACTATGTGGAGTTGACGCACCTGAGAGGTCCCATTTCGGTAACCCTGCTCAGCCCTTTTCAGAAGAAGCACTTTCCTGGCTACAAAAGTATTTGATGGGACGATCGGTCACCATCACGCCTTACTCCATTGATCAATACAAACGCGTGGTGGCTCGCGCTCAAATTTGGAAATTGACAGGTAAGAAAGATGTAAGTGCAGAAATGTTGAGAAATGGTATGGCGGTAATATATGAGGCAGCGCATGGAGCCGAATTTGGAGGAAATGAGCAGTGGTATAGAAAGCTTGAAGCCAAAGCAAGAAGAAAGAAATCGGGCCTCTGGTCTCAGGGGCGGAAGCTCGTGACTCCTGGTGACTACAAAAGGTCGGTATAAAACTGCCAACTAATTGAGTTTGACTACGTAAGGATTGTTTTGTGCGGATCACGCAATTGTTTCTTTTTTCCGGCCACTTTCAACTGAGAAGAGAGCTGATTTCTTGACATAAGCTGTCTGCATTTGCTCTCGAATCTGCCTCAGCATAAACTCTGACAGCATCTTCCGTTCCCGAGGCTCTTACAAAAGACCTTCCTTGTGCATATTTTTTAACAATCTGATCGATTTTGTCTTGCATATCTTCCGGCTTCACGAGCGTTCTTTCAGCATTCGTGGTTTGAAAGATCGTTCTATCGGGCACAATTACTTTCACCAATTTGTTGGGCAAGTCAGTATACTGCTCATCCCACGAAGCCGGTGTCATTTTTAAGTAATAGAGGACAGCAAGAACACACAACAAGTCTGAAATGGCATCTCCCACCGTCTGATTTATGAGTTTTGTGAACTGTTGCAAAACAAATATAGCCTCTTCCTCCGCTTTACCACTTGGCTTGAAATCAAAGATTTTCTTTTCTGCTTCGCTCGAAAATGTCACTGTCCCATGACCATTGGCCTCGAAATAAACGCCAACATCATATTTTTCCGCCTCATGATGTAAATGCTTGACACCTGTGGGCGTGCAACGAACCGGGATATTCAAAACCTCCTCCACGTACTTTGTAGATGAGCCATTTGCGTATGCGGTCTGAATGACAGCGATGTCAAGGGACAACTTGGAAGCATCGATCTTGGAGAAGAGTCTCTGCAAGAAAAGCGCAAGCAACGTCGCAATCTTGTCGCCGTCCAACAACCTGAATTCACCGCCACTAGTCTGGTAATAGTGAATCAATCTGTCAGCATCGCCATCGAAAGATGCGTAAAGCTTATTTGGTTGTGCCTCAACACTTTTTGGGAGCCTCTGGTTGGTCTTGACAAAGTCCGCACCACAGTCAAAATTGAGCAATTCTGGAACTTCATAGTGAGAGTTGACGAATTTGTAGGAGAGCTCATCACTAAGGTACTTATCGAAGAGCTCAGTCACTTTGGGAGCACCGATACCGTTTGCAGAGTCGACCGTGATGTCGATTTTCTGGCCGTCGCCTAGACTGTGAATCGACTTGAACGCCGCGGCCAACTTCTCGTAGTAGCCAATTTCCAGCGCCTCGCCGTAGCTGGAATCATTCAAAGTCCGCGTCAAATAGTGTAATTGTGGGGTCGTCAATAAGCCATAGTCCACCTTTGTAGTGTTCGGAAGAGAGTCAATGCCATCCAACGTTGCCTGGGACAATCTGGGTGAAGATTCTCTGGAATCTCTTGCGACTATCACAGAAGAAGGGGCAAAAATATCGATTGAGAGTTCTTTGGTAAGATTTTCCACGACTGTGGCCAAGTCTTCTGGCAAAGCATTGGCCAATTGCGTCGCGTGTTTTTCCCACGCGGCCTCCAACATACTGCCCAAAGGCTCCACGACTTTTACGCCATTGTCTTGCGGCGGGTTGTGCGATGCTGTGATCATGACACCCACGGTCTGACCGCCCAAAAACTTCGAGCGCAAAGCAGCGAGAATTCCGACGGTATAGTTGACATAGTCCAACAAACTCGCGTGCATTCTAAACCCAGCCGTGCCATAAGCATATGTGACATTCTCCGGGCGCGTATGGGGCACCACCTTCTCAGCAATGAGGTCCAGTACCGACATTGTATTTATCTGTGTCAAAGTCGATTTCAACTGGATCTTGCTATGGTGGATAATTTTAGATTCCTCAAAAGTTAGGCCAGCCACGAGCGTGCTTGGCCGGCATATAAACTCCAATTTCCTGATCCGGGGGAGGAGCCGCGTGAGAGAATTTGATATCGAGCCGCAAAAAATATTCAAGACACTGCAAACGATGAGAAAGCCAGGGACGTTTGGCTCCACCATTCCAAAGGGTGACTTTTCACGTCTCTCGGGCGACCGATTGAAAGATGCCAAGAAAAGCGCTTTTTTTGACGAATTGGCCGAAACTGGCCGGCCTGACTGGAAAAAGGCCCCCCGCGAGGTGAAGAGCCAATACCGAGGAATATTCTTAATTTTATTCTCCATCCCGATAATCCTTATACCTGGATGGGAAATCTACAAGAGGCTATCCGGAAGGTCAACGAAGAAAGTGCAAGAAGGCGAACTTGGCGACGACTATTCCATCAGGAGATTTGACGAGCACGAAAAATGGAGGACGGAGAGAGACAGTTTCTTGTACAAGATTTTTGGTAAGGACTTTTACCTTGACGGATTCACCGCAAAAACAATGAAGAGAGATGACCAAGGGAAAAATGATGTTATGGAGACTAAAAAGTGATCATCAGAGGCGACTAGAATGAATTGAGGGAGAGTGTTACTCGAAGGCCAAATTCGTTTCAAACATCAGTGCATTGACTATTTCCATGCTTTTTTCTGGTGCTTAAGCGGCTGTGTCAAATGCTGTTCGTCAAACCTGGATCCCATCGATGAACAAGGCCTCTCGGGGGATGTAGATCTCCAACTGACCGGTGACACAGCGTCTCTTGGTGTGTCGCACGAAAAAGCTAGATTCGGCATTGCCAGATTGATCAAAGATACCTTGCGGGCGGGTGCCTTGATTTGCAGAGCGCGCAAGTGTTTGTTGGTGACATCGCCTAATGGCACCGTGCCTTCCGCTCTTCTCGAATTTTTGAGCTTAGATGCATTTTTATGAGCGATGAGGAAAGCTGGGGGGCTCTCTAGCTTCTCAACTTTAGCCGAGTCTGCTTTCAAAAAAGGCGCATCCTGAAGTCCTTGATTGGGAACAGTTTTTTTTGTCAGGGGTGTAAAATTCGGGCGACGCTCAGGTGAGCAAAATACGTCATTGTCTGGAGAAATCGTGGGGATACGCGACGGCCCTTCATCTCGGCGATAGTTCTTCCTCAAGACTGGGAGGTTCATTTGTAAGTAGTTAGCAGCCAAAACGGGAATTTGCGAGGCTCTGACGTCGAATTTTCTTAGTTTTTCAAAAACACTAGTTTTCTCGTCTTTGGAAAGTCCTTGGCTTCTCTTGATGTTCGAAACAGGGTTATCAAGTTTTGTGATTTCGTAAAAAGGGGTAGTTTCTGTCGTCCGGGCTTCCCGATGTAGCACTGGACTTGTAAGGGAGAACATGGCTGGTGTGCTAGGAAGCGAGAGCTGCTCTTCCAGAAGCCCTGTTTGCACATAATAGTATTCTCCGATGTGATCTCGTGTAGACTGCATTATGGACTGCTGAGGGAATGGACTAGAAAGAGTGTGCGAGTCATAGTTCAAGTCGACAATTCTGTTTGATCTCTTGATGCTAAACGGCACAGGAGGGGACGGCTTGATGTCGAGATTGAGATTTATACCGAGCCCCAAGGGCTGATCTGAGCTCCAACGTGCAACTTCCTCCGCCAGCGGAGTGGATGATCTGTTCATTTTCATGGGACGCAAGAAATCACCATCGTTTCCAGAAACATGCAGAAGCAAGGGCTGGACTGTCGGGTTGTGGAAATAGCCTAACTCCCGCTTTTCCTGCACAAGTTCGTTTAAGTACCGCCACCGGGGCGAGATAACCAGGTTATATTGTGTTTTGCAACTGCGAAGACCGGGGTGTTCAGATGAAGAGATCTCACAAACCAAATTGACTGCTGCAGAACAGCTTTTAAAGTCTAGCCCAAATGCCTCACTGGCCAGGCCGGCAGACTGTACTTCATCAATCATTTGGTCAATGGTTTTTGCGATGGCTGAATTGAGATATTCAAAAACGCACATGAGCCGTGTGCCTCTTGTCGTATTTTTGAGATGCACAAAATTTTCACAGAGCCGGATCCACTCACTTTCGAGAAGAGCCGATTCGATGCGTGATTTTTCCCTCTCCTCGACGAAGAGGCCCAAAGGTACATCAACTTCTGAAAGCATGTGCTTAAACATATCAATAGACACTTGCCCTGGTCTTAGACGAGATTCTAGATCGATTAAACCTTGCGAAAATGTTCGTTCTTCTTCAGTAAAGACAAATAGTAAACCACTTTCGAGCAGTGCTGCGGAAGAAGAATATGAAGTTGAAAGCAAGAAGTCCGAGAGGGACTCGACTGGTAGGCTTTTGGAGAAAAAAGAAGAGGGAGTTGCTTTCAATCGAAGAAGTCGCCCTTCACACTCTACCAATTCTCTTTTGAGCTCGCAAAATGTAACATCACGAAGCTCCATCAATTCAAATGCTATGTTTGACCTCTTGGTGAGAACCGCGATCTGTTTCTTCGTTCTGATAGATTGCACAGTGAGTTTGTGTAAGAGAGACACAAGCTTCAAATCCTCAGACGAGTCAACAATCAAGAAAGCTTCTCGTAGAAACTTGTCGATCATGCCCATCACCAGAGTCATGCGCTTTATAGAATCCCGAATTTTGTGATAGAATTTCGGACTGTTTTCATGCTGTAGAGCGTGGTCTATTGCGACGGTTAGCTCTGCCATGTACGATGCAACATCTTCAGCAATTTTGTCGAGTTTGACTTTTTCAAAGCGACCGGAAGTATGATCGGTCTTGTTTAGCCACCCGTATAGAAGATCATCAATATCTAAATGTTGGACTGCCTGTGAAAGATTCATGGTGGGCGGTTTGCTCATAAAGAGATTGTCCATAACGTTCGAATGGGCAATCTGTGTGATAATGGCGAGAAAAGTGAGACGGTATATATCAAAGATTCATCGGTCGTCGTGCAGGGAATTGCTTGTTTAATCTCTCTTACTCAGTGTCTTAAATCGATTGTCTATCGTAGTGGGCGGTTTCACCTGTTTACATGAATTGTAACAAATTTCTCGCATGCAGTACGTTGAGCATTGTTTACATTAAATGTCGTTCCGGCGTGGTTTTGGATAGCCTGTCTGAAACGATTTTGGTGCAAAAAAAATCTTCTTGTATCGGCTGATTTTCAGGTATTTCAGAAGATTCAATTTGAGTGCGTCCTAGGTTCTCCCTTTCAAGTTTATAGACTACTTATGTTAGCATGCAAGCATAGTCCTTGCGCTTCCAAATGTTGCTCACGTGCGGATGCAAAATCTTGAGGCTCGCTAGTTAGTTCTTTGTACCACCTAAGCTTGAGTAAAGCATAAGACAGGAAATTTCAGACGCCGTGAACAATATAAAATCAGCAAGATAAACCTCGGAAAGTAGTGATTTGGCTTACTTCGAGAATATGAATGGTCCAGTACAAACAAAATCTAGGGAGCAACAAAGATCGCTCAGGATTGAGTATCCAAGACATCACCCAGTCACCAATGATAATTGTGTCGATGCGACAGGGTCTCTTTGCACTTCCACACATCATGAGTATATGAAGCTTGGGCATACTGAGAACCAGGGCGGGCATAAACGGAAACCGCCACAATCGTCATCTAACTCTTATTTTCAACACAATAGATCTGGTAACTGTAACAACGTACTCGATTACGATAATCCTGAGAAGCTCTTTCCTTACGCTGGTATTCCTGACCTCACGCGTATTTGTTTACATGAAATTTTTTCAGCAACCGACTTGCATGAGTTTTGCCCGGGCGAACATTTTACCTCGAATAAACCTCGCAACTCCAAAGTAGAAACCCAATTTAGCTACGGAGAAGTGGGACAGAAGATTACCACTGCTTCCCTCGTCGTTGGACCCATCCCAATGCGTGCTCAGTTTTGTTACTGTGGTGTCAACCGATTTCAGAGAGTGAAAGCACAAAAGTCAAAACTTACTTATGATTGTCATATCATTTTATCATCAGATACGATAAGTGAAGCAACATGTACACTTTTGCTCCTTTCAAGCTTGTCTCTCGCCTTTCTTGAAGCTCTCTCTTGGAGTACGAATCCACCATTAGGCTCCACGAAATACTTGAACACAAAGTTAGGAAGAAATCTAGCCATGCTAAATTTGTTTAGGAAAAAGACTTCTCAGACGAGATCCCTGTGCTTTATCAAAGAAAGTACAAATTTGAATGATTTTCTGTGTAAAGGGTTTGAGAAAAGCCTCGAATTGGGCTTAGTTAATGAGACACTGTTTTTCTTCACCAAAAGAAAGCCAATGAGTATTATCACCTCACAAGAAAGACAAATTAAGACAAGCCAAAGCAGTCCTGGGCCGGTGGGAAACCTTGATTTTCCAAGCCTCATTACTTTTGTCGACAAAGGTAGGTCGATGACTCTGAAGTGTCGCATCAAACAAATGAATGATATTGGTGACTTCAGAATATCACATGGAAGTGCCGAGGGCTTGGACAAGATTATTAGGCTCAGATCTCTCATTTCAAAGCCGAATAAACTTGAAGATATGTCAAGACAGAATTGCAAAAGACTTTCAGGAGATGAAAATTTCATCAATTTCCCAGGAGGGATTCAAAAGCCCTTTCCAGAATTATGTCATCGCAGTGAAAGTTTAAGCTTCTGCGATAAAATACCTCTCGAGAGAGAAAAGCAAAATTTGCCCAAACAGAAAGTAATACAGAGGCTTTCCGATTTGTTTTCCCGAAAGGGGGCCAAACATTCCAGTAAGCTTGCAATCGAAATTGAAAAAGCACAAGTGGGCCGTCCATACGATAACATACCCGTTTCTCAAGAGTTGAAAGACTATTACCGGAAAGTGTCTGTGTTAAATGTTTTGCGTGGCGTGATTTACAAATCAAGCTATGCAGCAGACAATTCAAGCGTTAATAGTTGCTCAGGGGACTTGAGATTAGCGAAAACATTCATCAGAGAAAAGCCGATCATAGCCTCTGCTGAAGCATGTCGTACGGAAAAACCATCTTGCCAGGGGAAATGTATACACCCACGATGCATCAAATTCAGTTCAAGGCAGGCTTCTAAACCATACGGCGAAGAGTGCGAAACTTCTCCGCCCTGTGTGAGCTGTGAATGTTTGAATTCAGTGGGCGCATATGTTCCCAGGGTTCGTGAGTATGAAAAGCGCTTGAAAGTGTTCAATGAGCGCAACCTGAGAATATCCGAAGTAAATTCTCTTGACGATGGACCGTCAGATAAAGTCGTTAGAACCTTGTTACACAGCTGTGACAAATCATTCGCAATGAAAGCTGAAGTGCCCAGCTTTGAACAACCGCAGTGCCAGGACATCAATATTCCCAGGAAGATGGCTGATACTATGTTGAAAGGAGCGGTTGGCTTTCATAAAGGAGAAAGTAATAGTGGGAAATCACCTCTCTGTGCCAAACGATCGAGTATACAAGGCAGCCCGCCCACGAGTGGGAGAACCAACAAGACGAAAAGAATCACCACGCTAATATCACATTTCCCCACCGACTCATTCGCTTTAAATTCCGCAAATTCCGTTCTTGAAATAGCAGTTACCGAAAAGTTGATGCCTTTGAGCATTAGCTGCCTTGATGATCCAGTCACTGCGCTAAACTTTGTCTCAGGTCCATGCGAATTCGAGGGCAACGAACGCTTTTACGAAAAGAAAAAGAGCGATCCTCATTTTGCTGGTGTTTCAAAAGATGAGGACCCATATTTATCAGTTGTTGATATGGTAACCAAAAGTGATGAGCGCTGTGGTGAACAGCTGCCGCAAGAGGTCGTCTGTTCAGATGTGATTTCAACAATTTTGAGCGGAGAGGAAAGACCTTATACATCGGCAAGAAACAGCTTGAGGCTGTTCAACATGTTCCGCGAGAATGCGAACTTGCCCATGATCTCGTTTCTGCAAGCGGATAAGAGGCTCTCTGACAGCAACATACCGACGGTCCCTCCTCGTGACATGATAAATGACAGGCCATTTCACGACGGCTCGCCCTTAGCTGTGTTCTTCAGTGCTAGAAGTCATCCCCAAACTTTCTCTCCGATAACTTCGCCAAATCTAGTGATGATTAAAAGGTCAACGGAAGTCAACCTGGACAGGCGTTGCCAACCGTCCGTGTTTCAATCACCGATTGGAGCGATACAAGCTGGCAAACAATTATCGCATATCTCACCAGATTCTATCGATACAGCCGGGGAGCTTCTGCCGGTGCCCTCAAAATGCTGTGTAAGCGAAGCGAAAAATTCGGAGGAGCGCCCAAAGTCTATACTCATGCGACCGGACATCGATCAGAAGGAACATTATACTTATTCCAAGAATGTCCACTTTGGAACATCATTCCCAGGCATCACAGACGTTCGGAGACGTAAGTCTTTTGAGGTAGAAGGCATTTTTGATCAATCGTTCATTTCAAAATTGAGGACTTCGGTGGAGGAGGAATCAAGGCGTAAGAATTTCGTGCGCGAGAAAATCGATCGGCTTTTTGCAAAGGGTTGGAACGATTCGCTAACTCGAGACTGCCACGCAATTACAGCGCACCTTGAAACAGGGAACAGCACCCGGGAAAAGACAAATCAAGCTCGGCGGCTGGCGAAAACAAATTTGGGTCTGAATCAGTTTCAGATCGTTACTCTTGGTAGAAGCGGTGAGCTCATGACACGTTACTTTCAGTACAACAATGGTGCGTTTGAGCCCATTGAGGAAGAAAGCCTTTGGTCCTGGGAATATGTTTAGGCAAGATTGTATTCAGCTAGCTAGTTCTCCGATCATATTACTTTTTCTGTAAGTACAGAAGTCTCCTTTTGATATACATCCCGCTCCTCAACACCTCCACTCTCCGTGAGGCAATTGAGTTCATCATTTGGTGTGCTTCGTAATTGTCCTTTTTACAGTTTTCCAAAGTGGTTATGAACTTGTCGAAGAGTTTTGTGCGGACCACCCCGAGAAAATGCCTCTTCGATTCGTCAAAATGAAGCCATAGTTTTATAATATACTCCTGAAAGAGGTATTCATTTGTGCCATGTGTTGATTGGATTGAAACAAAGCTTTGGTCTATAGTCTCTGCATTTCTGATGTGATTCCCGACTTGCGTGAAGAACTGACTAAGCTCGTAGAGCCTTGATTCAGCAGCTGTTCGCTTCTGCGACATTGTTTCGAAAAATCGGGGGATATTGTCGTTGATTTGCGTTGTGTCCTGATACTTCTGTCTCAACAGTCTTAACTCATTGCTGGAAATACTAAAATCTTCACTTTTTATCAATTCCTCAATTGAAAGCATGTCTCTTTCAATCGCTCCATGCACCAGAGCACTAAACTGAGTGTGTTGTAAAAAATCGCTTGTCACAATCAGCTTCTCGTGAGCTTTTCGGCATTGATCAGAAATGTTTTCTCTTATTTCCTGAGATGTCAACAAAAATTTTACCACTTCCGACTCGAGACATCTGTAGGTGTATCTAAACCCACCGAAAGTCAATGCCCTGATCCCAAGGCGCCGCGGAACCAACGTGGGTGAAGAGCACCAGTTTTTCAAAGCTTCTTCAAACAATTCAACTTCTACGTGTGTTACAAGATCTATAGCGCACCTTTTGTCGTACTCTGAAATTATCTGGATATCACGAGTATCTAGGGGTACAAGACTTCTGCAATAGCTAGTCAGCATTGTCTCTGCTGTGGAAGAATAATCCTCCTGACAGACCGAGTACGGCCGCATCTTTGGGATTTGGTACGTTATTACTGGACCTTTCACACCAATTCTTTGTTTCACCATGGTTTCATAGTTGAGGGGCTGTGTCTCTCGATCATAATGATATTCATCGGGTGCTGAATTTTCAGAGGCACTGGCCATTTGCGCTCTGACCCTCATTTTTCGTTTGGCACTTTGCAATTGGTGTTTTCGCAAGTTTTCCCCGCTCGAAGCAAACGTTTTAAATCTTGAAGACCCCGTCGGCGAGCCTTTCTCCACTTTGTCGCCGCCGTTTGAGTTTCTTGGCGATCCGTGCACTGATCTCAAGCCTGACTTAAGCGAAAGAAAAACGTCTAACATTGTTTGAGTGAAGCTGCGAGCAGTATGATTTTTTTCAGTAGAGATGCTACTCATTTTTTTGTTGCAATATGACTTATTTCTATTTCAGCTAAGCGCCAATGGACACAAAGAAAATGGCTGCGAAAAAGAAAAAAAAAATCTCGCAAGCTGAGGTTGCAAAATTCATCGCCAGAATGAGCGCGTGAACTCTATGGAGGCAAGTTTAATTTATTCAGAATCACTGAAATCTACAACCTCAAGCTCTTCTATTTGGAAACTATCTCCGGAGATATCCACCACCAACGCTTTTTCTTCGTCATTACGAGTATTTGCAGCCGAAGAGCTTTCTTCGAATGAGGGAGATGAGCTCGGTAAACTGGTCAGCATTTCTTCGAGCTCACCGACTGTCCCAGCAATCGCCTGTGATGAAGAATACAAGCCTTCGCACAATTTCCCCAAATCTTTGATCTTATCAAAAGGTGTTGTTTCCACAAATAGTTCGTGTCTCTTACTAAGTAAGCGATGGACTTCCGCCAAAGTGCACTCGTAATTTGCCCATGTTAATAGGGTGGCCACAAGCTCGTTACCAGAATCGATAGCATTACTGATTTTATTAGCAGTCCTGAGCAGATTATCGGCATTTTTGAGAGCATCCAGGACTTCTCTCTTCAAATCTCCCATGACAATGGTAGATCCTTCGGTGTAGACCTGAACTTTGAGGTCTTCGATGCTTTCCATTGTGAATTTGACTTTACGGAGAAATATGGGAACTGATAGACAAGCTTGGTCAACATCACCCATGTAGTATTTGATGGATTTTTGAGCTTCCTTTTTTCGAGAGGTAGAGCAATAAATAGGGTTCAAGGGGTTTGTAAATTCTTCCTCCAAGAATGCGGAAACTGAATCGTCGGCCTTCGAGATGAAATTGTCATCCAAAAACAGCCCCACATTAGAAAGCAAAACCGTCAGCACTTCCAGAGTACAATTAGGCAAAGTCTTCAAAGTCAAAGTGCTTTCTTTTCTATCCTTCACTAGTAATGTTTTCAAATCTTGTTTGCCAAATAAATCGTTGTAGAGATCGAGGGCACCACAGCCATTTGCGACAAAGTTTTGAGTTCGGCTGGTCAAAAAGGCGTCGAAGTCGGCCATAGTGAAGCAAGGAAGAGAGTCACTATGAGTTCTAGTGCAGACCTCATAGCACTTTGTCCACAAAAATAGTTCGCAACTTACTTCATTTTGCTCATCACTTTGTTCCTCCAGCTTTGCATTTTGTGGCCGGCTGTCGGCTTGTCTGTGCTTTTTAGTGAGCTCGTGCCAGTGACTAGCTAGAACACCAAATATGTGGTGATCACCATGCATTTCTCAAACTATTTTTTTTTTTGCTGACAATATTCGTTTTTTTTTGTTGAGTGTTTACTAAAACGTGATTGAGTTCGTGGCTAGTGATCGGTATTTTATTGGTCGATATTGTGTCGCGTGCGAGTTTGAACAGAGACACTTACATAAAATGAAGATATCTTTCAATAAAAAGAGACAATTTGGAACCAAATTAATTAAATAATTATATTCAGTCATTTCGTAGAGTAAGCAAATGACTCAAAGTGAAAGGGAGATGCCAGGTGGGTGTGATTACGATCTCTATAGAGTGAGCTGAACTGAGCCGTATTGATCCCCGCTGGCTGATTTTAGAATTGACGCCTGGGCACGCAAATTCTCAAAACCTAAAGAGAACTACTGCGTCATAAATTAACTTTCCATCCCCTCGATGACTCAATGATTTACCTTTTTGCAGTTCATCTACCATTAAAGACACCACACTTGTGTAAGTAGTCCCTACATTAAGCTGCCTATGATAGTACTGGGAGCCACCTTGGAGAATACAAGATGAAGCGGACATAAAAGAAGAAAAACAAAAAAGCATGTTTTGGTCAAACGCGTCAAAAAACAGACCATTCTCAACTGTGCATTCTATTTTGCACCCACTCTTAGCGGTCTTTCGCGCTTGATGCACGGATGTCTAAACTGAAAAAGCCCGGGGCAGACCACAATGCGATGAGATGAGATCAATCACGAATAAGTAAACAGATATCTAAGCCATGGCCAAGGCTCCCAAAAAAAAGTTTTCCACGACAGCAAGCCCCACAGGGCCTACTGTTTCCGCAGAGAAGCACATGAATTCTGTTTTCAAGTTCAACACCAACCTTGGCCAGCATATTCTCAAGAACCCATTAGTGGCTCAAGGAATTGTTGATAAAGCCCAAATCAAGCCAAGCGATATTGTATTGGAAGTCGGCCCGGGTACCGGTAACCTCACAGTGAGGATTTTGGAACAAGCACGGAAGGTTATCGCTGTTGAAATGGACCCTCGAATGGCCGCAGAGTTGACGAAAAGAGTCCATGGCACGCCACAAGAAAAAAAGCTCGAGATTTTGCTAGGAGACTTCATGAAAACGGATCTTCCGTACTTTGACGTCTGCATATCCAACACGCCTTATCAAATCTCGTCGCCCTTAGTGTTCAAGCTTCTCAACCAACCCCGCCCTCCACGGGTCTCCATTCTTATGTTCCAAAGAGAGTTTGCATTACGTCTATTGGCTCGCCCAGGCGATTCGTTGTACTGTAGATTGTCCGCCAATGTGCAAATGTGGGCTAACGTCACTCACATTATGAAAGTCGGCAAAAACAATTTCAGACCACCGCCACAGGTCGAGTCCTCCGTGGTAAGAATCGAGATTAAGCAACCACGCCCAGTGATTGATTTCGAAGAGTGGGATGGTTTGCTCCGCATTGTTTTTGTCAGAAAAAACAAAACCATCGCTGCAGGCTTCAAGTCTACGAACGTCATTGAGATTCTCACGAAAAATTACGCCACATATTTGGCTCAGCAAGATGCGGACTCAATGCAAGTAGACAGCAAGGCCGACTTGGCTGCCACTGTCAAGCAAAAGATTGATTCTGTTTTATCCGAGACCGGCTTTTCTGATCAAAGAGCGGCCAAGATGGATCAGACCGACTTTTTGAAACTCTTGTATGCCTTTCACCAAGTGGGCATCCATTTTGCATAATCTTCACTTTCACTATTTACTTTTAATATCGCAATGATCCTTTTGAACTTTCGATCGTAGTACAAGGGCCTTCGCATCCCCATTATCGGAATCTATCTTCTCTTGGACGTATTCGACGCATCCTTCTCAATGACCTCGCCTACCCCGCCCATTTCCTCTAACTGGTCCTCCGCAATTCTCACCTGCTCCCTCCTCTCCCAGAATCTGTCTTCGCAAAGGTCAAATGCTGCTTTTTTCAAGTACTTACCCCTGGCGTCTCTATTGCTCGAGATCGACCATTCCAAAAATTGTGGACCTGTGCGAATGTAGAATAGTCTCAACGTCTCGAAAGGTTTGGGGTGTGGGAGCCAAGGTCTGGGATCAGGAATTGCATCTTCCTCTTCTTCATCTTCCTCCTCCTCCTCCTCCTCGGGTTCGTCATCTTCTCCTTCCTTTTCTTCCTCCTCATCATCATCTTCCTCATCATCGTCATCGTCTTCATCATCGTCTGAGTCGTCTGAGTCAATGTGCTCCTTGTCCAACTCAGACAAGTCTTCCCAAATTACCTTCACGCCATCCACCTTATTCAAATCAATGGCGTACATCGAGTCTAATGTAAATTCCTGCTCGTCTCTTTCAAACATACCACCGAAAATGTACAAAGTATCGTCCACCACACAAGTTGTTGCATTGAATCTGGGATGAGGCATTTGGTTCATCACGGGGAACTCGATTTTTTCGCTCTCCAACTCCTCTCTTTCTTCTTGTTGTCTGAGCTTTTCAAGCTGTGAAATTTCTTGAAGATCGGAGTCGTCTTCGTCATCATTCAATTTAGCCTTCGCCAAAATCGAATTGAGAATGTCCTCCAAGTCCTCGTCACGGGACTTTTCCTTTTGCTGCTCTTGTTTCTTCTTTTTCCGGGGCTTGAGCGTCACATTGTACCATCTATTAGTCTCCGTCTGGTATGACAACATAGAGTTGTAGAACTGCGATTCGAGATTGTCTTCACTCTCGTCAAAATCGTACACGCCTCCGAACAATATACCTCTATTTTTGTGAGCCACCATAGAGCAGCCGACTCGTGGAGACGGGGTGAAACCTTGTTTCCTCCTCCTTTCCAATCGGATTGCCTTCGGATCTGCTTTCATTTTCACGAGCCATGAATCCGTGAGCACTTTACCCTTTTGAAGACCTTTTTTGGCTTTCACCTTGCAGTATCCGCCATAAATCACAGCACCCTCGGCGTGCGGAATCAAGGAATGCCCCGATCTCGCATCTGGGACGGTATGCGTGGAAGGAAACTCTACTTGGGTCCATTTGTATGTGGTGATGTCGAAAAGCCACATATCCAGCAAGTATGTCGTCAGCGTCCCCAAGTCACGGAACCCTCCATGCAAAATGATGTAATTTTTCCATGCACACATTCTGTGGCCTGATCTGGGCGAGGGACCCCTTTTTTGGTCGATTTTTTCCCATTCCTTTGTGTCAGCGTCGAGCACCCACGTGTCACCGTAGTGATAAAATGTAGATTGCTTAGGAGATGAAAACTCGCCCCCAAACATCAAGATAATACCGGAAGGATGCGCACACATGGCATGAGAGGAGCGTGGAAGTGGGGCGTTTTTTGAAGAGATTTGCCTCCAGGTGTTGTTTTCAATCGAGTACGTATAGAGCTCGTTGTAAAATTTGGAGTGCCCACCAGAGGTAAACTCTCCACCAAAGAGTATCAACTCCCTCTTTCCCTGGAGCGGAGATGCCACCAATGTCGGGTTGAGACGCTTTGATGGTCTTGAGGTGACGGCAACATTTATGGCGGTAAATTCGGCCTGCTCTTTGGCGTACTGCTCTAAGATAGCATCGATGTCCTGGTCGTCTTCGTCCTCACCCAACTTCTTGGCCAATTTCTTTTGCTTCGAGTCGGACTTGGCGGTGTTTTTCTTTTGCTTTTCTGCGGCACGCGCCTTCTTGGCCTCCTTGGCCTTCTTGTCCTTTTTCGCCATGGAATCAGCAGATGTTTTCGAAGGACTTTATATTCGAGATCGCGATGGCCTGATACTATGCGCGTCGCCGGTTGCCCAGCAGCTGCGTCTTCTAAGATCACGATCGCGAGTCATCGATATATGATGGAGAACTTTTTAATTGTATGTGATTTTGTGTCCTGAAAATATTCCTCTCTCATCCATAGCTAATCAAACCGATATAAGCTTCGTTATGTATATATGACGTGTTTTGGGCCGGCTGGGATACGGCCCTGGATGATTCTGGGGAGTGCGTGCGGTAAGCAGTAATGAAGACACATCGGTGGCATACTTCGTCTAATAGTTAAATCTAAATCTGCTTTCGGTCGAAACTAAATCACTATTTTCTCCATGATACTCTTTATGGAATCTATTGTATTGTACGTGTGCTCATGCCACCTGGCGACAAGCGTTTGTATGTATGCTATTGGGGGGCCTTACCCCGACTACACCGAGATTGTTTTCCAGATGTTCAACCCATCGCCACCAGTGGACACCAAGCAACCTGGAATTTGTCTGTGCCACCTGACGTCCTTGACATCTCTTTGCCAGTGCACGAATAACAATTGTGGTGGAATGTCACTTAACTCTTGCGTCTCCTTGCGCTGCTGAGCAATTTCCTCGTCATCGGCCTCGACAGCCAAGTCCCATAACGTGACAGTGTTGTCCTCGGACGACACAGCAATGATAGACTCATCCAATGGGTTGAATGAGATCGATGTAATGGCCGACTTGTGAAAGTCGTAGTGAGCAACGGGCGCCGGCTGCTCTTTGCCGCCAAAGTTACGCAAGTCCCACACACCCCAGGAACCATCATCATGGCCCGAGGCCAACAAGTGGTTGATCTTGTCGCTCCATGAAATGACGTTGACGTCTGTTTTAGAAGCAGCAACTGAAATAACAGGCTTATGCTTTTTCGAGCGCGTGTCCCAAATGCGCACGTAACCGTCACATCCCGCGGAAGCGAACACAGTGCTTTCACCGGTGGACCACTGAATATCCTCAATTGAGTCATTTGATGCTGTGAAAGGCGTCTTATCCGTGACCCAGCTCGAAGTTGTACGCAGCGTAAGATGGATACGTCCCAGGCAGTCGCCCGTCAACAAAGACCCCGTGTTGATCAATGGCGACCAGTCCAAACCGTAACCTTCCACATTGCCATGGACGCGCACGGTATGAATGGGTTTTTTCGAAGGCTTGGGAATCGTAAAGCCAGGTGTATCGAACGCCTTGAATTGCGCAGCCAAGTCGAAAATCTGTACCTCGCCGTTTTCTTGCAGGAGCGCAGTAAGATACTCGCCCGTTTCCCTCGCGTGTGGAGAAACTCTTACTCTGTTGGTGGTGCTTTTGAGAGGGACTGTCTCAGATATCATGACCGGATCCACGTGAAGGTCGTCCTCGTCCTCGTCCTCATCTTCATCTTCATCATCGTCGTCCTTGACTAAAGTTTTCGACAAAGATGACAATTTCATCGCGATCAACTCGTTGTCCTTGGCCTTCGAAGCCTGTGTGGCGGTTGTCACGTAGACAGATGCGGGGTAGTTTCTTCTCTCGGAGCCCAAGTTGTCTGGCATGATGTCGAGCGTTAAGCATGGCCACGGCATATTGACGTTATGGAGCATTTCGTACACAGTGGGGTCGGCCTCCAACACTTCGTCGGGGCCCAAAGGCTTTGATCTGTGGGGCAAATAAAGGGTCGACTCGGCGGCCTGCTGTTGTGTTTTTTTCTCATCCACTTCCTCGATCTTACCAGGCGCGGCTTCTTCCTCCATCCCCTCGTCTTCTTCACCAGCAGAGTCCAACTCAATGATCTCCTCCTCAGACTCAAAGTCGTCACCATATGGATCTTCAAACTCGCCCATCTCCACATCCTGCTCGTTGTCGATGTGATCTTTCAGAAGTGGAACAGAATCAGCATCGGTCTTGAGAGCGGATCTTGTGACTGGAATCTCTTCTTCAGCGCTTCTTTTACCCATTTTGGTTAAGTGTGAACCTTTCGTTTTAATACTTGAGCCATGGCGCGTTGCTCGTGAGATGAGTGATGAGCGATGCAGCGATGGAAAATTTCTAGTCACGTGACCGGAGTGCGGCTCAATTTTGACATACTGTAGCTCTTTACTAATATTACCTGTGAAGGAAAAACTAGTGGTAATTTAGCTTCTTCACCGCTCAGCTCCAGCATGTTGTCCAAAAGTATTTGTGTTTCGACTTTTGCTTTCGAATCGAAAGCTTCTTCTAAACATCTTTTTGGGGCTTGCGCAGTAGCCCGTTTCGTAAACAAGCTTCAACGAACTCCTTCAAAAGCCCCGATTTATACTCACTCACTCTGTTTGCAAAGTTTCAGGGCTTCAAATTCCGTTTTATTTCGTAGTATCAGGCTCCTGTAGTCCACCTTAAATAATGCCAATCTAGCTCTGCTTCTTTGAGCAGTTCTTCGGTGTACGGGTGTTTTATGAGCCGACTTGGATTACTTTATCCACATTACGAACCGCTTCCCCACTCTTCATGGAGAGGAAATCGTTTCTAGACCAGGATCCCCCACCAGGATATGTGGCGGGTGTTGGTAGAGGCGCAACTGGCTTCACTACTAGCGCAGACACCGGACCTGTGCGTTTTGAGTCACAGTTTGGTGGTGAATTAGCCGATGGTGCCGACGCTCAGGAGGAGGGTATTTTGGCACAAACAGCCAATAAATCAAGAGAGGATGATGAGGCAGACCGGATATATGAACAAATTGACCATCGCTTGCAGAAGCGTTACAAGAAACGGTCAGGAGATCAAGTATCCGCGGATTCGGCAGGAACTGTGGAGATCCCCACAGGCACGGGCGCGATACAACAGGAATTTACATTGCTCAAGAGTGAGCTAGCCCAGGTGAGTATGGATGAGTGGGCGAGTTTACCCGAAGTTGGCGATTTGACGCGAAGAAACAAGAGGCAGCGGTTGCTTGATCAGCAGCAGCAACGTACGTATGCGGCGCCCGATATGCTCATCTCAAGCGCCGGGTCTGGTTTCAAAGAAAATGCTAGCAACACCACTGTCGCGGCAGAAAACGACAGTGCGGTGAAGTTGGCCGAGATTGAGGAATGGGAGCAGAAAAGCGCCTTGGCTGGTGATCTAGAAAAAGGCAGGTTGGTCCTAGCGTCTCTACGAAGAGCTGAACCATACAAAGCCGATCTGTGGATATCTTCAGCGCGCCTTGAAGAACAGGCAAGACAAATACATCAAGCAAAAATTCTTATCTCAAAAGGTTGCGACCTAATTCCGCACAACGATGCAATTTGGCTAGAGAGTATTCGACTCCACCGGAGTGAGGGCACTAAAGTCTGCAAAACCATCATGAGCGAGGCTCTACGGCTTAACTCGCAGTCGGAAAAGCTCTGGTTTGCTGCTTTACAGTTGGAAAACCCTGGGGATGTAACATCTCGAAGAAAGGTCGTGATGAAGGCCCTCGAATTTCTTCCGAGAAGTGTCAACCTTTGGAAATTTCTCATAGATATGGGTGGCACAAATGAAGAGCAGATGCGCTTGCTCACACGGGCAACCGAGCTCTGTCCGAAGGAGTGGGACCTCTGGCTAACGCTCGTCAATATTTCGAGCTATAGCGATGCGAAAGCAGTGCTCAACAAGGCTCGAAAGCAATTGCCCAATGAAGCCAATATATGGATCACGGCATTGAAACTTGAGGAAAGAGAAAATCTGGACGTCTCGGTCGAGAAGTTAGCGATCATGTTTGAAAAGGGTAGGAAAGAATTGGCCAGACACTCTTTCACTAAGAGTGCCGCAAAATGGCTCGAAGATGCTGTCAAAGCACAGGAAGAAGGTTTTGCTAAAAGCTCACAGGCCATCGTTAAGTGTGTTTTGAAGGACATCAGCGTTGGCGATGAACTAGACCAGCTCCATGCCTTAGCTGCGTCCCACTCCTTGACCAGTCCGATGATCTCCAGCTATATCCAACAGTTTATTTGCGAGGTTCAACCGCTTGTCATCAACAATTGGAGAATGCTTTTTGGCTTGCTCAAATCGGACATTCCTCGGCTTTACGACATGTATGAGAAAGCCATGGAAAGCATGCCCGAAAATGAGATAGTTCCCTTGATGTACGCGAAAGATAAGTGGATTTTAGGATCGGATGTTCCAGGCGCGAGAGCAATTCTCGAAAATGCGTGTAAGGTCATGCCTAACAGCGAGAAGATTTGGGTCGGCCGGCTCAAACTCGAGTTGAGAAACCACGAGTTCACTCGGGCATTAACCGTTTCAAAGGACTCTATACGAGTCCCGTCAACATCATCACCCCGCTTGTGGTATAAGCACATTCACGTTCTCAGATATCACTGCAAACGAAAGCCGGGCCAGATAGCAATTGAAAATGCGCTAGCAGCTTCAAAAGAGGCGTTACTTTTGTTTCCCGAGAACCCTAAGTTATATCTTCAACAGGCTCAAATATTCATCGACTCTGATGACACGCTCGCTGCCAGGGAATGTCTTTCGACTGGCACAAAATTCTGCCCAGCCTGCCCTATTTTATGGAGGTCTCTTGCTTTCTTGGACTTGGATAACTCGGCAATCGCAAGAGCTCGATCTGTCCTCGATGTAGCAGTCTCGCGGTATAAAGATGAACCCATGTTGTGGGAAGCCAAGATCGAATTAGAATTTCGATTGAATGACCTTGTGACTGCGCGCCAGCTTATCAATAAAGCATTGAAGAATTTCCCGTCTCGTCCCAGAATTTGGATTCTTCACTTGAAGAACATTCCCAAAATGGCACACAGAAAGAATGCCTTTCTTGACGCGCTTAAACAAACGAATAACTCCACCGAAGTCTTGCTCGCAATCGGAGTGTTCTTCTGGCTAGATGGAAAATTTCTGAAAGCGAAGGCTTGGTTTGACAGAGCTTTGAATGCTCATGATGGTAACGGTGATGCCTGGGGTTGGATGTTCAACTTTCAAACAAGATACGGAAAGGAGGAGGACGTGAATGTGTTGCTACAAAACTTTGGCAAATCGTTCGATGATATAAGAAAGGGTGATGTCTGGTGTCGTGTTGTGAAAGCTCCGCAAAACCTTGACAAGACGCCAGCTGAATTGCTTGAGTTGGTGAGTGATGAACTTACATTGTCTGATGCCTAGATCTATCTTATATTCCGTGCATACACGCTATTACTCATTTATAACCTTTCTTTGTCTGCCATACTCCTCGTATATTTTCAAATTGAGTGCACTTAGAAAACAGGGAATCTGATGTTTTTCGCTCACCCACCTGTCCACCAAGTCCTCGCATAGGCTCTTGAATTCGTAATTGCCATTGGCTTTGAGTGAACGAGAATGCACGTCAATGATGAGGTACGGATTATTGTCATCGAGCCCTTTCTGAGCAATGTACTTGGAAACTAGCTTGATCTTCGAGCACAAGTCATTGGGGTTCACTGGACTGGGTATAAATTCAATCGAGTAGCCGAAAAAGCGCGAGATAATAGCGACTAAGTCTCGACTTTTGTCGGCGTAGACTGACCTAAGTCGGTTAAGTTTCTTCATAAGTTGATCTATTTTTGACTGCAACATGTCTTTGTCATTTTCTTGTCTTGCAAAGAGCGACTTGGGAATCGAGTCGACCGTCTCTGAATTGACGTATTTCGCGATTAATTCAAGATTTTCTTTGCGAAGTAAATCGAGCGTCTCCTGCTTTATCATCTGAAGCGCAGAAAAGGGATTGGCACGTAGCTCGAGAACTTGCTGCCCTATTTCATCCGAGCCTTTTTTTGACAAAGCTAGTTGCTTTCTCAAGACTTCAATCTCTTCTTGTAAGTCCTTCACCTTCACAGAGAGCTCCAAATTTTCCTTGCGAAGGGAGTTAGCTGTTTTCAAGTTCGTGATCTCCTCATCGACCAATCTTGGTCTCTTTGTAGGCACGTTATGATTGATGGTTGGTGTGCTACTCTTCTTGCGCAACAGTTCAATTTCTTGTTTATAGTCGTCGACGAGCTTTTCAAGATTCGTCAAGTATTGGTTCATAGCCAACTTTTCGGTATTGTCTTTTGTCTGAGATGACGAAGGAGACTTCTGTCTTGATGTGAGGTCATCCAAGTCTTTGAGAGACTGTCTCAAAAACTCAATCTCCCTTTCGTTGAGGATCTTCGCCGTCTTGAGCTCTTGAAGTTGAACATTTTGGGTCGATACTTGCGCGTTCAATGTATTGATCTGTGGCTCATATTCTGTCTGAACTTTCTGAAGAAGAGCGTGGTGATCTCGTTGTATATCATCATACTCAGACAGCGCTTGATTGAGCTTATCGGCTAAGATCAAGTTTTTGTTTTGAATCAGTTTGAAAGTGTGTATGAAATTCTTGACGACTTCGTCTTTGGACGAAGCCTGATGGCTCTCTATCGTGGAGCTGATCATGCCAAAATACTCGTCAAATTTTGCCTGCAACTCGGCATTGGCTATTTCTAGCTGCGCAGCGCGGCTTTGGCACGTTTCGAGTTCCTTGAGTTGCTTGGAAAGAGATGCGTTTTTCTCTTTCAATAATTCAACACTGGTCTTTTGTTGAAGGAGCAGGTCAATTTTGTGTTGAAGCTCGTCATTGGTTTTCTGAAGAGAGATAACGCGAAGCTTCAATTCCTCATTTGTCCTTACAAAATCGCTCTCTAATTGAGTCTTGAGAATTTTCGACCGCTGTAAAAGGTCGTCGTTGAGCCGTGCGAGCTCTTTATTCTCGACAACTAACGCTTTCACTCTCTCCCTATACTGATCGTTGGCAGCTAGCTCACGGTTGAAATCAGAGCGTAAATGCTCACACTGATTTGTGGTTTTCAGAAGCGCACGCTCATACTTGTCTATTTTAGCCGAAAGCGCTCTTTTCTCGGCCGTGAGCGTCTTCACCTGCCGATCGCTCTCGCTGGAAGACTTGCTGACGACATCTTGCTGGTTTTTCATTTTCAGCTGGAGCTCCTTTCGCTGATTGAAGACAAAGTCAAAGTTGCTTTGAAGCCGTGCCAACTCCTCGTTTTTTCGTGAAAGAAGCTGTTCATAGCGCGCAACGCAAGACTCTTTGCTTTGCTCAACTAGGCGCTTTTCAGTCTTCATTGAGGCTAGCTCATATTCCAAACGAGCGACTTTCTCACTATGCAGTGAGCTCAAGCCATCAATTCGCAGTGGCTGCTCCAAAAAAGAGGACAGACTTCCTTCGGTCATTAATGAAAGTGATGTGTACCTTTGGTTGGATCACGGGTAGGTGATGTTGTTGAAAGCCGCTTTGTTTCTGCAGTACGGTATCTCGGGCTCTCTCGCGCGCGTGTATCTAAATGCATGTGGCATTCGGACAAATTGTAGCAACGACAATATTCTATGAGCTGTTCAGGCGCTAATTGTGCTTGTTGACTAATTCTATAAAATAGACCGAACTGGCTAATATATCGGCGTGTAAATCGATCCGCTGTTCCTTTACTCGTCGGGGCACCTTCCTCGTCCTTAATTTCCCCGAATTCGCTCGATCGGTCCCACAACCACATTCGCGTACCGCTCAAGAGCCCGTGCACCATGGGCAATTAAAGCTTTATAATCACGGATCACGGCAAGCTCCACCGAACTGATACCATTTGACTTGAATATGTCGAAAGTGTACGCGAACTTCCTTTGGTCTTGTCCCTCGATAGAATACTAACCATAAAGCCCCAGAAATTTCAAACTTCTCGAAGAATTGGAGAAGGGCGAGAAAGGTCTTGGTGCCCAGTCTATATCTTATGGCTTATCCAATCAAGACGATATCACAATGACGAACTGGAACGGAACTATTTTGGGCCCGCCTCATTCCACGCATGAAAACAGAATATACTCATTGAGTATTGTTTGTGGCAAGGATTACCCCGAGAAACCACCCACAGTCACTTTTGTCTCCAAAATCAACCTTCCATGTGTGGATTCGCAAGGAAATGTTGTGGTCAGTGAATTTGACACTTTGAAAAATTGGAAGAGATCAAACACAATGGAGATAGTTCTTTTGGAATTAAGAAAAACCATGGCATCCGCATCGAACAAGAAATTGCCTCAACCACCTGAAGGTTCTTGTTACTAATTACACACATGTTCAGTATATACACAAATCCAAACATACATAGACTGGTATTTCCCTTGCTCTTGTGAAAAGTTTTGTAGCATCGAAACTGCACCAGTGTCTCTCTACTTAATCGTCTATGTTACACCTCTTATCTCAAAATCGCATCGTGATCCTTGCCTCGTATGTCTTGTGGTCCGATAAGACAAGCCACTCAGTCACCGTCTTCCGTTTGACCCTCTAACCACTTTGCTAGGTCTATCTCGGCCCGAAGAAATCGCAGAATCTCATCATTGTATTTTGTTTTGATCGGTTCGTTTGTCTGTGGATTGGTGGTCTCAATATTGATCCACCTCTCACCCTTGACTTTCTTACCATCCACGACTTTTGTGTATGGCTGTAAACATCGCTGGAAAGTGCGCTTGAAAGGAATGCATATGGTTTCCATCACTGAGTTGCTGGGTGAGATCTTGAAAGTGCACTCCAGTTGCGTGAGTGATTTCAAAGAGCATTGGTATTTTTGGGGATTACTGAGCTGCTCTTTGTATATGCTTTGAACTTCTGGCCATGTGCGCACGGGAGTTGGAGGAGACATCTGTGCTTGAAAAATCCAGGGGTTTTTCGTTCTAGACTTGAAAGAAGATTTGGTACTCGTGAACGGGATCTATACAACACACGCGTGTAATCCAAGGCGATCTGTGACCCTCCATGATTGAGATGCGAAAATGGGTGCGACCCCAGATCCCAGTGAGTTCCGGCCCCCTGAAGATCACAAGAGTCCTCGGAGATATAAAAGAAGTTAATATTTGGCATTTACTATTTATTATTAGATTTACTGGGTATTTGCGGAGATTTGGGGAGATTTCGCGAGAAATTACATACCCTACTTAGATTTATGCATCGAGTTTTCACTTTAGAAGATCTAACTTTAACACTTGACGTCCACGCCCCTCCGCTTTTCTGCCTCTCGCATCTCAAACATCACTTGAGCTCCGACAAATAATGCACACGACGACAAGACAAAATACGTAAGGCCACTGGAAGTGCTCACCAATGCCCTAAGGAGAGCAGCAGTCCCGTCGTTGCCCAAGCAAAAGCCATACAAATTTGCAATCATCATCATCCAAATGTTGATGACTGCACCGACTGCACACAAGTGTCTATACCATGGCTTCTTGTTGTACTTTTTGAAGTACGCGGTTGCGAAAATTTCGGGTAGCAAAAACAAAACCACTAGCCAACCCCACATCAAAAGTTTAAGCTCAATATCATGCCAAATAGCGACAAAACTGAAGACCAATAATGAATTGACAATCCTGGATATGTAACCGCCAGTGCCGGCACCAGCGCCTCCCATGGGTATGTAGATGTACCGAAGTACCCACTTGTTGAAAGATCGGTGCCATGCCCTCCAGAACGAAACCGCAGAATAGTTGTTGTCCATACATCTAATCATGTTTTCTGGTGGGTCTATTCCATCAAGCAAGCTCCAAAATCGAAAAAGTCGCCATGGAATGAGAAGTTTTAGCCATATGATGTTGAGATTGAACAATCCCAACATTGAAATCTGAAACGGCGTGTCACCATCCCAAGCCTTGGCCTTTGAGACTGCAACCACATACATGAAGTGTAAGAGGAATTCCATCACCAACACACAAAACATTAGACGCACGCCGTACACCATGATTCTTTTAAAGTCCTTTGTAGACGGGGCCTGGTGGTAATTCGACTGATATAAGTAGTCATTGAATGTAATAACGGGACCTCCAATGAAAAGTGGTGCGTAGCTAAGATATGCCACAAAATTCGAAAAAGAATAGTCAACCATGGGGATAGGGGCGTCTAATCTTCTGCGATCGTCCAAGTCCGAAGGCATGGTCAGTGCCTCGAGCTTGATCGGAGAAGCCAGTCCCAAGTCGATGTCCTCCTCTAAGAGAAGTTTGTGTTTGTTCTTTGAGTCCAAATAATCCATGGAGAAAGAGATGATGCGGAGGAGAGTAAAGTTGTAGAACACGTCCCAGCGCGGGACTATTCCATGAAATCCATTGTCTATGAATCTTATGTTTGTCGCCATATCTTTGAACCAATGATTCATGAATAGACTGAGAACTCCATAGGCCCAAAGACACGTTTTCGCCGTCCTTGGTTTGTCAATGAGTTTGGCCATCGAAAACATGACCACAACGTGAAGAGCTATGCGTAGATTGTTTGTGCCATGTAAGGTTATCAAGTACACACAACCAAAACAAAAATCGAAGGTGGTCCTTTTCGGCGTGTAGAAGCAGTATACGGCTCGTCTCAAAGCAGTGTGACTGAGTAAAATTGCCCAAATTAACCAGAAATTATCCCGGAGAAACTTATATTGCTGGTCGGAGTTATCCACCTTCCTTCCAAACATCCAGCCGTCACTTAGTAGGTGTTGAAAGCGAGGATAATTGGGATTGGTCTCGTTCGATGCATCCATGGCCGTTTTGTACATTAGTGGCACGACCATGGCAAACACCAAGAGATAGAGCCTGAACTCCAACGTGTGCCAACGAGACTCTGGGTTTGCTCTCGCCATCACCGCTTTTTTCTTATCCATATCATTGGGAGCATGTAGGCGAGTGTCTAGCGTTTCCAAGGAAAAGAACCTCAAGATCTCGTCTAAAACACTCATCTTGACAGACATACACCACAGAACGGGGTAGCCGAAGGCACCGTGCGATCGATACATCTCGCGCGGTGCGCCTCCAACTGATGCACACATATGGACATGGAAGGAAAAGGTGCAATGAAAATAACAGAATTGAAGATAATTCCTACTTTTTGCAGCGATATTGGATTCTTTACTTCAGGAAAAAGGATTTGGTAGGTCTCAACTGACAAGCGGATGTAAATCGAATTTTTACCGTGTGTTTTTCGTTTAGTTATATAATTTTTCTCACTCAATATACTGATCAAAGCAGGATTTGGCGTGGTCTCGGATCCAAAAAATCCACGACAGCCAAAAATGTTTTGAGATATTATAAAAGCAGTACGATAATTCATAAGCTTGTATTTATTATTAACAACTTTCATAGCCCACTACATTCCTCAAATCAACCATACAAATAAAAAAAACAAATAAATACCTGTTAAGTTATTTATTGACACTTCCCCGTGCGCGAGGCCTGATTTTACGGCGGTCCTGGCACACATCGCATTAGCGCCATCACAACCAAAACTGATACACCGACTTATTTATTGAACATGTCCGACGATTTCGAAAGGAGGCCTAACCCAAAGGGCTGGGTGCCACCCAAGGCGCCATATAATCCATATGATCCAACAGATGTCAGGCCAGCGGAAGGCTATCCATCTGAGTTCAAAGTGCCCAGCGAGGCCCCACTGGGT
Organism: Metschnikowia aff. pulcherrima; assembly: GCA_004217705.1. NCBI lineage: Eukaryota > Fungi > Ascomycota > Pichiomycetes > Serinales > Metschnikowiaceae > Metschnikowia > Metschnikowia pulcherrima. Next base: position 52,886 of record CP034459.1, on the reverse strand, counting down.
TTCTCATCATTGCCAAAGAATCCGACACAATACAAAAAGATCAATGAGACGATGAAAAGATTGAATTACACACCGCGGCCCATGTCTAGCCTATACCCTGGACAGTACATGGTGTTGCGAAAAGTGGACACCAATCAGCGACTCAATACGGGAACGAGGTGGTTCGGGACCTTTCTCACGGGATCTATTCTCGTATATTTCTCATTTTTCTACAGATGGAACGATGGGCGTGAAAATGTCATGTCCGGGTTCTACCGAACAAGACTTGAATTGAAAGAGAGGTTTTTTGGTCTCAACAACCAGGAGTTCGAGGATTTGTATCATCCAAGAGATGCAACTTCAACCGTCAGAAATGTGCGGGACACCGACTATATCCCAGAAGAGGTACGGAGAACAAAGGAAGGTGAGTTTGCCCTCAACAGACCGTCTGAAAGACACGTGTTGGAGGCGAAGAGGCTTCAGCAAGAGCAGGAGGAGCGGCTCTTGCGAGAATACGATATGCACCGCCAATTTGCCAAAGAACTCATTGCGGATGCCCCAGCATCAGACACAAAGAAAAAGAAGTTCTGGTTTTTCTAGTAACAACCGGAAAACGTCGATGGGAATCTAGGTCACAGAAGCTAGCAACTACCGCTAAAAGTCTTGTAAACAATATGGAGTTATTTCTTTCAGCTCACGAGTCGGTATGGCCTTATTATCTCTTTTTTTTTTTTTTAAAGAAATAAATCGTATGTTAACAGGAAACCGCGGTTAAACGGTCAAAAATCTATATATCTATAGACAAAAAACCTGCATACGTCTGGTTAGAACACTGAGTAATGAAGTCCCCCGACTTTCCCAAGCCTTAAGTCTTCCTCCTTATCCTAGCCGCTGTATAGGTAGTGTCAACTTGTCCGTATTTTACTTCGTTCCAACGCCTTTTTCATTCTTGAAGAGACACTATAGCAGTATCTTCCGAGTGTCTCACACACCCCAGTTATCACAATTATTATACATCATACGACAAGAAGAATCTAAAATGGACCACACGTTCACCCGCAGACATCGTGTTCTGTTACGACAAGTTCATTGTGTCAGCTGGTTGCACCGCATGTAACTTTTTTTTTTTTTTTTTTTTTTTTTTAAAGAAACAAATCGTATTAACAGGAAACCGCGGTTAAACGGTGTAACTGGCTTTTTTTTTTTTGTTTCACGAATTATGAAACAAACGTCTCCTAGCCTCTCCATTTCAATTCACTGCGCATAAAAAAACGTGTGAGCCCAATCCGCGTAAGGTTCTCTTTCTGCTTGTCAGGATCCGAGTTTTACCGAAGTTTTCCTGTCTTTTAGTCTTAGACTCATTTTTGATGACTGATATATTCAAGGGCACGCAAAAGTGCGTATGAAGGTTGTATAGTGTAGTGGTTATCACTTTCGGTTTTGATCCGAACAACCCCGGTTCGAATCCGGGTACGACCTATATGAGATTGTTTTTTTGAATCATTTTTGCAGCCCGCCATAAAAAATCCCTTGTAGGTCAACTGAGAAGTTACCCGCCCCGCGCACTAACTATATATTCGACGCATCTCCTACCTGAATATCGTTTTCTCCTAACGCAAAATCACAGCCACTCACAACGTAACAGCATCCCGTTGAGGTTGAACCCATTATGGCGTTCTTGACCCATGACCATCGGGGTATTGTTGTACTTTTTCAGCGGTGGACTGGAGACTAATTTGTTGATCTTGGGTGCAGCATTCCATCTGTGAACACTTGTTGTTTCTAAGGGATTGCCTTCGTGCGCCCGTATGGGGATTGCTGCAAGGATTGACTTTACATTTCTCTTTCGTATAAATAAAGTGTTATTTGTAATGCTCAAGATACATTACGAAATTGCTGCTTGGCATTCAAATCATGAACTCCGCTCGAAACCTTTAACCTTGATTAAAGCAAATATCGTTAAGTCGGCATGTTTTTTTTTTTTCCTCTTTCCCAACCAGATCAACTACGAATGGTTTTTCGATGCTAGACTACGTTTCTGGGTTGATCGCGTAGAGCATAAGTTTACGGCAGGTACTGCGCGAACCGCATACTTGAAAATGTGGGAAGAGACGCTCAATGCAAATTAAGATATTACAACACCCTTCCCAATGCCAACTTCGCCATGAAGATTCATTCTTGGCTTGCACTTTGCATCCTCTTGCAAATCAGCCTGTCCGTCAATGCCCAGAAACTTTTCGGTCAAAATGCCACGGACCTATCTTGCTTTGACGTTGCCATAGTGCCCATACAAGACCAATGCCTGTTTGTGCGTGGCCATTGTGCTAGCAGCAGCTACCAGATCGGGAGAGTGGACTACCTCAAGCTCTATTATTGCACTTCGTTCCGGGGAACTTTTTTAGCACTAATATCTTGCGGAGTCTTGCTTTGCTTTGTGTCGCTTGCCGTCACCGCGTCAGACTACTTATGCCCGAACTTGTACTCAATTTCCAAGTTTCTCCAATTATCGGATAATCTAGCTGGACTTACGTTGTTAGCCCTTGGAAATGGTGCGCCAGATGTGCTCTCCACATATAAAGCACTCGAGGTGGAGGCTACTGGTCTTGCCGTATCTGAGCTCTTGGGAGCAGCGCTCTTTATTTTGACAGTAGTGGTCGGTGCCATCTCGTGGGCTCATCCTTTCAAGGTACCTAAGTTCCATTTCATTCGAGATATCGTTTTTTACCTAGCAATATCCTTCATCTGTCTTCTCATTCTCGTCATGGGCTCGCTCACGCACTGGAGCTCGGTATTGCTAACATCAACGTACATCGTGTATGTTGCCGTGGTCTTATTTAGCCACTCCATTTTGTGGGAGAATGTGGTGCATAGGGTAAATGTCTCGCGGCTTCGGAATGCATACGACGAGGAGTCGATGTCCGAAGACATTGATAGCCGAATAGACTATTTCACCACTGATCACGTGTCTCGTCCTTCCATAGACTCGTTGATGTCATCAGAATATCAAGGTGAGCGCGATCAACTTGAAGCATTTTTGAACACACATCCACATAATGGTACTGATGAGAGGGTGCTACTCGAGACAGGTTCATATGGGTTGAGACTACTTTTGAAAAAGCTATCAACGCACGGTCTGGATTTTCCATCAAGTTCTTCTGCGTTGACTTTGACTGACGAGAGGCACTTAACTGCGACGGGCAGTCCCGAGGCCCTTGAAATACCTGATATCAACGACGTGGGCCAGACTGCCACGGCTCCCGACCAGCACGATGCCAAGTCACTTGGGAAGTGCCATTGGAAGTCGCTTATCCCGCAGATCGACTCTGGCGCATCTGTATTTTCAAAAGCATACAGCATTATGACTTTTCCTGCAAATACCTTTCTCAGATTCACAACCCCAAACAGAGAGCAAGCTATCGAATACGGCCACTCTATCTCCTATAATGCGTTCAACTTCAATACCTCGGCCAACGACAACCCGTTAGATCTGACCTCTCCGGAATATGATTACAAGACCGACATGAAGGTCTTCAGAATTCAATTCGTGGCATTTCCTGTGTTCATTACTTTTTACAGCTTTCACAATACAGCTTTGATATGGGTTATGCTTCCATTGGTACTAATGTTTTTTTACGGCATTAGCTTATTGATCCCCGAAGGCAATTCGGAAATGAAATCATACCCCCTCGCACATCGCGTCTGGAACCATATTGGATCATTAATTGGATTTTTTTCATCCCTTTTATGGATCTCTATCTTTGCGGCAGAAATTGTGGCGGTGCTCAAAGCCATGTCTGTGATGTTCTCCATCAGCGATGACGTGCTTGGGGCCACTGTGTTTGCTTTGGGTAATTCGGTAGGTGACTTGGTATCAAATCTCATTATTGCCAAGATGGGCATGCCGGTCATGGCCTTTGGTGCTTGCTTTGGCGGCCCGCTTTTATCGATTAGCTCCTTGGGCATTAGTGCGACGATTGTCATGTACAACAAAGGCACACAGCAAATTCCTCTTGAATTTTCCGCGCCATTAAAATGGAATTGCTCAGCATTGATCACCACTTTGATCTTCCTTGCCTTGTGTGTTCCATTGAATGGTTGGATGTTTGACAAGAAAATCGGAGGAATTCTCGTCGTGATATGGCTCGCCTCTTCCGTTCTCACCATAGTTTCTGGCCTGTAGGCCCTACAAAATCTGGGTAAGTACTTTCTTTTACAAATTTTGTCATAGAAAATTAGTAAATTCAACCTAAAAACAGAACTAAATAGACCCCGCGATTTCGAAGTTGTCACTTAGTCGACCTCTTCGACGGTCGGACCCTGGCTGGACGCGGGTGCATCCCCACCAGCACCAGGGAAGCCACCAGCACCAGGGAAGCCACCAGCACCAGGGAAGCCAGCCCCACCTGAGCCAGGAGCACCACTTTGGTAGGCTTTGGCCATGATAGGGTTGACTGTGCCCTCCAATTCCTTCTGCTTATCAGTGAATTCTTCGGTGGTCGCTGTCTGATTAGCGTCCAACCACGCGATTGTTTCCTCGGCGGCTTTTGTGACGCTTTCAACATCCGAGGCTTCCAACTTGGCCTTGAATTGTTCTTCAGCGACGCTGGACTTCAAAGAGTACGCATACGACTCCAAGCCATTCTTGGCTTGTATTCTCGCAGCCTCCTTCTCATCCTCTTCCCTATACTTCTCGGCGTCCGAAACCATCTTTTCAATTTCCTCCTTCGACAACCTTCCTTTGTCATTGGTGATGGTGATCTTTTGACTCTTTCCAGTACCCTTCTCCAATGCCGAGACATTCAATATACCGTTCGCGTCGATATCAAAAGTGACTTCTACCTGTGGGACACCTCTTGGGGCAGGTGGAATTCCTGACAACTCGAATTTTCCCAAAAGATTGTTGTCCTTTGTTTTGGCCCTTTCGCCTTCAAAGACCTGAATCAACACACCAGGTTGGTTGTCTGCGTATGTTGAAAACGTCTCGGATTTCTTGGTAGGAATGGTGGAGTTTCTTGGGATCAACTTGGTCATTATGCCACCGGCAGTCTCAATACCCAATGACAAGGGAGCCACGTCTAACAACAACAAGTCTTGTGTCTTGGAAGAAGTGTCGCCAGATAAAATGGCAGCTTGCACCGCAGCACCGTAGGCAACAGCTTCATCGGGGTTGATGGACCTGCTAGGCTCCTTTCCGTTGAAGTAGTCAGATACCAACTTTTGAATTTTGGGAATTCTGGTCGATCCTCCCACAAGTACAATCTCGTCCACCTGGGACTTGTCCACCTTGGCATCTCTCAACACCTTCTCGACAGGGTCCATCGTGGACCTAAACAAATCCTGGCACATTTCCTCGAACCTGGCTCTGGTGATGGAGGTGTAGAAATCGATACCCTCAAATAAGGAGTCGATCTCAATAGTAGTCTGCGCCGAGGAGGACAACGTTCTCTTCGCACGTTCGCATGCCGTTCTCAATCTTCTCAAGGCCCTCTGATTTGAGGAGATGTCCTTCTTATTCTTTCTCTTAAACTCGGTGACGAAGTGGTTGACTAATCTGTGATCAAAGTCCTCACCACCCAAGTGCGTGTCACCGGCCGTGGCCTTTACATCGAAAATGCCGTCCTCAATGCTGAGCAACGACACGTCGAAAGTACCACCACCCAAGTCAAAAATCAACACGTTCTTCTCTCCCTCAGTCTTTTTGTCTAACCCGTAGGCAATGGCAGCAGCGGTGGGCTCGTTGATGATTCTCAAGACATTTAAGCCCGCGATGAATCCGGCATCCTTGGTTGCCTGCCTCTGAGAATCGTTGAAGTACGCTGGTACCGTGATAACAGCATCGGTGACCTTCGTGCCCAAGAAACTTTCTGCAGTTTCCTTCATTTTGGTCAACACCATCGAGGAGATCTCCTCAGGAGTGAAATCTTTGCGTTCGCCCTTGAACTCAACCTGAATATTGGGCTTACCTCCCTTATCGATGATCGTGAATGGGAAGTGCTTCGCATCCTCAACCACTTCCTTGTCGGAGAATTTCCTGCCTATGAGCCTTTTCGCGTCAAACACGGTGTTGCTAGGGTTCATGGCAGCTTGGTTCTTGGCAGCATCGCCGATGAGCCGCTCCGTGTCTGTGAATGCAACATACGAGGGCGTTGTTCTGTTACCCTGGTCGTTGGCAATGATATCAACTTTGTTGTTTGCAAAGTGAGCAACACAGGAGTATGTGGTGCCCAAGTCAATTCCGATTGCGTTTGTCATTTTGTTGATTCGATGTTTGTAGTTGATAAGTTTGTAGAAATATTGATGTGTAACAAAAACGAGAAGCCGATCAAGGCTGATGAGCTACATATTTATATCCATTGATGCTGCAGCTGGAACTTTCAGGGGTGTTCCAGATCAACCCCACACAAAGCCTCCTGACCAGATAATGCTAGAAATTTCTGGAACAAGGGGCTGGGCTGGGCGCGCGAGAAAGACAATGGCCCCCAGCATAGCTTTGTCTACAAAAAATCTAAGGAACATTCTAGAAAGAAAATGAGAAATTCAGAAATTCTTAGTCGAATATGAGCTAGCGTGGTTCTTACCATTTGCAGAGGACTTGCTGTGTGTTTTAGTATATTTTGTTCCCTGGCCACCACAGAGCGTACCCATACTGGTGTACCATGCGAGCGCATTAGAGCCGGTAGGCCCGAGAGACTTGCTGGAGTGCCCAGTGCGGTCCAGTGCGGAGCAAGCAATGATGTGTCAGAAACCTTATTGTAGAAGGAGCCGTCACAATCAAAGCGAATGTAAAGAAGCACAATCTTTATCTCAATAGTGAAGTCGATTAACATGGCGATAGCTAGACGGGAGCAGAGTCAGCCTTTGACCTGGCTATAACGCCATTTTTCCGATCTTTGACTGCTCCTTGCAGGCACACACGATTCCGCTGAGCACGGCCCTGTCCGAGTCACTATCAGCGCTGCCGCGCAAGGCCTATCCTGCGCATCAAACATCTAGCAAGAGCGAGGACCAAACGGCATAAATTGTAGACATCTCTTTAGAATCACGATCGGGTCACATTTTTTTCCAAATTTTCGTCCTTCGCCTCACACAACATGTTCAGAACCATTGCAAGACAGACAGCCCGCGCTGCCCCATGGAGATCTGCCGTCAGATTCAACACAACTAACTTTAGAGTAAATACAGACTCTCACGTGTTCAAGTACTTGAGGGAGGGTCCCAAGTTTATTAAGTTCACAAACGAGCACGAGTGGCTCGCCGTGCATGAAGACAACACGGCCTTTATTGGCGTTACGGACTATGCTGCCAATGCCCTTGGTGACACCACGTTCGTGGAGTTGCCCGAAGTTGGTGCGACCTATGAGGAAGGCGAGTCGATTGGCTCCGTTGAGTCCGTCAAGAGCGCCAGTGAAATCTACGCGCCAGTATCTGGAGAGGTCGTTGCTGTTAATGAGGAGTTGGAAAGCAAGCCTCAATTGATAAACACCGATCCTATGGGCAATGGCTGGATCGCGCAGATCAAGTTGGCCAAGTCCATCGAAGACGTCGATGGCCAGGATGGGTTGTTGGATGAAGAGGCATACATGGTGCTTTTGAACGACAGCTAGACTGACTCTACCACCGCATACATATGTAGATCAAAGAACACAAGCTATTTATTTATTTTAGTAAAATACCACAGTCCGGGCCCCGTGCTAGGGTCAATTGAACGGTGGAGATTCTACTGACTGATTGTCAAAACATCACATAAAGTCCCACCAGGTTAAGAAAAGTGGACAGCGATGGGCACGATGATTACAATCAACACGATGATGACACCTAAGATAAGACACATCCTCATTTTCATATCCTTCCACCACATGTCTTTTCTCACACGATTGGCGCCTCGACGAAAGCCCTGTGCGCTGATCGCAAGGTTATCCGTCTTGTTCTCGATCGAGTCCAATCTTTCACCTCGTTCGGCGACTTTGTTGATATTGTCCCTCATGATCCCGACAGTGTCATCGATTTGCTATAATTTTGTTAGTATACAAGGAGACAGTATGGCAAATAATGCACTAGTGTCACTATCCTCAGACAGAAAATGCATTTTCTTTGACTGAAAATCCGCAGGTGGCTCGTTCATGCCCACGAATGAAAGGCTGAGTTTCATCAACCTTGAGAGATGATATGACCGTAGCATTCATTCGTCGGACCTCTCTATCGAAGACAATATGAAACGTGCCATATGAAAGAGCCATGCTCTTCAGCTGCGATAACAAGCGTGCCCCGATATCTCGCCACGCAGGCGAGTGTGGGGGGCACTTGCGAGAAGTTGAGTGCACACATACCGCTTGAATAGCCGCTGTCCGGGAATTTGACTGGTCGCCAGTGGTCTGGCTGGGGATATATGGGTCATATGGTTGAGACGATGACATTTTTTCTCAATTTGTATTGAATGTTTGCTTGCTTGTTTTTAAATTTGGCTTGAGATACCCTACCTGCCTTTGTATTTTGAGTGAGTTTTGCGCAGTGTCCCCGTGACCGTCAAACGAGAATGCGGGTGCATCCACTATGGTGTGCAGAAACTGAGCTTCGTGCAGTGATGATCTGCCAAAAACGCTTTTCATTTGGGGGGAGGTTCCCGATTGACTATTGCATATTACTATCAAGTATTCTTCAATCACTGTAAGATAACACCTCAGTACGGAAAGAAACTCACCACCAAATCATTTTTGTAAATACTACATGCACAACTTATAGAAACCCTAATCCAAACATGATTAGGACCTTAAAGTCTCATTCGACCAAGCAGTGATGTGCCCTGATTATTTCTGATTTAAAACTTCCAGTCTCCAATTGTCTGAAAGTCTGATCATTTACATGGGTTTGAAATTGTTAGGCCTTTCGCCGAGGACAAAAAGCCCAGATGCTAGAAAGTGCGTATTAAAGTTTGCTTGCGAGTGTGGTGTTTTTAAAAAGGTCTTGCCACTAGATCAGTATGAACTGGAATACGGTGACGTCTCCGAATTTCTTATTGATGTGGGACTGACCGAGTAGGTTCAACGCTAGTTGCGGCAATCCACTGCATGACACGCGGCGCCCGCAATTGTGGCTAAATTTAGACACGATGAGGCGAAAGCCTCGATGAAGTAGGCCGGTATTATTTGGTTTAATGGCTTTTATGGCCAGCTTGGGTTTGATCCAAACCGCAGCCGATATGTCAGGCATACAACGAGGCCGCCGTAAAGTGCACCTGCCACTTAAGTGACCTCACAAAACCGGCTTACTTTGATTCAGCGGTCCGTAACAATGCGCGTCCACACATTCCACGCGTAGGTTGATTGTTACGAATTTAGCGAACAAAAAGAGAATTACTAGGTTGAGCTAAGTCATGCTTAGACATGCTGCGGCCACTCGAACTAAAGTGTTGTTCGCTCGTATACCCAATCTCGCTGACTTGGCATTGGCGGCTGGTCACGGCATTTAATCAACGCTCAGCCACAAAAGGTTGCCTCGGGTGCGGGCATGCAGAGCGAAGATAAGGGCCGAGAATCAGTACAAAGTAGATTGACAATTGCACCCAATAATGCATGCACAAAGAAAAGAGGGCATCAGGCTGTTTCGAATCTCACAATTCCACATGAAGTGCGCTATGGGAGAACAATAAATACGTAGCTCTTTTTATATTGACATTCATCAAGGCTGTACCAGCTAAATTTCGTCACGGCAACACCTCCAACGCAAAGCGCGCTCAGTGGCCGCACAAAGTGCAGGAATGCTCGCCTTCCTCCACCGTGAGACAAATTGACCACGATTCCTTTTCCTCACTTTTCCTTTCCCTTCTTTCCACACTTCAATAAATAAATACAATAAAAATGGACGGTGGTATGTATTACACAACTCAATCATTCGCCTCCAGAACAGGCCTTAATGGATGAGGCGTTTTTCAGGGCCTATGCGGTTTTTATCTCGACTATCGCTTGCTTATACTCGCCGGGTTCCTTCGGTATCACAGTCTCGAGTTCACGGTCCTTCGAAATAGGTGTATTTCTTTGATTCTACTGCTGGGGCTAGTCATAGAGGATAGGAACAGTCATAGATACTGTCATTGACCTTTTCGGCGTTATGGTTTATGGACGGGTCGAGCGTTCTTCAAAGTGGCAATTTGCGATACTCAGTTACACGCCACGATTCCATTTCCATTTTGACCTCAAAAAGTGCCTAGCTATAATATCCTACGAAGAATTCATACACACAAGGAACTCGTGACTCAGCACTTGCCGTTGCATAAAGCCAAAGCCCAATGTTGATTTGTTCCTCGAGTCGTCGAACTCTGGTGTAAGGGTGTGCCGGGTTTGCGACAGCCCCTTTCGCACCAAAGCAATCAGATTCGCACACGGGTGGACGACGCGCGAAAATTAAGCTCACCGCGACTGCCCCGTATACCGAGATTCCGCATACCCACACGAATACCCTCAACTGAATTAAGAAACATGTACTAACACCGAATTAGAAGAAGTTGCTGCTTTGGTTATCGACAACGGTTCCGGTATGTGCAAAGCCGGTTTTGCCGGTGACGACGCACCTCGTGCTGTGTTCCCATCTATCGTGGGTAGACCAAGACACCAGGGTATCATGGTCGGCATGGGTCAAAAGGACTCTTATGTTGGTGACGAGGCCCAGTCCAAGAGAGGTATTTTGACTTTGAGATACCCTATTGAGCATGGTATCGTGAACAACTGGGACGACATGGAGAAGATCTGGCATCACACCTTCTACAACGAGTTGAGAGTTGCCCCTGAGGAACACCCAGTCTTGTTGACCGAGGCTCCAATGAACCCTAAGTCCAACAGAGAGAAAATGACTCAAATCATGTTCGAGACTTTCAACGTTCCTGCTTTCTACGTTTCCATCCAGGCCGTCTTGTCCTTGTACTCCTCCGGTAGAACCACTGGTATTGTTTTAGATTCTGGTGACGGTGTTACTCACTTGGTTCCTATCTATGCTGGATTCTCCATGCCTCACGGTATTTTGAGATTGAACTTGGCTGGTAGAGACTTGACCGACTACTTGATGAAGATTTTGTCCGAGCGTGGTTACACTTTCTCCACCACTGCCGAGAGAGAAATTGTCCGTGACATCAAGGAGAAATTGTGCTACGTCGCCTTGGACTTTGAGCAGGAGATGCAAACGTCTTCTCAATCTTCCGCTATCGAGAAATCGTACGAGTTGCCAGATGGACAAGTCATCACTATTGGTAACGAGAGATTTAGAGCTGCCGAGGCCTTGTTCCGTCCTACTGACTTGGGCTTGGAGGCTGTTGGTATCGACCAAACCACTTACAACTCTATCATCAAGTGTGACGTCGACGTTAGAAAGGAGTTGTACGGTAACATTGTTATGTCCGGTGGTACTACTTTATTCCCAGGTATTGCTGAGCGTATGCAAAAGGAGATTACCGCGTTGGCTCCTTCCTCCATGAAGGTCAAGATTATTGCTCCACCTGAGAGAAAGTACTCTGTATGGATCGGTGGCTCCATCTTGGCTTCCTTGTCCACTTTCCAACAGATGTGGATCTCGAAGCAAGAGTACGACGAGTCTGGACCAACTATCGTTCACCACAAGTGTTTCTAATCGCGTTTGTGTCTTTAGTTGTTCACGCCGTATTCTTGCGAAGGCAGTACAATGCTTTCCTTTAAAAGTATACTCTCCTACTAGTTAGCTCTTGTTTTGAAAGCAACCTATATAAAATGGAGAATATCGAAGTATTAGCTCAGATTAAAATCAGACTACTGTAGGAGCTCCATGTGTGTATGCGATCACTTTCTTTCAAAAGAAAGAAGCAAGTCGTATTAACATCACCTAATATCTAAGTATGGCGTTTTCAGTTCGACCCTTCCCAACACACACTGCGGAGCATAGCGGGCGATGACATTATCTTCGTGCAACATGTCGAAACTTTCTGTCGCGTCCCTCCCAGCGAACTTGAGTATTGATTCCCGACCCCCGGGGTGATCGTTTAGGAAAGTGGATAAGTTCATGACCACGTTCTTCACAATCACCCAGCAATCGTCTTCGGTATTGTGTTTCGCTACCTCCGCCACGGTATACGTTTTTGATGGTATCTTAAATTGCGTGTAGCTCTTGCTTGACTTCTTGTCAGGGCGCGACGAAGGCTGCTCAGAAATTGCTTGCTGATCATCCAGGGACTCTGTCGCAAAAGTACCGCTTTCACCAAGATCTATAGTAACCCTCTTTGTCTGCGGGTCGATGTGGAGACAGATTTGGCCCAAACGGTTCAAGGCCGGGGTATTCAGTGCTTTGTGTGTTGTCGACAAACTTTGTAACAAAAGACTTGATGCTTCGTTGGCAGCCAAGCGACCATATACCACACAAGCCAAGAGCGAAGACCCTCCAAGACGATTATGACCGTGGACGCCACCAGCAACTTCACCAGCAGCATAGAGGCCTTCAAAAGTAGTTTCTTCGCCATTTTTTTGATGAACTACTTGCGTTCTCTCGTTGATCTTTACACCCCCCATGGTGAAATGTAGCACTCGAGCAATGAACGCCACGTGATATTTGCCTTCTTTCTCCATGTCGTAGGGTGTAGTCGGGAAAAACTTCTTACCAAATTTGTCTTCTTTCTCACCTTTCGCCGAGGAGTTATAATCGGCAATAGTTGAGCTGAGGTTTTTAAAAGGAATCCCCATCTCTTCTGCCAATTCTTCGCCCGAAACAGTTCTCAATAAGTTTCTCTGAGTGTAGTGCTTAATGTGGAACTCAAGACGCAGCTCGCTTTGAGTGTTCAAAACAAGCCTCAATGGGCCTTTCCCAGCTTGTAGTTGTTTGAGCATCTCCCCACTTACATAGTCTCTTGTGCCAAGCTCATCACAAAATCTCTCTCCGTCTTTGTTAAGGATTATACCACCTTCTCCTCTTAAGGCCTCGGCGCCAAGGAAAAGAAATCTGGGCTGTTTATTCCCGTGAATTGCATCCGTGTCGTGGTAGTCAATAAGTCCCGTGGGGTGCACCTGAACCTTATCCAAATCAATGCCGACACCGCAGTTCTTCATCACAATTTTCTGCCCGTCCCCAGTAGCATGATTACCATTCGTGGACGGAAGATCAATGATGTCTGGCCGGTACTTGCGCAATAATGAATTTTTTGTGAAGTCTGCTGCATAACCACCAGTGGCCATGATGACGGGTCCGAAAACTTCCAGTTTTTGCTTCGTCTTCAAGTCTTTGTATTTCACTCCCTTGATCCGAGAGTCGTTATTCTCGTCTACAATGAGATCAAAAACCTGTGTATTTTTCAAAATCGCGATTCTGTCAGGTTGTGACTCGGCCAAATTCTCCAAAGTCTCCAAAAGTTTGTATGTAATGGCCATACCAGGAAATTTAGCATCTTTACCGCGATGTGTTCTGGGTTGAGAATGACCACCTAAACGAGAAACTAAGGATAAGTCCAAATCAAATACATCTTGAAGCCAATGTACTGCGTCTGCGCTATTGTGTGTAAGCACCTTGATAAGCGCCGGGTTCGCCCTGTCCTTCGCCGTGGCCAATGTATCTTGATAAAATTGATCCACCGTGTCAGGTATCCCTAGCTCAGTCTGTGTCCGCGTGAGTGCACCATTTATTCCCAGAGTCGCCTTACCGCTGTTGCCACTCAAAAATCCTTGCTTATCCAATAAGACAACATTAGCGCCTCTAAGATACGCCTGGTGGGAAGCAGAAAGACCCGCTAGACCACCACCGACGACAATGATGGGGTTGGCTGGGAAAGAATCGTTTGGATTGGACATTTCTTTATTATTGCAACTTCTTTTTACTGATGATAATCGGTCGAAGACTAAAGACTAAGCTGGAGCGACGAATTCGGTTGGATCCCGAGATATTTGAATCTTGTTTATTTATGTGGAAGCAGAATCTCTTTAGGTGTGAAAGACAAATATTTTTGCGAAGTTTGGTGGTTATGCCAGCTTTTGGCGGTGTCTCCCATTTAAGCGCTTACTCATAGGCGTTCTCATTCGCCCAGGGTGAGATGGTTTTGCGGGGTTGTGTCATATTGTGGGGTCTGCTTTCCTCGGCTTTCGCGGGGCGAAAACAAGACCATGGCTACTCTGGTTCACAGGACGCGCTTAACAGTAGAGCTTGTGAGCTACATCAGACGCCGAGTGACTCCTCGAATTTTATCAGTATAATCAGTGCTCAAATTTGAATCACCAAGTATTGTACACTTGGGCTTCCCGCGAAGTATAAGTTTGGCCCCTTTTTTCATTTTTAGGTCCACTGACTTCATCTTGGAAAGTGCCGTGAAAAGCTTTTCAAGGCGCAATAACCAACGTATACGTTGGCACGATTCTGTAGATTGGTCTTTCACTAAGTCATCTTTCGTATCTGAATAAACCTTTTTTTTTTCTAATTTGGTTGCAATTTGATTTCAGAATCACTACGGAAAACAGCTCAGCGAATGTTGACTCTGAAGCTTCCCAATCCTAGCCCGATCATTCTTTGAGCCGCATGCAAACTGACATATTGTTCATGCAGATTTCACGAAGTTTTATATATACTGTTGATTATGAAACACCATTATTGAGTTATTCGACCTCATATGCAATCAGCCAGATGCAGCCAGCTAATAGTAGCACTTACACAAAATGTTTCGCGTATTAATTCGATCATAGCCACGTATATCCGGACCCATTGATGTTCTTTATCACAATCACGCCGTTCTTCAAACGTGAACAAAGCGAATCATGACAAGGACAGAAATAATCATGACATTGAATAACCAGAACTAAAAATTGTGGGAAATACCATGTTGTTGTAGAGAAGAAGTTTGCCCAATCAAAATTTCATACTCGAGGATGCAGCCGAGTTCAAGCCTTCATGAGGCTGAGCTCAAATTTCAACACCCAAGATCTAAGAATTGTGAATGAATGTCAGGCGGGCAGATCACCTAATTTCACTGAAAATATCAGGTGTTGCCGGTGACGTTTTATGCCTGTTTCGCCACATGGCCGGCTTTTTTCTCGAACAATGAACAATGGAAATCAACTCCTCCATACGGCCGAATCAAGTGATGAAACGGCAAAATATATCGATGCGTCAGGTCTTTGCCGAGTACGGGCCAGATGGTCTCCCCGACTTTTCAATTATGAATTTATAGAAGTTCGAAATCCTCTCACCTGCAATGGTCCGATCCTTTTTTCTTCGACAAGATGATGAGAATTCTTCGTATTTTCGCTCTCTATTCTTCGCTTGTGCTAGCTTTCGAAAACAAGTATACATCGGACCCAGATTCTGATGCTATTCTAGGGTTTGCTGCTACTTTTCATAGAGCTCTCAGTCTCGAGCAAAAAGCTTTAGAGGCCAATAAACTCTTGGATCTTTCCAGTCTGGAAGTCATTCACACTACAAGCAGTGTGAGAGATCCATCTTTCAGTTTCACATTTCCAAAAAATACAAGATTCAGGATCTATGAGCTCACTGGCTATTACAAGCCCGATGTCTCAGGTGCCCACACGTTTCGACTTGACAACAGTGATGCTACATCTTTTCAACTTGGTGCCGGTGACATGTGCCGCCAGGATGCTTTTGAAAATGTGTCGGATAGGTTGGATATAAATCCTATTGAGCCTCTGAAGCTGGATTACATCGTTACCATGGATCTCGAGAAAGACAGGCTTTATCCTCTAAAGATCGTGCACTTTCCTCAAGGCAAAAGAATCAGGGTGGCAATCATGCACAAAGATTCAAGAGCAGAATCAGAGATGGATATCACAGATGACATTTTGCAATATAGGTACGATGATGACCACGTCTCTGTCGCTTCGATATCAACAAGTAATTCAAGCAAAAAAGCATGTGACCCTCCTTTTGAAGTTAAAAAAGGTTTGAAATTAAGGGTTTTTGATTCAAAGTCCAACGAGAAGCCCACAGAAGCTCAAGCTTATATTTCTGGCTACCGAATGGGTAAGTTCAAGTATGAGAGCCAATTTGATAGGATTTCAAATGCTCCTCGAATCTACGATTATGAAATCGAAGAGAAGGCTTTTGGACTCGAGTTGAAAGGCTATTTCAGGATCTCTCATGCGGACACGTATACGTTCACGCTCAGAGCCAATGGAATCTCCAGTCTTCAAGTTGGTCCTGGAGTACCAAAACTTAGACTTGCCCGATTTGAAGACATCAATGAGTCATGGGTCAAACTTGACTCGCGCGCCCCGAAGCTCAAAAAGCGTGACATCCAAATCGACCTCAATGAAGATCTATATTATCCTATCCGAGCAGTTGTGATCAGTGACAGTTTGAACGCAAAATTAGACTTTTCGGTGAAAGACTCGCAAGGTAAAATGGTGGACTTTTCCGAGGTTATTCCCTTTGATCGGAAAGGCTTCTTGAAAGAGTTACCTTTAGACCCGACAATTGATGAGGGCAAGACAGATCTAAGTGGTATGACATTTGATGTTGGCAACAAATCAAGCGAGAATTCATACGATCAGGTCTTGCCAAAAGACAAGCTTGCGATCTCGACGGTCCAGCCCGGAGCTATCACAGAGAATGATGTGAATCCCATCGATGTGAATGCAAGCACAAGCGAAAATTCAGCTTCGCCCCGAGATGCACTAGGGGAAGTTGATTATCTCAATACGCAACTCAATTCCAGAGTGTCATCAAACAAAACTAGTAGCTCTGATGCGGTGATGAATGCAAACGAGATCTCAATCCCACTTATCGAAGGTGCAATTGATGGTGATCTGTATCAAGCCATTAGCCTGGGGACTGAGACTTCCAATGACACTTTGAAAGAGCCGAGTTCAGATGGCACTCAAGTGCATATTGCGGGTGATATCGCTCAGCACGCATCAGAAACCAATGATACCTTACCATTTGCGAAAGTCGACAAGCTTCGAGAAGTAAAGGCCAACCAGCTGTGTACCAAAAGTGTGGACGAATACAAGCAAGTTCCCGTTGTCGAGTTTACAGCATCAGGACATAATTATCCTGAAGCTCCAAAAATCTCCGAACATGTTGCAGGCGGTGAAAACGCCACTGGAAGCTCGCCACCCTTCGAGCAAGCTCGCCTTGCAGAATCTGGACACGCTCAAATTGCTACCCAGGGGCCTACCGATCTCGGAACTTATTCGATGGCAATCTCACGTAACGAAACTGACGAGAGAAGGCCCAATAATTCGAAAAGCAGTGGCACATTAGAAGGGAATGAGTACAATAGATTCGGCACTTTGCAGTCGGCCTTACCGGACTCTGGGATTCCCATAAGTTTCCCAGACTTGTTGCCAGTGAAGGCACGCTTAATTGAGGTAGGTGGAGAGCCATCCGTAAGCACCAAGCTTTCAAACCAGCACGAAGTGAAATTGAGCCTTAGCGGCTGCCCCCACAAAGAAACGAGCGCATTTGAGGCTAAATATCATTTTGGCAGTCACGAAGTGGAGAGCACGAAGACGGAAGAGCTTTGCATGAAAAATTGCCCCAAAAACTTGGAAGCGTGCTCTACGAGCCTCAGAGAATCCCCGCTAAAACCGGATGAGCATGCTCAGATATTCGACAGCTCGATGTTATCCCAGGACAATGAGCCTATCGGGGCTCGGTTGAAAAATGATCGCGCGGGTGACAGACAGGACTTGATGCTTGGCAAGGATCTGGTAGAAATCGGGGAAGAATTTCAGCCCATCTCAGGTCACAGAGTTGTGAGTACCCGCCCCGAAATGGGATTCGCGAAAGCTTCGCATTTTGAGCCACTTTTGGCTCACCATCCACACCTTGATCTTGTCGACATTGTTTCGCCGGCTTCACCAGAAAAGAGCAATGGAATGGCACAGGTTCGTGTAAACGTCCCTTCAAATGTTGAGATCTATGAGTCTCAAGCCATGGCCATCAATTTCGGTGGAATCAAAATAATTTGCTGGAACATTTTGCTTTCGTTCGCCATGGGCATATAAATTCAGTTTGAAAGGCGCAAAGGAAGTGTAATTTTACGCGGCGTATCTTATTTCCAAGGCTTCTGATGAGAGATCAGCGTCGACTCGAAAGAGTGCAAATATTTCGAGGACAAAAATATGAATTGTTTCCATTAAAATTATTCAATTTTCTTGGTTGTTCCGTAAGCATATCAATACTTACATTACGTACCGAGCCTTACAATGGGTCGTCAAAAACATCGTCCTGAACTTCTCTCTGAACGCCATACTTGTCAGTAAGAGTGTCGAGTGTGTGCATGTCTTCATCGCTCAATTTGAATGTTTTCAAGTTTGACAAGATTCTATCCTTTTTCGTGGATTTGGGCAACACAACAGTGTCACGCTGTACACCCCATGACACCAAGACCTGGCCGACGTCGACGTTGTTCTTCTTCGCAATTCCCACGATAGTGTCATTTACCACTAAAGTGGTCTCGGACGACCCCAATGGACAGTAGCACTCGATGACAATATCATTATCCTGGAACCATTTGGTCAACTCCGGTTGCGGCAACAATGGATGACCCTCGATTTGATTCACCACAGGCTTCACGGTCACTCCCGGGTCGGCCAAAAGCTTCTTCGCTTTCGTCACGGTGAAGTTCGAAATTCCGATAGACTTTACCCTACCTGTGTCTAGCAATTTCTGGATCTCCTTGTAAGTGTCGACGAAATCCCAGTCTTCGTAAGGGGTCTCTGTGGCCGGATCGAGCGACTTGGGCCAATGGAGCAAGTACATGTCGACATAATCTAAGCCCAATCTGTCCATTGACTCGTCGAACGCCTGCCTCACCTTCTTGTGGTCGAAATTCCACACTTTTGTCGTGAGGAAAATCTCTTCTCTGGGAATACCCGACTCTCTGATTCCTTGCCCAACTTCCTTTTCGCAGCCATAATGAGCTGCGGTGTCGATGTGTCTGTAACCATTTCGTAAGGCGAACGAGACGGATTCCACGCACTCTTTGCCCTTGGCCAACCAGGTTCCAAGAGCTACTGCTGGAATGGTTTTACCATTGTTCAATTTATATGTTTTAGTGCAAATTTGCGCAGACATTTTCGTGGTAATGAGATTGATGTTCAGTTGAGACGGCGTTATGCGATTGCGATAATTATAAGATCAACTGACTTAATTCTTTTTGAACGATGGTACCTTTAGATCAAACATTCTTATATAGCTTATATTTAGCTTTGCGATGGCTACAGCGCAACTATCGATCACGGGCAGCAACGATGGAGTTCCGGTGGTTGCGGTTGCGGTTGCGAATACGAACGGATGACTGTTGCGCATTTGACGGGATGTGACAACTAATAATTCTCGTCAAAATGAACCCACCCGCGAGCATGTATATTTATCGCAACGTCGACTTGCCAGGAGAAATAAAAAAAAATTTAAAAAAAGAAGATAAACTTGTTATGGACGGAAAATTGCGTGTTCCTGACGAGTGGGCGCGGTCGCGGTCGCGGGGCAATGGTCGCCTGTTTCTTTTCCCCATCCTCACAGCAATTCCTTCGATCTGGTAGTATTTAGCCAGTCTTGAAGCTTAATTAGATCCCACAAATTAGTGGCTGCACTCCAATAGATGGCACGTGGGGTAACCCGAGACTGAACACATATCGTGCTCATGAGGTACAATGATCCTTCTGCTTGGTGCCGTGGTGACCACGATGACGTCATATTATCTACGGGCTCTGTATCCCGAAAGAACCCGCGAAACTTAGCTTTGGCTTAAGATTCGTTCTGACAATTTGTGACCGAAAACACAAAGCGTGCTGAAAGAATGGATTCAGGAAAAGAGAGTACAGTGTCTACGATAGAACTGAACCGAAGAACGTAACAATCAACTGACTCATCTTAACGTGTGTTGACATTGCGTGATGTGACCTCAGAACTTCAAATTTCAGACAGTCTACTAATCCTTCCATGCTCCGGAATCTCGAAGTCTTTCGCCTTTCAGCCTGGTTTCTGCCAGTCAAGGGCCCGATCTGGCCACTGCGTCAAAGTGTGGTGATGAGCAATTGATAGCTGAAGATTTCTCAAAGTTGACTACACCTATCGCCTTCAAGTTGCAGCTGCTGAATACGTCAAGTTGTCTGATCATGGCCCAGATATCTCAAGGGTGCGTCTTCAGAATATGTTCGAGGCAAGATATCCAGTATCTATACAATCAGAGTCGCAGCACGTGCAAGCTTGCCAGTTGCTGACGCCGTGATTTGGTCCGACGGCATCGAGAGTGACAGCGACCACTTGTTCATGTTTGTGCTTCGCTTCAATTTCCGAGTGACGATACATGAGATATCTGCGACTTCATTTTTGCAAAGCGACAAAATTGTAGCATAGTTGAACCCCGTCGAAACTTCAATGTGAGTTACAAAAAGGCGCCAATTCGATTGTGGTCGCGAAAAACTCGAATGTGATCTACAATTTGATTGACGACGATTTTTTGTCTTCTTAAAAAAAATCCGCAAATTCACGATGAGATGGTGAAACACTGCGAAGCCAAGAAATCTAAGCACGCCCACATAACAAAACACACATCGTGCGAGATGTTCGCCGCATATCGTCTCATAACCTCTCAGGTCGCCGCGCAGTACCGAAAAGCCGACTTGACACGTGCTTTGTAGACAACAAGTCCAAAGACCAAAGTGTAAATTTTTACATATTTATAGACCTTATGGTATCACTATGTAAACTTGGGCAAGATTACCCTCGGACTGAAAAGGCATGCATTCAATATTTTGTGTTCGCACGGCTAAATCACCGATGTCGGGGTTTGGAGCAAACGACCTGCATGGAGACGTC
Organism: Metschnikowia aff. pulcherrima; assembly: GCA_004217705.1. Lineage (NCBI taxonomy): Eukaryota > Fungi > Ascomycota > Pichiomycetes > Serinales > Metschnikowiaceae > Metschnikowia > Metschnikowia pulcherrima. The sequence continues at coordinate 32,138 of CP034459.1, read as the reverse complement.
TCATTGCCCGTTTTGATGTGGGTTTAGTAAGCATTCCATGCCCGATGAAATCTTGAATTAGATCATTTGCGCGTATCGAACGATATAGAAATTTCTTTGCTGGATGTTTAGTAAGCAGCACCGGGAGAAAGCCACTTTCACTGATATAAAAGGGGCATCAGTTTGCCTTCAACAATTCTTTATTCAAACTCATCGTTAGTATTTAGCAAGAATGGTGTCCCAAATTATCCTCGAAAACCCACCCACTGGACCAGTCAACTTGGCTTGGGGCCAGCAAGACTCCACCTTCAAAATGGTAGAGGCTGAGCTCCCTGCCCTCAAAGAAGGCGATTTGAAAGTCAAAGTTTTGTACCTTTCGAACGATCCTACCCAAAGAATTTGGATCAACGCCGGTCAAGATCCTAGAAGACTGTACATGCCCCCTGTGTTCAAAGGCGAGCCTATTAGAACGTTGGGGTTGGCCGAGGTGCTCGAGTCTAAGTCCGACAAATATGCTAAGGGCGATGTCGTGAGTGCTGTGCTCCACTGGGCTGAGGAGCTTGTTATCCCTGACACCAATGTTAGCACGATTGTTGACAAGTCGCTTCCATACGAGTGGTATTTGTCTGCAATTGGTCTTACTGGTTTGACCGCGTATTTTGGCTTGGAGAAGATCGGCTTGTTGAAGGAAGGCCAGACCATTCTCATCTCTGCGGCCTCTGGTGCAACCGGATCCATGGCTGTCCAGTTAGCCAAGCACTACTTCAAGGCGTCGAAGGTTGTTGGTATTGCTGGCTCCGAGGAGAAGTGTAAATGGGTCGAATCGTTGGGTGCTGACTTATGTGTGAACTACAGAGATGCCGATTACCAGCAGCAATTGGACAAGTTCATTGGAGATGATCTCTTTGACGTGTACTTTGACAACGTCGGAGGTGACATCTTGAACTACGCCTTGAAACGTGTTAAGAGATACGGGCGCATCATTGTGTGCGGTTCCATCGCCGGATACAACGACAAGTCTAAGCTGGTGATTGATGCCGGAGTTGAGATTTTCAGCAACCGTTTGACGGTGCAAGGCTTCCTCGTTTTTGACTACTCTTCTGAGTTCCCAGAGGCGTCCAAAAACATCGTGGCTGCCATTAAGGACGGAAAGATCTCATCTGATGGAGTCCATGTTGAGGACTTGTCGAATTCCGATAAGCCATTCGAGAAGGTTCCTCAGACTTGGCACAAGTTGTTTACTGACGACAAGCCAAGAGGAAAATTGATCACCAAGTTGGTGTAGTCGTCACAAATAGAGATTTGGTCATCCATGCATATAGAGAATAAACACTTACAATGACAGAGATCTCTCAAAATCGCTCCTAACCGGCGAAGTCGTCAAATATCGATTTTGCACCCGCCGTTTGCCTTGAACAAATTGGTTATTTCTAGTTTTTACTTGCTGCATTGGAGTTTCAGGATACATCAGCCCCATCGGAAATTTTTTTTTGGGAATATACGGGTAGGATAGTGCAAACCAGACGACGTGCAAAATAAAGCTTCAAGATGCTCAAGTGAAGTCATCAGTCACGTCGTATCAGATGTGTTATAGATTACATTGCCTATCCAGCATATAAATATTGTAGAATAATTACGTAAAGTTGCCCTGTGGTATCGCCCAAGGGTGGCTGACTCTTCCTTTTGGCTTCCATTTCGCGAATCTCCTTAATCAGAAAGATTAGATCAATGCTCAACAAGTTCAACGAGCGCCTTGGCTTTCATGAGCGGAATAACTGAGGAAAGGCGGTGTATCGAGGTTTTTAGCTTACAATTCTCAAGAGGCCCTGGAGGACGCCTCCTTTAGCGGACGGCAGCATGCAAATAGCAAACAGGGAGTGTGTCGGACATGATCTCCATTGATTTATACCGAGATATTTCGAGACAACATTGGCAACACTAGAAAGCCTATTTACTAAGATTCCTGATACTTCTGGCGGAAAATTGAATTGTGTAGTTAATCGCTCCTCTTAGCCCTCACTGAGGTCAGGCAGACACTCCCTGAAGTCACGTGACCATTCTTCTCAAATTGTTTTGCATCGGTAGCCGAAGCGTTGTCATGCGGCTCACCTGATTCAATTCTTGTCTTTAATTCTGCAAGCCAACAACGAATGCAAAAATGCTTTGCTTCCCTGGGTTTCAAGCGTGAAAATTTTCGGCTCTGAAGATCTAAAATACGGGAAAATCATCCGGAAGCAACCCTCAAAAGAGACATTGGCTACTGCCTCGTCCCAGAGAGCAGAAAGTCAAAAGGCGGTGCAACCCTTCAGTTTGTTTTGATGCCGCAATTGTCCACACTAGCAGACATGCTTGCTGGATGTTCTCTAAACAAAAGCTCGAGAAGCCAATGCATTCGCTCAAATTTAAGGAGATGCCATTGCTGTCAGTCCCGGCTGTTTACCACCACACGTAGTATATCCAGAAACTTTTTCATACCAGGAGCGAGGCGCAAGATAACAGCTTGGTCTCAAAAAACATTTTGGGACTCTGCATGGTTTGCTGGCGCAACAAAAAGCTAGGTGCTCCACGACGTTGCTCACCGATCCTGCGGTTCTTGGCGGGAACAAAGCTACATTGACTGGGAACCCTGGTCACATTTGTTTCGAATTGGTCAATTGCTGCAGTTTTGAGTGAATATCACATTCTAGCATGCGGCGGGCTACCCGCTTGATTGCTTTGCCGCTCTGAAGGGGGTTCATCTCGCAAAAGCCTCCATTTACCTACCCTCGCGGAATACGACTTTTCGCAGACGATTATTCTCTTGTTCAATGAGCCAAGCTCTTCTTGATCAAACGAACGATGGCCGACCTTCCTCACATTCAGAAAACGTCATCAAAGGATCGCGTCTTGTTGGGTAAGATCTGGATGCCGACTAAGAAGGATGCGCTCCACTGAAGTCCATTTTCTGTCGTCAGGTAAGTCGAACTTCAAACCTGTATCTGCAAATGCATTTATATGCGGTTACATGCAATTTTGCTGAGCTGAATAATATACGCAATCGCTAGCCACACTTCGCGTAGGAGATGATCATCTGAAGCAGTATGAAAATCGGATTTTTATATTAATTTTGAGCCCTGATTGTGTTACCAACCAGATTTCTTGTACGGAACAGCCTGAAGAGAAAAGTTTTAAATTGGTGCCTCTCAGTCATCAAAAGGCTTCATGAGTCTGCTTTTGCGAGGTTAAATTGGCCCTCGCCGAGCATTCCGGATGTTTTAGATGGTGAATAAAGTCATTACTATCGAGAGTTTTCTGTAACATCGTAAGAGTTTTGATTTATATCATTCCATGAATGAGCTATAGAGATCATGCATGATTTGCTTGTCCGAGTATTCAGTACTCTTGGAGAGCGACTCATATCACAGGCAAAAATATGTCGGTGTATTAATTCAATTATTCAGACAAGCGGCGTGTTAAAATGATCGCCCGTCATCTGATAATGTTATCAAGGCCCAATTTAAGATCTCTAATTTGACGTAGTCACGTGATGGCGCCCCTGAATGTTTTGATTGCCAGCGTCCGAGGTCTGGCCAACTCAAACACGAAGACCGAAAACTCAACATCATGCCCAGAAGATTTAGCCAATCATTTTTCTATATGTGATACCTCAATCACCGCAACCGGACGAAGCAAGAAATTCTCAATTGCATCCACGCTCCCAGAGAGTTTTACAACTTGTCCTCAACAAGCGCACTCTAACGAACAATCAACTTTGCTCAATGGACCACAAAGAGAGTCTATCATTCGAGCTTTTATGATGATTCAAAGGCTGTTTTGAACACAATACGCATCTTTTTCCCCGAAGGAAGCATTGCCGAGTCCTGCTACGCTGTGTCAGGTGAGGCAAGATCAAGCCCTCGAGAAATAAATGATCAGATTACTTTTCGTTGGCCTCGATTGCTACCATATCCCTACAAATGTGTCTGGAACTGAACTTCAAGCCATACAATTTATTTCCAGATGTTTGCAGCTGCTATTAAGTGCTTTCGAAGGTGTGTGTTCATAGTGAATTCGCATTTGAACAACAAGATCTTACGACAGGCCTCGAACGCCTAGAACTGACTGAATTTGATTACAAAGAGGTTTTCTTCTCTGAATTCAAATCTCCTTGTCGATTATCTTAGCTTTGAAGCATTCTTCGCGGAAGTATCAGTGTTTTTGTCCTGAACTTGTGCTGGGAAGAGATAAGGAGAGACCTGGTGATAAGTGATTTGAATTCAGGCAAGAATCGCTGGAAGATTTAGCACATCACCATGTGAGCCCAGTGCTTCCCAAATTTTGGCCCTCGTGGTGTCTAGCGTCTACTAGAGCGAGCTTTTCTTAGGTCGGATTTGCATAAGCTGGCATAGGGCACACAGTTCAACCGCGGCAGAGCTACAATTGAGTCTTGGGATATTTTGTGTGACCTGTGAGGAGCGTTTTCAAGCTACTTTTGTTTGTCGAATTGATAATCGGTCCTCTAAGATTGGATAGAATGTTTACGTGAGACAAAGACGATATTGATCTCTCTTCGCAATTTGAGCCTGCTTCGAATTATCCTCGATTTTGAAGCGCTACAAAATTTAGGAGAATCTTCGGAGTTCACGACCCATTTTCACGAGAAGAAGGTTTCTTTTCTCTGTGATCGCTCGCGTAAAGCCGAACTCGTGATTTATCGTTCTTCATCTTTGAAAATGGAGCGTCATTCTTTATGAAGTATAAGCTGCATAATTAGTGATCGGGAAAGCGACGTGGGTCTGTCTTGATCGTCAACTGCCAGCACATGTTTTGCGAGATACTCCCACACTTTGCGTCCAAAAACATCCGAACTGCTTTGTGATGTGGGTCAAGAGGGGCGAAGGAGTGTCGACTATACACTGTGGAGAATTCAGATCCGCTGCACGCTTCTTCTTACATCAGTCGATTGCCCTTTCCGCCTCAAAGTCGGTCGTTTTTTCAGATCAATTTGGTTGAAGGACAATGGCAATACATGCATTACCTGCAAACTGCTACACATTGGTCACACTGGTGAAAGCAATCGTTTTTAGGTGAAAATTGGGCTTCTCCTGGATGGTCTGAAAACCAGACGTCGGACATGAGTCAGTGAAATAGGCTCGCGGGTTTCTGAAGACTTCCTGAATTTGGATGCGGTATGATTTCACAATGATCCGATGGCTCTCTAACACATCGGGTCATGAGGGCTTCTGAGCTTCCTTCTTGAAAGTTGGTGTGCTCAAAATTCTGGCAAGAAAAAGAATGCAGCACCTTGATTTCGCATATAGTATCTCACTACACTATTCGGTATGGCTCAGTGAGACTTGACCAACGTTGATCGGGTGGGAATCTGCTTTTTTTTTCACGAGATGGCCGCAACCGACAGACCCTCTTCTTGCAACTCTCTGAAAAATCTTCTCAGAATTGAGTGGCAACGCTTCTTTGTGACAAAAGCGCTACAGCATCTCAAAAGCAACTCGGGAAATGTGCTAAGAGGATTTTGAGGCAATAAATCATGAACTTGTTTGCTTTTCTCTCACTTGTTGATAGCCCTTAAGTATTCAGTTCAGCCGAGCCCGTTCCGCTCCTACTCTGAAGACTTTGCTTACTTTCGTATAGGTCTTCCGCACCCTGGTGGCGAAGGAAGCCCCACTTTAAGCCATCGATCAGTGGCATCGTCTGGTGACGACAATTACAAATGTTCAGTCCGAGGCCGGCTTCTTTGATCGCATGCTCCATACTTTCGCCAAGCATTCTGGTTGACCTTGATCGTGGAATGTTCTGGCGATTTGCATGTGCATGACCACCACACTTTGGAGGATGTTGGTACTTCTTTGTATTTGACCTTCCACAAGGCCTTGCGCCAGTTCAAGGGCGTCAAGCGTCTCCATCAAACATTACAATACACGACAAATATAACTAAGTAAAGGATTTAGTTGAGTGTGAAGACTGGGCACCGCGAGAGTTTATCGGGCCTATGGCATCGTCTATAAAATGAATATGTCGTGATCGGGTCAGCTATAAGCAGTCTGTACTTGATGATCAATTGTTTGATTTTATATCAGCCTGTTCTGGACATCGCGCACGGATCTACAGCCCTATGAGTACCCACAAGCTCTGCTCTCCACAGACCATCGAGGTTTCTAACGTGCAGCACCTTCGACCCTCTATGACCAAATGACAGCTTGACAAAGAGCTAGATAATCGTGTTTCAAGGCATGAGAGAATGAATATGTTGTCGATGAATGAATTAGCCAGGTGGCGCTGAGAGAGGCAAGCAATCTTTGACACTAGATGTATTATTCCACAGTTCCTATTATTTCCCAAACATACAGAGATCTTGGTTTCTCGTTTATTTCTACGGACAGTGTAATGTTTCAATGATTGATAATGTCTGACAGAGCCACGTAAGCTCCAAAACCTTTCGATAAAGTTGAGAGGTTTAAGTAGCATAAATTTTCGGGTTTTTGAGCAACGAACATGAATGAAAACCCACGCAACTTAGATAAACGGCTCACGGTAACATATAGTTTGAGAATGCAAATCTCGTCAAAATTGTCGGGGAAATAAGCCCCTTGTGCTCAGACACCACTGTCCGAGGCGCGGGTGAGCGCACACGTAGAAATATAATTTACCTAATCTCGATTTTTCTGCGCCATCACCGGTAAATCTGTGATATAATAGTTTCCATAACATAATATCAAATTTTCTCTATACTAAAATATGTATATTTACTAGAAATACCTTTGTTGAGTATTTATTCTGGATCTTTTTAGAAATTTTGATTTCGCACTTTAAACAAATCTCAATTTCTTAACTCAATACTTTGACCGCAGTTTAAGAAAGATCTAGGTTGAAGAAAAAATATCTACAATGGCTTGAACTACGAGATTGTGTAAAATAACAAATTTGATCGTGGCATTGAGCTCTCACAAGAGCCTACAAGACACTTCAGTCTTTCTTCGGTCGCTCCTCATCTGCGTACGAATGCGGTCGTGAAAATCGCGTTTGAAATTGTCTTGAAATCATCCACAAGGTGACTTGATGGGGAGTGAAAGATCTAATATACATATGCCATATACGATTCAAGCAGACTCTACTCTCATGCATGTTTCCAAAGACGTGAAAATGCTCATGGATTTAAGACAACGAATAATATGCCTTCATGCTGAGAACAAATAGACAATAGTCTCAGCGAAGCAGTTCAGGAACAGAGGTATTTTTCAGGATATAATTTACAGATAAGCCATTTCTCATTGAGTCAGAACCATGAGCCCAATATAGGGTGATACAAATTACATGCATTTGTTTATACTATCTAATGACGTCCGGGTGTAGCCTCGGGAACAGGCTCGCATAGTGAACAACGCATGTCTGTGACTAAAACGCTGTGACGAATCAAGCATGAACTTGAACAACAATGACTTTCACGGAAATGACACGTCTGAATCTCGAGCTGATCAGACATCAAGCTCTAGTAAATTGGACTTGCGTCCGTGCTGATTCATCTTGAGTGCCCAGCCCTGAAGAGATTTAACAGATGTGTGGGTCCTTCTTGACATCATTAGCCGTGTTCCATTAGTGAATGCCAACTTCTTGGGCTCCTTTTCACAAAAAATGGCTAAATGAAACGAAAATGAAGTAGTAAGTAAGGTATAGAGCGCTGTCATTGGCATCTACACAAAAGATACTCACAGAGCTTTCATAGCCTATGAACGGATTTGCGACAGATGACTCTGGGATAAGTGCAGACCAAAATCCACATTATACAATTAGATTTGAACATGATTAGTGAAAAGATCCGGAAATGCTCACATATTCACAAAAGAGGCTTTGATGTCTGATTGCATTAGCTGCGCACCTAGCTGACAAATCTCCATTGGGAGACTATAAACACATCGGTACGCGGCTGAATTGAGGTGTTGCTAGGGAACCGCGTGTTCCCTCTAAGGGCACGGATGTCAATGCACTTCCAACACACCCTGGAACATTCAGCATGTTGCTGGGAAAGATCTCCGATTTACATTGACTCTCTCACATGCTTTTAGATACGGCTTCTAGTGGTAGATTGGTTGGCTTGGTTTAATTGCTAGTGGTACAATTAGGCGTACCACCATCTCGCTGGAGAAGAATTGCGAGCGTCACACCAGGTCTTGAGCTAGTGCCCGCTGAAGGAGGTCTGTAACTGAAACTTTGTTGTGCTTTATAGCTCAGTCGGAACTGAAAGTGAGCTCGGCGTTGTTTTTTTGAAGAAGCTGTAGCTTTAAAGCGGCGAAACACATTTGTGCAACCTGATTGAATATAAAGTGTCTGAAGTTCAATGATTGCGGTTCATATGCATCACTGCAGTTCTTGGCGTTCACTAGAAACTGTTTTCAATCAAGTGCAAGTCTATGCAAGATACTAGGCGAGTGGAAGCCCGCTATTCATACCTCATGTCTCCCGCACACTGAAAGCAAAGAAACGCCGAGGCTCAGTGATATGAGCATGACCCATATCCGAATAAATTCTCACAGCATGAATTCACGTTCAAAATTCCAAAATATTAGCAAACGTGCACCTGAACTGTGGCATCCCCTAAGAAAATGCCTCTTTGTGTGCGAAGGAAGGCTGTGAGAGTTGCGAATCCATTCTAGAGCCGCGTAGCATCAGAGCAGCAATCTCGGCTATAGATTTACCTCCAATTTCGGCGACTCAGTAGTATTGTGAGCATATGGACAAATAACCGAAAGATTGCTACTGGGGTGAAAAAGTAAAATGCAACACTTTCAGTTGCCGCCGACAGCATGTGACGGTGCGCGATGAACAAGCCCCTTCTTAAACATAGCATACAGATGCGTTTCGACGACTTGAACACAAAGCGGTACCCGCCCGCCTGACACCTAGCACTTTTTCTTTGAAATCCCAATACACCCGTGTTTCTCCTTACATCATATACTGTCACGTGCCCTCTGACCCGTACCTACGATTCAATTGGACAAGTGGTGGTGGATCGATTGCAAGATCGCGCCGAGATTCACTTCTTATCAAATCAAATAGCAGCTAAACCGACAAATTTGACAGTCATAAAGGTGGATCGTTTATGTCAAATGCTTCTGTGTTCGCCGTCGTGAAGATGCGTGTTTTTCCCACAGGCACGGGCTGCTCTGCACACAATCGACGAACCCAAACAAATCGAGCGCGACGCGTTTCTCTCAAACGTGTCCTCACTGTCCGCCAGCCTAAAGAATTTTCCACATCACTTTTTTTCACTACCATACAGCACAAACAACATGTTTTCCACAACAGACACCAAGACTTGATAATCTGAGTTAGAATCTACTTACTATGATCAAGCGCCGAGCCCACCCAAGGTCTGCTAGATACAAATGAGAAGAAGTTGTTTACTTCACCCGTTGGGACCCCTTCAAGAGCTTTCGAGAACGCCAACTGCAATGATCAAATCTAAGCGTCTTTGACTTTAAACTAGAGGGGTAGATACCTTCAGCGTACACCGTTGCTTTCGGCTTCTACCAGATCAAATCCAGTATTGATATTGTCCACAAATCACAAAGACACGGTTGCCAATGTCGCAGGCCTGATCGTTCGATGCCAGCAAACAAACACGAAATCAAGCAGCAAAGTCTCGCAAGATTCTAGCTGCCACTGATAGAAAGGACGTGCCAGCAGCAGATGACAATGTGTGAGGTCTGCTACTGCCATATTCATTGCTGTTGCTGACGAGACTTCGCGTCTCGATCATTTCTTTGATGCCGACTGTGAATAACTGGGCTCAGTCAGGCAAGGCTTTCGAGGTCGAGTGCGCCGAGCCTGTGTCGGCTATTCTGAAAACAGGGAAACGGTTTTGGGGCAAGGTGATTAATCATGTTGTGCTTCAGAGTCATAGCATGATATGTGAAGTTACACGAGACAATTGTTTGAACTTCCGTCATTCATTTTGCTCGAAAGCGGTCGACCAATGCTATCACTCTCATGATAGGACGTGGACGTAAAGCAAAGAATTCGCCGGAAGTGTCCTGGAAGAGCCAACCAGATCGCGTCAATGAAGACAAGCGTGAACAGGTGAACTAGGTCTGGCAAGGGACTATATCGCTCTTTGCGGTTGCATTGATGCTTAATGCGAGTGTGCTTTTCGTCGAATGACAATCGTTGAGGCTAGTCAACTTCATGCGTACGAAAGATACCTTTCGAAACGCCATTGCCAGATATATCAAGCTGTTTCTCTTGCCTTCTATGTTCATTCTGTTTGAAGTGGACCCTTCGAGAGACGAGGCGCGGAGCTTTTTGCCAGAAAGCACCCAGGCTACTCTTGCCGAGAGAATATCATACTGATGAGGCTGATATGCGATACATTTCACACGCATGTCATCATGTCTGTATTGGCCAGTGCTTCACGATGACGACATGATCCTCTCTTGTCTCAGTTTACTGAATGTGCCTGCCTAGACGATACGGTCTTTTGTGATCTGATACCGCCTTTTGTTTCGTGGAGGCAACCGGGCTGGGTCTGAGACACATCAAAGCTGGCGTATCTGTGACACTGTGGCATGATCTACCGTTGCTGCTCATGACGAGAGAAGGTCTACTTTTCAAGATAACGATGATGCGGTGCATATTTTTGTGCTCGCAAGAAGCTAAAGATTTTTTTGTTGAAGCCATGAGCATCCCTTCTACAACAGAGCTGTTGACCACGTCCGATGGCTGGATGCCTCGCAGCGCATAGAAATCATGTGTTCGACTACAGCACGGACATTGGGCCAAGAAGATGGAGTCAGGTTTGAAAAGGTCTGCAGAATCTAAAGGCAGATATTTTATGGCTGCAGTCTGAGTGAACCAAGCGATGACTCTTCGGTGATATATGTTACACCGCCCTTCGATCAAAGACCTCATTGGGGATTCTTGAGCCGTCCGTCCGTCTGCACAAGAGGCACCGACATCGACGTGGTCCGGTAGATGTCAAGCTACGCATGCGCTGCAACCGGAGCATTGGGTAGTCCACAATGTGACACATGATCCAGGGAAAACTTCAGAATCCATACATTGGTGCGGAGTGGACTCTTTGACAAGCCTTATCCTCGCATTCGTGATGGTGAGAGAGAGGTAATGTCAGTTGCTCAACGGGTGTTGACCGAGCTTGACAATGCTGTTAGGTCTTATATGAGTTTGTCAGAAGGGCGCTCCAAGGAGACACGTTGAATTCTACATTCATTACGCGCGAAGCTAGTTTTGAGCGTCCACCAGCATAATTGCGCTATGGGCTCTGAAGTGCAACTGTCGGCCGCGTCGGCGTACTTGTCGAGTGCGCTTCTCGAGCGAGGCCTGCTAAGTCGACTTGTCAGGCGGTTGCTTCGTTTGGTCATCGGATGTTTAGACAAAGTCTCATGCCGCAATGCGTTATTAATGCATCTCGTTGCCTCATCTTCATGTCAACTATTCGAACTCAGAAAATCCCACAGGTTGCCATCGTCGCTTTTTCTAGAGATCGATCACACGAGAGAAAATTATCGCATCGTCGATGGCTTGTCAGAATACAACGTCAAGGTGTCTATGATTTTATGTTATCGAAGGTGTCGATGTGCTTCATGCCTGTGGCCAAGTCATTTTGCGGAAGAGTCAAGCAGACAAGCCACCGACGACATATGTCTCCTGCTCACTGGACAAATTTATAAGACAGCAGCAATCCTGTGTGAGAGGCGTGTGTTTGCGTGTCAGTTCTGGAATTCCCGATTACACCAACTCGAATGAACACATGACCTGTGAAGCGAAGTTGCAACAATCACGCTGGCGGATACCGATGATGACAGTGCCGTGAGTAAGGCTGAGCTATGAATGTGTTGAGTGGCCAGTTGGTAGGCAATCGACTTGGCTTTCTGTCGCATGTGTGCAAGATTCATTCTTCGAGTGGACAATTGTGGCTTTGTTCGAACCATATGCCATATTGCTGGCACGACCTTGACAATACCCTCACGTGGTGAACCAAGGAAATGGTGTCTACGTAATCCTCGGCTGGTGAAGTTAGATTTTAATGCCACGCTGGTGAAGTTAGATTTAAATGTCACGCTGGTGATACGGCAATGAGATGCACATGGACAAGCTATCGGATTTAACGATGAGGGCATAATGTCGGGCAGATAGACTGTCTATCGGAGATGTCAAGCCAGGTAGATGACTGAGTCTGCTTAAGGGGTGTTCGTCCGTCGGGTACCAAGACATGGCGTTAGCGACTTGACGAGCGGTTGTATCTCACTTAACTTTCTTGGTGACCTGCTGCCAATTACCTTTACCACGGCACGAGGCTGGGATCGCTGATAGTTGTCATGATGGCGCGACGAGTGCTCAAATGGAACTGCCGGCTGGGCTGACGTCTCTGTGTTGTAAGCTTCATTAGGCCAAGGGTCATCTACCAAGCCGCCAAGTGCGTCGCCTTCCTTGTTCGTCGTTTGACAAGGTGCCATGGTGCATTGCGTTCTGTTCTTGTTTTACCTCATCTGTCTGTCCTTCGCGATCTTGCTTGAATTCCCAACGTGTTGCCATCGGCGCATACCACATCCAGATGAGCTAATATCAAACGATGTGGCGCGATGCCGAATGTATGTGCAAAGGATGACTGCTGGTGTTGAATCTCGGAGCATGTGTGCTTGCCATTGAAGCGAATCGATGTTCTTGTTGCCTATGAAGGTGTTATGTCGAAAGAAGACAAGCCAAAGACAACACATGTTTCACCAGAACCCAATGACGATGTGTGAGTCAAATGTCGCCATATGGCACATGTTTGTGAATCAGTGCTATGACACGAAACTACGTCAAGAAGTTACATGGATGCTCGTGCACTGAAGCTGCTAGAATGACGCTGGCGGATGCTGATGATGACGACGTCTTGGGAAAGGACGAGCCATCGACGTGTTGCATGATTGCTAGTAGGGCACAGCAACTAAAGTCTTGTTCGTCGATTGCTAGCTGATGCGTATGTGGGACAGCCCTCATCAATCTGACAGCCAAGGGCTTGCTGCTCGTTACAGGTTGCTACTACTTTGTGATACTGTGTATACCAACTACTTTCTGTTATGATTCTACGACATGTCATAGCAGTTTGGATATCTGTCAGATGATATGGTATGGCTTCGGTCTGACTGTTGAAGGCAGCATCATAGATAGGGAGTCAGATGAAATCATGGAGGACACGTTACAATTTCTCCGTATACGCCCAGTTCCTTGATGCATGAAGACGGCCCGCGATCAAGGCGTATTGCGAGAATGTCCTTTGTGAGGCCCATTGACCAGTGGCGTTGGCAGAGATGTGACGACTGATGTCGAAGGTGACATGGCGCGTCTCGATTCACAAGATGCTGAGTGACGTGGCACCTACGTACCCTTGTTAACGGATGTTGACGGCATCAGTGGCACACAACTTTGAAGGTGAATGCGCTGGAGTAACGAGCATGGCATGAGTGCTTCGTCACAGCTACACATCGTTTGTAGAGACAAACATTAATGGTAAACTACGATCTTAGAAGTATGTAAGTTGTTATATTCATTCTATAAACGGTGTGTTAAAGAAACGAACGGTTCATTTTTAGTATTTGCCCGTTTCCTGATTGGGTGATTAGCCGGAGGCGCAGAATAGGAAAAGCTGGGAACCGAGCCCATGTTACTTATGCAGAAAAAGGAGAATGAATTTTGTGTCAATCAAAGGAGTAGCGCATGGGTCCGGGTTGCCTTCGGCTCCCCTAGTCGTTTTTTTGACGGATATTTTGTTCTATGGGTGGTCTTACTCAAAGCGACGGCAACATTCAAGGGATTTGGATGAGATGTCAAAAAGACTTGGAAAGGTCTGGTCTCGGGTGTGGTGGTCACTGAGGTTAACGGTTTAGTTCAGCATGGCGGGCATAGCTTTGAGTTGCCAGCATCGACGGAGTATTGATCTGGGGGCAAGGTCTGGACGATATGAACAGCAAGAATGGGAGGAGGCATTTCGTAAAGCCAACGGTGCCAAAACGCAAACCTGCAGAAACGATTCATTATGAGGGGCAAATTTCAGGCACTGCTTTGGGATTACCGCCAAGGTGCTCAAAGTCCTTAATACGCTGGTTCTAGTCAGTCGGGAATGTCCGTTTTCTTTGGTTGCTTTGAAATGGATATGTCCACGAGACCACGCATGGGTCTCAGTCAAATCTTGAATGAACATTTGGCTATTGCGGGTATTTCGGGCGCGGGAAACAGCATTGGGAAACCATGGGATACAGCGAGTGACTGCAACTTAATTTTCTGCATGGTCCATTTTAATGGCGGGGTGGTCAAGGTGAGTGATGTCAAGCGCAGTGCACGCCCAAGCAGGATCAACCGAAATGGAAAGTGGGTATCCCAGCATTTAATGCGTGGCAGCAAAGGGCATAATGTCTTCTGATTGAACCTTGCAATAACACCGAAACCTTCAGAAACGTTTTGCGGAAGGGAAGCTCCTGAAAGTTTGGGAAAATGATGGTGTTTGCAGCAAGAGTTAATGGGACCGCAGCTTGTAACGCCATCTCATCGATGATGTGGAACAGAGCGAAACATGAATCTTGATTGCATTTGTAAACGAAGCGCTAAAATGAATTCTTTTGGGTGTGCTGAATGATTAAATTTGTCGAGATGTTCATTTGAAATTGACCAATGCTCAGAGTGCTTGACACAAGCAAGGACTAACCGTACCATTGGTATGCGGATCGGCGTGGTGTAGCTCTTATTGGACTTGTCTTCGATGAGAGGCTAGAAATTCACCAAGCAAGAGGTGATGTAATCGAAATGTGGATTGTATTCGTGAATTGGTAGCCAAACGGTCATGTGGGAAATTAGGCTGGCACAGGCGACGAGGATCGTGGTAAAGCCCTGGGGGTTATGAGCTGGGCCATCTGTTCAGGGGTACAGAAACATGAAATAATTATGCGATAAAAACATGCATGGGTCTGGCGGCCTTTGGCCTTCAGGTTGCTTTTGAAATGATATATTGTGGGGTGGTTTTCAGTGGTGGGTAAGGCGTTCTGGAGTAATGTGTTTTGAACAGCCATAGGTTTTAATGTGGCAACAGGCACTGGGGAATTGTGGCTGGAAGGCGAAAGAGCGGGGCAATAAAGGATTGTGCGCAAGTGGACTGAAAGAATCCAAAGTCAGATCTTGGATATGGTTTGGTTTGTCAGGGTGTGGTTTGAAAAAAGTCCAAATAATTGCCCATAAGTGAAGGGCAGGACCCCTTTATATACCTTTTGTTTCTGAAAAAAGTACAAACGCAAATGCAAACACATGGCCGGTGCGTGACTATGTCGACGTGGCTTTTCCGGACGTAAATTCAACCAACCCCTGCCGCGCCCCTTCGATTTGCAGCCACAAAATCGTTGCAGCAGGCGCGCGGCGAAAACACAAAATGGGTTTAGTGAATGGGCGGCCAACTGCAGAACATTGAATTTCACGCAAGATCGATCTCATGGAAAAGACTCATTCAGGAAACAGAATGGACTGGAGGCGTTTGGTAGTAAGATTGATCGACAGGCTTTCATGTTCAACGCGGTGGTCTGGTTCATCGATCACACCGACGTCAGGGCGCCAGCAGCGTTTGGCGAAGAAATCAAAGGAGTGATATTCATGGAATGGGTCAAAGTTTATGGGGTGGCGCCTCTCGTTCCGCGAGCCTCATGTTTTCAGGAATGATCTTTATGTGTATGTGAGGTATGACGGCGGCAAAGGTTTTTGCCCCTTGGCTGAAGGGGTAATGGCCAAAAGAGATTGACACCTGGCGGTTACGATCAGGCACGGGGAAGGAACTGCGCGCACAGAAACTGGTACAGGATTGTGGCCGCGACCATTGGCCAAGATTTGAAGCAAGACTGCGCAATAGACTTAAAAATGGGGAATTTATGGTAGATCACTAAAGGTTAAGCTCGGAGAACAAAATGGCGGCTCGATAGCAATTCTGTGCGTTGAGTTATGGACGTTTTCTTATTTGTTTATAGGTACCGGGTCGTTTAGCGCGCGGCCACGAAAGTGCGCTTGTGGTTGTACCATGATCACAAAATCGAGACACGAGGATGGAATTGGGAGAAAATGATTTGAGAATTAATAAAGTAGTGATTAGTAGGAACAAATGGTTTGAAAATGTCAGAAAATCTATGAAAATCTATTGGGAATCTAATATTTTCTGGAATCTTGGTATTTTTGAATGCGCGCGTCCAACAGAACCACAGTCAAATCACAGAAACATAACCTGGTTTCAGAGAAAGTACAAAAACAACTCAAACACGAAATCAGAAAGATTTGTATGAAAAACATAGTATACATATAGAACATCCTGCTATCAATCAACATACCCTACTTGCTCACATTTCCAAAACAAGGGGTTCTACCACGTGGCAGGCAATTGTCAACGAGACGCGACCAAAACAAACCCGAGCATGTGCAAACAGTCTTGGGCTGATCAACGCTTTAAGATAGACGCCGAGGGAAAAGTGAGCAGACATAAGGTCATACATGAAGTTACCATGGGCTTTTGGAACTAGGTCCGCAATTTGCAAGTTCTGCTGGCCTGAGAGTTCAAACATTCCAACAGCAGAAAACACCCAGGCGTTTAGTGAGCCTGAATTTCACGGGGACATAACTATGAAGCTTTTCAGAAGCAAGCTATTAGACCAAGCGTGCCACGTTGCCCAATGTGGTCTGGAAGAAAAGATCACATGGATATCTCAAAGTCAGTATCAAGAGGTCGGCTTGCCTCTAGCACATTGAAAGATATATCTTCATAGGTATTCTTTTGAAGAAACTTCTTTAATCGACACAGATTGGTGGATGGTTGCAAATTCAGAACTTGGGAGTCAAACGCGAGTCATGTAAGTCAGAATTCAGGGAAAGGACATGGCATCATATGACGAGGTGAGGGATTTAAGTCGAAGAAAATCTTGGCAACGTTTTTCAAGGTTTGACCCCGCACTGAAAGGCTGCGAATCGCCACATTTTGGAGCTTGAACCAAGAGAATTTTGGCTTAATGAATAGGGGCCGCCATGCCTGTCGGCTTTGGCTCTGGCACAATTGAAAGGTACATTATATGTTGGCATCATGCTTCAAAGTCAACCCCGCACTAAAGGGCTGTAAATCGCCACATTTTGGAGCTTGAACCAAGAGAATTTCGGCTTAATGAAGAAGAGTCAGCCAGCCTGCGGCCTGCTTCTGGCACAATTGAAAGGTACATTATATGTTGCCATCATGCTTTAAAGTCAACCCCGCACTGAAGGGCTGCAAATCACCACATTTTGAATCCTGAACCAAGAGAATTTTGGCTTAATGAAGAAGAGTCAGCCAGCCTGCGGCCTGCTTCTGGCACAATTGAAAGGTACATTATATGTTGCCATCATGCTTTAAAGTCAACCCCGCACTGAAGGGCTGTAAATCGCCACATTTTGGAGCTTGAACCAAGAGAATTTTAGCCAAATGTGCGTGGGCGCCCCGCCTCCGGCTCGGCTCTGGCACAATTGAGAGATACATTATATCTTGGCACCACGCCTTGAAGTGAACCCCGCAATCCAAAGGGACAGACATGCGCTATTAATACATTTTGTTGCAAATTGACGTGGGTGGCATGATGGCGCGCGTTGCTTTTACAGTTTGAAACGGGCGTTCGCGAGATTTCATGCATGCTCATGCGCGTCATCCAGGAATGATTGACACATTTGAAGATTTCCGTGCCCGTATTCATGCACTAGGCTGATAATCAAGAACCAAGGCGGGCCAAATCGTGACGAGGCGGGGTCAATCGCTTCTAAGCCCTGTCTGGAGACAATTACCCCGCGCCTAGACTTCCACTTGAAAAAGTATAAAGGAAGGGCGGGTCCCTGGGCTTGGGCGGGTAAGGCAGGTATACCCCACTAGATTTCCTCCTTAAAAGTTCCAGCCAGCCCAAAGCTTCAAAAGATATCTGTATCTAATATATCCCTTCCAAAAGCAAGAAGGGAGGCAGAAAGCCGACCGTATCTCCACAGATATGAGACGTCCGGACCTCCTTAATATTAGGGAGTTATGGGGAAATTATGCTGAATTGAGATTTGGATTTGTTGCATCGTCCAGGATTGAAGAGTGTCGACGGGGAACGTTGTTGTTTTGAAGTGAACTGCCGTTGGTTCAGAGATGCCTTTGAGTGCGACATGGACAGCGCCACATCCAAGTATTTGCATCGTGTATAGTCTTGTTTGATAGATCTTCGAAGCGTAAAGAATAAATTATTGATTGCATTTAGATTTCATGGGGAATTGTATGGATTCTTTCAAGTTTAAGAATGTTTTTGTCAGTGTCCTGTATGGCTGCGCGCGCGTGAATTGTGGGGCATCGCAGGGCATCGCGGGGCAGACGCGTAAGATCTCAGGATCTCGCGATGGACCGACGCGTCAGTGGCCAGCCGCGCGTCGTGATTTGTGGGGAACTCAAAAACACAATCACGCTCGCCAAGACGGGGCCGCGCAACGTAACTTGGTTCGTGAATTCATGGTCACGAAGAGATGTTGACATGATGGAACATTTCACAGTTCGATTCTTCCACAAAAAGAATGAAACATATAGCGTTTTGGAAATAAACTAGAATCTGAGATTAGAATCTCATGCCAATCGATATCCAATGATTTATTGCAATTCAAAGAATCTTTTACCAATTGGTTGTGCGCGCTGTTAACAGTGCGTTCTCAAATCCGTCTGTGAGGCCAACACAATCACCACTTTGCAAGACGCCACCCGCGCAAAGTAACCTGGTTCGTGATTTGGTGGTCACGAAGAGATGTTCACATGATGGAACATTTCACAGATGGATTCTTCCACATAAAGCACGAAACATATAGCGTTTTGGAAGATAAACTATAATCTGGAATTAGAATTTCACGACAATCAATATTAAATGAGTTATTGCATTTCAAAGAATCTTTTTCAACTTAGGCGTGCGCGCTGTTTCAGGCACAGTCGAGTAAGGGATTGTCTTACATCACCCGCCGGCTGCAAAGAGAAAAAGTTGTTTCGCTTCCTGGACGACACACAGAAGCTTTCAGGTAATCAATCAAGTTGTATATGGATACTGGATCATTCAATTCCCATTCTCGATGCTGAAAGCAGAGAGATAACACCAGCGTTCCATGTGATGGCCAACTTTGTGTAGTGCGGGCACAGACAGACAATGTTGAGTAAATCTCCCGTTTAAGTGATTCTGACACTGTTGAACAACCTAGAGTTATTGTATATCAATTTCTGATCATCTAGAATGTCTTAAAGGCATCACGTTGAAAGAAAAGTGTAATAGTTTGTGTTTGTGCCAAATTTGCTTTGCGGCCATGGGGTATACCCTGGGTCGCGCACCTCAGATCAGGAGATTTTACCCAACAAACACAAAACCGTGGGTTGGTGCATGAACTTAAAACATTATTTAAAGTTTTAAGATGGAGTAGAGTATATTGCATTCTGATTAAATAGATGAATGTCTTATTTGATTGAAATCTGTTGATCTAGTATTTATTCTGGATGTTTTGCGTGTTTGCAATGTGTGACTTAGTACTCATTCGCATTAAATCATAGATTGTAGCACATCACCTTCTGGGTAAAACACTAATATTACCAAACTGTTTACAAATAAGTTTCATGAGATTGAATAGAAGTGACATTTGTCTTTATACTAAACCCTACATGTAATACTGAGGAAAGTTTACTTTCTCAGAGTGCTAAAAGACTGTGATCGAAGCAATGATGAATCAATGTGATGTCGCCTGCCCTTGGCATGCTCGACGATCTTGGGATGATACATTATGTTAGTCACTCAGGTAGAACCATTACAGGTATGCGCGTACATCACATACATGCGCGTACATTAGAGGACCCACGTTGCTGTGCATTACAGGTATGTGCGTGCGATAAGTAGTGGGTGCTACTGCGCATCACAGACATGCGCGTACATTAAAGAATGCACGTTGCTGTGCATTGATGCTTTGTGCGTTCAATAAGTAATGCATTGTTTCTGCAGTTGTTGCTCATGTATGTTGACGACATCAAGGTTTACCCGTGCAACTAGCATGCCTCGTCATGGCTACACGGCGTTTGTAGAGAGTACAGAGTACGATGACGCAAGCATACACACCGTACACAGAGTCGTAAAGCGTACTGTCGCGTAGTACGCCCGCGACCGTGACCCTATCTCTGTAGCGTGAGATTCGATCACGTGTCGAGCTCTTACTGTTCTTCATTGATTCAGAGTTCGCAGTACGTCACCTTCTGGGTGTGACAGTAATACTATGAGAATGGTTACAAATTGAATTCATGTGATTCCATTATACGTATCTCTACATGTAATACAGGAGAATGAAGACTGTCATCCAGGCAAGGCTGTATAATTGAACTGTCGCCAGCCTTCGGCTTGCTCGATGCTTTGGGCATGATACATAATGTTAGTGACTTCCTTTACCCAGCGTTGGCCAGATAACATACTGTATCCTCCAAAAGAGAGCCTTGATGCCGGAGGCAGAAAGACAAACCCATAGTGTTCCCTTCTGTTGCACTCAAAGAATACATTGCTGTTTCTCTCAAACAGTGGAGTGTGTGGAAACTGTATAGTGTTGCACTCAGAGTAGAGTGTGTGTAATTTACGCATTGCCGTTGGCAACGCTCGCTATTCTGGAGAGATGTTTAGGATAGGCCCCCCCCCAGATCTGTTGGTTTGGCTCGTGGCTGCAAAGTCCCTGGTCCGGGTAACCCCCCCCGATCACTTACCCCTCATTTGGATGGCTGCAGAATCAGAGGCTGCAAAGACTGTGGTCCGGGTAACACCCACCCCCTTCCACTGTGCCGGGTAACCCCACTTCCCCTCATTCTTTTTTTTTTACATTGTTTATTCGAATATAGAGAGTGGGACCACCACGTGCTCAACCAGTAACTATACAGATTCAAACTCATCTTCAAGGGAAAGGAGAGACTCCAGCAACGAGACCAAGAATCCAGTCTCAGCCCGGAAGCTAGGCGGTCTCAATCCCAAAACCCTTCGCATCCTCTCAGCACCCTTACATCATCCTGAAATCCTTAAGATCCATCTTCTTAATACCTCGGCGCCTCTTTTTTTTTTTTTACATTGTTTATTCGAATATAGAGAGTGGGACCACCACGTGCTCAACCAGTAACTATACAGATTCAAACTCATCTTCAAGGGAAAGGAGAGACTCCAGCAACGAGACCAAGAATCCAGTCTCAGCCCGGAAGCTAGGCGGTCTCAATCCCAAAACCCTTCGCATCCTCTCAGCACCCTTACATCATCCTGAAATCCTTAAGATCCATCTTCTTAATACCTCGGCGCCTCAAAGCTCCTCGCTCCGCGTCTCATCTGATTACCTCCCATGCTATAGCCGCACATCCGTAGACCCGCTTTGCCGATTAGCCCATCAAACGTTGCATCTGTCCGCTAAGCCACTGACAACCGGAAACGCCCGATTAGGCCAGCCCTGCCGCTTCCCTTACCATCAAAGCCGGCTCTTAGAGTCCGAAGCCCGTGCCCGAGCCCCATCATCCCACGAACCCCTACCGTTCCATCTTCCCTGAATCCCCCAATGAAGTTGAGGAGAAGAAATGATGGGTTTGTGTTGAGAGGATATGTTTATATATGGGCGGGATCTGAGCCAAGCAGACGGATTGGGAATAGATTTTCACAAACAAAGCCAGAATAGTGAAACAAAGAAAACAGTAGACAATAAGCCATTCCACTGCTGGATAGAGAGAGTTTGTTGATTCAGCTGAGTGGTACGTTCAAGCCAATTGGGTGACAATAATCCTAAGCATCTTAGCTGGAGAGCTCAAAAATGAACAAACATTATTCCTTCAGAAGCCACGAAAAGAATTGAAGATGAAAGTTAGCACTTTGACAACAATACTTACTTAAACGTGGCACTACAACAATGGTCGCGCGTAGTGAAAAACAAACAATAGCAACATCCATGAAGTGGTCTGGTGGTTCAAGGAAAAAGACACTCAACGGAGGTAAAAACTTGGTTATTTGGAGGATCCTGGGTGTTGTGACAGTAAACCCGTAGCTGAATAAGAACGAGATATAAGAAACAGCCAAAGGAAATCGTGAAAGCCCCCCGGCTTGTAACAATGCTGCATTGTTGTTAGTATACAACCTGCATGGCTCTTAGGACACGTCTTGAAATAAATGGCTAGGCTCATTATAGTCTGTATTGAGCTAAAATACAGCATTGTGGTAACAACTGCGCATCAAGATTTCGTTCGATTCAAAGAGGGTGGGCGCGCGCATTTGCCTAGATCGGCTTGGAGAAGGCGGGCCAGCGTTTATAATTTGGTCGGCCTAGAGAAGACGGTCGAACGCGCATAACTTTAGAACAACTTCAACCTTTAATAGCTGTGGGGCAAATCCTGCATGACTCCTAGGACACGTCTTGAAATAAATGGCTAGGCTCATTCTGACCGGCCACCTTAACGCCGACTTGAGCCAACCCCGTATCACAGAAAAAAGCCTATTGAATATGAAAAAAATACAATACAAAATTAAAAAAAGCTATGAAAAATTGATTTAACAACCACCCCCAGTAATCCCTTAGAACTTCTTGTTGTAGTGCCTCATCATATGTTGCATAGTCAGCTCAACATTCTCTAGACCAGAATAGTCGACCTCAAGGCAATAGCCGGAACGCGACTCTCTCAGCTGGGTCCAGCCCAAGCGAAGCAACCGGTTGACCAAAAAGAAGAACTTATCTATTTTGATAGAATCCAATGAGACTCTGGCAATTAGCAAGGCCGCGGTGGGGCGTCCTTCTAGACCAACAAAAGACCATATTTTTTTTGTGACCGCGCACTCGAAATACACATGACGAGCGCGAGCGGTTTGCGGACGTGTCGAGTTTGGGAGGGGCATATCGCACAACCAGCAGGTCGCGCCTTGAGCCAAGAAACACACATCGAGGCCAAGATGAAATGCATGAGTGTATGCAAGCGGCATATTGAGCGAGAAAATGCGCGCTTTCTGAGCCTTCCAGAAGAGGTCAAAGGGCGCCGTTGGGGCAAGCGAGGTGATGGTTTTGGATGTGCGAGGTTTGGGAACAGCTAGCTGGTGGCGTTTGCTCACCGACGTAAAGAGACCAATGGAGTAGGACAGATGATTGAGTGGAGCCGGAAGATCGTCGACGGGCGGCACCCATGTCTCAATCAAACGCTTAAGAGACACAGCATTGAATCTTTTGCGTTCACCCTCCGGATAGTCCTTTATCATGGTTGGAGCGCGAGTCTTGACAGAAGCATCCAGCACATGAAGTGGCATCACAAGCTCGAACCATGCGTCAAGATAAGCACACTCGGTGGTTGAAAAGTATTCACGCCATGGTATAGTGCGGTAATTTTTCTTACTTCTTTTCAAGTTGAAGGACCACCCAAGAAGAAACTGCCACCACTGCACAAGCATAATGTCTCGACCGTCCGCGAGACGAACTTTGTCGTGGGCCACACCATACACATCAATCAACATCACCTGGATCTTACAGCGCAAAAGCATGGAGAACCATTGCGGTGGATCAAACAAAATGCGATGAATCACCTTAGCTCGCTTACCAAGTAGTTGTAAACGCACATCCAAACAACCATATCCGCCGTTCTCGATACGGTTGAACACCGTTTTGTCTAAAGTAAAGGGAAACAAGGACTTGATCAGTGCACATAATTGCTTTATATCAGCAAGCTGCATTGGCGTGTGAAGATCGCGGTAATAGATCTTTGAGTACACAAATGTGTTGACAGCGTGGGCGCGGTGGACGGGCGGTAAAGCTTGTGGATTCGACCCACGAACAACACCAACGAGTTTGTGAATCTCCGTCAGCCAGTCATAGCCCTTGTTTGGGTAACCCAAATAATTAAAGGTGGCATCGTCATAATTGACCCAAGGATATTGGAGTTCGGGGTGAATATCGCCGGCGGCGTGGCTGGACATGTCCACAACCATAGACTTTGCCGCATTCACCGAGCAGCCTGCAAAGATTGCGAACACCTGAAGGGCTTCACGAAGCACACGAGTATCATTGTCCAGACCAAGAAAGACGGTTAGATCATCAGCAAAGGCACTTAGCTTGATTCTGGTATTGATAAGCGGCGCCTGGGTTAGTGAAAGGCCTCTGAGGTAATTATTGAGACCACAAAGTAGAGGCTCAAGCGCCAAAACAAAGAGAAACGGCGAAAACGGGTTGCCCTGCAAGGTGCCGACACGGATAGGGAAAGGGTGGCTTTTCATTCGGTTGATCCATAGGTTTGCAGTCTGAGAGCGAAGAATGGTCATTATGGCAGTCGTTAGGCCAACGGGAAGGTTTATGTGCAGCAAGACCTTCGAAATATACAGATGCGAAATCAGATCAAAGGCCTTATGAAAATCAACAAGGGCAATTTGTCTGAGTGGAGCACCAAACAAGGTGGGCGGTGGGATGGCGTCGTCAATGTCCATCAACTCCACAACGCCGTCTTCAGGCTCGGCCTCGCGTAAAAGCTCCACCACCTTCCTAAACTGAGCTATAGACTCGTCCATGCGGCGGCCCGGAAGAAAGCCAAACTGGTGTGGTCCAATCAAGTCATTGGCAACTGTGAGGAGGCGTTTGTTGATGGCCGAGCAAATGATGCGAAGACTGCAATTTTGGAGCGCGAGCGGCCGCAAGTCGTTGATGCTTTTAGATGTGCCTCTCTTTGGCACAAGATCGATGATCACGGACGACATGCGCTTCGGAATGTGCCCTTGCATCATATCGTTGGCTATTTGCGCGAAGAGCTCGCCATGATCTTCCCAGGTGGCTTGCCAAAAGGCAAAGGTAAGGCCATCTTCTCCCGGCAGGGAAGCCGTGGACCCCTTGAGTGCCGCATAGAGCTCATCGGCGGTGAACGGTCTGTCGAGATCGTCCAACTTTGACAACGGCACCGACGCCTTCCAGGGCAGAAAAAATTCTTTAGTCATGCCGAGATCATCGAACGGCTTCTCATCATATAGCGCAGACCAATGCTTCCATGCCATCCTGGTGATAGCATTCGTGGTAGTGGCCGTATGCCTTCCATCAGCCGAAACCATAATCTCAAATACATGTGGCTTTTTTGTGAGCGGCTTGAACGCTAGTGCCTGGGTGGCATGAAACAGCTTGAATCTCTGCAGATCCGGCGGCGGGGGCGGCGCCAACGGAGGAAGGCCAGACCTTTCTCTGCACATGGCTTCGTAGGATGCAGATTTCAAAATACTCTTGGCGTTGGCGACAAGACAGTCAAAAGGAGCGCCAGCCAGCGACAGGCGAATGCGCGCAAGAACCGTCTCCAGGATGAGAATATCATGCCTCAAAGAAAACCGATGGCGGCCCATCTGGAGCGGGCACTCGCTGTCCAAAAGAAAAGTTGCCCGTAACGTGACGTGGGTCAGGGCTATATTTGCTTCGCGGCGCTCGCCAAATGAGTAGAGCCGGAGACGCAACGAGGGCGAGACGTAGATTCTGTCCAAGCGCCGAGAGCAGTTCTGACCGGCATTGTTGGTACCATGAGCCCTGTTAGGGAAAAGCTCACGGAAACAGTCGCGTAAATCGTTCGTGGCGATTATGTCAGCAAGCGGCTGGCGGGCACGAAGCGCGGCTCTGGAAGGAACAGTAACGCGGCCATCACTATTGTCCAAAGTGTCGTCCATGACATCGTTGAAATCACCGCCAAGCACGATTTGAACGTTGGGATGCTTCTGTCTGACGCAAAACAAAGCCGAATCCAAACCTTTGTTGATAGAAACCCAGAGAGATTCGCGGGCAAGGGTAGCTTTACCCGTTGGAGCGTACACCGACACGACAAGCCAGACTTCGCCAGTTTTTTTGACCCGAACAAGGAGGTCAGCCACGCGAGCTAAAGTATCGCGTGCAGAGAGAAAGTTCGCAAGCACGTTGGATTCAATCAACCCGAACAAACTTTTTTTGGCAAGCACTGCCGCTCGGCATTCAGCACGAGAGGAAGGCAACAGGCACAAAAATGAGCTAAAGTGTTCGTTGTTGGTGAAAGAATCAGTCTGTCCAGTCTTGACCTCTTGCAACATGAGAAGATCGTGATCACAAAGGGAGCTCAAGGAATACGGTTGAAAGATATTTTGGATATTTTTAGATATTACCTTAACTGTATTTGCCACGTGGGCAATACACCACTTTGAGCTGAGCCCAGGACTGACTTGCATCCATGGGAGAGTGACTGGACTGGAAGATTCCAACGTGTTGCCCGATTTTCAGAGCTCTCTTTCGCTCGGCAGGGACGTCGGTATGACAATGACCTCGTCGAATAAGCCCTGCTTGCGCAACATCCTCTTTCTAGTTTTTGCGCGCGTGCGGGGCCCTTTTGCCGGCAGGGAAGAGGGGACAGCTGGCGAAGCACAAGACTCGGGTGAGGGGACAGCTGGCGAAGCACGAGACTCAGGTGATGGTTCCGGCGATGGGCCCGGCGATGGGCCCGGCGATGGGCCCGGCGATGGGTCAGCCAGAGGCTCGGCATAAGGCTCGATATCGGGCAGATAATCGAGATAATGCCCTGGCAGAAAACTAGGCTCTCGTAAAGGCGACTCGACAACACGACCAACAAGAGAACCCGCAACAGTACCAACGGCAGGCATATTCACAGGCAGTGATATCTCGACAAGTTTCTGAGTCAATTGAGAATAAACGCGGGTCGAGCCATCCAGCCTCGCGGGCGCCCCAATTATGCATCGTTCCTTGTGAGTGATCGGCGAGCAAAGAAAAGGGTTTGACCTGCTCAACTCATCTGGCCGCAGATGTACGGTCTCCACAGCACTACACGACAACCCCCCAGAAGTGGTGCCATGATGCAGCTGAGAGGAACAATTGGGCCGCTCACCATTGGTGAAAATCCCAAGCCTAAACAGCGGCCGAGAGTTGGGCGTTGGACTATGCCACCGATTGCTAGTAAAACCAAACCTCGCTCTCTTTCGAATTGGAAGGTCGTCTTCATCATCGTAACGCTCAGAGGGCCTCACCGCCGGATTGGGGGCCTGTGAAGGTTGCGTGGGAACAAGCGTAGTCAGAGGCACTCTGCTCAAAGCATCGAGAAATACATCGGCGCCACTGCTGCTGGAAATAATTGAGCACAGCCTGCTTTGCGCGTGTCCCTCCCGAGCCATCGACATTCTTCTCGAACCATTTCTCAGTCTCATGTTCTGCTTTCTGACCCGCGCATCCCTCAGCCGTTTGTCTTTTTCACTTTGCTTTCTCGCATCTTCTCTACCCATATTGGGACACTGTTCGCGCAAATGCCCTTTCTCTTCACAGGTCCAACACTCGGCGACGGGACAATTGATATTTGTGTGCGATGTTTCGTAGCAACTCGAACAGTACAGAATGAACTTGTGGATTGTCAAATGAGAACGCAACTCTTTTGAATATTCATGAGGAACCCTCTTTTCTTTCAACGTTATGAAGCCGTCAAACACAACAAACGCCCTGTTCTCCTCAGACGGACGAGCCACCAAATTGAATGTGGGCGTGCAATGAAAGTGCGCACAATGATTTTTCATCGCCGTGTGAGCGCTTTCTTTGTATTCTTTAGGCAACTGGAGCAGGAAAGACGTAACCTGCGTGGTATTTTCTAGGACGGAAAATTCAAACTCGCCCAACTTGAAATTGCGGAAAAAAAACTTATCAAGCAATCTTTGGTTGTCGTTGTAAGCAATATTGTAGGTCGTACCGCGATCGTCACACAAAGTTTTCATTTCCAAATACTCCCCGATGACCTCTTCCAAATCAGAGAGTTTCGAGGGCTCAAAATCCTGCTCCGCCTCGGGATCCCAGAATGGCATCGAAATGTGAATGAGACCGGTGTGCTCTGAGAGGTGCACTTTTACATGATCAAACTTAAACAGCAAAATTCTCAGCTCATTGTGTTTTCGGTAAATGAGTTGGTCGTCGATATCCAACATTTCCCAAAACTTTTTCGGGTCCATTTCATCTCCCAGGCTGGTCTCGTCTCCCAAGTTGGTGTTCATATCATATTCAAACATGTCAATGATTGTGCGCAGATCATCCATAACTTCGCGAGATTTCTGTGCTTTTTGAGCGAAATAATCTTGAAATTCTTTCTTAAGCTTCTCGTCCAAACACACATGCAGCGCATTCAAAGGACGAAGGACCAATGTTGAAGACCACCGCAACAGATGAAAAGCAATATCACGGCGCGCAACAGGCAAACCCTTTTCCTTCAATACCTTGAGAGCCAAAACCCGCTTCAGATGACCAATGTCTTTGAAATAGTCTGACACATTCATTTCAAACTTGAATATGGCCCATAGGGCGCTATCCATGTTTTGTTGCTTCCATTTCTGCTGTGCAGCGGAGAATTTGTAGTAAGTGTTGTAGTGCACGAGTAAACGGGCCAAAGCTTCAGGCAACGGTCCCAAAGAAAAAGCGCCAATCCAGGGGAACTTATTCTTTGCACTCGACATATCAATATGCGTAAGCGAAAGTTGTTCCAAAGCATCTTCCAAAGAGCCTTGTATTTCCGCCGGCGACTCTCTTTCTTGACAACGGCAGAATTCATCGGGCCAGCATGCATGTTCTGGGCTCAGGTTTTGGTCGGTATTGTCGCTAGCGTTTGGAACGTTGGCGACATGGTCCTCAGATAGTGGAGATGTGTTTGGGGAGGACGAAATCTCAATTGGAATTTGAGGGGCACAGATGCTTGAATCTCTTTCATCGTCATTCGTTTCATCGTCATTGTCTTCCTCAAGAATGTCATCGAGAGTTATGTCACCAACTTCGGCGATTTCCTTGTTAGAGACGCCGGTCTCTTTTGGATCTTTTTCGCTCTCATTCAGGTCAGGCGAAGTTGAAGGAAACCTCAGAGTGGACAAATTCGGAGCTGTCTCAACAGGATCCCTCCGCAACAGACCACCGAAACCGTCACTAGTAATGAACGGGTCTGGAGAATACGGGTCGTCGCTCTCAGTCACTTCAGGTGAAAAACCTTCATGATCATCTATGCAGGAGTCCTCATACTGGTGGTCATCCACCGCCGGTCCAAATTCAGATTTGATAGATTGGGTTGACATGGTGTTGCTAGCTTGAGTAAATGGGTTTTGGATAAAGAAAAAAAATCAGAAAAATCTAACAAGGATTATCCGAGCATTTTAAATCAAAGGGGGATCCAATTCAACTTGTTTTTTTCATTTTAATCAAGCTGATTGGGTCTACAAAAGTGAAATTGTGAAATAATGGTTTGGCATATAAGGAAGGACTGTGTACAACGGCCCGGATAAAGCCGATGTTCAACAAGGAAAAGACATTTTTTTCGGGCAAAGGTTATGCACGCTGGCTATTTGTCCTTCGGATCGGGGCGTTTTAGCGTATTGACGCGGTGCGCAAGCGAATTTCACGCGTGATAGGCCGAAGTTTAAAATCTCTAATATGAATAGCTCATTAAAAGGTCTCAAGCTAAAAAAAAGCGAGACTTTGGGAAAAAAGCATATATTTTTCAAATGGCTTGCCTTCACAACGAGCATTTAAAGTGACCGATTCGTCTATGTTTTTGCTTGAAACAATGGTGAATGGGAAGCGCTTAGATCTCTATAATATGGACGAATGTGGACAAAGACTGACAATGTCATGCATTTGAAGCACGCGAATTTGAAATAGCTCAGCGGTGATTGGATAGCTTTGCTGTATGCTCTAGAAGAAACATGCCGATCTGTGCTTTCATTCAGAGATTGCCAAGCAAAATAGCCGATCACGAAGTCTAGTTTTCACAATGAACGTGGTGGTATTGTTCCTGGAAGCCATGAAAGTCATAAAACACAGTTACTTTCAAGAACGCAACAACCTAGGTGAAAGGCTCAGATGTCAAAACGTAAAAATCTCGTCAGGCGGAAGAATTGCAAGACTCTAAGGAGCCGAGAGAGACAGCCCGATCAAACTGTCCAGGTTTTGGAATCGAATAAACCTACATTATGCCAGCAAGTGCGCTATAAGGAAACATTGCGTCTCGAAAAGTTTTTAAATGATGCCATCTCACACAAAAAAAACGACATTTTGTTTGTCACAGGTCAGCCAGGGTCTGGTAAAACTGAGTTCTGCTGCTATGTTTTGAATAAAATGTTTCCCACAAAAGAACGCTTCCGATCGGAAGCTAGAGTTGTTGAAATAAATTGCATGATCTCAGATACGATGCAGAAAGTTTATTCTCAGCTCTGCAGTGCCCTACAGATAGAGGCGCGTAACTTGATTGGATTGCAAAATGCTTTGAAACAGCCCAAAGTCGTCACAAATTTGATCGTTCTTCTTGACGAGATAGATGGAATAAGGAATCAAGCCGAACTAGAATCGCTTCTCAGTTTTATGCGTCATATAGATGAACTCCATACCAGAATTATCATCCTAGGAGTGTCTAACCTGATGATACCACAGTGTGATGCAAAACAGAAAGTGTTGGAGTTTACGCCATACACGTGGAACCAAGTTCACGAGATTATGAACCACCGACTTCTGGCAGCCCGTGAGTTGAACAAAAACCTTATCAGTCCGCAAGCACTCAAATTTTTATGTCTCAAGGTGAGTAAGATTTCCACCGACATTCGGGCCGTAAATGGTATCTATTCTGCATCTCTCACAGAAGCGAAACTAAGAATTAGAGGTTCGAGCCTTGCGCCTCAAATCACCATGTCTGATGTTGCAAAAGCATTTCATCAAATGAGTATTGTGTGTCGTTCATTGCGGAAGGCACTTCCGCCGGTGAAACCTCTCGAATCTGTGATCTTATGCTCCATATACATCCTAGAGAAGAAACAGCCGAGGATATGTCATACCATGCGCTCTGCGTTCTATTTTATTCAGACCACACGGCCCATGTTCTGGGTGTTCACTGCACAAAATCCGAGTTTATGACCGTGCTCGAGAATTTGCAAGATAATCTGCTTTTATCTATTGAAGAGTTTGATTGCCTTAAGCCACGTGACGAGCGAGAACTTAGTTTGAACATGACAGAGAAGGATATTCGCGTTTAGCTGGAGACAATAGCCTTTTGCGAAGAATAATCAAACAGCAACTTATATCTGAATAAACTAGTTTTTTTCTGATTTTGCGTACCATATAGACCCTCTCGGCATATATACATGAAGGCCTGTATGCGGGTCAAATATATTGATACAATGAAATAGCTACAAGACCATTTCTCTTCCAGATCATTCACCCAAAAAAGATGAACTTGACCAAGTTTGCAGCAGATCTTCAGGAGCGGTTTACAGCCCTAGACATGGCCATCTCAATACATTATAGAGGCAGCATGTTTATTCCCAAAGCTCACGACATTTGCATCAAGGCAAGCGAACTACTAAAAGCACGTGTCGACATACAATCATCGAATCAATTTTAACATACCATCCAAAAGCCTATCAAATCGTTCATTCTGGACCCAGTTCGCCATACTACGGTATTGTTTACCTATGGGCATTCGCCCGGTCATGTTTCACGCTTACTCAAATCAAGGCGGGAAGCGGTTCAAAAGTATAGCCATGAGAAGCTCACCTCGATTACCTGTTAAACTTTCTGACATAGCAGTGTCCTATAAAAAAATACCACAGACTTTAAGTGAAATGGCGCCAGTAGAGTCTCCCAGAAGTCTCCAAAAAGCCTGAGATCGGCGTTTTCCTCAGGAAAAATGAATCTAGGACTCCGGCCAGTTTGAAGCGGTATGGGCGGTGTGTCGAAACTGGATGTTTCGAACAGTCTGCCCCAATTTACGTTGAAGAAATCAAAGCCCACGAACGGACTCTCGCTAATCGAGCGAATCAAAGCGAAAGAAAAAAGAGATCTCTTAATTTCATACTGAATGAGGAACTCAAGCGCGACTTACATGCGCTACACATAAAAAGCAAATTACCAAAAGTTTACGATATCCTTTATGAGATGAATGTTTGGGGTAATAGGATCCGAATTCATTCAAAACCTTTCCGCTCACCAAAGTGATTTCGGTTATCCAAGACTCTTTCGAAAATGCTATTTCCGAGGAACAGATTGAAGAAATTCTTGAACAACTAGCGTCCCTTCTACCGGCAAAAGTCAAGATAATTGAAATAAGCGGCATTCACGCGCTCAAAGTCTACCAATTGAGTCGA